>CM060902.1:1183283818-1184533818 GCA_030737815.1 Allium fistulosum
CCAAATGTATAGGTATCACACGTCTAAGACTATCGCACCTCTACCGCTATCACACTTCTAGGTCAATGGCACTTCTAAGGCTATCGCACTAACAAGCTATCATACTTATAAGGCTATCGCAAGTAAAAATGGAGAATCGACTATTAAGTAGAAAACTAATATTTTCCATGGTAAAGCAACTACTTTTTGACTAATTCTTTACACTTGTCATTTATTCATTAGTTACTTCTATTTTGTACATAAATCTTCTGAAGTTAGCCGAATTTTCTTCCATTAATCATGCCTTAATTGATCATTTTCCTTAAGTATTTTTGTTAATTAAGATATTTTCTTCCTTAGCATTTACGTGATGACCATCATACACCTCCGCTACCTAAAATACTTATAAAATGCGCTACAATGGTACCTAGCCAATGCAGTGCAGCAGTCTATAGTACAAATAGCTAAAACTCCAAGCACAACATATGACATCTCTCATAGCGCATCATATAAAATAAAATAGCAATATAGATATAAAACAGATGGGACAAATATGTATAACCAGAATGAACTAAAATAGAATACCATAGTGCATCAGGTTCATGGCAGTTATACAAAGCAAATGGAAATAGAGTTCATGCATCATCAAAATGAACTCAAAGGAAATCTATCTCTAATAATAATTAATAGAACTGTTAGCTCCACAGTACTGCACAGTGGAATAGCAATAAACACTAAAGATTATGTGTGTGTCTATATATATGCAAGCCTCATGCTCGTCCTTTGAACAACTACATGCGCTAACTCAAACCTGCTATCTAGTCTACTCATTTAAGAGCACTTGAGATAATAAGAAGCGGGGCTAAAACCTTGGGTTAGACATTTGTCTGGTGTGAGCGATAAATATATCTCAAAATACTATAATGATCAATATAGTAAAACAGGAACATTGATTATGATAAACCATACCTGACATATCCCTGCGTACAACAAGTTAGTAGATAAAACTATATATGTTACATTATCATAATATGGGTATACTGCACTAAATATAACATCGCGTGTTAGGGTACCTAGCTCAATAGTAACTACATCGTAAGACATTCATTTTAACCACACATCAATCACACCAATCATAGAAACAAAGCAAACACATAGTAAACACATAACGTCCATTGCTATAGTTTCACTAGCCGTAACCAACACTAAGGTCTGCATCACCACAACCATCACTAAGGTACCACATAATCACCACCATCACTAAAGTAGAACATCATCATTACCATCACTAAGGTACAACATCACCATGCCCATCAATAAGGTCTCACATCACCTTAGCCATCACTAAGGCCTCGCATCACCACTAAGATGCTCTCGGATCGATGATAACTTGCATGAACATCACATAGGTCGGTAACATACTATGCCATGACTGGATTCGATGCTTGATCACATACCATCACATAAGTATATCCTTCACTAAAGCAAATCGGAAAATCACGTAGGTCCAGGGTACATAAATGATAGTTTTACATACCCTTGCCTTATGAAACACACGTCACATCTATAGTTATCAACGATTCCTTTAGCATATAACTCGATAGTATAACACACTACATCCCACTCCATGCTTCACCTCATTGAATGTACCCCCTCGGACTATCACAAAGTCCTACCATCACTTCTGACTTTAAGAACTCAACCTAAACGACTCATGTTATAGATTCATCGAAGTCTAGAATGCCACACTTAGCTCTTGGAGTTTCCCTGCATTTAGCCCAAAGCAAGCTATCACTGTCCTAATGTTTAGCCCGAAGTCAACCTAGGGAATCATTGTATCCTTAGCTAGTGGTATGATAGTTTGGTTGAACTCATTGCTTACAGATCTTTTCGGTACAATTCAATTTCACATTTTCTTAAGCGGTACCTTTTAGCAATGGTTATTTACACACGTTCTCTTTATGAGCACTATATCACTTTAGGATTACAGAATTTGGTTTAGGTTAAAATTCAAATATCATCTTTATTCAATTTACTTAGTCCATAAATAAAGTACTTGATTCAATAATAACATTTATTATTAGTCGTACTACTCTGGTCAAAGATTTTGACTTTAAGTGTACTACAGTTGACTGTGATACTAACCTCGTACAACTTAGGAGAAAATTTCTTTATTGAACAGTACTTCACTTCCAGTGCTTCAACTTAGACCCAACTATAATCGCTTGATGGATCGTGATGCCATGATTTAATTATAATCCACACTGAAGTTCCATAGTGTTCTCAAGTCAAGAGAATTGTACAACATCATCACCTTGAGATTTCCTATTTGACCTAGTTGTTATTAACCAATAGAAAACTCTTGAATGAGTTAATCCATAGTTATCCAACAACAAGTATGTAACCTCTTGGTCTCAATGGATGTATCGATATCCTTTCATGAAATATCTTGACTAGATTTATTTTAAATAACATGTTATTTTATATTAATTTTCTCATGATTGCAACTCCTTGTAATTAATGTCACATAACATATCATTTAAGGATTTTATATTTTAATATACTTAAATTAATTACTTAATTAATATATCACAATATAATAAGTATAAAATAGAAAACAAAGACCTTTTGTTTCAAATAATATGTTGTTGCAGAGTTAGTAATTTACAATAAACTACAGAATTACCCCTAGGACATACCCTTAGCTCTCTCACTTCCTTCACCTTTCCCAAATTTTCACCAAGACTTTCCCGGACTGCCACTCCACTTATCCTGAAGTCCCCTCACCATGATCTCAAAATGGTATCGGTCAGTGCTAAAACATTTTGAGTTTGGGACATAGCCAAATTTAGATAAGTCCAATTCCTTCACACTAAGTTGTGTTTCCATCACTTGGTCCTAAAGCCTCTCTCTTCAAAGCCCGAAGCCTTCCACTCAAAACCCCGAACTGGCCTTCAACTAAAACTCTAAGCTTGTAACTTCAAATCATTCAGTCCTTGGCCATATCTTCTGTAACGACCCGCATTTTTCAATAATTAAAAATATTAAATTTAATAAGATTTAGAATTCAATATTGTGTGAAATAAAAATTTATGATTTACAAATGGGAAAGACTATTAGAATGTGATTTAATAAGGTTGATTTAAGATAACTGATAACTATTATAATGCAATTTTAATCAATTGAAATTATTGTAAGGTTAATTTGGTTATAATTGTAAATAATGAAATAAATTAAATGTTGTAGTAAATGGTGAGATTGTATGTAATTAATTGAAATTAAATAAGATTTTGGAAATTTAATATTGTAAGGAATAAAATTTATGATTTATTAATAACAAAAAAATATTTTGAATATGATTTAATAATGTTTTTGAATGTTTTGATAGTTATTTTAATGTAATTTCAATCAATTGAAATAATTGTAAAGTTAATTTGGTTATAATCGTAAATAAGGAATAAAATCAATGTTGTGTTAATAATGAAATTGTATGTCATTTTATTTAATTGGTTTTGGTATATACTGTGAAATCAATTATGTGTACGTAGATTTATAATCTGGTTGTAACAATAAACTTGTAAATGTGATTAAATTACGTAAAAGTAACAATTGCTTATTTACCATCTTATTATTTAATACATTGAAATTAATTTGGAAATTAATAGAATTTAATGTAATTAAATATCGATGTTAATATAAGTTAAGATGATAACTGTAGAATAAGAATGTAATAAAAAGTGAACTAGTGTCAAATGAATTCATATTGGTATTGGATGAATGAATAATAAGATGTAAATCAAAATAAATGAATTTATTGGAATTTAAATTATAAGTAATAAATTTATTGCAATTGCCATTGAACGCTGTAATTAGTGTAATATTTAAGTCTTAGGTTTAATAAGAATAATTTATTTTAAAAAGACCATTAAATTTCTCTGTAATAAAAAATGATGAAAATTGTTAACTATTTAATTTGAATTTAAAAGTGATTAAACCAATTTAATAATAATTTATTTAATTAACGTGAAAATTAGCCATTTTGGCCACTGTCTCGAATTTCGATGAAACTAGTTTCATCGGATCCATAACAGTGAATTATTGTAGGATTTCAAATTTCGTAGCGATCGGACTTGTCGTTTGATCGTGCAGGCTCGAAACGCGTAGAAATCAATTAAAAGGATTTAAATGAATATAATCTGATTTTAAAAGCTAACTTCTGTATACAATGGAATTAGGATTTGAAACTAGTTCCATTGAGTTTAAAAATATTGAAAACCTATATTTCGATATATTGGGTGACCCATTTTCGTTTCGGGAACGAAACGGGCTTTTCGGGTCGTTGTTATCGTTTCAATCCAACCCTGCCTATATATAGGCTGTTATAAACCCTAGTTGTTTCTCATTTCATTATTTTTGTACGTACATCTTCTTTCTCCTTCTCAAATAACAGAACAACAAACCTAATTTCCAAATTCCAAAACCTAATTTCAATTTCAAAAAAAAAATGCGGATCTACAGCTGCTTCGGGTTCCATAGGCAAAAACCCGGCAGCGACTTCAGGTCAGGAAGCAAATGACTCGGGTCTCGGCTCGTTTTGGCAAAAAATCAGAGCAAGTACTGGGGATTTGATGCGGCGAACCGAAGTTGAACCCGAAGTCGACTCAGGGCTTAAATTTTCCAATCTTCTAACGTTGATAACTTTCGCTCGGATTCACGCGCGGTTTTCTCCGTTGCGACCGTATCGAAATTCTGGACATTATGGAACTGGTTTGGGTGAATTCTAAGACTGTTAAATTTTGGGGCCTTTATTTGGATTTCAAATCGATTTGAAATCAAAGGTGAGTGTTTTAACCCATTCACAACTACTAATTGTCTTATGTTAGTTAAATTAAATTTATGATATGATTAAAAGTTGATTGATCTTTGTTTGGTATTTTTAATTTGTCATGCCGGTTAAATGTTATTGAATTAAATTTCCATTTAATTTAATACTAAATTTAAATTGCCAGTTAAATACTTGTTAATGATAACCAGTCAATTGTTATTATTTATTGGTTGATTTGAATGATGATTATGATGGATGTTCAATTGTTGATATTGGATGACTAGATGTTATATTTATATATTGTTATCACACTGCAAGTTCCCTTAGTTTATTGTTAGAAAAAATCACTATGGGTTGAAATGATACATACCCGAACGATCTTATAGATAGGAAAAATCGTTATGAGTTGAAATGATAGACTCGAGCGATTTTATGGATTTTAATTTTAACTCGGGATTGCGGGTTGAAATGATATATACCCATAAATTTAAATTATTACAGGTGAAATGATATATATCTGTATCACTTGACCATAGGACAGAAAATTATATACGGACACCGGATTGGTTAAATTAAATGATTTTTAAATCCTTAATTTTTGAATTCAGTTAAATGATATTTTGAAAAAAATTGGTTTATATAAACTGAATTATTTTAGAAAATCCAAGCTTTAAATGTTGAAATTGAAACCGGTTCAAATGAATTCTTTAAAGGAATTTAAATCAAAATTTGAAAAAAAATAAATGAAATTTATCGAAATTGAGTAATTGAAATGTTGAATATTTAAACTTTGAAATCTACTAAATTTGAAGTGCTTTCAAATTGTAGTTCAAACATGAATTTGACATCGATATAAATTGAAATGATTTTTTTTGGTATTTGTATTGAAAGGAAATTTAGTTTTGTTGAAATCTGGATATGGTCCAGATTTGTTGAAATGGAAGAAATAGTTTAATTTGATATTAATTTCAAATTAATTATTTTAATGTAAACTATTTAAAGATATATTATTTTAAATTCAGATTTATTTAGATTCTTAAACTATTTACTATATAAACCATTTCCAATAATCAAACTATTTTATATTAAACTATTAAAACTGTATTTAAACTATTTTTAATCTATTTTAAACTAATTAACTATTTTAATCAATCTTAAACTATTTTAACCTATTTTAAAACTATTTAACTATTTTAATCTGTATTTAAACTAATTTAAAATATTTTAAACTATTTTAACTATTTAAAACTATTTTAATCCATGTTAAACTATTTTAAACCATTTAAACTATTTAAAAGTATTTTAAAGTATTTTAACTATTTTAAAACTATTTTAACTATTTTAAAACTATTTAAACTATTTATGACTATTTAAAATATCTTCTATGTTTCAGACTGTGTAAAGTTGAAGTGTTTATATTTAAATCCTGGAATTAAAAGCCAATAGGTTAAATGATGTTATAACCTAAGTTGGAATTTGAAATGATATTTTCTAGGGAAATGACATATTTGAGTAAATAGGATGATTTTGAAATGAGGGTTTAACCTATTTTGTGAATATGATTTCGAAAGTGAATATGATTTCGAAAGTGAATATGATTTCGAAAGTGATATGGTTTGAGTTGAATATGATATTTTGATATCAATTATGAATTGATTTTGGAAATGTAAAAGAACCATCCGGTGTGAAATAAGCGTTTGGTTGTTAAAGAGACCGGGATCGGATATTGTCATACTCTCCATCAATACCAAAAGCCACTTTAACAACCGTGTATGTGGTGGAGATTCTAGAATGAAGTAGGATGGCTTGGCGAACGATTCTGTAAGAGGTATTATCGTAGCCCTGACTCCCTCGAGTCAGCTTGATGTGACTAAAACAGGAGCTATAATGGGCCAAGTGAGGTCGCACCTCCAATCGAACATGCTTCTTTGATACCATATTATGACTTTGTGGTTGATTTGGTGGCCACCCCTCGATTTGATTATGGGAGTGTGTTCCGAGGTGGGCGGTAGTAGCTGCTATGCGTTACCACCAGTCCGGAAGTGCAAATTGTAGAATCCTACCCTGGCATTGCCTCGCGTGCCTTGTCACATGCCTTATCGCGCCCATTACGAGTTTGGTTTGTGTCGTACCTATGGCGTGCTCCCTGATAGCTCACCAGTTTACGGTGGACTTTATAGTACGTATAGACTACGACATTTATATAAAATGTGTTAAGGGGGATATGGGTAACGCCTTAACGCTATTTTAATATTTTACTTTACTGTAGACATATTATAATAACGTATTGTACTATGTATGTAGATAGTTTAACGGATCCTTAGGAGATGGAAATCCCGAACATCTTTTAAGTTACTGCACGCACGTTAGACACTGGATTGGAGATGTAAAATCCTGTAAACATCTCTGACGCCATTACACTCATATTTATTTACTGTTGATTTAACTTACATAAGATCTTTTAGTTCCGACTCGAGTGTTTTTTCTTTTTATTACGCTCGAGTCAGTCTGAGCTTTTCAGTGTATTGAAGACCATTTATCTCTGGAGGACGAAGACGAAGATTTGTATGCTATTTATTATATTTATACTACTACTCATGTTGTTCCACTGCATTTTTTATTTATTCTTGCTGTATGTGTAACTCTGATTGTATTGTAAAGTGTAACCAAATGTTATTTGTAAAACAGCTTCATGAACTGTTTATTTGATTATTATATTTTGTCATTCCGCTGTGAGATTCTATGATTTGTTTTCTTTCTTTTCTCTTCTTTTTCTTATTTTCCCTATAACAATCCTCCCTTTTGAATGGTTTGAGTCTGACATGTGTGGTTTATTTTCAATTTAAACTGTCCAAAAAGGTGGGTCGTTACATTTAGTATCAGAGCTTTGGTTTAGCGATAACCTTAGCTTTGTGGGGTCTAACTTATTAGAGATAACCTTAGCTTTAGAAAAATATCAATTTTACTCTTGTTCGTGTGGGTATTCTTGTAACCCGTCCAAATCAATTGGGTGTGCTTGTTTCCCATTCAAATCAAGTGGGTATGCTTAGTAGCCTGGTAAACCTATTGGATGATCTTGTTGCCTGGTAAATCAACAGAGTTTGCCTCAAACTCGGGGCACATGAGAGTGTGTCTTGTAGCCTAGAAATCGAGATTGTATTCTGGTTTGCCTTCTACCTGGTTTAAAGTTTTGCGCTTGAAAAGAAATATGCATAAGCAATTGTATAGGACTAGATATAGGAGAAACCTGAGCCAGAATAAAATCCTGGTGTCATCTCTCTAACTCTTACTTTACTTTATTGCTTTTATATTTATCTGTGATTGCATTTGTGACTGATTGTTAATATAAATATGCGTTGTTAATCTGTGATTTGATACTAATCTTTCAAGAATTTTAAAAAGATCTACATAAGTTAGAAAACACTACTCACACACCTCTAGTGATAAATTAGCCTTAAGATCCATTATTCCGCAACCCACAATTATTATTAGTGGTTGTTGTGGAGGCTGTTATTGACCATAATTTTGAAATCATCAGTAAACCTAATTACGGGCTTGGTTAATTACTGACTATTCTTCCTAATGACGGTCCAAATTTTAAACCACCATATCTCCTAAATCATAAGGTAAAAAACCAATTATGACCACTCTAAGAAAAGATAAACCATCATATCTTTTATTTTGAAGTGTTTTAGATCAAATTCGGCTCCTATCAAAAGTTATAGGCCTCACGAGATTTTTAGGATTGAAATTGTCTAGTAAATTTTTTATGGGTGTATAATATCACTACTCAACATTACCAAAAATTAAATCCTCATACAGCCTAATTTGGATTTTAAAATAATATTTTATGACTATACGATATGTAAAATATAGGTCATTACACTCCCCCCTAGGAATTTCACTCTCGAAATTCCATCAAACAAGGTAAGGTTGAACAATACAGTTACCCTGCATGCCTAACAACCATTAGCAAACATAACACCCATCAAACATGCATACACAAGCAAGAAAGAAAAATTATGCCTACTCGAACATGCAATGAACTAAACTATTCTACATGATACCACAAGTGAAAGTAAATGCAATAAACAGAAAGACTTACCAAGTAAAATGTTCCAGATAAGCAGTCCTCATGATCTCCTTGGTCTCCTAAGTATCATCACCTTCACTTTCATTCCATTGAACCTTTACCAACTTCATTATCTTCCTCCTAAGCTGCCTCGTATCATGTCCACATATACGAATAGGCCTATGAGGTCTTAATTCTTTTGGTTCAATCGTCGATATCATTTAGTTGATCCAGAGCAACCTTTCCCAATGCCTCTTGTAAGCTCCTCCAAAATCCACTTATGGATAGTAGGTCTTTGTCGCTTACAATGCTTCTTGGCACACATTAGGATCACATACCCACTTCATATACAAACTAGCCAGTTCCGTTACGACCCGGAATTATACCGCCTTGATTTGCAAATATTTAATAAATTTTAAAAATTTAAATAATAGGTTTTATAATTATAATTAAAGTATAACTCTTTTAAATAATAACAAATGATGGAAAAATAGATTTGTAGACCTAGGATTTTGCCACTTTGAAATAGGCTATTTAAATATATTTTATATAATAAATAAATGAATTTTTATTAGCAAATAAAACTATTTTAATTATTTAATAATGATGATAAAATAGTTTTCAAAATTTGTTTACCAATATAGATAGTTCAATAAAAATAGAAAATGTGACCGAAGAACGTTTTTAGAAATCTCGACTTTCGACACCCGGAAGTTGTCGGAAACATTGTGCACATTTGTGCACCATGTACACACATATAGATGTTAGGATTAGTATTTGTAAACACACTTATATATGTTAACCTTTATTTATATGCATATAAGAAGTGATGTGGCTAATTATGAATTTTTTAAAAAGAAAGTAAAATAAAATAAGAAAGTTATCATGTTAAGCCATACGTTAAAGTCATCACAAGTACACACAACATGGCTAGCATGATTTGGGGGTAAGGAAGGCCTTAACTAACGTGTATAAGGCATGGGGAAAAGAGAAACATGGCATAATTTGAGTGGAGGTTATGTCCTAGGGGTAGTTTTGCAATTTTACACTTCGTTGGTCTATAAATACCCCAACCTCTTCATAATTCTTACTTTACATCATCCTTCTTCATTTCATAACACTCTCCACTTATATACATACACACATTTCATGGCTTCCTAACATATTTTCGAAGTTCTAAAAAATATATATTACAACCATAAATCTCTTCCATAACTTGCTAAAACTTTTCTACAAGCCTTTCTACACTTCACTTCCAAAATACAAGCACAAACATCCCTAAAACCTCCATAGCCAAGCCTAAACTAGCCAAGGCCGAGCCAAACTTGTCCCGCCAAGACCACACAAAGTCATATTTTCAAGTTAAGGCAGTTTGCTAGGAGTGTATTCAAGTTCGGTAGAAGTTTGCCTTGTTTTAGTGGAAGTTTGATGAGTAAAGTTCCTGTTTTTAAAACTCAAGTTACTAACTTTTTTAAAGTTGTAAAATTTATGAAGTAAAATGTCACTTTAAGTATGTAGTAATGTTTAATGTTATGTATGCATGAATATATGTTGATTTGGCGTTGATTGCTTATGCGGAAGTTTGAGTAGGCGATAAAGATTATACCTTGAATATTGGACAAGTTAGTTAGTATTGTAAAGTAATACTTTGTTTATGATGGTCCTATAATGTTATGATGTGATATTATGTTTGATTTTTGTATTTGTTGTATGTGGGTTCATGACACAAAGGTAGTGATTCGATAACCAAAAGTGACGTAGAAATCCGCTTTTTATCAAAAGTTTGATATTTGTTTCAAATTGAAAAGTTTTCAAGTTTAAATCTTTGATATGATTTCAAAAGTTTATTTTCATGTTTCAATGAGGATAAGAGTTCAAAAGGGAAGTTCTAAAAAGTTAGAAAAATGAAATTTCAAGATTTTGAAATTACGGATCCATATAACGATAGTCGCTATACGCGTAGTTCGAAAAATCTAACTATTTTTCAAATCCAAACTTGTTTCCACTTACAAATATTTTTGGAAATGTTTTCTAACTTTAATTTAGTAATTATTGTATGTAATTACTTAATTATTTAGTTATTTAATGATTATTTAATTGATTAATTAATTAATAAAGGTAATTAGTCCTTAATAATTTGTTAATGGTTGTTTTTAAACTTAAGTGTTAATCAATTAAGTTAATCATGATTTGTTACTTGATTAAAATTAATTATTATTTAATTTTTAATTAAGGATTAATTAATTATTATCTAATTATTTATTTAAGATAATTATTAATTAATTATTATTTTAAAAAAGGGTTTTATCTAATTAATCTTTGATTAAAGTTAATTATGTTTTAATATGGTTTAATTAAGGTTTAATTATCTTTAATTAGAGTTTAATGACTATTTGACAAATTTTGATTCTCATTTACAAGAGTTTTTAATTTATTATAAAATCGCTTTGAGTTTAAATAATCAATTTTGTTTTGAACTGTTTTTTTCAAATTGTTTTAAATTAAGGGATTTCTGTGTCACTTACCCTTAAGTAACCCCATATGATTAAAAAAATGATATTTATTAGTAGAACAAAATATTATTCTGCTATTACAATTAACTTGGACGTTTACTTCTGTTGACCGATTGTCATGTGTTAATCACTTATATACCCATTTCTATGTGATGCCATGTTAAATAGGATAAGTAAAACCAAATTAAAAGCACCATTATAGTCACTAAGCCTCCGTTTGATTTTTTTTAAGGATAAATATTTATTTTCTTTTTGAAATCGTTTCAAACTTATTGCATTTTGAACAAGATATTTAAAGGATGAGTTGGAAAATGGTTCTATTAAAGATATTTTAACTAATAGGAATGGTTTTTAATGTTATAAAAGGAAGTTATTATAAAGAGTTTATAAAGGAATTTGGAAATTTATAAGGTGTTTTGGGTAAATGGATTTGAGGTTTTAAACAAAGAAGATTTCACAAATAAGGAAGATTTATAAAATGAATTTGCTTATTAAAGGAAGCTAAATTGATTTAAGGTTATTTAAGAAGTTGTTTAAACATGAAAGGTTTATAAAGCGATTTTATAAATGATTCAGGTATTTATAAAAGAAGTTTTAGAAAATGATTTGGATATTCACAAAGGGAGTTTATAAAAATGTTTGGATATTTATAAGAAATCTATATAACAAATTTGGATATTTATAACAGCAATTTATATAATTGATTTTAAATATTTGTAAAGGGGCTTTATAGATGAATTTGGGAGTTTTGAAAAGTATTTTGAAATGGATTTGGATTTCAAGTAAAAGAGATTTCATAAATGAAATAGATTTTATTAAAAAGGAATCATCGAAAGAAGTATGAAAAGAATTTGAGATCTGGGTTTCTCTAAACTGACCTTTTAAAAATGGTTGTATGGAACATCCATTCCACAATTAACACTGTAGTAATAGTGTTTAGGGTTATCCTTACCTCTAATTTAAACAACATTTTTTTAATCCTTTTTAACAAGATTTGGAAGTAAGAAGTTATTCGCAAATGTTTTGTGAGTATGCTTATGTCAGAAAGATAAGTATAAGAATGTTTTAGACAAACGTTTTGCAATGAGATTTATCAAATAAATATATTTTTTAGGCATAGTGGTTGCTATAGATAAATAAATCTCAGTGGAATTGGTTGTTGTTTATTTATTTGATAATTAGATAACCGACTATCAAATATGGACCCAAAACGTAACTTTGGAAATATCTAGGAGAAACACGTGAGTTACATGGCACAGTCATCTCCGATGATGCTGTATTATGTGTATAAATCTTGTTTTTTTACCCTAGGACAAATGATAAGGAAATCCATCCACTTACGATTAGGAGGTGATCTTTGCTCTTATCTATCGAATGTTGTTTTGAAGAGACCGGGATCAGATATGTTATCCGTAAACCACTTCGATCTAACTCAAGCGTTTCGAAGTGAAGACATCTTGAAGATGATGGAATTGAAGGTGGAGCTCTTTGAAGTGCAAGGGCTACTTGCTACTAACCCTTAGGGTGATTCAAAAATGGATGTAGTAGAAGTAGTGCTTTCGGTTTGTTCATATCCTGAAAATTTTATATGGATGAATACTGGCATTGCACTGCTACCCTAAGGGCAGTGTTAGCATTCCAAGTGGGAAGTGCTATATAAAGGTAAAATGTAGCCTCAAGCCTCATCAATCGGGAATGACTAAAACATGGGAGATGCAGCAGGGCTAAGTGGGTTTCTCTAAATTAGGGTATGATCATCCCTATCTAGAGTCAATATTATCACTCATTTGTATGTTTCCGGGCCCATTAACCAAGGGGTGATCGTATTCGATACTACTAGTCAAGTGGTAGGTTGGTTCAGTGTTGGCAGGGGATCTCGGCGAAGTCCTCGGTGTTACTTTATCTAAAAATGCACCGTGACGGGCAGTACCCCGGTAGCACAGTCATTGTATGGAATCTATTTCCTAATAAGTTCCTTCGGTCTTAGTTGTATACCTATTATGCTGGAATTTAATTAATGTAACAATTTCGGCTATGTTAATTATTTACATGAAACCCTAGACATTATTTTAATAGCACTGGATTTTATATACAAATGTTTTGGTTATCGTAAGGTAAAAACCCATCCGTGTTTATATGTGTCGTGGTCTTACGAGATACCTTCGATTTAAAGGATTTATAAAGTTAAAGACTTATGCTTTACTCACACTAGACCCATGTCTGACCCGAAGTTTATTTTCACTTTTCCTAAACCCATGGATGCTCAAATTTGAATGGGAAACCAAATAGTTCAGGTTTTCCGCAAATTCATCTTGGAGGAGCTTGGAGTAGGTGGCTTCATCGATATCTAGTTATTACCTTATTTTCCACTGTGTTATATGTACTTTAGGTAGGGACAGACTGTTATAACTGTCCTAGGCTAGAATTTGTATTAGAATGACTCTAATGTAACATTTTTGAAATGAATTTGTAATATATTATGTTGAGTAATATATGTTGTTCCGTTGCATTGTGAGATTCTATGTTGTTATTTTCTTCTCTTCTATCTTATCTTTCATTTTCTTTTACCCTTAATGGCTCATCTTTTGGAGTAAGAAAGGCGGACCGTTACATTTGGTATCAGAGCTTAGGTTGAGCAAATACCTAAGCTTTGGTGGGGTAAACTCATTATAGATAGGGTCAGTAGTTCCCTAGAATGAGTCTGATTGTAATATATATATATATGAGTGCATATTTGTTAATGAATAAAAATGTTTTATTTTGTGTTGTTTGACCTGTTGAGTGGCTTAAGAATTCTGGTCGATCCACCTGATCTACGTTATCGACAGGGATTCCCTAAACACTTGAACAAGTTAGATAGACATAATATTACATTAGATTTGGTAAATGAAATAATTTTATCTAGGAATATATTTTATATATATAAACAGGGATGATTTTCAAAATCTATGTAGTTATCTACGAGAAGAGTGGATTAGGAGTTAATAATATTTAAATTATTAGCATTTAAGGTTTAACTAGTCATGCTCGTCTAGTTTTGAGCATTGACTATTGTAAGATTTAATAGTAGATTTCTTTTTTCCATCATGGATTGGGTAGATAGAATTTGTAGGAACATGGAATCGAACATCTCATGAATTAAGTTTCACAATTTGACTAGAAGGCGTTCGACGATATGTATGGTTAAAAACTGAATTTTAATAAAGATGTTTATTAGAAGAAAATCTTCAAATAGTTTTATAAGATGAATTAAGAGAGGTGATTTTACAAATCAGAACTATTAAATGTGTTTTTAAAATGGAAAGGGTTTTGAGAATGTTAAATCTTGGTGGCTTTGATAAATTCCAAATGATTTTGGAAAATAGCAGTAATCTTTCTTAAAGATATTTTATCGTATAGATATTTTAAAATAAAGTTTGAGAGTAAGGTTCCCTATGAACAGTTCGGGAATAAGTCTTGATCTGTTTGTGATGATCAGAATAATCTTCTAAGTGACAATCGAATGCTTTCTTAGGCAGATAGGATTGTGCACTTAGTAAATTATCCTCTTTGTCAATGTACAATCGGGACGAGTTCAAATCCGAATGAATCCAAAGCAAGTGGATGATTTTGTTACAAACTATTTGTCTATAAATAGTATTGTTTCGAGAAGAAATTTGGAAAAAGAAGAAATATTTTTATTAACTAGTTCGAGTGTCTTGGAAATGACTAAAAACGGGTAAGAGATGTGTTCGGATGGCAAACACTTCACTTGAGTATTGCCCTTCTTAGTAAAGGGGTATATGGTACTATTTGGTAGCACCCAGTTCCTTGACATCATTTTGGAGTTACTTGGGCTATATGTATGTTTTCAAAAGGTTTTTGAAATAAAACCCAGTATTGTGTTCTTGTATCCCTTAAAAGGAAGAGTTTGCAAAATAAAAAGGTATTTTGAAAGTTTTAATTAGGTTAAATTTAATAAGGGGATTTAATAAAATCTGTTTATTTAAACTGTATTGTGTTCTTGTATCCCTTAAAAATAAGAGTTTTCAAAATAAAAAGATATTTTGAAGATGGATTAATAAATGAAGTTTTAATTAGGTTAAATTTAATAAGGGGATTCAATAAACTTTGTTTATTTAAACTATGCCTTTTGATTTTAAAATCTAGGATATGAAGAATTATTGATGTTATTAGACTGGCTAATAGACACTTTTACCTTTGTAGTGTCTAAGAAAAAGTACAGTCTAGGATGGAGTTTGGATACCAGCATCCTACTCTTCTTAGCTACTTATCAGACCAATTAGGGTAAAGGGGTTGATTTGGTCGACTTAGTTTCAAGACCCAAGTTATTTTTGGCCTGCATTTAACGGTTAGAAGTAAATAGATTTAAAAATCAAATGTTTATATTTACTCTTAGGATGAAGAAGAGTATTATATAAGTTAATAAATTAAAAAAAATTGATGCTTATGAAGCATGGTGTGTAACGACCCGTTATTTTCGACAATTAAAAATATTAATTAATTAAGATTTTGGGGTTCAATATTGGATGAAATTAAAAATTTATGATTTGTTGATAAGAAAACAATTAGAATGAAATTTAATAATGTTAATTTAATGTAATCGATGACTATTCGAATGTTATCTCAAGTAATTGAAATAATTGCAAAGTTGAATTGGTTAGAAATTGTAAATAAGGAAGTAAATTAAATGTTATAATTAAATGGTGAGATAGTATGTAATTAATTGAAATTGAATATAATCAGTGATGTATAGGTAGTTATAACATCTGTTTGTAGATAATAAACTTATAAATGTGATTAAATTAAGTTAAAGGTAACAATTGTTTAATTATTATTTCATTATTTAACCCGTTGAAATTTAAACTGGAAATCAATTGCAATTAATCTAATTAATGTTGCAGTAAATATGAATTAAGATGGTAATTGTAGAAGATTGAGGTAATGAAATGGTAAACCAATACTAAGTATATCCATAAGATGATAGTTGAGTGAATAATTAGATGAAAATCGAAATAAATGAATTTATTAGAATTTAAATTATAATTAATGAATTTACTACATTTGAAATTGAACGTTGTAATCAGTGCAATATTTAACATTAGATTTGACATGGAAATTAATTTTAAAGAATTATAAATTACTAGGTAATCAAAAATGATAAAATTTATTAGTTATAAAATTTGAATTTGAAAAGTGATAAAATTAATTTAATAATAATTTATTTAATTAACGTGAAAATAGCCACTTTGGCCACTGTCTCGGATTTCGACGAAGCCAGTTTCATCGGATCCGTAATAGTGAATTATTGTATGATTTCAAGTTTCGTAGCGATCGGACGTGTCGTTTGATCGTGCGGGCTCGAAATGCGTAGAAATCAATTTAATGAATTCAATTCAAAATAAGTTGATTTTAAAAAGCTAACTTTTTTATACAATGGAATTTGGATTTGAAACCTGTTCCACTAAGTTTAAAAAAATCGAAAACATCTATTTCGATATATTGGATGACCCACTTTCGTTTCGAAAACGGAACGGGCTTTCTGGGTCGTTATTGTCGTTTCGAACCAATTCGATATGTTCATTCTTTCTTATCGGGCCTTGTCTATATAAATAGTTTTTCTAACCCTAGCAGCTTTTCTATTTCTTATTCCTGTACATACAAATATGTCTGTCTATTCCTATCTCCTCTCTCCAATGGCAGAAACCTATTTTCAATTCCAAAAACCCTAATTCAATTTCAAATTCAAATTGAAAATCAAACTCCTTAAAACCCTATCATATTATATACCGTTTTGAAGTTCTCGAAGAGCATAATCTAGGTCTGTTGTTTTTATTTGCAATCGAGTTTTGGTTTGTCTGGGATCGACCAAAACATTCTCGGACGTTCTTTGTGGTGGTTGATCATAGGCGATGGATCGTCGATTCGAGGGTACTATCGCGTGGAAATTGTCATGGGGAGTTCATCCATGCAGCTTGGACGGTGATTTGATGGTTGTATTTGGCCTGATAATTTGATTAGGGTTCGAATTCATGGTGGCGGCGGTTGGCTTTTGGGGTTCGATCGGCGTCTATTGATGATCGCAGGTGGTCGTGGGGTCTTGGGGGAGCTGCGCGACTGGTGACGCGTCATTTGGAGATGTTTGGAGGCACGTGGCAACAAGATCTAGATGGCGGCTGATGATCGATGCTATTACGTGTTCGTACGGTAGTAGGGTTTCTCATGTGAATGGAGATAAGTGACGTGTCTTACTTTATTTTATTAATTAATTATTTTATATTGGAATTCAAATGTTCTAACTCATTTAACTTTCGCATACGAGGTCGGATTTACGTGTGGTTTTCTCCGTTGCGGTTGTATCGGAATTTCGAACATTTTGGAACTAGTTTGGTCGAATTCTAAGACAGTTAGGTTTTTGGGCTAAAATTGGATTTTAAATCAATTTGAAATCAAAGGTGAGTGTTTTCACCCACTCACAACTACTAAATTATCTTATGTTGGCTAAATTGAATTTATGATGTGATTATAATTTGATTGGTTGATGTTTGGTATATTTAAATTGTCATTCCAATTATATCTGACTTTTATTGAATTTAATCGCCATTAATTTAATATTGAATTTAAATTGCCAGTTAATTCCTGTTATTGATAATCAGTCAATTGTTGTTATTTATTGGTTGGTTTGAATGATGATTGTGATGGATGTTTAATTGTTGTATTGGATGACTAGATGTTATATTTATATATTGTTATCACCCTGCAAGTTCCCTTAGTTATTGCTAGGAGAATCACTATGGGTTGAAATGATACATACCCGAACGATCTATAGATTAGGGAAAAATCGTTATGGGTTGAAATGATAGACTCGAGCGATTTTATGGATTTTGAATTTTAATTCGGGATTACGGGTTGAAATGATATACCCGTAAATTTTAAATTATTGCGGGTTGAAATGATATATATCTGTATCACTTGACCATTGGGTATAAAATTATATACGGACTGGATTGGTTAAATTAATTGATTTTTAAATCCTTAATTTTTGAATTCAGTTAAATGATATTTTGAAATAAAATTTGATTTATATAAATTGAATTATTTTTTAAATCCAAAGCTTTAAATTTTGAAATTGGAATTGGTTTTAAATGAATTATTTAAAGAATTTAAATTGTAATTTTAATGTTGAATTTGAAATATAAATGAAATTAATCGAAATTGAGTTATTGAAAATGTTTGAATATTTAAACTTCAAAATCTACTAAATTTGAAGCAGTTTAAATTTATAGTACAAACATGGATTTGAAATCGATATAGATTTAGCTGGTTTATTTAGAATCTGAATTGAAAGATAAAAATTGAGTTTGTTAAGTTGAAAGCTGGATATGGTCCAGATTTGTTGAAATGGAAGAAATTGTTTAATTTGATATTACTTTCAAATTAATGATTTTAATATAAACTGTTAAAGAAATATCATTTTAAATTTCTAATTTATTTAGATTTTTAAACTATTTACTATATAAACCATTTCCAATAATCAAACCATCTTATATTTAAACTATTTTATTCTATTTTAAACTATTTTAATCTATTTTAAACTATTTTAATCTATTTTAATCTATTTTAAACTATTTTAAACTATTTAACTATTTTAATCTATTTTAAACTATTTTAATCTATTTTAAACTATTTTAATCTATTTAAAACTATTTAAACTATTTTAGTCTATTTTAAACTATTTTAGTCTATTATAAACTATTTTAATCTATTTTAAACTATCCTAAACCATTTAAACTATTTTAAAGTATTTTAACTATTTTAAACTATTTTAAAACTATTTAAACTAATTATGACTATCTAAACTATTTTCAAAAATTCAAACTTTGCAAGGCTGAATTGTTTATATTTAAATCCTTGATTTAAAGCGAATATGGTTAAATGATGTTATGACCCACGTTGGAATTTGAAGGATATTTCTCCAGTTAAATAACTTATTTTGAGTAAATATGATGACTTTGAAATAAGGGTTTACTCTATTTTGTGGATATGATTTCGAAAGTGATATGATTTCGAAACAGAATATGATTTCGAAAGTGATATGATTTTGAGAATATGATATTTTGATATCAATTATGAACCGGTTTTGGAAATGTAAAAGAACCATCCGGTGTGAAATAAGCGTTTGGTTGTTAAAGGGACCGGGATCGGATATCGTCATACTCTTTGTCGATACCGAAAACCACTTTAACAACTGTGCACATGATGGAGATTCCAGAATAAAGTATGATGGTTTGGCGAACGATTCTGTATAAGGTATTATCGTAGCTCTGACTCCCTCGAGTCAGCTTGATGTGACTAAAACAGGAGCCATGCCGGGCCTAGTGAGGTCGCACCTTCGATCGGACATGCTTCTTCGATACCATATGATGACTTTGTGATTGATTTGGTGGTCACCCCTCGATTTGATTATGGTAGTGTGTTCCGAGGTGGGCGGTAGTAGCTGCTATACGTTACTACCAGTACGGATCCGCAAAACGGTAGTATCCTACCCTGGGCATTGCCTCGCATGCCTTGTCACATGCCTTATCACGCCCATTACGAGTTTGGTTTGTGCCGTACCTATGGAGTGCTCCCTGATAGCCCACCAGTTTATGGTGAAGTTTACAGTACTGTATAGACTACGGCATTTATATAAAATGTGTTAAGGGGATATGGGCAATGCCTTAACGCTATTTTAATACTTTACTTTACTGTAAACATATTATAATAGCGTATTGTACTATGTAAGTAGATAGTTTAATGGATTCTTAGGAGACGGAATCCCGAACATCTCTTAAGTTATTGCATGCACGTTAGACACTGGATAGGAGATGTAAAATCTCGTAAACATCTCTGAAGCCGTTACACTCATATTTATTTACTGTTGATTTAGCTTACATAAGATCTTTTAGTTCTGACTCGAGTGTTTTGTCTTTTCATTACGCTTGGGTCTGAGCTTTTCAGTGTATTGAAGACCTTATTTCTGGAGGATGAAGACGAAGATTTAGTACTATTATTATTTATTATATTTATCGCATGCATCATGTTGTTCCGCTGCATTATATATTTATTCCTGTTGTATGTAACTTTGATCTGTATTGTAAAAGTGTAATCAAATGTTATTTGTAAAACAGCTTCATGAACTGTTATTTGATTATTATATTTTGTCATTCCGTTGTGAGATTTTGTGTTTGTTTTATTTCTTTCTCTTCTTTTTCTTATTTACCCCATAACAATCCTCCTTTTTGAATGGTTTGATTTTGACATGTGTGGTTTATTGTCAATTTAAACTGTCCAAAAAGGTGGGTCGTTACATGGTGGGGGGGAGAAAGTAGTTAGATATTAAGAATCGTTAGATCAGTACGTAGGTTGTATGAAGTTCTCCTTTTGACATAGTTCTTGATCCTACATTCGAGTATATGACTGGAGGTGTTTTACACCATTCCAAATAAGGATTTATCACTCGATTTTTTACGACGAGCATTGGTGAGGGTTCTTACGTGGAACCAAAAGTTGTCTATCATAGTTTATGACTATGCAAGGAGAACAAAGGGTTTCTAATTAAGAGGCATGATCAAAGTTCACACTAGAAAGTCGGGAGAGCGATAATAGTTCGGAAGTGAAGTTATGTGTTCGAATGTATGATCAAATTAGAGTTTACATAGGAATGATGTAACGACCCAGAATTTCAGCCATTTGAATTAAATAACTTGGGTTTCAAATATAGCAATTTATTTGATAATTAAATTGTTAATAAGTGGGAATATTTAAAATAATTGAATCTTGGATTTAATATGAATGAAAATGATTTCTAAAGTTGATTTAAATTCTATTTGAATAAGAAGAAAGATATAAACTTTTAAAATTAATTTAAAAGTGATTAAATTGATTTTGAGAATTACTCATTTTAATTAATGAGGGAAAATAACCCTTTAGGTCACAGTCTAGGATTTCGACGAAACCAGTTCCATTGGATCTGTAATAGTGTATTTTAATATGCCATCTAGTTTGGTGATGATAGGACGTATCATTTGGTCGTGCGAGTTCGAAAAGTGTATAAATTAATTAAAGGAATTTAAGTAAATATAATTTGATTTTGAAAAGCTATCTTTCGAATATGATGGAATTGGCCTTCGGTATATATTCCATTGTGTTTGAAATAGGGTTATAACATATAGAACGTCAGACAACATGCTTCGTTTGGAGTTCGAAAATTTCACGGATGAATAATGCTTTGGAAAATTTTCTATAAATAGCCCTCAATTTCCTTCACTTGCAAACCCTAACCCTAAATAAATTGCAGCCGCTATTTCCACTAACTAAATCCAATGGTCTTTGTCGATCGGAGCCTCTAGGGGCCGAGTTAGCCTTCGACTTCAACTAGGAAAACGCAGAGTACGTCAATACAAGCTTAACCAACGGTCAGATCGTCGAATCGTCGCTTGACATGGCCAAAATTGGCATGCGTTCATCTGTAGTTTTTTTGGGTTCGTCATTCTCAATTCGCATGTACGCGCACATGTGGTTGTAGGATGACGCGGCGACAAGGCGTTAGGTGCGACGGTGTTCGTGGGTGGAGATGGTGGTCGGCGGCGGCCTAGTTTGAGCGAGCGATCGAAGGATTTAAAAAAAAAGGCGCATGGAAACGCTCGTGAACAGAGGGAGGGAGGGGGAAGAATGAGAAGGTTTAGTTTAAATGTTTATTTATTTATGTTAATTATAAAATTAATTATATCAAATGTTAATAAATCCATAACTTTCGAATGTTAATAAATCCATAACTTGTTCGTATGAGGTCCAAATCGAGCACGACAAGTTGCGTTGCGTTCGTATCAGCGAGCACTGCGCTATGAAGTTGGATTATGGAGCTAATTGGAATTTCAAGTTAAAATTGAATGACTATTCAATTTTAATCCAAAACGGAACGTTTTGGCGACTATTAAAATCAATGTGAGTTAATCTCACCTTTTTTGTTAATCAGAAAAATTATATAGTCAACATAATTGTTTATTAGATGCATGGATATTTTATTATTGGTTGTTATTGACTGTTTGGGTAATTTATAATTATTTTTAGTTGGATTGGATATATTCCCGCCTATTGGAGCGGATGAGACCCTATTATGTTCCCGTGTAAGAGCGGATGACCCTTTGTATACGAATTCCGCCTCAAAGCGGTTGATTTATATTTTTATGATTATATATACTATATGTGATGCGGTGGAACAGGTTGGAGGGATCCAACAGGATTCCTCACATATAAATTGATACATGATATGTTGGATTTTATAATTGATGACATGGACATGATTTTGTTTATTTAGTGCTTTAGTAGCACTAGGCCTTATATTTTGGTATTTTAAAATAACATAAGATAGCGATTGATTTTGAAAAGGGATTTCAAAGTTATTTTGGAAATTATATATGTTTTTAGTAATTATTCTTGAATTATTTAAAGAAGTAATTTATTTTCAGATCAAAGGTATGATTTTTGGATATTATAATTTATAGTTTTATAAAATATTTAAAATAGAGATTTTGAACGGTAAATAAAGATTTTTAAGATATTGGAAGACAGGTTAGTCTTTTAAAATAAATGGATATTGTTTTAAAAGGAAAATGGAAATATATTGATATGAATATTTACTAACCATTTTATATAAAATGATATATATACATAGGTACATATATTATAATTTATTTATAAAGGTGAAATTTACAAATATGATAAGTTATAAAAGTGATATTTTACAAAGAAAGCGAAGATTTGTAAAATCGTATTTTCGTTAGTAAAAGTATGGATTTATAAACGATGCTTATAATAAAGGGAAACTATTATCATTGGATATATTGGAAAAAAATATAGATCAAACAGAGGATTATTATGATGTGGAATGATATTTTAGAAAATAGTTGATTCTATTTTGGAAGTTGAAAGTGAGGGGTAAATTGGGACTGTTAAACGATATTTTATAAATTGAAAGAAATTTATAAAAGAAAGTTATACCTATGGGAAGTTAAAAATGGCTGAAAATTATATTTGAATAGATTTTATGAATAAGTGAGATTATAACGGGATGGAGTTATGAATAAGGTTCATAAATGAAAGGGATTTTATGAAATGAAGTTTCATAAAATAAAAGAGATTTACAAAAATAGTTTTACAAATATGGAAACAATTATGTGGAAAGTTAAGTATGGATTTTTATCAAGGGAATATAATTATGTTTAAAAATGGTTTATTTATATTAATACCGTTTAAAAGTGGTTTATCAATATTTCAATATTTTGAAAAGTTTATTATTTAAAATTATTAATATGGTTTGAAATTAATTTTAGTTATTTATCAGTAAGACTTTGGAAATTAATTTTTATTATTTATAATAATATTGAAGATAAATTATTATTGTTTATTGAAGAATGTTTTGGAAATTATTAATTATTATTTTAAGATGTTTTAAAGTTAGTATTTATTTATAATGTTATTATTATCACTACAACAAAAATACCATATTACAACGTCATTTTTACAACGGTCTTTAAATGCCCGTTGTAATAGATACCACTTTTCAACAACTCTTTTACTTTGCACGTTGTAATAGACACCTATTACAACGTTTTTAATTTGACCGTTGTAATATATACCTAGTACAATGGTTTTTTGCCCATTGTAATAGATACCGGTTTTCAACCATGTTTGCCCGTTGTAATAGATATCTATTACAACTATTTTCTTTTGACCGTTGTAATAAATGTCGATTTTACAACGGCCACAGAATGCCTATTCTAATAAATCCCCCATTGCCGATTTTTGATAATTAATAATTACAATACTTTCTTTAAAAAT
Organism: Allium fistulosum; assembly: GCA_030737815.1. Lineage (NCBI taxonomy): Eukaryota > Viridiplantae > Streptophyta > Magnoliopsida > Asparagales > Amaryllidaceae > Allium > Allium fistulosum. The sequence goes on from CM060902.1 coordinate 1,183,308,090, forward strand.
ATTAATTATTAATATTTAATAACTAATAATATTAATATTAATCATCATTATCTTTGATTATTTATACATACTTACTTAATAATTTAAAAATTAATGGTAATTTATAATTAATAATTATAAATGATAACGTACAAAGGTCATTATTTATAATTTATCTCAATTAATGATTACTAATAAATAATTCATGATTACTAATTATTATCTATAATCAATATTTTTTTTTATTAATAATTTATTATAGTTAATTATTAATATTTAGTAAATTATAGCTAATATTTATGACTTATAATTAATAAATATTATTAGTACTTAGTAAAATAATTAAAATTAAGTAATTAATACTTAATATTAAATAATTAATAATTAACTTTTAATAATTGATATTTTGTAATTATTGTTTAATATTTAATATTTAACTAATTTACAATTTTAATAATTAATATTAAATTATTTACTATAGTTTAATAATCTAGAAATAAATTTTTTCTAAAATTTGAAAAGATCCATAAAATTTAGAAATAATTAATATTAAATAATTAATGTTAAATATTTAACAATTAATGTTAAATAACTAATATTCGGTTATAATTAAGAAGTAATAATTAATGATTAATAACTAATAAATAAGAAGTAATATTTAATAATTACCGATTAATATTCAACTATAATTAATATTAAATAATTAAACTATTGAATAGTTAATATTAAATAATTAATATTCAATTATAATCAAGAAGTAAAAATTAATAACTAATAAATAAGAAATATATTTAATAATTAATTATTTCTATTAAATAATTAGTAATTACTATTTAATAATTAATATGTAATCTTTAACGATTAATAAGTAATATTTATTATCTAGTATTTAATATTTAATGATAATCTATGTTTCACTACAACAAAAAGACCATATTAAAACAGTAATTTTACAACGGTCAAAAAATGCCAATTTTAATAAATGTTTTTTACAACGTTTTTTTTGGAAGTTGTAATAAACTTATTTTCAAGAGCACTTTTATTTTGCCAGTTATAACAGATGCCTTGGTATTCAAAAAATAATTAATAATTAACAAATAAGGATTAATTTTTAATAATTAATAATTAATAAATAAGAAGTAATAATTAATAATTAACAATTAATAATTAATATTAAATATATAATAGTTAACCATTGATAATTCTATTAATATTTAATAATTAATAATTAATAAAATATATGTAATAAGTAACACTTAATAATTAATATTCAATTATAATAAAGAAGTAATAAGTAAGAATTAATCATTAGTAATTAATAATTACTATTAAATAATTGATAATTAACAACCAAGACTTGTTGGAAATTTTTGATCATACAATTGTTTAAATTGATTGATACTATGAAGGGGATGTCGGGGGGGTGGCGGTGGCTAATGTTCAATATTTAATATTTAAAAAAATTAAATTTTGAAATTTTCTAAAATAAAACTAGAAATTTACATAAAACTTTAAAACTAAATTTTGAAATTTTCACAGAGTCTAAAAATTAAAATATTAATAGTTTGAAAATGTTAAAAAATTTCCTTGTGTATAATAAAAGTAACTTTCTTATTTGACATTAGTTCTCTTTGGCTCCGCACTTGAAAATTTGGCTCCAAAATGCAAAGTTTTGGCTCCAAATCTCAATTTTTGACTGGCACCTCTTATTCTCTTTCACCTTCGTTTAATCAAAATCTAAATACAAACGTCTTTCTATTCCTTAGTTCCCCTCTCCTATCGTTCTTCACATTTCTCCTCTTTTTTTTCACAAAATAAATTAAATATGCAAACATCTTCTTCTTCACACCGTCTTCTTCGTCGTCACTGGACGTTCTCGATCCTCTCGGATTCAATTAGCCTATGCAAGATCTGGTTTATCACCAATTTTGGTGCTGTTTCTTCTTTTTAAAGATTTGTTTTCTCTTTTCTTTTATGGTAACATGTGTGTAATTTCTTTGCAGGATGATGTAAGTGCTAGCCGGTAGAAAAAGGATGCTGAGATTTCTTGGAAATCACAGGTTTGTTATTTAGTATTATTATTATGACAATTTAGAAGTTTTTTGTGCTATTTAGTTAAATTTTTGTTCTGTTAATTAGTGGACCCGATACCAATCGAATTTAGTATGTAATTTGGATCTGATACCAATCGAATTTTTTATTCTGTTAATTTCAACTACACCCAAATCATATCGTATCTCATTCTCCAGTAATAGAAACTTAAACTCTACTGCTATATATTCAAATCAAATCAATCAACGATGAATAATTTCTTGGTTTGAGCATGTTTCAATATTAATTGCTCTAAACAATCCATGTAATTAGTCCACATCACCTTACTCTCAGCATTAGCATACAGACTTTCAGGCTTTATTAAGTTTGGCATTTCATCAAGTGCATATTGGGCATCATGAAGTTAGAGGAGCTGCTGCAAATGGAGATCCAGGTGATGCTAATGCCCTTTTAATGCAGGTGTAGGTGTGGTTAAATTTGATGGTGATTGTGACGCCCCACCTCTATACCCACGCTAACCAAGAACACTACGGTGTAGTGCTGTCAATTAGCACGGAGAATAAGGCTGTTGAGGAGCGACCATCCATGTAACTTCTTTGTGCGAGCACCGATATGTCAGATAGAATAGAATGCATATCTTTTAAGGAGGAAATCCGACATACCGATACAAACACAAAGCTATCACATGGTGGCTATATATAATCTTCGGAAACAAACATAGAAATAAACGTAACATAAATCAGTCACAGACAATTCATATCACAGAGGTGGAAATAGATATGAATATAACACATGAAAGTGTACATCAGAGTAGTGGTCAAATAAGATCCACAATATCACAAAAGAATAGATACAAGTGCAAGACAACAGAATATGTATACATCAAGGAGTCTCAATCTCAAATGTATACGACAAAAACTACTAAACTAGAGTAGTTAGCCAAAAGTCAGATGATGGCTCCAGATAGGAAGTCATGAGGAAGCACCTGTAAAATCTCAGTCTGACCCGAGTATTATTTAAGAAGAAAATAATAAACGGATCAGTCTAGCTATAATTATCAGATAAAATGAGATAGAATATGAGATATGATAATAGAACGTATGATAACAAAAAGGTGTCATACTATGATAAGTATACATTAGAAATCCCACAAAAGTCATACAATATCTCAATAATCTCAAAACAGAGAAAAGAACGTCATATTCTTAATTTAATTCACCAAGCCACAATAAAATGACATACTCATCAATGTCAATGGTAAAAGATGGTGAAACATAAATTCCAGAAATCAATAATTAGAAATCCAGAAATCACAAGAAAAGGATGGCCAATCCCATAACCTGAACATCGACGCACCTAGAAAGGTTCGCCCCATGTAAAGTCTAGCATCGATACACCTAGAAAGACGTACCCCATGCAAAGTCGAACATCGACGCACCTAGAAAGATACGACCCATGCATAGACGAACATCATAAATAAACATCGACGCAACTAGAAAGATACGCCCCATGTAATGTCTAGCATCGATGCACCTAGAAAGATACACCCCATGCAAAGTCGAACATCAACGCACCTAGAAAGATACGACCCATGCATAGACGAACATCGACGCACCTAAATAGATACGCCCCATGCCCCGACTTATTGAGCCGATTGCTCCACGAAGTAAATAAACATCGACGCACCTAAATAGGTACGACCCATGCGAGAAATAAACATCGACGCACCTAAATAGATACGACCCATGCGAGAAGTGAGATGAAGCTCAATAAAACGAGGAACAGTCCTCCACGTGGACAAAGAGACATCGCACATTGCTAGTCTAAACCATAAAATGATCGTCATCGATCATAAAGAAGTGTCGATTACACTAAGCTAGTAAATATAAGAGTTTAGCTTCATGTCCCATAACCACTTGCTTAACTCAAATATTTACGAACAGATTGTAGATCTGCACTAGAAAATTGTCACAAGAGTTTCAATATGTGTGAATCGAAATCACACCAATGAGGTATAGACTAACCTTGAAGATAAAGAGATATGTGTGAATCGAAATCACACAAATGGTGTCTAGTCTAACCTCGCAAACAAAGAGACATCGCTCAATCGCTAGTCTAAATCACAAGAATGATCATCATGATCATAAGGAAGTGTCGATTACACTAAGCTAGTAAATATAAGAGTTTAGCTTCATGTCCCATAACCACTTACTTAACTCAAATATTTACGAACAGATTGTACATCTGCACTAGAAAATTGTCACAAGAGTTTCAATCGAACAAGTCCATAAATTAACCGACGAAATAAACGCAAGCGTTTCATACCACTTGTTTTGCTAAGCCGTTTAATTATATTTTCTCATACGAATGAAGTAAAGGTTTGTAAATACTAATAGATTGGAAAACAGTTTGAGAAAACGAACTTTTGATATTTAAAATAGTGTTGAAATCGCTTTGATGAAAGAGTTTTGATGTTTAATACTAGTATAGAAAACCTTTATATTTTGAAGTGACAAATCATAGAAGTGATTGTAGAAACAATCAATCATAAAAAAATTCACATTCGAAGACGTGAACAAAATGCAAGGAAATCAATCCCAAAACCATCATAATAGAAATTCTGATGAATGTTTATTTTTCGATAAGATCCCCTACGCAGAGTGGTACGGGGGTCCAGGGGGCAGCGCCCCGTCAAAACGGTACGACTTAGTGAAGACAAGAGAGGTGAGCGACATTCTCAAAAATCCCGAGAAGAAGTCATCAATGAAGAAAATAAATGATAGCGACGAATCGGGCTACCTTGAATCGATAGAAATTGGAATCCCGAGATAAATAGACAAAAACGTGCAAAATAGAGCAGCTCACAGGCTCCAGACGTCTGAGGTAAATGCTCAGACGTCTGCAGGAAGTTTCGGGAACTTCCTGAAACAGACCCCAGACGTCTGAGCATATCTGCAGACGTCTGGTGAGGAGCTGAAGTTGTTTTTCAGCCCAGTGGGAGAGCAAACTCTCCCACATTTTTCACCCGATCGAGCAATGGACTTCGGGGCTTTTTGTCAATCGATAATACGGCCCTATAGGCTCCGATTCACAACCAAAAACATGTTCACAAATCAAAGAAAGGAGTTTCAAAGTTTTGACTTCAAAACATCAAATATTGAAACGTTCGCCAAAGCAATTCAAATCAAAAGCAATTGAACATGAAATAGTGTTAGGAATTCATACCTAACATCAAGCATGGTTATAGTCATAGATGTGATATAAAAATCTCACCTTTTAACCCAAACGAATGAAGAAGATGCTATGGAGCAATGGCAAGAGCAATTACTCTTCAATTCCAACTCAACAAGCTTGAATTCAAAGCTTAAAAAGAAGAACATTCCCAAAGTTAGGTTTAGGAATTTCTGAAATCAAAGAGAGAATGTGTTGGAGAAGAAGGAGATGAAGCTTACCAATGGGTTTTCTTTGAATTTGAAGCTAGAACAAGAATTTGCAAATGGAACTAGGGTTTTGTAATTTCTAATTCCTCTTCCTCTCCACCATTTTCAGTTTGCTTGAGGAAATGAAATGAAATGGGAGTGAATGGATGAAGAGTTAGAGAGCTAGGGGGGTTAAGTGTTGAACCCAAACCCAAGTCCAAAGTGAAAAGTGGCAAAAATTCCACTAACTCCAAACATATCGAAGCTTACACTCAAAAAGATCGCAATCGACATTTTGAACTCAATGGAGGTGGTCTCGAGTCCTAATTCGACTGTTTGCAAAAAGTATCTTTATGGACATCAATCCGATTAACGATGAAATATTTAAATAAAATATTTAAATATAAAATCGATAAATATGCGGGTTGTTACAGTGATGGGACGGGTGAGGAACAGATGGTGATAGTGGTCGGATTATGGGAGGGTGATGTGGGTATGGGTTGTGATGCAGGTTGCTTATGTGATAGGTACTTCTTAAGCAACTGCTTCTTCAACAATTGTTGAACCAAGGTCCTTGTTCAAATGCATATTAATGCATTATGAATAGGTATTGCAACTTTCCATATACTTGTTTAAGCTTATTATCTAGTTATGTGTTTGACTTCATACGGTCCTTAAACAAAAGAGTTTGTTAGTAAACAGATGATAAGATTGACGATAGTAAAACTAGGATGATAATGAAAATTAATAAGGTACAAGTGTGGATATTCAATCGTTTACAATAAGCTGTATATAAGATATGTCTATAGCCATAGCTTGACAGCTTACATGAACTTGATAAAGATGCTCCGTCAACTGCTGTAAATAAGCTCTAGATTATAAACCGACAAATTCAAGTCGAGAACTAAACAAAACTTTACTTGGCTATCTCTCCAAAAAGTAGCTAAAAATGAAGATGTAATATCCAGGATAAGCAAGCAAGTGGGCATACTACTAAAGAAACTTACGACTTTGTCTGACATTTACTGAAATGCCAAATATGATCAAGACATTATTTTCCCTTCAAAGTGAGCATACTACTAAAGGTATATTGTTTCTGTTTATATTTCATGATTATGTTTGCTAATTATATTATTATCCTAAATATCATTTTGTGGCCTTGCATGCAATTTTTTTCCATCAACCTTGTTTCTACAAATACACTGTTAATTAAACTCTAATTTGCTAGAAAATAAAAAGTCTATTTGCTTTAGTTGTTTAAGATGGAAATGCAAGTGGTGTTATTTTTTCTTACACCACATGATACAATATTATTGTACAATTTGTACATCAACAATTTAATTATATGATTTTAGAGTAATTCTGCTATACAATACCAAATGTGAACTTTATTTGTGCCATACTTCTCTTGCTGGATGGTGCATATATAGTTCATTATTTACAAAGTGTTAATTCCGCAGATTAAATTTTTAAAGTTTTGTGATGCCTTTTGCATAGTAAGGCTTGCATATTTCATTTCAGTTGGTATAATTTTGTCTACTTTTATTAAGTAATTTTTATTTAAGGTGTTTGCTGATGACCTCCAAAAAATTATGGTTCCGTGTTAAACATGGCATTGCTTTGCTTTCCTTTTCTTTTCCCTTTTTGTTGCCAAGGGAGGGCATGTCATTATGTTCATACTGGATAGTACTGGATTTGCATTCAAAATTTTCAGCGTTGAATTGGGAAACATGTGGATCATTTTCTTAATTCTAAAATTGTAGTTTTCATTCTTTATCCCACAGTTTTGCTTGAGTATATGTGAAGGGTGGATGAACAATCAAATGATTTCTCTTCCTGATATATGAATTTACTTTCAATGATTATGTATATAGTTCACTTAAACTAATTTTTCTATAAATTCTACAACTAAGTTTTTAACTGATGCATATATATAAGTTTAGTCTATATAGCTATAAAATCACCATGAGTTTTATCTTATTATAATTAATTTTCCTAATCACTTGCTAACATTTCAGTATGCATATGTTCTTTTTTAATTGTTTGTATATTTCAATGGATTGAAAATTCATGATTTTTATGAATATGTTGTTGCCGAAAGAGCTTATGCGGGGGTTCAAGCTGCTAAAGTTCAAGGGCCAAGCCATACATAGTTAGATGAATCATAAATTCATTATATTTCCATGTTTTGGTGATATATGTTTCTTCTATAGGATCTGTATTGTAAAAGACTAAGAATACATAAATCATTTTGTCATTTAGAAATATAAATCTTTTTTGTTATTTTTAAAAGATATGAAACAATATGTTTGTTATTGGTACAATATTTTGGTCTCAATGACAAACTAATTTTAAATTTGTGAGTGTAATGCAATAGTATTTACATATTTTTTTCTTATTCGGATTTTTTTAACAACGGGCAAAAACTATTGTAAAAGACCCTATTGCAACGGGCAAAAACAGTTGTAAATCATGCTATTGCAACGGGCAAAAACAGTTGTAAATGATGCTACTGCAAGGGTTATGGACCGTTGTAAAAAAGTCTACTACAACGGGCTTTTACAACGGGTATTGCCCGTTGTAAAATCTTATGGATCTATTACAACATCGCCTAATAAGACGGGCACTGACCCATTGTGAAACCCCTATACAACGGGCATTGCCCGTTGTATATGGGTATTTTTGTTGTAGTGTATATAGTAGTGTTTAAAGGAAAGATTAGAATTTTATTTTAAATTTTTTCGAGATTTATAAATAGGGTTTCTATAAATTGATGTGGATTATAAGAGGAATCTTATAATATGTTTTGGAATACGAAAAGGGAAGATTGGTTAAAGGATAAAAGAATTTTATAAATAGTTTTAGATATTTACAAAAGAATTTTAGAAATGGGTTTATAGATTTATAAAAGGAGTTTATTAAATGGTTTTGTGGATTTATAACGGAGTTCATAAATGATTTAGAATTGTATGAAAGAGGATCGTCCTCAGTATTGGTGAATATAATTATACCATTGAGATAAGTATATGGATATTTTTCAAGTATTGAAAATATAAGGGTTTGTGAATGAATCTTTGTAAAAAAAATATTTTGGTATAAATATTTACAAAGAGATTTGAGTTAATGAAAGGACTTGTTAAGAAGGCCCTAGTATTGTTTGGTGCTTAACTAATGTTGGTTTTTCCTATGGAATTAAATTCCTGGTTGAATGTTTGATGTTCGATAGTTAAATAACCGACCATCGAAACTGGTCCCAAACGTAACTTTGGAAATATCTAGGGGAAACACATGAGTTATATGGCACAGTCATCTCCGATGATGTTGTACTGTGCCTATAAATCTCGTTTCATTCTTCTAGGACAATAATAAGGAAATCCGTTCACTAACGGTTAGAAGGTGATCTCTGCTGCTATCTTTGACTGTTTATTTTCTAAAGAACTGGGATTGAGTTTACCAAAAATTATTGAAATTTATTTTGAAGAGATCGGAATCGGATATGTTATCCGAAATTCAATCCAACAAATGCGTTTTGAAGTGAAGATATCTTGAAGATGATGGAATTGAAGATGGTGCTCTTAAGTGTTTCGTTCAGTCCCAAAACGAGCTAGTATAGATGAATGCTGGGATTGCATTATTGCCTAGAGGGCAGTATTAGCATTCCAAATGGGAAGTGCTATATAAAAGGTAAAACGTAGCCTCGAGCCTCATAAACCAGGAAAATGACAAAAATTGGGCATGCAGCAGAACCAAATGGGTAGCTCCCAAGTAGGGTATGGTCATTCCAAATCTAGATCAGTTACTATCTACTCTTGTATGCTTCGGGGCCCAAGCGGGGTGATCATATTCGATACTGCTAGTCAAGTGGTTGGCAAGTCCTATGTGCCAGAGGTACAATATGTTCTTGTCAGACCCCAATGCATTTATCTAAAGATGTACCTTCGAAAGGTAGTTCCTTACCTTGTCATAGCATGGAATCCAATCTCCAATACGTGCCTTTACGGTTTTGATTGTAGAACCTAGTATGTTGAAATTTAATTAATGTAACAGTTTCGGCTAAAATTAATAAGTATTTGTATCTAAACACTATTATAATATTAGAGAATTTCATATAAAATGTTTTGGTTATCGTAAGGTAAAAACCCATATGTGTTTATGTACGGCGTGGTCTTACAAGATACTTTTGATTTTCAAAGGTTTTATATAACTTTAAAAACCCGGTTGGGTATGTTTTCTCATGCTAGTTTTCCAGATTGACTCGGGTATTATTTTATTATAACGCTCGTGATAGACCGAGCATATTTTTAGATTGCTTTGGATGCTTTGGAGCTCAGGAGACGAGTTGGAGGTCTTTAAGGCGTATTCACGTATATTTTTATTTTCCGCTGCTTGTTGTTGAGATTATCAGCAATTGTAAGGACATGATGTTATAACTATCCGGGCTAATAATGTGATTGTTGTACTCTAATGGATGTATATATATGACAGTTTTCTTTAGTAAAGATCATTGATAATATTGTATATTGTTCCACTGTGATTGTAAGATTCTGTGTTCTTTTTAGTTTCTTTCACTTCTTCTTCTCTACTCTCCTTTCTTCTTTCTTCTTTCTTTCCCGTAACTTTTCGTCTTTCTATTCAATTTGGGTTCAACACGTGTGGTTTATTGTCAGCTGGAATTGTACAGATTGGTGGGTCATTACAGCTGGTATCAAATCTTAGGTTGAGCGAATACCTAGGCTTTGGTGGAAATTTACTCATTTGAGATAGGGTAAGCAAGACCCTTGGATGAGTTTGAGTGTATATATATATATATATGAAAGCGTATTTGTAAATGAGTATAAAAATGTTTTATATTGTGTTAATTTATCTGTTGAGTGGCTTATGAATTCTGGTCGATATGTGGGACGCTACGATACCGATTGGGGTTTCTAAACGCTTAAACAAGGCAAACCGATACAGAATTGTTTTGAAAACTGGGTAAATGAAATAATTTTACCTAGATTATATTTTATATATAAAGGAATAATTTTTCAGGATTATTATAGTTATATATGGAGTGTTTGGTTGATGGTGAATGATAATATTTGATTATTATCATTTGTTGTTTGTTGTTCTAATAAAAGTTGTTATTATTATAATCTAAACAAAGATAAACATTTTGTAAAATAAGTTACATATGAAAGTGAAATTTTATAAATGTAATTTACAAATAGAAAGGAAATGAAGTTGTACAAGTAGATGTATAGATATGAATTCTAAATGGAAATGGTTTTAAAACAAGAAATTTATAACGACCCGCCAATCCGTACAGTTCAAGCTAACAATAAACCACACATGTCCAAGCCAAATTGAACGGAAAGATTGATAGTTATGGGAAGGAAGAAGAAAGAAGAAGAAAATAGAAGAAGAAGAGAAAGAAACTAAAACAATCACAGAATCTCACAATCGTAGCGGAACAACATATAATGTAAAATCAATAATCTTTACAAAGAAGAAACTGTTATATACATACATCCATCAGAGTACAACAACAATCATAATCATCAGCTTGGACAGTTATAACAACCTATTCTCACAAATTGCTGACAATTTCAATACAAAGCATTGGAAAATAACATATACGTGAATATGACTTGTAGACCTCCAACTTGTCTCCTTAGCTCCAATGCATCCGAAACAAATCTATAAATATGCTTGGTCTGACCGGAGCATTATAATAAAATAACACCCGAGTCAGTCTGGAAAACCAGCATGAGAAAATCAAAAGTATCTCGTAAGACCACGCCGCACATAAACACGGATGGGTTTTTATTTTATGATAACCAATCATTTAGTATGAAATTCTATGGTATTATAATAGCGTCTAAATACAAATACTTATTAAACTTAGCCGAAATTGTTACATTAATTAAATTCCAGTATAATAGGTATACAACTAAAACCGTAAAGGCTCGCATTTTAGAATGGATTCCATACAATGACTGGGCTACTGGGGTACCGCCCGTCACGGTGCATTTCTAGATAAAATAACACCGAGGACCTCGCCTGGGTCCCCTACCAACATAGGACCGGCCTACCCCTTACTGGGTAGTACTGAATATGATCACCACTCCGTTAATGGGCCACGAAGCATACAAATGAGAGATAATAGCGACTTTAGATAGGGATGATCATACCCTACTTGGGTGCGACCCACTTAGCCCAACTGCATCTCCCATGTTTTAGACATTCCCAATTGATGAGGCTTGAGGCTACGTTTTACATTCTATATAGCACTTCCCACTTGGAATGCTAATATTGCCCTCCAAGCAATAATGTAATACCAAAATTCATCCATACAAGTCCGTTCTGGGACTGAACGAAACATTTGAGTGCTCCATCTTCAAATTCCATCATCTTTATGATGTCTTCACTCTGAAACGCATTCGTTGGATCGAAGTAGTTTTCGGATAACATATCTGAATCTGGTCTCTTCGAAACAACATTTGATAATTCACGGTAAACTCAACCCCAGTTCTTTAGGAAATAAAGAGTCAAAGATAAGAGCAGAGATCGCCTCCTAACCGTTAGTGGATGGATTTCCTTATCATTGTCTTAGAAGAATGAAACGAGATTTATACGCACGGTATAGCATCATCGGAGATGACTGTGCTATATAACTTATCAATTTCTTCTAGATATTTCCAAAGTTACATTTAGGTCCAATTTCGATAATCGGTTATTTAACTATCGAATAACAAACATTCAATCAGGGATTTATCCCATAGGGAAAAACAAACATTGGTTAAGCTCCAAGCAACACTAAGCCTCTTTTAATAATCTTTCATTTATTGAATTCACTTGGTAAATTCTCGAATAAAAATCCTTTTACAAAGGTATATATATTCACAACCCCTATTTCTCAATACTTAGAAAAATATTTATATACTTATCTCAACGATATAAGTATAGTCACCAACTTTGGGGAAGATTTCCTTTTTATTCAATTCTAAAATCATTTATAAACTCCATTATACATCCACAAAACTGTTTATAAAATTCCTTTTATAAATCCATAAAACTATTTCTAAAATTCTTTTATAAATATTTAAAACCATTTACAAAACACTTTTACCCTTTTTAAGCAATCCTCCTTTACGTTTTTAAAAACAAGTTATAAGATTCCTCTTATAAAAACCCAATATGTTCATAAAACTCTATTTATAAATCTCGAAAACGATTATGAATAAATTCTAATCACTTACCTTTAAAACACTACTATATACTAATAACATTATAAATAAAAAAAAAACTAAATTTAAAACATCTTAAAGTAATAACTAATAATTTTCAAAACATTCTTAAATAAACAATAATAATTTATCTTCAACATTTTTATAAATACTAAAAATTTATTACCAAAACTTTACTAATGAATAATTATATTAATTTCAAACCATATTAATATTTTTAAATAATTAACCTTTCAAAATATTTAAAATATTAATAAACAACCTTTAAAATATAAACATATTTCCTTGATAAAATTCCATTCTTAATTCAACACAATCATTTCCGTATTTATAAACCATGTTTATAAATCTCTTCCTATTTAATAATACTTCCCTTCATAAAAATTCCTTTATTTATGAACCCATTTATACCTCCATTCCCTTATAAATCCCACTTATTTATAAAACCCGTTCCAAAACATAATTTCAACCGTTTTAACCTTGCTCCCATGGGTATAAATTTCTTTTATAAATTTCCTTCAATTTATAAAATATCGTTTAACAATCCCAAATCTACCTTTATCTTAAATTTCCAAAATAGAATATCATTCCTCATCTTATAATAAATTCACCGTTCGATTTATTTCTTCAATCTATTAATGATAATAGTTTCATTTTAATTTATAAAATACCATTTACAAATCTATCCCTTTATAAATAAATCTTAACATTTGTATATGTTTGCGCCAAAATTGGTCACAAACCCCAAAAGTAGCGAAAGCACCAGTGTATAAACACAGATTCCAATATTCAGACACGGATCTCAGATCCAGGTTAAGTAGAGAACAAAAATGAAGAAATAGCCAAATTAAAATGAAAGAAATGCAAGAAAGAACACAACGTTTATAGTGGTTCGGCTCTCTCCGGCTTACGTCCACTTTGAATTGATCCTTTTATTCCTTTTATATTGAGATTACAGTTACAAGCCTTTGAAATCAACAACCAAAATGACAGAGTTTCGCCTAGCCAAGAAGAAGAAGAAGAAGATCTCTTTCTAGTTGCCATAGGACTGCTATTTATAGGTGTAAACCCGAAAATATACGCCTCAAATCTTGGAAGACCTATTCTCACACGTGGATGGGCTCGCATGATCGATCTGGAGTCGTTCGGTATCGATCCATGTGCAAATCGTATTGATCCAAATTGGCTCCAATCAAGCCGAGATCAATTATGAACCTTCATGAGTGCATCAGGAAGTTCTTGTGAAATTTCATAGCATTTGGACTTGTTGAATGAGAGTTATGATCAATCCAAGTTTGCATTTTCCAATGTCAGTTGGCCTCTTCATATCGATCGTCTCGATTACCTTCGTATCCATCATAATTCGTATCCATCATCCAAGTATCCATCGATCCCTATTCCATAGCTGTAGCCTTCGCATCGATCCTAACTTCACGCACTCTGATCCACTTCCTTCATTCCATCTCAACCGCTTCCTTAGTATCCATCGATACAAATACAGAGCCTTTGTATCCATAGGCATGTGTTGTTCGTATCCATCGACCAACCCTCCTTCACATCCATCAGATGTTACCACCTTCGTATCCATCAGATGCTCTTTATTTTGCATCGCTCCTTGAATGCCTGCCTTTTGTATCCATCAACTGTGCCTTTGTTCGTATCCATCGATCCAGGTTCATTGCCTTCGTATCGATCCCAAGCGTCTCTATTCGTATCGATCCAATATCACAGGTCGATACAAAACCCATGGATACGAATTATTATCGGTCCAAAGCCATGCATGTTATGCATATTTACACCCATCTATCGATACGAAAGCATCAATGTATAGGCATCAATCCGAAGCCCATCACCTCGATCGATACGAAGATATCGATCCAGAACCATTCCTCCCCAATATTGATCAATCCATATCTCGAGCATACGAACTCCGATTGACTTGAATTTGAAACTTAGCCTTTCCTAGCCTTGTTCATCGTCCCCTATCGATCTCGCCTTAATCGGAGCTCGGTCAAATTTTGACGATATCGATCATAGCCATGTTTCCAATCGATCTCCAATCATGATATCCATCCTTTCCAGCCAATTTGTTGATATCCCAGCCTTGACCAAAAGGCGGGGTAACATTATCTACATCGCTTTATATAAAACGGATAATAATTATTTCTATCATCTTTTTAAAATCGTAATCCTTTATCTTAAAGCATGAACTTATTTCCAAGAATTTAAAATCTTTATTCACGGTTCAAAATATCTATTTAAAATATTTTATAAAACCATAAATTTATAATCTCTCAAAATCACACTTTTACTTTAGAAAAATTATTAAACGTATATAATTTCCAAATCACTTGAAATTCCTTTTTAAATCAAATCATTAGTTTATAGTATTTTTAAAATACCAAAATTAGGCCCAGTGCTACTAAAGCACTAATTAAGCAAAATCATGTTCATGTCATCCAATATAACATCCAACATATTATATATCACAATATATACGAAAATAAAATCAACGGTGTGAGGAATCCTATAGGATCCCTCCAACATATCCCTTGCGTCACAAACAGTATATAATAAAAAAATATAAATCAACCACTTCGAGGCGGGATTCATATACAAAGGGTCATCTGCTCTTACACGGGGTCGTAATAGGGTCTCATCTGCTCCAATAGGTGGGAATATATCCAAACCAACAATATAAACTAGTAATTCATCCAAACAGTCAATAATAATCAACTATAAAATATTCTTGCATTCAATAAGTAAATTTCATTGACTATATAATATTCTAGTTAACCAAAAAGGTGAGATTAACTCACATTGATTTTAATAGTCGCTCAAACATTTTGTGTTGAATTAAAATTGAACGAACGTCCAATTTTAACCCAAAATTCTCACTAGCTCTGAATCCATCCAATCCAAATCTATAGCGTAGCCTTCGTCGATACGACTGTAACGTGACTCGTCGCATTCAATTTGGACCTCGTACGAGTTAAACATGGATTAATGAAATTTTAATAAAATTATAATTAACTTAACTTAATTTTTAAAAAAAAAAAATTTAACCTTTACTGTTCCTCCCTCCTCCTTACTGCTCGTATCAGCCGCGCCTTCTATCATCTTTTTATTTCTTTCGTTAATCGCCGATCGCACTCAGACCAGGCCGCGCCCGTCGTACTTGCCACCACGTGCCTCGCGTGCGTGCCCAAATGCTACCAGAAAACGCAACCCAACCCTCCTCCCCCCTAGTCGTGGCAAATTCACGTCCAACCATGATGAATTCCCATGACCCGACCGTACATCGTCATCAGCACCTCACACCAGTCAACTTTCATGTTGGAGCCCTAACCTAAAATCACCTGAAGTGGCGCCGATGGGTTTAGGCCGTTGGATGGAGCATGTTGAAGTTTGAAATGAAAAAAAGAAAACGAACGTTTTCCTCTATTAGTCGCCTTATTTAAGGGGGGTGGTATGGATGAACAGTGTAGGGTATGGCTGAAAGTATGGGCAACATTATGGACTCATATATAGATATTATTTAATTTTAAAATATTCATTTTTAAATGTCCGAAAATCCTAAACTCCAAATGAGTCTTGCCACCTAGTGTTCTATATGTTATACCCCTATTCCGAACACAATGGAAACTGTTTCGAGACCTAATTCGATCATATGCATAAGATGACTTTTCAACCCTAATTATATTATATAAAATTTCTGAAATTTAATTATACGCGTCACGATCTCGAACGCCCAAACGGTACGTCCAATCATCACGAAATTCAACGGCATATTATAATTCACTATTACGGATCCAATGAAACTTGTTTCGCCGAAATCCGAGACCGTGCCTTAGAAGGCTATTTTTACACGTTAATTGAAACGACTAATTTCCAAAATTAGTTAAATTGCTTTTAAATTCGATTTAAAAGTTTTACTATCTTCCTACTTATTTAAATAGAATTTAAATCAACTTTTGAAATCATTTCCATTCATATTAAATTCAAGGTTCAATTATTTAAAAAATTCCAAAATTAAATTCAACAATTTAATTACCAAATAAATCACTATATTTGAAATTCAAGTTATTAACTTATAAAATTAACATTTCAATATTTAAAATCATTAAATATTCCAAATTTGAATGACTAAAATTTCGGGTCGTCACATTCTCCCTCCCCCCTTAAAAGAATTCCATCCCCAACTTTTCCAAGGTAAGAAAAATGCCCAAACCCATTAACTTTTCAAAACCAATTCGTAATAGAGTTCCAAATTATTTTAAGTCGTTAAGTTCATTCACCGATGTAACAACCCGAGATTTCACAGTATTATTATTATCATCATGTGTCGATTTAACTGGGTTGCAAATTGTTTGGCGTCTAAATAATCGGAATTCTTTTAAAAATCAGATAGAAATTCTTCTTTCAATTTGTGAAGTATTATACGTGGGCTTAAAAATTTAGTTTGGCCCGTGATGTTTTGCGTTGTCGAGATGGTTATCTCCACTTGTTCTTTTTCCCCCGGACCCGTTCATTTTTCGTTGGAGAAACCTAAATGAAAAATAAAAAGTATATACCACTCCTGTCGAGATAACCAATATTAGTGTAAGGTCAACTACGGATGGTCGCTCCTATCCAGCCTTATTCTTCGTAATAATAGACAGTATTTCCTTTAATACTCTTTGTTATTATGAGCATAGAGGTGGGGCGTCACAGTTGGTATCAGAGCTTGGGGTTTTTGGACATAATATAAAACATAACTTGGATGGAACATATGTTACAACTATTGGTCGATGTTTTATTGTGATTTGAGTCAAAACTAAAGTTTTGAAATTTGGATGAAATTTTTAAATATCTTTATTTGAAAATAATAGTGAAATTGTGTTCCGATGATTTGATTGATTTGTGTTCTGTTTATCAGAGTGCGCAGCGGAAACAGTGAAACTGTCTTCGCTGAGTAAAACTGATAATCTTTTGATTTAAAAATCAAAATACGAAATTGATATGAATTTCATTTGTTGTTTACATAGCTGTAATTATTTTGTTTCTTTGAGAATTTCGAATCCGAATTGAGGATTCGAAGAAATTGCAGATATGTGATTTTTGTTGAAATTTCCACTGGCTTTCTTTTGTACTAACCATCTATTGATTAGATTTTTGCTGTTTTAAATTATCTTCATTGAAGATACCTTCGAATGATTTCTTTGTTCATTCAGTAGTACGTGCAAAAATTTGAATTGCACGTTACTGCATTTATTTCTACGTTGAACCGATGCTTGGTTATGAGACGTATTTTGTTGCCGTTATTTTTGTAACGGGATTTTTACACCAATGCTAGATTTTTGAAGCACGGTGTTTTGTTGACAATTTTAATAAATGAAAATTCACTGATGTCACATTTAGATGTGAATTATTTTGATGAGATATTTGATGTTTTAAAATTACTGTTGCTTTGACTTCAGTAACAATCAAACTTTTAAAAGTGGATTTTCAAGCGGTTATACCGCAATGCTGATTTGTAACCGTTTTTACGGTATTTTGAGAAGTACAATTTCCTTATCGAAATTGTTACTGATTTGCTGCTTTAATCACGTGATTGGAAAATCGTTTTAAAATGAAAATTGTTTTATAAATTTTTAACAGTTTACGTTTTCAAAAGAATGAGAAAGCGACTTAAACGATTCAGCAAAATCGAGGATTATGACCCCTTTCTTTTACTGTTTCGCTTAACTCCGGACTTGTCCAGTTGAGAATGTGAATTGTTATTTTTACAAAATAAATAAAATTGTTTTCAGAAATTTTAACAGTTTACGCTTTCAAAAGAATGAGGAAGCGATTTAAACGTTTCAGCAAAATCGAGGACTATGACCCCTTTCTTTTACTGATTCGCTTAATTCCGGACTTGTCCGTTTGAGAATGTGAAATGTATTTTTACAAAATACACAATTTTGCACTTTCAAGGAAACGATGAAGAGAATCAAACGATTTAGTAAAACACGTGGTATGGGACATGTGCGTTTGCTATTTCGGTTAATTCCGGACTCGTTAATTGAAATATTTGATGATTTCGTGTGCTTTCGAGCCACTATGAGGACCTTCGGGTCATTTGTTGGGCTTTCGGGCCACTCTGCGGACCTTCGGGTCAAATACCAGTACTAGACCTTCGGGTCACTCTGCGGACCTCCGGGTCAATCTGATGGGCGCCAAAATTATGTTGAGTACTTGGTAGGCTTCGGCCATTTGTTGTTGCACGTGCGGCGAATTAAAAACTCGCCATCTGATGGGATCGATCCAAGCTTTTATGTTGATTTTTTAGTCTTCTTAATTGATTTCTAGATATTTGTTGTTTCTAATTATCGCTTGTGATAATTAGATATTTGTTGATATGAGTTCTGATTATCGTTTTTGATAATCAGATATTTGTTGTTTCTAATTATCGCTTGTGATAATTAGATATTTGTTGATATGAGTTCTGATTATCGTTTTTGATAATCAGATAATTGTTGTTTCTAATTATCGCTTGTGATAATTAGATATTTGTTGATATGAGTTCTGATTATCGTTTTTGATAATCAGATATTTGTTGAATTTAATTATCGCTTTAGATAATTAAATAATTGCTGATTTCGAATTTAATTATCGCTTTTGATAATTAAATATTTGCTGATTTGAGATTTAATTATCGCTTTTGATAATTAAATATTTGCTGATTTGAGATTTAATTATCGCTTTTGATAATTAAATATTTGCTGATTTGAGATTTAATTATCGCTTTTGATAATTAAATATTTGCTGATTTGAGATTTAATTATCGCTTTTGATAATTAAATATTTGCTGATTTGAGATTTAATTATCGCTTTTGATAATTAAATATTTGCTGATTTGAGATTTAATTATCGCTTTTGATAATTAAATATTTGCTGATTTGAGATTTAATTATCGCTTTTGATAATTAAATATTTGCTGATTTGAGATTTAATTATCGCTTTTGATAATTAAATATTTGTTGATTTGAGATTTAATTATCGCCTGAGATAATTAAATATTTGTTAATTTGAGATTTAATTATCGCTGTTAGGTAATTAAATATTTGTTAAATTGAGATTTAATTATCGCTGTTAGATAATTAAATATTTGTTAATTTGAGATTTAATTATCGCCTGAGATAATTAAATATTTGTTGATTTTAGATTTAATTATCGCTTGAGATAATTAAATATTTGCTGATTTGAAATTTAATTATCGCTTTAGATAATTAAATATTGGTTGATTTGAATTTGATTATCGCTTGAGATAATCAAATATTTGTTGAAATTGAAATTTGATTATCGTTTTTGATAATCGAATATTTGGTGAATTTGAAATTTGATTATCATTTTTGATAATCGAATATTTGTTGATTTGAGAAATTTGATTATCGTT
This sequence comes from Allium fistulosum, assembly GCA_030737815.1. Lineage (NCBI taxonomy): Eukaryota > Viridiplantae > Streptophyta > Magnoliopsida > Asparagales > Amaryllidaceae > Allium > Allium fistulosum. The sequence continues at coordinate 1,183,328,189 of CM060902.1, forward strand.
TTTGATAGTCGAATATTTATTGATTTGAAATTTGATTACCGTTGGTGGTAATTAAATATTTGTTGATTTGTTTTCTGACTATCGTTTAGATCATTGGATGTTTGCTGATTTTAGTGATACGAGATTTTCTAGTTTCTTATTGATTCTAGATTACATTGATTATATTGAATTGTTGTTTTCTATCTATCTCTGTTGATAGTCAGAGTTTGCTGGTTATGAAGTTCGTGTTTTCTATTTATCTGTTAGATAGCTAAATGTTTGCAGTTTTGCGAATTGCGATTTGTGTTTTATAATTATCCTGGCTGATAATTGGATTTTGCTGTTTTCTAATTATCGTATCGATAGTTAGATATTGATGTTTTGTGAATTTCTGTATTTTAATTATCTAGTTGATAATTGAAGATTGCTGATAATTGCATTTATCCAATTTTGCTGCTTTCTGACTATCTATTGATAGTTAAATTTTGTTGCAAATTTAAGAATCTCCTTTATTGGAATTAAAGGATTACTGTGGCATTTAAATTCTCGACTTTTACTTTTCTAGCATTAACCAGTTTATGTTAGAAAAGTAATTGTTATCGACGACCTTAGTTATGAAAATTGCGGGGACGCAATTTTTATAAGGAGGGGAGTCTGTAACAACCCGAGATTTCACAGTATTATTATTATCATCATGTGTCGATTTAACTGGGTTGCAAATTGTTTGGCGTCTAAATAATCGGAATTCTTTTAAAAATCAGATAGAAATTCTTCTTTCAATTTGTGAAGTATTATACGTGGGCTTAAAAATTTAGTTTGGCCCGTGATGTTTTGCGTTGTCGAGATGGTTATCTCCACTTGTTCTTTTTCCCCCGGACCCGTTCATTTTTCGTTGGAGAAACCTAAATCAAAAAAGAAAAAGAAAATAAACAATGGCGGCTCATCTCGTTCGTTCCTCTTTCTGCCGTAATTAGGGCTTCGTAAAATTCGTGTCGCCGCGTTCAAGTGGATCGATCAAAGCTCCTTTGCCTGCCGACCAACCGTCCCCTGGTAGCTTTCTTCGAGAGCTTCTATTTAGGTCGAGTTCGACTTTGAGTGGATCTGAGTTCGCCAACAAAAGGTGAGTGAATTTCAACCCTCACTCACATCTAATTCAATCGACTGTCTTCATAAGATTTGAGATCTTGATTTCATTTATGTGGAGTTCGAACTTCCTGGTTTTCGTTCGGACGTATTTATCGAAATTGTCTGTTGATTTATCTGGGTCACTCGTGCTTGTTTGAATGTTGATGACTTGAGTATTTCAGTTTGCTTTTGAAAATCTTTGGATTTCTTGATTTCTACAGTTTCGAATTTCATCTGTTCGATTCCGTTCTGTTCGTCTTCGATTACCTAGATTGTGTTATTGCATCACTTGATGTTATTCTGTTACTTGAATTTCGCGGCATTGATTTTGTCTATATCTTCGGCTCTTGATATTGTTTGACAGTGTTGATTTTTCGACTTTGTTTATGTGATTCTATGACTTAATACACGGTTTTGGCCATATGCGCTTATTCCCGTAGCATTGATTTCAAAAACTAATTCCGACCTGATCCTGAAAAAAAAAAGTATATTGTCTGTATACATATGCATATATACATTCGTATGTGTGTATGCATAAAATGTTGAATTTTCATTGCATTCCATTGTTTGCTTGTTTATTGAAATGTTGAAATTGCTTCGAACATGGTTATTGATGTTGTACACCACCGTGTACATTTCTCTATGCACCTCGGGTTTGTTGTACACTTTAGTACAGCCTCGACTTAGACCCGCAGTTGTTATGTTGGTTTAAAAATTGTTGATTTATGATGTTGGAATGCATCTGATTATTTTATTCTGGCCACAGTATTGCAGTCTTCCACTTGTTGTAAGTGCTGCCTTAACTGGGTTTTTCATTGACATTATACTTCACTGTTTTGATCATTTGTATATAATTCTTGTCTGCAGTGATAATTTTGCCTTCTTGACCTGGGCTTGAGTTTCGTCTTTTGAACATCACTGAGTGTTTTGATTATATGTGCATGTCTTGTGCACTTGTATGGGTGTTCTTCATCGTGTTCACCTGTATGATTGCCGAGTTGCTCATTGCAGTATTCATAACTTGTTGGCCTGTTCATTGTGATTTTTGAAGCCGGATTTCGAGACTTGTTCGAATTGATCTGTCATTAGATCATTTCAGTGTTTCATGACTTTGGCATTTTGCCTTGTTCTAGATTATGATGCTAGTACTGTCCAGTTCACAGTACTATATTTATGTTTGCAATTTGTTCATTCGGGTTTTGAGGTTGTTTGCACGCAGTGCAATGTAGTCATTTGTGTTGTTATCACACTTGAGTTGAACCCGATTCGGGGTTTGACCTTGTGATCAGTTGTGACTTTCACTGAGCTTTTGTGTATCCCCTACGATAGTGGCGAGGCAGTACACGCGTGCGTGTACTGCAGCCCTATCAGGTTTGACAGTTTCAAATTGATTTAGTCGATTTGATAATTGTTTATTTATCTCTGTTGATGATTTAAATCTGCTGATTTTTGTTAAACACTATTAAGTGTTATATTGACCGTTATCCGGTTTCTTTGTTTAAAGAATCGGATAGACGGGAATTATTGTGACTGTCGTCTATTAAAATTATTACTGTCTATATGCACTAATAAACTGGTTTGAATTAGACTGACCTGGGTATTATTTTCTTTTGAATGTAATACTCGGGTCAGACCCGAGTATTTCAGGTTGTAGATTTCTTTCTTTGAGTTGCTGTTCGGGATTGAAGACTTTTCACACCTTTTGAAGTTGTCAGTGTCATTTTGTAGTAGTCGTGTCATTGTATAGAACGATATGTATTCATGTATATTAGTCGATAATGTACTTGTATATATAACTTCTAGAGTCGACAGTGGTAGTTGTATCATATGTATTGTGTCAACTATGTATTAACTGACATCATTTATATATATATGAGACTTTTGTTTTAATCTGTGTTCCGCATTTATATTATCTGTGTTATTGTTATATCTAATGTCCTAAACTATTATGAACTATCGTAGTTTGTTTTATACTGATAATTGGGTGTGTCGATGGGAGTAAATAAATGATAAATGAAAAATAAAAAGTATATACCACTCCTGTCGAGATAACCAATATTAGTGTAAGGTCAACTACGGATGGTCGCTCCTATCCAGCCTTATTCTTCGTAATAATAGACAGTATTTCCTTTAATACTCTTTGTTATTATGAGCATAGAGGTGAGGCGTCACAACCGATACCAACAAATACCATACATTCATTCATTCCAAGTTATAACTTAAAGTCAAATTTTAGTTATCCGAAATTCTTTTCCAAAATTCTTTAAAATTTTCTAACGCCTTAAATTTACAGAAAATTTCGTCCGCGTCTCCTTTGCGCGGCTCGATCGTAAAAATTTACAATATATATATATATATATATATATATATATAATCACAAATATACATCTCATCTTCGAGGATAAGGCATCCCGTAGGAAAAAATATAAAAATACGATATGTAATCCGAGATGTGTACCTTATTTTAGTATTAGCAAGCATATACAACCTATATAATGTGAAAGCGAGCTCCAAATGCGAAACATACGCCATCCGCATCTACTAATTAATCAATAAACCATGAGAACATGTATATGGAGAGTAATATCAATATATAATATACCATAACTATATGCAAATTTAGAAAATGTAACAAGAGAAACCATCAACCAAATAATATCCATCCATTTTATTTATCATCATGTCAATTTGAAATTTCTTAATGTCAACATTATATACTTATACACTTTCATCTCTTATTAACATTCAATTTATATCCATTCAATTGATTGACATTCACTTCACTTTAATTACATTCAATCTAAGGCTAACAACAATTCTTTATAACTCATTTATATATCAAATTACACTTCTAGAACCTAAAACAAATTTGTTTTATCAAAACAAAACTTCAATGGTAGCATCCCTCACTTAGAAACTCGAAAATGAACGTCGATGATGTTGTAGTCATCACCAGAATTATTTTCCAGCGACTGAAGCAAGTTCAGTACTTTCTATTTCTTTTAAACCCCATTTCAATATATTTCTAACCAAAATATTTTCAAAATAATACTATTATTATTTTTCTAAAACCTTTCAAAAAACAATTTCCAAAATTAATGAGATTTAAATTCTCTAACTTCTTGTTTTAAATCCAATTTTATTAACAAATTATATTTATAAATATACTTAAGGCAATTCCATTTCCTTTCCATATATAAATCACGTTTATAAATCATATTTATAAATTCCCTTTCTTACATAACTTATTTTGCAAATGTTTATCTTTGTTCAGATTATGACAATAACATCTTTTTTTAAAACAACAAACAACAATGATAATAATCAAATATTATCATTCTCTAACAACCCAACACTCCATATATAACTATAATAATTTCTGAAAAATTATTCCTTTATATATAAAATATAATTTAGGTAAAATTATTTCATTTACCAGTTCTCAAAATAATACTGCGTTGATTTGCCTAGTTTAAGTGTTTAGGAACCCCTATCAATATCGTGGCGTCCCACATATCGACCAGAATTCATAAGCCACTCAAAAGATAAATTAACACAGTATGAAATATTTTTATAGTCACTAACAAATACGCGCTTATATCTATACACTCAAACTCATCTTAGGGTCTTGCTTACCCTATCTCAAATAAGTAAATTTCCACCAAAGCCTAGGTGTTCGCTCAACCTAAGCTCTGATACCATGTGTAACAACCCGCCAATCCGTACAATTCAAGATGACAATAAACCATGCATGTCCAACCCAAATTAAACAGAAAAACTAAGAGTTGTGGGAAAGAAGAAGAGAAAGAAACTAAAACAATCGCAGAATCTTACAATCGCAGCGGAACAACATATAATGTAAAATCAATAATCTTTACAAAGAAGAAATTGTTATATACATACATCCATCAGAGTACAACAACAATCATAATCAGCAGCTTGGACGGTTATAACAACCTGTCCTCACAAATTGCTGACAATCTCAATACAAAGCAGCGGAAAATAACATATACGTGAATACGACTTGTAAACCTCCAACACGTCTCCTTAGCTCCAATGCATCCAAAACAAATCTGTAAATATGCTCGGTCTGACCCGAGCATTATAATAAAATAACACTCGAGTCAGCCTAAAAAACTAGCGTGAGAAAACACACCCAATTGGATTTTTAAAGTTATAGAAAACCTTTCGTAAATCAAAAGTATCTCGTAAGACCACGCCGCACATAAACACGGACGGATTTTTACCTTACGATAACCAAAACATTTCGTATGAAATTCTCTGGTATTATAATAGTGTCTAAATACAAATACTTATTAATCTTAGCAGAAATTTTTACATTATTAAATTCCCGCATAATATGTATACAACTAAAATCGCAAAGGCTCATATTGGATAATGGATTCCATAAATTGACTGGGCTACTGGGGTACCGCCCGTCATGGTGCATCTCTAGATAAAATAACACTGAGGACCATGACTGGATCCCCTGCCAACACAGGACTGGCCTACCCCTTACTGGATAGTACTGAATATGATCACCCCTCTGTTAATGGGCCCCGAAGCATACAAATGAGAGATAATAGCGACTGTAGATAGGGATGATCATACCCTACTATGGAGCGATCCACTTAACCCTGCTGCATCTCCCATGTTTTAGTCATTCCCGGTTGATGAGGCTTTAGGCTACGTTTTACCTTCTAAATAGCACTTCTCACTTGGAATTCTAATATTTCCCTCCGGGCAACAATGCAATACCAGCATTCATCCATACAAGTCCGTTCTGGGACTGAACGAAACATTTGAGAGCTCCGTCTTCAAATTCCATCATCTTTAAGATGTCTTCACTCCGAAACGCATTCGTTGGATCGAAGTATTTTTCGGATAACGTATCCAATCCCGGTCTCTTTGAAACAACATTCGATAATTCCTAATAAACTCAACCCCCATTCTTTAAGAAGTAAACAGTCAAAGATAAGAGCGGAGATCACCTTCTAACCATTAGTAGACGGATTTCCTTATCATTGTCCTAGAAGAACAAAACGAGATTTATATGAACAGTACAGCATCATCAGAGATGATTGTACCATATAACTCACGTGTTTCTTCTAGATATTTCCAAAGTTACATTTAGGTCCAATTTTGATAGTCGGTTATTTAACTATCGAATAACAAACATTCAATTATGGATTTATCCCATAGAGAAAAACAAAATTTGGTTAAGCACTAAGCAACACTTAGCCTCTTTTAATAATCGTTCATTTATTGAATTCACTTCGTAAATTCTCGAATAAAAATCCTTTTACAAAGATATATATATTCAGAATCCATATTTCTCAATACTTAGAAAATATCCATATACTTATCTCAACAATATAAGTATAGTAACCGACTTTGGGGAAGATTTCCGTTTTATTCAATTCTAAACTCATTTATAAACTCCATTATACATCCACAAAACCATTTATAAAATTCCTTTTATAAATCCATAAACCCATTTCTAAAATTCTTTTATAAATATTTAAAACCATTTATAAGACGCTTTTACCCTTTTTAAGCAATCCTCCTTTACGTTTTTCAAAACATGTTATAAGATTCCTCTTATAAAAACCCCATTTGTTTATAAAACTCCATTTATAAATCTCGGAAACGATTATAAATAAATGCTAATCACTTACCTTTCAAACACTACTATATACTAATAACATTATAAATAAATAAATACTAAATTTAAAACATCTTAAAATAATAACAAAAAATTTTCAAAACATTCTTATATAAACAATAATAATTTATCTTCAAAAATTTTATAAATACTAAAAATTTATTACCAAAACTTTACTAATGAATAGTTATATTAATTTCAAACCATAATAATATTTTTAAATAATTAACCTTTCAAAATACTTAAAATATTAATAAACAACCTTTAAAATATAAACATATTTCCTTGATAAAAACCATTCTTAATTCAACATAATCATTGTCATATTTATAAACCATGTTTATAAATCTCTTCCCATTTTATAAAACTTCCCTTCATAAAAATTCCTATATTTATGAACCCATTTATACCTTTATTCCTTTATAAATCCCACTTACTTATAAAACCCATTCTAAAACATAATTTCAACCGTTTTAACCTTGCTCCCATAGATATAAATTTCTTTTATAAATTTCCTTCAATTTATAAAATATCGTTTAATAATCCAAATCTACCCTCATCCTAAATTTCCAAAATAGAATATCATTCCTCATCTTATAATAAATTCACCGTTCGATTTATTTCTCCAACCTATTAAATGATAATAGTTTCATTTTAATTTATAAACACCGTTTATAAATCTATCCCTTTATAAATAAATTACGATTTTACAAATCTTAACTTTATTTGTAAATGCCACTTTATACATTATCGCCTTTATAAATCTCCATATTTATAAATAAATCTTAACATTTGTATATATTATATACATATCGCTTTATATAAAACGGCTAATAATTATTTATATCTTCTTTTTAAAACCGTAATCCTTTATTTTAAAACACGAACTTATTTCCAAGATTTTAAAAATCTTTATATATAGTTCAAAATATCTATTTAAAATATTTTATAAAACCATAAATTTATAATCTATAAAAATCACACATTTACTTTAGAAAAATTATTAAACATATATAATTTCCAAATCACTTGAAATTCCTTTTTAAATCAAATCATTAGTTTATAGTATTTTTAAAATACCAAAATAAGGCCTAGCGCTACTAAAGCACCAATTAAGCAAAATCATGTTTATGTCATCCAATATAACATCCAACATATTATATATCACAATATATACGAAAATAAAATCAATAGTATGAGGAATCCTGTTGGATCCCTCCAACCTATCCCCTTGCATCACATACAGTATATAATCAAAACATATAAATCAACCGCTTTGAGGCGGGATTCATATACAAAGAGTCATCTACTCTTACACGGGAATGTAATAGGGTCTCGTCCACTCTAATAGACGGGAATATATCCAAACCAACAATACAAACTAGTAATTCATCCAAACAGTCAATGACAATCGACTATAAAATATTCTTGCATCCAATAAGTAAATTTCATTGACTATATAATATTCTAGATAACCAAAAATGTGAGATTAACTCACATTGATTTTAACAGTTGCCAAAATGTCTCGTTTTGAATTAAAATTGAACGAACGTCCAATTTTAACCCAAAATTCTCACTAGTTCTGAATCCATCCAATTCAATTCTATAGCGTAGCCTTCGTCGATACGATCGTGACTCGTCGCGTTCAATTTGGACCTCATATGAGTTGAATATGGATTAACAAACTTTTTAAAAAATTAAAATTAACATAACTTAATTTTAAAAAAAATAAAGCTTAACCTTTACTGTTCCTCCCTCCTCCTTACTATTCGTATTAGCCGCGCCTTCTATCAACTTATTTTTTCTCTTTCGTTAATCGTGAATCGCGCTCAGACCAGGCCGCCGCTCATCGTACCTGCCACCACGTGCCTTGCGCGCACCCAAATGCCACCAAAAAAGTAACCCAACCCTCCCCCACCCCCCCCCCCCCCCCCGATCGCGGCCAAAATCATGGCCAACCATGACGAATTACCACGATTCGACCTTACATCATCATCAACACCTCAAATCGGTCAACTTTCATGTTGGAGCCCTAGCCTAAAATCGCCTGAAGTGGCGCCAATAGGTTTAGGTCGTTGTATGGAGCGTGTTGAAGTTTGAAATGAAAAGAAGAAACGAACTTTTTCCTTTATTAGTCGCCTTATTTAAAAGGGGCGGTATGGATGAACAGTGCAGGGTACGGCTGAAAGTATGGGCAACGTTATGGACATATTTATATATATTATTTAATTTTAAAATATTCATTTTTAAACGTCTGAAAATCCTGAACTCCAAATGAGGTGTGCCGCTTGGCGTTCTATATGTTATACCCATATTCCAAACACACTCGAACTTGTTTCAAGACCTAATTCGATCATATGCATAAGATAGCTTTTCAACCCCAATTATATTATATAAAATTTCTGAAAATTAATTATATGCATCACGATCTCGCATGCCCAAACGGTACGTTCAATCATCACGGAATTCGACGGCATATTATAATTTACTATTATGGATCCAATGAAACTAGTTTCGTCGAAATCCGAGACCGTTCCCCAGATGACTATTTTTACACGTTAATCGAAATCGTTTATAGAATTTAAATCAACTTTTGAAATCGTTTCCACTCATATTAAATTCAAGGTTCAATTTAAATTCAACAATTTAATTATCAAATAAATCACTATATTTGAAATTCAAGTTATTAACTTATAAAATTAACATTTCAATATTTAAAATCAATTAAATATTCCAAATTCAAATGACTAAATTTTTGGATCGTTGCCGATTTAAAACCCATTGATTTTGAAAATTGTTTTTTAAAGGTTTTATAAAAAAATAGTATTATTTTGAAATTATTTGGCAAGAAATATTCTATAATGGGATTTAAAAGAGAATAGAAAGCACTGAACTCACTTCAGTCGCTGGAAAATAATTCGGGTGATGACGGCCGCATCATCATTATTCATTTTCGAGTTTCTAAGTGATGGATTGCTTATGTTGGAGTTTTATTTTGGTAAAAAAATTGTTTCACATTCCAGAAGTGAAATTTAATATATAAAGGAGTTATGTGTATATATATATATATGATTTCAAAATGATTTTAAATTAAGTTGGGTGTTTAAAATCTTGAAAATTTTATCTAAATGTTTTGAGAAAACATAAGGTAATAAGTTTTTGAACTTATAATTTGGAAATGGCATAAATAAGAAAATAAAAATTGGAATTGAGATATGAAATTAAAAATTTAACTTAAATATAAGTTAAATAAATTGCGTAATGGATTAAATAAAATGAAGTTTAACTTAATAAAAGATAAATGAAATTGAATTGGATTTGAAATAAACTTAAGTAATTGTAATTGAATGATTCAAAACTAATATTAATATTTAAAGAAGTTTACTAAGTAATAATTGAATGTAAGCAAAGTGAATGAACATAAAGTGAATGTTAATAATGGGATTTAGATGAAGTTGAATGTAAATCAACCGAATGGGAACAAATTGAATGTTAGTAAAATGAATGTGAATAAATTGGAAGTAAATTAATTGCATGTTAATAAGAAACGGAAGTGTAGAAATCAAATGTTGACGTTGAAAAAAAAATGCAAGTTAATTAGTTGATAAATAAATTGGATGGATATTATTTGGTCGATGGTTTCTCTTGTTACATTTGCTAAAATTGCATGTAGTTATTGTATAGTCTATGTTATATATTGATATTACTTTTCATAAACATGTTCTCATTGTTTGTTGAGTGATTAGTAGGTGCGGATGGCGTATACTTCGCATTTGGAGCTCGTTTTCACATTATACTGATTGTATATGCTTGCTAATACTAAAATAAGGTACACATCTCGGATTACATACCGTACTTTTATATTTTTCCTTACGGGATGCCTTATTCTCGAAGATGAGATGTATATTTGTGATTATATATATTGTAAATTTTTACGATCGAGCCGCGCAAAGGAGACACTGGCAAAATTTTCTATAAATTTAAGAGTTAGAAATTTTTTGAGAATTTTGGAAAAAATTTTGATAACTTAAAAATTTGGATTTTGGTTTAATAACTTTGAATGGTATTGGTTGGATCTCGAAAATTTGATTATGAATATGAAGACTTAGAAAAAATTTTATAAGAAGTTTTAACTAGTTGATTTCGAAAAGTTAAAAGGTTTAAATGAATTTGATAATCTATTTCAACTAATTGTATTGAAAAGTTAATGGGTCTGTGACTTTTTTCTTACTTACTCGGCAATTTCGGGGACAAAATTCTTTTAAGTGGGGAAGAATGTAACGATCCAGAATTTCAGTCACTTGAATTAGGAATATTTAGTTGATTTTAAATATTAAAAAGTTAATTTTATAACTTAAATAACTTGGGTTTCAAATATAGCAATTTATTTGATAATTAAATTATTGATTTAATAATTAGGAATATTTAAAATAATTGAATCTTGGATTTAATTTGAATGAAAATGATTTCTAAAGTTGATTTAAATTCTACTTGAATAAGAAGAAAGATAGTAAACTTTTAAAATTGATTTAAAAGTGATTAAATTGATTTTGAGAATTACAGATTTTAATTAACTATTGAAAATAGCCCTTTGGGGCACAGTCTTGGATTGAGCCGAAATCAGTTTCATTGGATCTGTAATAGTGTATTTTAATATGCCGTCGAATTTCGTTACGATTGGACGTATCGTTTGGTCGTGCGAGTTCGAAACGCATAGAAATTAATTAAAGGAATTTAATTAAATATAATTTGATTTTGAAAAGCTATCTTCTGTATATGATGGAATTGGCCTTCGGTATATATTACATTGTGTTCAAAATAGGAGTATAACATATAGAACGCCAGGCAGCACGCTTCGTTTGGAGTTCGAAATTTTCACGGATGAATAGTGCTTTGGAAAATTTTCTATAAATAGCCCTTCAACTTCCTTCATTTGCAAACCCTAAACCTAAAATAAATTTCAGCTGCCATTTTCATTAACCAAATCCAACGGCCTTTGTCGATCGGAGCCTCTAGGGGTCGAATTAGCCTTCGACTTCAACTAGGAAAACATAGAGCACGTCGATACGAGCTTAACCAACGGTCGGTTCGTCGAATTGTCGCTCGAACTGGCCGAAATTGGCCCGCATTCATCTGCGGTTTTTTTGGGTTCGTCATTCTCGATTCAGCGTATGCATGCGCGGCGGCAAGGCGTGGAGTGCGCGGCGTTCGTAGGTGGAGCTGGTGGTCGGCGGCGGCCTATTTCAAGCGAGCAATCGAAGGATTTGTAAAAAAACAAAAGGCGCCCGGCAACGCGCATGAAAAGAGAGAGGGAGGGGGAAGAACGAGAAGGTTTAGTTTAATTTTTTATTTATTTATATTAATTACAAAATTAATTATATCAAATGTTAATAAATTCATAACTTGTTTGTACGAGGTCTGAATCGAGCGTGACAAGTTGAGTTGCGTTCGTATCAGTGAGCACTACGCAATGGAGTTGGATTGAATGAGATTGGAGCTAGTTAGAATTTCGAGTAAAAATTTAATGACTATTCAATTTTAATTTAAAACGATACGTTTTGATGACTATTAAAATCAATGTGAGTTAATCTCACCTTTTTGGTTAATCAGAAAAATTATATAGTCAATATAACTGTTTATTGGATGCGTGGATATTCTATTATTGGCTTTTATTGACTGTTTGGATAATTTTCTATTTATTATTAGTTAGATTGGATAGATTCCCGCCTATTGGAGCAGATGAGGCCCTATTATGTTTCTGTGTAAGAGCGGATGACCCTTTGTATACGAATCCCGCCTCGAAGTGGTTGATTTATATTATAATGATTATATATACTATATGTGATGCAGTGGAACAGGTTGGAGGGATCCAACAGGATTCCTCACACTATTGATTTATTTTCATATAAATTGATACATGATATGTTGGATGTTATAATTGATGGCATGGACACGATTTTGTTTATTTAGTGCTTTAGTAGCACTGGACCTTATATTTTGGTATTTTAAAATGCCATAAAATAGTGATTGGTTTTGAAAAGGATTTCAAAATTATTTTGGAAATTATATATGTTTTAAATAATTATTCTTGAATTATTTGAAAAAGTAATTTATTTTAAGATCAAAGGTATGATTTTTGGATATTATAATTTATAGTTTTATAAAATATTTTTAATAGAGATTTTGAACAGTAAATAAAGATTTTTAAGATCTTGGAAGACAGGTCAGTCTTTTATAATAAATGAATATTGTTTTAAAAGGAAAATAGAAATATTTTGATATGAATATTTATTAACCATTTTATATAAAATGATATATATACATAGGTACATATATTATAATTTATTCATAAAGGTGAATTTACAAATATGATAATTTATAAAATTGATATTTTTCAAAGAAAGCGAAGATTTGTAAAATCGTATTTTCGCTAGTAAAAGTATGGATTTATAAACGGTGTTTATAAATAAAGAGAAACTATTATCATTGGATATATTGGAAAAAAAATATAGATCGAACGGAGGATTTATTATAAAATGTGGAATGATATTTTAGAAAATAGTTGATTCTATTTTGGAAGTTGAAAGTGAGGGTAAATTGGGATTGTTAAATGATATTTTATAAATTGAAAGAAATTTATAAAAGAAAATTATACATATAGGAGCAAGGTTAAAAACAGTTGAAAATTATGTTTGAATAGATTTTATGAATAAGTGAGATTATAAAGGGATGGAGTTATGAATAAGGTTCATAAATGAAAGGGATTTTATGAAAGGAAGTTTCATAAAATTAAAGAGATTTATAAATATAGTTTTATAAATATGGAAACAATTATGTGGAAAGTTAAGTATGGATTTTTATCAATGGATTATAACTATGTTTAAAAATGGTTTATTTATATTAATACCGTTTAAAAGTGGTTTATCAATATTTCAATATTTTGAAAAGTTTATTATTTAAAATTATTAATATGGTTTGAAATTAATTTTAATTATTTATCAGTAAGATTTTGGAAATTAATTTTTATTATTTATAATAATGTTGAGGTTAAATTATTATTGTTTATTGAAGAATGTTTAGGAAATTATTAATTATTATTTTAAGATGTTTTAAAGTTAGTATTTATTTATTTATAATGTTATTAGTATATAGTAGTGTTTAAAGGAAAGATTAGAATTTTATTTTAAATGTTTTCGAGATTTATAAATAGGGTTTCTATAAACTGATGTGGATTATAAGAGGAATCTTATAATATGTTTTGGAAAACGAAAAGGGAAGATTGGTTAAAGTATAAAAGAATTTTATAAATAATTTTAGACATTTATAAAAGAAATTTAGAAATGGGTATATAGATTTATAAAAGGAGTTTATTAAATGGTTTTTTGGATTTATAACGAAGTTTATAAATGATATAGAATTGTATGAAAGAGGATCGTCCTCGGTATTGGTGAATATAATTATACCGTCAAGATAAGTATATGGATATTTTTCAAGTATTTAAAATATAAGGGTTTGTGAATTAATCTTTGGAAAAAGCAATATTTTGGTACAAATATTTAAAAGAGATTTGAGTTAATGGAAGGATTTGTTAATGGAAGGATTTGTTAAGAAGGCCTAGTGTATCTTGGTGCTTAACTAATGTTGGTTTTTCCTGTGGAATTAAATTCCTGATTGAATGTTTGTTATTCGATAGTTAAACAACCGACTATCGAAACCGAACCCAAACGTAACTTCAGAAATATCTAGGGGAAACACGTGAGTTATATGGCACAATCATCTCCGATGATGTTGTACTGCGTATAAATCTCGTTTCGTTCTCCTAGGATAATGATAAGGAAATCCGTTCACTAACGGTTAGGAGGTGATCTCCGCTCTTATCGTTGACTATTTATTTCCTAAAGAACCGGGATTGAGTTTACCGGAAATTATCAAAAGTTGTTTTGAAGAGACTGGGATTGGATATGTTATGCGAAAACCACATCGATCCAACAAATGCATTTCGAAGTGAAGACATCTTGAAGATGGTGGAATTGAAGATGGAGCTTTTAAGTGTTTCATTCAGTCCCAGAACGAACTTGTATGGATGAATGCTGGGATTGCATTGTTTCCTTGAGGGCAGTATTAGCATTCCAAATGGGAAGTGCTATATAAAAAGTAAAACGTAGCCTCAAGCCTCATCAACCGGAAAATGATAAAAATCGGAAATGCAGCAGGGCCAAGTGGGTAGCTCCTAAGTAGGGTATGGTCATTCCAAGCTTAGATCGGTTACTATCTATTCTTGTATGCTTCGGGGCCTAAGCGGGGTGATCATATTCGTACTACTAGTCAAGTGGTAGGCCAATCCTGTGTGGCAGGGGTACAAGATGTTCTTGTCAGACCCCAGTGCATTTATCTAGAGATGTACCTTCGGAAGGTAGTTCCTTACCTTGTCATAGCATGGAATCCAATCTCCAATATGTGTCATTACGGTTTTGATTGTAGAACCTAGTATGCTGGAATTTAATTACTATAACAATTTCAGCTAAGATTAATAAGTATTTGTATCTAGACACTATTATGATATCAGAGAATTTCATATAAAATGTTTTGGTTATCGTAAGGTAAAAACCCGTCCAATGTTTATGTGCGGCGTGGTCTTACGAGATCTTTTGATTTTCAAAGGTTTTCTATAACTTTAAAAATCCGATTGCATGTGTTTTCTCACGCTATTTTTCCTGACTGACTAGGGTGTTATTTTATTATAATGTCCAGGTCAGACCGAGCATATATACATATTGCTTTGGATGCATTGAAGCTCATGAGACGAGTTGGAGGTCTTCAAGGCGTATTCACGTATATGTTTATTTCCCACTGCTTGTTGTTGAAATTATCAGCAATTGTAAGGACATTATGTTATAACTATCTGGGCTGATAGATGTGATTGTTGTACTCTGATGGATGTATATATATGACAGTTTCTCTTTAGTAAAGATCACCGATATAATATTATATATTGTTCCACTACGATTGTGAGATTCTACGTTCTTTTTAGTTTCTTTCTCTTCTTCTTCTCTACTCTCCTTCTTTCTTCTTTCTTCTTTCTTCTTTCTTTTCCATAACTATCCGTCTTTCCATTCGATTTGGGTTGGACACGTGTGGTTTATTGTGAGTTTGAATTGTACGGATTGGCGGGTCGTTACAAATGATCTATGTATATCATACGGATTGATGAATAGTGTAAGTGTTTCTGGGAATTAGGGCTATGGTACAATTTTGGGGATGAAATTCTTTTAAGAGGGGAAGAGTGTAACGTCCCAGAATTTTACCGCCTTGATTTGAAAATATTTAATCAATTTTTAATATTAAAAATAATAGGTTTTATAATTATAATTAAAATATAACTCTTTTAAATAATAACAAATGATGGTAAAATAGATTTGTAACGACCCAGGATTTTTCCACTTTGAAATAGGCTATTTAAATATATTTTATATAATCAATAAATGGAATTTTATTAGCAAATAAATCTATTTTAATTATTTAATAATGATGATAAAATAGTTTTCAAAATTTGTCTATCAATATAGATAGTTCAAATAAAAATAGAAAATGTGACCGAAGAACGTTTTCTGAAATTTTGACTTTTCGACACCCAGAAGTCGTCGGAAACGTTGTGAACGTTTGTGCACCATGTACACACATGTATATGTTAGGGCTAGTATTAATAAACATACTTATATATGTTAACTTATATTTATATACATATAGGAAGTGATGTGACTAATTATGAAAAAGTTTAAAAGACTCTGAAATAAAATAAGAAAGTTATCATGTTAAGTCATACCTTAAAGTCATCACAAGCACACACAACATGGCTAGCATGATTTGGGGGTAAGGGGGGCCTTAACCAACGTGTATAAGGCATGGGAACTAGAGACACATGGCATAATTTGAGTGGAGGTTATGTCCTAGGGGGTAGTTTTGTAATTTTTCACTTCGTTAGCCCGTAAATATCCCCAACCTCTTCATAATTCTTACTTTACATCCTCCTCCATCATTTTCTAACACTCACCACTTATATACATACAAACATTTCATGGCTTCCTAACATATTTTTGAAGTCCTAAAAATTATATATTTCTACCTTAAATCACTTCCATAACTTGCTAAAACCTTTCTACAAGCCTTTCTACACTTCACTTCCAAAATACAAGCACCTATACACCCTAAAACCTCCATGGCCGAGCCCAATACTAGCCAAGGCCGAGCCAAACTTGTCCCTCCAAGGCCACTCAAAGTCGTATTTTCAAGTTAAGGCGATTTGCTAGGAGTATATTCAAGTTCGGTAGAAGTTTGCCTTGTTTTAGTGGAAGTTTGGTGAGTAAAGTTCATGTTTTTGAAACTCAAGTTACTATTTTTTTTAAAGTTGGGAAATTTATGATTTAAAATGCTGATTCAGTATGTATAATGTTATATGTTGTATATGCATGAATATATGTTGATTTGGTGTTGATTGCTTATGCCGCAGTTTGAGTGGGCGATAAAGATTATACCTCGAATATTGGAAAAGTTAGTTAGTATTGTGAAGTAATACTTTGTTTATAATGGTGTTATAATTTTATGATGTGATATTATGTTTGAAGGTTGTATTTTTTGTATGTGGGTTCATGACACAAAGGTAGTGATTCGATAACCAAAAGCGACGTAGAAATCCTTTTTTTGTCGAAAGTTTGATTTTTGTTTCAAAGTAAAAGGTTTTCAAGTTTAAAACTTTAATTTGGTTTTCAAAAGTTTATTTTCATGTTTCAATGAGGATAAGAGTTCAAAAGGTAAGTTTTAAAATTTTAGAAAAAGAAAATTTCAAGATTTTGAAAGTACGGGTCCGTATAGCGATAGTCGCTATACCGCAGTTCAGAAAATCTAACTATTTTTCGAATCTAAACTTGTTTTCACTTAGAAATCTTTTAGGAAATGTTTTCAAACTTTAATTTAGTAACTAGAGAACAATTATGTAATTATTTATTTATTTATTTATTTATTTATTTAATGATTATTTAATTGAGTAATTAATTAATAAAGGTAATTAGTACTTAATCATTTGTTAATAATTGTTTTTAAACTTAAGTGTTAATAAATTAAGTTAATCATGATTTGTTACTTAATTAAAGTTAATTATTATTTAATTTTTAATTAAATATTAATTAATTATTATTTAATTATTAATTTAAGATAAATATTAATTAATTATTATTTTAGAAAGGGGTTTTATTTACATAATCTTTGATTAAAGTCAATTATGTTTTAATATAGTTTAATTAAGGTTTAATTACCTTTAATTAGATTTTAATTACAGTTTAATTAAGGTTTAATTACCTTTAATTAGAGTTTAATTACTATATAACAAGGATTTGATTTTCATTTACAAGGGTTTTTAATTTATTTTAAATCGCTTTGAGTTTAAGTAATCGGTTTTGTTTTAAACTGTTTTCTTTTCAAGATGTTTTAAATTAAGGGATTTTTGTATCGCTTACCCTTAAATAACCCCATATGATTAGGAAAACTAAATGACTTCTATTAGCAGAACAAAACACCATTCTGCTATTACAAATAACTTGGACATTTACTTAAGTTGATTGATTGTTATGTGTTGATCCCTTATATAACCATTGCTATGTGATGCCATGTTATACTGGATAAGTAAAACCAAAATAAAAGCACCATTGTAGTCGCTAAGCCTCCGTTTGATTTTTGTAAGGATAAATATTTCATTTTCTTTTTGTAATGGTTTCAAAGTTATTGCATTTTGAACAAGATATTTAAAGAATGAGTTGGCAAATGGTTCTATTAAAGATGTTTTAACTAATGGGAATGGTTTTTAGTGTTATAAAAAGAAGTTTTTATAAAGAGTTTTATAAAGGAATTTGGAAATTTATAAGGTGGTTTGGATAAATGGATTTGAGTTTTTAAGCAAAGAAGATTTCATAAATAAGAAAGATTTATAAAATGGATTTTCTTATTAAGGGAAGCTAAATTGATTTAAGGCTATTTAAGAAGTTGTTTAAATAGGTTAGGTTTATAAAGCGGTTTTATAAATGATTTGGGTATTTATAAAAGAAGTTTTAGAAAATAATTTGGATATTCACAAAGGGAGTTTATAAAAAGGTTTGGATATTTATAAGAAATCTATATAACAAGTTTGGATATTTATAACAGCAATTTATATAAATGATTTTGAATATTTATAAAAGGGCTTTATAAATGTATTTGGGAGCTTGGAAAATATTTTGAAATGGATTTGGATTTCAAGTAAAAGAGATTTCATAAATGAAATAGATTTTATTAAAAAGGATTTATCGAAAGAAGTATAAAAAGAATTTGAGATCTGGGTTTCTCTAAACTGACCTTTTAAAAATGGTTGTATGGAACATCTATTCCATACTTAACACCGTGGGAATAGTGTTTAGGGTTATCCTTACCTCTAATTTGAACAACATTTATTTAATCCTTTTTAACAAGATTTGGAAGTAAGAAGTTATTCGCAAATGTTTTATGAGTACGCTTATGGCAGAGAGATAAGTATATGAATGTTTTAGACAAACGTTTTGAAAGGAGATTTATCAAATAAAGATTTTGTATAGGCTTAGTGGTTACTATAGATAAATAAATCTCAAATGGAATTAGTTATTTTTTGTTTATTTGATAGTTAAACGACCGACTAACAAATATGGACCCAAAGCCTAACTTTGGAAATATCTAGGAGAAACACGTGAGTTATATGGCACAATCGTCCCTGATGATGATGTACTGTGCGTATAAATCTCGTTTTGTTCCCCTTGGACAAATGATAAGGAAATCTGTCCACTAACGGTTAGGAGGTGATCTCCACTCTTATCTTTGACTGTTTATTTCCTAAAGAACTGGATTTGAGTTTACCGAAAACTATCGAATGTTGTTGTGAAGAGACCCGGATCGGATATGTTATCTGGAAACCACTTCGATCCAACTCAAGTGTTTCGAAGTGAAGACATCTTGAAGATGATGGAATTGAAGACGAAGCTCTTTGAAGTGCAAGGGCTACTAGCTACTAATCCTGAGGGTGATTCCAAAATGGATGGTAGTAGAAGTAGTGCCTTCGGTTTGTTCAAATCCTGAACAACTTTTATGGATGAATGCAGGCATTGCATTGCTATTTGGAGGGCAGTGTTAGCATTCCAAGTGGGAAGTGCTATATAAATGTAAAATATAGCCTCAAGCCTCATTAACTGGGAATGACTAAAACAGGGGGATGCGGTAGGGCTAAGTGGATCACTCCCAATTAAGGTATGAACATCCCTATCTAAAGTCAATATTATCTCTCACTTGTAAGTTTCGAGACCCATTAACCAAGGGGTGACCATATTCAGTACTACTAGTCAAGTGGTAGGCCGGTTCTGTGTTGGCAGGGGATCCCTACGAGGTCCTCGATGTTATTTTATCTAGAGATGCACCATGACTGACGGTACCGCAATAGCCCAGTCATTGTATGGAATCCATTTTCCTATAAGTTCCTTCGATCTTAGTTGTATACATGTTATGCTAGAATTTAATTAATGTAACAATTTCGGCTATGTTAATTATTTACTTGAAAATCCTAGACATTATTATAATATCATTGGATTTTATATACAAATGTTTTGGTTATCGTAAGGTAAAAACTCATCCGTGTTTATGTTCGGTGTGGTCTTACGAGATGCCTTTGATTTAAAGGTTTTTATAAAGTTAAAGACTTATGCTTTACTCACACCGGACCCATGTCTGGCTCGGAGTTTATTTTCCCTTTTCCTAAACTCTTAGATGCTCAAATTTGAAAGGGCAGCCAAGTAGTTCAGGTTTTCCGCAAATTCATCTTGGAGGAGCTTGGAGCAGGTGGCTTCATCGATAGCTAGTTCTTACCTTGTTTTCTGCTGTCTTATATGTATATTGTATATGTTTGATAGGGATAGACTGTTATAACTGTCCTAGCCTAGAATTTATATTAGAATGACTTTGATGTAACATTTTTGAAATGACTTTGTAATATATTTTGTTGAGTAATATATATTATTCCGTTGCATTGTGAGATTCTGTGTTTTTAGTTTCTTCTCTTCTATCTTATCTTTTATTTTCTTTTACCCTTAATGGCTCGTCTTTTGGAGTAAGAAAGGTGGACCGTTACAAATTCGTTGTTGTTCCACTCGACCTTATGGGTATAAACTTGGCACTCTTTAACCATCTATCAACTATGACTCAGTGACTACCATACCCTCCTCCAGTCCTCGGCAGTTCATCCATATATGTTCCCAATTCCATTGGGAATCCTTAGTGGTTGTTACAACCAACTAGGATACTTCTAGTTAGCTTCTACTACTAGTAGCTCATACACTTTAATCCTGACATCCTCCTTCATCCCTTTCCAACAAAATGTCCATCATATACATTTTATAGCCATTAGAATACACAATCAATCTTGAATGATGTCATTCTCATTGTACCCCATTCCTAAATCCATCAATGTCAGCTACACAAATAGTCTATCATTCTCACAGAACCGACCTTCTCGGTCAAGTCTATACTATCTCATCTTCTTAGACTCTACCCATATCTCCATATTAACAATGATCCTTACTAGTCTAATATCTCACCACTCACTAGT
Organism: Allium fistulosum; assembly: GCA_030737815.1. Lineage (NCBI taxonomy): Eukaryota > Viridiplantae > Streptophyta > Magnoliopsida > Asparagales > Amaryllidaceae > Allium > Allium fistulosum. The sequence continues at coordinate 1,183,349,608 of CM060902.1, forward strand.
TCCAATCCACTCTATTAGACTAGGTCTATTCATCTAGCTCGCCAACGCTTTTTGCTCTAGCTCATATCTCAGTCGAAAACAATAATCGGTAATACACTCAAATCGTATCTACATTAGGAACACTACTCCTAAGATGGCATGTCTCCACAATACCTGTAGGACAATCCTCAAGTGCACATTGTACTTTCCTTCCACCCGCAAGAAGACAAGAATATCACCAACAAACACTAGTATAGCTCACACGGCTCTCGAAAATTGATACTATCCTAATGAGCCATCCACCCACTACGCAAATACTACATACCCCCTTCAATGGGTCATTCACTTGCACCTCCAGCCCTCGGTGCTCTTTGAGTACCATCCTCCTCAAAGGTATAACACTAGCCTAAAATCCTTTAATAAGTTGATCCGGAACTTAGTCCCTTTACATGGTGGTAGCCAGACACCTCCAATACTCCCTCACTATGGATAATGATGATAACCCCTCATGCGGAACCTTGAGCGAATACATAAATCTAAACATAACTACATCCTTAGATGTGCAACCCAACTCTGGCCTGCACTCACCTCTTGTCCCTATTGTTATCATATACGTCTCACAATCCGCTACAATTTCGCATCTCTTTAGTCACTCCAACCCCAAAAATGATACCGAACCTAATCGAATCCAAAATAAATCAATCACAAGGAAATAAGCATCCATGAGTCGACAACACTAACTCTAAAAAACACACTCAAGTTGGCCGAACCAACCACTAATTTCAAAACAACTAAAGGTTTGCCTACTAGGTTAGGACTCAACCCTAACCTACCCATTATGCCATTGGATGTAAAGGGTCTAACATATAGATATCAAATAAAACATGTTCAAGTATCGTAAATAGAAAGCATGATAAAGTTAAGTGAATGTCATTGGGGAAATTATGTAATTTGTTACATATATCTAACTTAATAACCAATCTTATTCAAAATAAAAGGCATTTTCTTTCTATTATATGCTTATTATATTATAATATACATAATTAAGTAATTGATTTAAAGTATGTTAAATAGAAAATTCGTAAATGATATGTTATGTGATAGTAATTACAATATGTTGTAATCATCAAAAATTTATCGCATTACAAAAACATATTATGTTAAATATTCCTAGTCAAAATGTTTCAGATGGGATATCGATTCATCATTGAGACTAGAGGGCGTAACGCTCTCCAAATGTTGGGCAGTATATTACTCATAACTGCTGAGGGAACCAAGGGTTATGTACTGATAGTTATTGGATAACTATGGAATGAATCACTTGAGAGTTTTCTGTTGGCCAATATAATTATGGCCAAACATAGAATCTCAAAGTAACGATATTACACAGTTCTCTCATCTTGAGAATACTGTTGAACTTTAATATGGACACTCCGCTTTAGTCATAGTTAAATCATGGCATGACCTCCACTAAACAACTATAATTGGGTCTGAGTGGAAAAATTATAAGCGAAACACTATTCAATAAAACATTCGTCTCGGCGCCTATATGAGGTTAGTATCATGGTCAATTGTAATCAACTTAAAGTCGAAGTCTCTGGCTAGAGCAGTACAGTTAATAATAATTGTTCTTATTGAACCAAGGGTTTTTTTTAGACTATTCAAATTGAGTTGGGACGATCTCATAATTTTAACCAAACCAAATTCCATAAGCCCTGATGTAATATAGTGTTGATGAAGAGAATTGGTATAACTAATCATCAAGTACCTCTTATAATAAATGAAATTGGATTTTACCAAAATGATGTGTAAGCGATAAATTCAACCAAAATGTCACACCACTAGCTATAGTGATGTGTGAACATAATATTCAAATTGTTTAATATTAATCGCCGACTAAATTTACACCTTTGAGTCGCACAATCGTAATGATGAGTACTCTGAAAAACCACATGATTTAATTAATTTATAATCATTATAAACTAATCAAACTAATCCACAGTCATGAAATATTAATTATTTGATTTTTTTGAATACGATTAATATTTAATAAAGTGCGTAAATAAAAGTTACAAAAGCGCATATCAATATACGATATTGATAGAATATTTAAATTGGATTTAATTAGATTAATTGCTAAGTTGTTTTGGGAAAAACATTGACCTACATGCCTCTTTTATGGTCAGCCATGCATGATGAAAGAGGGAGAGGTTTCAACTATAATTTGAAAATCCATAGGAGCAATTAAAGGTAGAACATAAATCTTCATCCTTTACTCTTCTTTACGACTCGCTTAAATATCATTTATGAAATGATTTTAACCCTTATATCTTTATTTCTACTTTTCCTACCAAAAATATGAAGAGTTGGGAGAGAGGACTTGATGAGATTTAATAATAAATTAAATAAGTGTGAAGGCCCGTAAATCTGTACCCCTTTGAGCTGACAAAATTCCACCACAATTTAGCTCAAAGTGGAACAAAAGTACGAATCTTCAGGTTAAAAAGAAGAGGTAGAAGAATATAGAAGAAAAGAAACAGAAACAACAACAGAATCTCACATTCGCAGCTGAACAACATATAATAGATAAATGAATAATCTTTAAACAAAGAACTATATCGGTTTATACAATACATCATCAGAGTTTACAACAACAACAACACACATTACTGGATAGTTATATAAACTTGTCCACATAACACAATACACAGCGGAATAATACATAATATAAGTGATATGTCTCGCCATCCAGCTCGCCTCCAGATCTCCACAGTAACTTCTGAATTCCAGAATGACCTGATAACCTAACTCTAGGCTGCCCGTGTGGAAAATTATGGGCACCCAAAGTTTAGAAAGGGAACAATAAACTCCAGGTCAGTCATGGACTGGTGTGAGATCTTAAAAAATAGTTATTTTCAGTAAGAAAATAAAAGAAATTCGCAATGCTTTTGGAAAATGAAACTACCATAAGGCCTCCCACCACACACACAATGCAAACGCAGAATTGGAGGAGATTTCTCCTTATGATAGTCAAACATGCTTGATACGCAAAATCTTTTTAATATTATCATTAGTGCCTAGTGTGGAAAACATTTTGAAAGTATAATATTAATCTTAGCCAGCATAGGTACCATTATATTATGCCTGCTATAGCTACCATGTTAAATGGCAGGTTCTACAACTAAAACCGTACTGGGTTCGTATTGTTTCTTTGGATTTTCAACAAATGGTCAGGCTAAGGAACTTCCTATTGCCACATGGGTACGCCTCTGGAGGGACGTCCCGAGAACTTAACCAGCTCTTTGCCAACACAAGGTCGGGTTACCTCTTACTAGGTAACTACTACACGAGTATGCCATCCCCCGGTCGTTTGCGACCTTTATCTGAGTGCCCTCGATCACAAAGCAACAATCACACAGTAAATGAGATTGGAGCAACCACACAGGTAAAATATCTGGGCTCCATACCATGATACCACCTTTTTCCAAAAGGAAATGACATACCCTAAAGGGTGCGACCCTCATAACCTTGCCGCATTTTCCTGTTTTGACCATTTCCGGGGTGTGAGGTCCGATGAGGTCTCGTCCACAAAGCTACGCTTTACACGAAAGCCATGCTTTGATCAACAAATGATCAGCAACACTTAGCATGCCACACTACCAAATTGGGAGTATATCACCGATAACTTTCAACTACATAACCTCTGAGCTCGTACGTCTCAGAGAAGGGTGTTAAGCTAAGAGAATAAATTCTCCGCCGCCAACAGATATGTATTTGAAAGAAATTTGCTTTATATCTCAAAGCGTAATGTCAGACATACTACCATACAAGTCTGTTCCGGGTTCGAACAGAATCGAAGACACTTCGTCCAATAAAGGAAGAAGCCCTTGCAAATCCGGTCTTCAATTTCAATCCATAACGTCGTATCATTATTCGGAATGGGTTATATGACACAATGTCCTCTCCCGGCTAAACCGAATAATGAGCGCTTGTTTTAAAAAAAATTCAAGTGCTATTTCAAAGGCAAATATTGATAGTCGGTTATTTAACTATCAAACAACATTCATAACAAACAACAAGCCTTAATAATTTCCCCAAATTGTTTATACTGATATTTGGATATTTTACTATCAAACAATATTCACAATAATCGTCCAATCTAAATAATTTTTTCCAAATTATTAAATTTCAAAATATCTTTGCAAGATATATATTTTCCACACTTCATCACTTTGAAAACCAATCTCAAATCACTTTTCACTCGCGGAATAAAATTCCCGATATTATTTATTTCCACTGTAAATTTAAATTTTCAAATATTCACTTTCAAACACCAAATCAAATTCCAAATTGATTTCTAAATTTATTACAACACCAAATCAAATTTCAAATTGATTCTTCCATTTATTTCAAATACCAAATCAATTTTACAAATTGATTCCCAAGTCTATTTTCAATAGAACAGAACATTTTCAAATTGATTTCTAAGTTTATTTCCAAATAACAAACCATTTGCAAATTTATTTCTGAATTTTTTTCCAAATACCAAATCATTTTGCAAATCGATTTCCAAATTTATTTCAACACAAAATCCATTTTCATTCAAAACACTAATCAATTTTCATATTGATTTTCAAAATTATTTTTTTTCAAATACCAAATCAATTATAAAATTGATTTCTAAAAATTATTTCCTTTTAAATAACTCCCTTTATTTCTCCCAAATTATTTAAAATCCGTATTTAAATAAATTCTTCAACTTTCGAACAATACTATTCAAAACCCATTTATTAAAATCTTTTCCAATATTTTGGAAATAATTCGATAAGATTTCAAAAATCAACTTTACGCTTTTTAATTCCTTCTTTTAAATTCACCTAATTCTTTCAAAAGGAATTTAATTAAAATTTCCTACTTTAATTTCAAAAATCCAATTTTATTTATTTCTGGTATCCAACGATACCAAAAATACATTCGGCTAAATTATAGCCTTCGATAAATTCAGTCATCAATATAATCATTCATAGATAAATAAATCATCACACAACATATGAAACAAATTCAAATATTTGAGGAATCCAGTTGGATCCCTCCAACCTGTTTCCCTGCATCCACAGATGTTAGCACAACAATTAAATACCCATTCCACTTCGAGGTGGAATATCGCGGTATATGGGTTTAATAAAATATCATCCGCTATTATGCGGTGCATAAGGTCTCATCCGCTATATAATGCGGGAAATCAATCACCAATATATATATATATATATATATATATATATATATCCTACTATATCTAATATCATCAATACATAAATTATCCAATTCATCCAAACACATCCATAATTTAAATTCAACTATTTAATTTTAATCGAAAAATTCGATTGAGTGAGAAGATCTCACCTTTGCTTACGCATGCAACCCATTTCCATTCCAGCTTGTTTGCTTTATTGTATTAGACCTTGTATAAAAAAATTTATACATTTTATTAATATCTGAAACAATCAACAAATCAATTTCCATTTAATAAATTATTATTATTTTTTTTATTGACAAAAAATCAATTTTTTTACTGGACATACCAACAAAATTTTCTTAACTGTATAATATATATACATATATAAGTCAACTGTTTTATAAACCCAATATTATATATATATATTTTTAAAACTTTATAAACTAATTTCCTGTTTTACTGTAAACATATAACTTTATTTTTCTGCTTCTGAAAATAACAGCAGTAATCTATCCTACTGTATATTTATACATATATATACAAATCAATAAGTTTATGAAAATAAACTGTTATTATTATTTACCTAACCTATATACATATATAATATATATGTTTTAAACAAAACAAACCTATACCTTTACTGCCTCAAATCAATGGCCACGACTTCGACTGCCCTCTCGCCGTGACGCCGAGTTTCTCCATCGCAACCTCTCATTGCTTCGAGAAACCCATAGAACTTGAGTGTCGATCGGCCGATGAAGTCGCGATCTGAAATGATTCGCGAATTCCTGCCTCGCCCAAATCGTGCTCGCACCCCTAGCTTACAATCGAGTGCAGCACTTGCCGCGCCTCGCCACGACCTCCCCCAGTAGCCAATCATGCGCGCGCTCGAGCCACCCAATCGCGATACCATCCCGTGCTTGCTCCTGCAACAAAGCCTCATACCCTCGCGAAGAAATCGAAGTTGCCACTAATATTGATTTCGTACAGTCGAAAGAAATTCGATTTTGATTGAGGAAGGGGAAAAATGAAAAAGAGAAAGGTAGTTTGGTTTGAACTGGCACTCGCGATTTTGTTTTTAAAGAGAAGCTCGGCCATTTTTCTTTTGAACGAGATTTTTAGGAATTTTGCTATCCAGATGAGCGACAATGATTTGATTTCTGCGTTGAAAATACCAGCGTATAGGGTTGCTGGAGAAAAGAAAGAAAAGATGTAGATGTGAATACAATTTCGGCTGATGTTGACTGGAGTATAAATATATATATATTAATCCAAATCTAAATCGTCCCAATAAATGCAACCTTCAATTTCGAGCTCTTATCGAGGCATGTCGCTAGGCGTTTATAATGTTAAACCCCTATTTCAAACACAATGGAAAAGGTTCCGAGTCCTAATTCGATCGTATGGAGAACATAGCTTTTTGGACCAGTTATTAAATTGAATTTCGATAAAATTTTCAGCGCGTTTACAATCCGTACGATCACACAATAACTCCAATCACTACAAAATTTGAAATCCGATAATAATACGCTATTACGGATCCAATGGAACTGGTTTCGTCAAATTCTGAGACTGTGCCTCGGAAGGTTATTTTTAAATATCTATTTAAACGATAAAATTCAAAACTGAACAAAACAGTTTCAAATTCAATTCTGAAACTTTTATTATCTTCAGTATTATCAATATAGATTTTCTAAGCCTTGAAAATATTTAAAATCGGCTTAAAACTAAAGATTCAATAATTTACCCAACTTTCAATAAATTAAATTCAATAATTAAATTGCCAAATTCATTCTGATATTTGAATTTCAAATTAAACTAACTTCCAAATATTTAAAATCAATTAAATATTCTAATTTCCAATGTCAAAAATCCAGGGTCGTTACATTCTTCCCCCCTTAAAAGAATTTCATCCCGAAATTAAAAGTTAAGAAGAATGATCCTCAACCCGTTTATCATTTTCCCAAAACCAAATAGTTTTATCAAATTCTCAAACAAATCTTCTTATCAAAACCACACTATCATCCTTATTAATTTTCCAAACATTTTCATAGTTTCAAGCAACTTTATTTTACTTCAAAATTCAAATTTAAATTTAAATTCAAATTTTAAATTATCCAAAATTTCTCAAAAATTTTCTAACTCTCTAAATTTTCGAAAAATTTCGCCAGCGTGTCCTTTGCGCGGCTAGCTCGGTACAACTACAAAATGTCCCTACGGACTCCCAAATTCCAAAAGAAAACAAAATGCCAAGTGGCTAGATCAAAAATCTAATCAAATTTCATACAGAAATTTAAATACATACCTTATTGTCGAACAAATTCAAATTTGTCTTCGAAATCGAAATCCAATTCCATTTTCCTATAGCCTTTATAATCCCTGTATACTTTACTTAACAACAATGTCCAAATTTACTTAGTGTATTCCCAATACCAATTTTTACTTAAGAATTTTCTCTGTTCATTTCTTAAGTTCAATATAGGCACTTTGTTTATCCTTATATTATTACTTTCACTATACCACTTGGTTTTAATTTACTTCTATTCAAATTGGATTCCAATTCCATATAAAATCAATTTGCTACAATTTTTTTTTAATTCATTTCAAATATAAATACTTTTTTCCAATTTCCATTCAACTTTGCATTTTCAATTCAATTTGAATTCAATTTACTTCATTTTAGATATTGAATTCTATTTACCTTATCTCAAATTCAAATTTGAAATCATTTGTCGTTACTGAAAATTTTTCTAACTCCCAAAATTTTTGAAATTTTTTGGCAGTCTCCTTTGTACGAAGGAGCTTTTGCAATTTGATAAAAGATATAAATATATATACATCGACCCACACGGTCGGAAAAACAAAAACAGTTCATATTTCCTATTTTATTACGTAGGCGTACCTTTATTAGCATTTTAAGCAAAGCGGTTATTTTTAAGCATTTTGCGCGATCCAAAATGCAGCCAAACGGCCCCATGTACCTGTACTTACTCAATTTAAACACGTAAGTGACATATATAGGAAATTTCATTTATATTTCACCTATTTTCAATAGTAAACACATAGTTTTCATAAGCAATGCACTCAAAATAATTCCCATAAGCAATTTATATGGTTTCGATACAAATTAAATTTCTTACAACTATATCACACATCATTTCTATTCAATTTAAGTGATTTACAACTCAGTTCCTTACATTCAATTCATTTTTAAGCGAAACGAATTCATATCCATTTCAATTGATTCAAAAATCAGTTTTATTGGCTTTCATTTAATTTATAGAATTTTATACAATCTCGTTTGCATCAAACGACAACCATTTCTATGCAAATTCAACGATATTCACTTAATAGAATATCCATTCTAGTTTATAACTAATTTAAATTGATACCAACTCAATTTACACTTCATATTCACATTCATTTTATTTCATTAACCAACAAGTTTAATTCAAAACCATTCAATAAAATTCGACAACAACCATTTCACAACAATTTTTTTCTTAAGTCGAGCTTTTATCCAAATATTGCTTAAGTTATTTCAACTCAAAACTCAAGTTATTTTTTTTTCCTTGTAAACAATTTCTAATTTAAATTCTTGATTTGATTTTCCATTTAATCAAATCCATTCCATCTACTAATTTAATTCAACTAGTATATTCACTTATCCTTTTTAAATTTCAAATTTTTATATTCAATTCATTCTGTATTTACTTTATCTTTATCAAGGAAATTTCAATTTATTTTCTCCTGCTTACTTGAATTTATATGCAAATTCAAACCAATTTAAATTTAGCTCACAACTCAACTTTAATTTAACTAATTCAACTTCCAATTCATTATTTCATGAATTAATAAATAATCAAGTTAGTTTACTTGAATTCAATCCATTTTATTTTATATTTTTCCCAAGTTTGGATTTTTCCTCAACTTGATTCAAATCAATTCTCATTCCATTTTTCAATTTCCAATTCATTTATTTACAAATGTAACCTCATTTGTTCATTCACAAATTCATTCCTTTTCAATTTGAATCTTATTCAAATCAAATTTCAAATATTTTTATAAGTTATCAAACTTATTTACATTCCACAACATTTTAAAGAAATTCCAGAGTCTTTTTAAACAATTACACACATTTCAAAACTAACTTTGAAATCAATTATGTCCTTTCAAAATATCTTCCCAAATATTTTTAAATTTCAAACCCCATCAGATTTCATATCCAACTCAAAAATACTTCTCAAATAATTATTTTCTAAACTTTTGGAAACAATTTCAAATTAGGAAATTTAATCCTTTGAAATTTCAATCCAAATCCTTTAATCCGTATTACAAAAATTACTCTCGCATCTTATTTCAATTTATAAAACTCATTTATAAATTCACATTACCAATTTCATTCCTTTAATGAATTTTATTTCAAATATCTTCCTGGAATTCTATTTCAAATTATAAATCACATTTACAATTTACATTTACAAATCTCATTCGTATATGAATTCGTTTCCTTATACTTTCAATTCATATTTATAAATTTCATTTGTCAAATGAATTTATCTCCAAATCTTTGGTTATACCATTATTTCTTATTCTGTTTCCATATAACAATGATAATAATTCAATATTATCACTTTCTAACAACCAAGCAACCATATACAATAATAATTCACGAAAAATGATTTCTCTTCTATATAAAAATAGTTTGGGTAAAATTATTTCATTTACCCTATTTAAAACAATACTGTGTCAGTTTATCTTGTTTAAGAGTTTAGAAACCCCTATCGATTACAGTTGGCCAAACTGCCCCGACCAGAATCAATAAATAATCAACCGATAAGTCAACACAATATAAAACAAAATTTTGTATTCACTAACAAATACGCGCTCATATCCATTATTACACTCACACTCATTCTAGAGTACTACTGACTCTATCTCTAATGAGTAACACCCAACAGAGCCAAGGTTGATGCTTAACCAATTGCTCTGATACCAACTGTGAAGGCCCGTAAATCCGTACCCCTTTGAGCTGACAAAATTCCACCACAATTCAGCTCAAAGTGGAACAAAAGTACGAATCTTCAGGTTAAAAAGAAGAGGTAGAAGAAGATAGAAGAAAAGAAACAGAAACAACAACAGAATCTCACATTCACAGCTGAACAACATATAATAGATAAATGAATAATCTTTAAACAAAGAACTATAGCGATTTATACAATACATCATCAGAGTTTACAACAACAACACACATTACTGGACAGTTATATAAACTTGTCCACATAACACAATACACAGCGGAATAATACATAATATAAGTGATACGTCTCGCCATCCAGCTCGCCTCCAGATCTCCACAGTAACTTCTGAATTCCAGAATGACCTGATAACCTGACTCTAGGCTGCCCGTGTGGAAAATTATGGCCACCCAGAGTTTAGAAAGGGAACAATAAACTCCAGGTCAGTCATGTGACTGGTGTGAGATCTTAAAAAAACAGTTATTTTCACAAAGAAAATAAAAGAAATTCATAATGCTTTTGGAAAATGAAACTACCATAAGGCCTCCCGCCACACACACAATGCAAACGCAGAATTGGAGGAGATTTCTCCTTATGATAGTCAAACATGCTTGATACGCAAAATCTTTTTAATATTAACATTAGTGCCTAGTGTGGAAAACATTTTGAAAGTATAATATTAATCTTAGCCAGCATAGGTACCATTATATTATGCCTGCTATAGCTACCATGTTAAATGGCAGGTTCTACAACTAAAACCGTACTGGGTTCGTATTGTTTCCTTGGATTTCCAACAAATGGTCAGGCTAAGGAACTTCCTATTGCCACATGGGTATGCCTCTGGAGGGACGTCCAGAGAACTTAACCAGCTCTCTGCCAACACAAGGTCGGGTTACCTCTTACTAGGTAACTACTACACGAATATGCCATCCCCCGGTCGTTTGCGACCTTTATTTGAGTGCCCTCGATCACAAAGCAACAATCACACAGTAAATGAGATTGGAGCAACCACACAGGTAAAATATTTGGGCTCCATACCATGATACCACCTTTTTCCAAAAGGAAATGACATACCCTAAAGGGTGCGACCCTCATAACCTTGCCGCATTTTCCTGTTTTGACCATTTCCGGGGTGTGAGGTCCGATGAGGTCTCGTCCACAAAGCTACGCTTTACACGAAAGCCATGCTTTGATCAACAAATGATCAGCAACACTTAGCATGCCACACTACCAAATTGGGAGTATATCACCGATAACTTTCAACTACATAACCTCTGAGCTAGTACGTCTCAGAGAAGGGTGTTAAGCTAAGAGAATAAATTCTCCGCCACCAACAGATATGTATTTGAAAGAAATCTACTTTATATCTCAAAGTGTAATGTTAGACATACGACCATACAAGTCTGTTCCGGGTTCGAACAGAATCGAAGACACTTCGTCCAATAAAGGAAGAAGCCCTTGCAAATCCGGTCTTCAATTGCAATGCATAACGTCGTATCATTATTCGGAATGGGTTATATGACACAAAGTCCTCTTCCGGCTAAACCGAATAATGAGCGCTTGTTTTTAAAACAAATTCAAGTGCTATTTCAAAGGCAAATATTGATAGTCGGTTATTTAACTATCAAACAACATTCACAACAAACAACAAGCCTTAATAATTTCCCCAAATTGTTTATACTGATAGTTGGATATTTTACTATCAAACAATATTCACAATAATCGTCCAATCTAAATAATTTTTTCCAAATTATTAAATTTCAAAATATCTTTGCAAGATATATATTTTCCACACTTCATCACTTTGAAAACCAATCTCAAATCACTTTTCACTTGCGGAATAAAATTCCCGATATTATTTATTTCCACTGTAAATTTAAATTTTCAAATATTCACTTTCAAACACCAAATCAAATTCCAAATTGATTTCTAAATTTATTACAACACCAAATCAAATTTCAAATTGATTCTTCCATTTATTTCAAATACCAAATCAATTTTACAAATTGATTTCCAAGTCTATTTTCAATAGAACAGAACATTTTCAAATTGATTTCTAAGTTTATTTCCAAATAACAAACCATTTGCAAATTTATTTCTGAATTTTTTTCCAAATACCAAATCATTTTGCAAATCGATTTCCAAATTTATTTCAACACAAAATCCATTTTCATTCAAAACACCAATCAATTTTCATATTGATTTTCCAAATTATTTTTTTTCAAATACCAAATCAATTATCAAATTGATTTCTAAAAATTTATTTCCTTTTAAATAAATCCCTTTATTTCTCCCAAATTATTTAAAATCCATATTTTAAATAAATACTTCAACTTTCGAACAATACTATTCAAAATCCATTTATTAAAATCTTTTCCAATATTTTGGAAATAATTCGATAAGATTTCAAAATTCAACTTTACGCTTTTTAATTCCTTCTTTTAAATTCACCCAATTCTTTCAAAAGGAATTTACTTAAAATTTCCTACTTTAATTTCAGAAATCCAATTTTATTTATTTCTGGTATCCAACGATACCAAAAATACATTCGGCTAAATTATAGCCTTCAACAAATTCAATCATCAATATAATCATTCATAGATTATCAATAAATCATCACACAACATATGAAACAAATTCAAATATTTGAGGAATCCAGTTGGATCCCTCCAACCTGTTTCCCTGCATCCACAGATGTTAGCACAACAATTAAATACCTATTCCACTTCGAGGTGGAATATCGTGGTATATGGGTTTAATAAAATATCATCCGCTATTATGCGGCGCATAGGGTCTCATCCGCTATATAATGCGGGAAATCAATCACCAATATATATATATATATATATATCCTACTATATCTATTATCATAAATAGATAAATTATCCAATTCATCCAAACACATCTAGAATTTAAATTCAACTATTTAATTTTAATCGAAAAATTCGATTGAGTGAGAAGATCTCACATTTGCTTACGCATGCAACCCATTTCCATTCCGGCTTGTTTTCTTTATTGTATTAGACCTTGTATAAACAATTTTATACATTTTATTAATATCTGAAATAATCAACAAATCAATTTCCATTTAATAAATTATTATTATTTTTTTTATTGACAAAAAATTAATTTTTTCACTGGACATACCAACAAAATTTTCTTTACTGTATAATATATATACATATATAAGTCAACTGTTTTATAAACCCATTGTTATATATATATATATATATATATTCAAACTTTATAAACTAATTTCCTGTTTTATTGTAAACATATAACTTTATTTTTCTACTTCTGAAAATAACAGCAGTAATCTATCCTACTGTATATTTATACATATATATACAAATCAATAAGTTTATGAAAATAAACTTTTATTATTATTTACCTAACCTATATACATATATAATATATATGTTTTAAACAAAACAAACCTATACCTTTACTGCCTCAAATCAATGGCCACGACTTCGACTACCCTCTCGCCGCGACGCCGAGTTTCTTCATCGCGACCTCCCATTGCTCCGAGAAACCCATAGAACTCGAGTGTCGGTCGGCCGATGAAGTCGCGATCTGAAATGATTCGCGAATTCCTGCCTCGCCCAAATCGTGCTTGCACCCCTAGCTTACAATCGAGTGCAGCACTTGCCGTGCCTCGCCACAACCTCCCCCAGTCGCCACTCGCGCGCGCGCTCGAGCCACCCAATCGCGATACCGTCCCGTGCTTGCTCCTGCAACAAAGTCTCGTACCCTCGCGAAGAAATCAAAGTTGCCACTAATATTGATTTCGTACAGTCAAAAGAAATTCGATTTTGATTGAGGAAGGGGAAAAATGAAAAAGAGAAAGGTAGTTTGGTTTGAACTGTCACTCGCGATTTTTTTTAAAGAGAAGCTCGGCCATTTTTCTTTTGAACGAGATTTTTAGGGATTTTGCTATCCAGATGAGCGACAATGATTTGATTTCTGGGTTGAAAATACCAGCGTATAGGGTTGCAGGAGAAAAGAAAGAAAAGATGTAGATGTTAATACAATTTCGACTGATGTTGACCGGAGTATAAATATATATATTAATCCAAATCTAAATCGTCCCGATAAATGCAACCTACAATTTCAAGCTCTTATCGAGGCGTGCCACTAGGCATTTATAATGTTAAACCCATATTTCGAACGTAATGGAAAAAGTTCTGAGTCCTAATTCGATCGTATGGAGAACATAGCTTTTTGGACAAGCTATTAAATTGAATTTCGATAAAATTTTCAGCGCGTTTACAATCCGTACGATCACACAAAACCTCCAATCACTACAAAATTTGAAATCCAATAATTATACACTATTACGGATCCAATGGAACTGATTTCGTCGAATTCTGATACTTTGCCTCGGAAGGCTATTTTTAAATATCGATTTAAACGATAAAATTCAAAACTGAACAAAACCGTTTCAAATTCAATTCTGAAACTTTTATTATCTTTATTATTATCAATATAGATTTTCTAAGCCTTGAAAATATTTTAAATCAGCTTAAAACTGAAGATTAAATAATTTACCCAACTTTCAATAAATTAAATTCAATAATTAAATTGCCAAATTCATTCTGATATTTGAATTTCAAATTAAACTAACTTCCAGATATTTAAAATCAATTAAATATTCTGATTTCCAATGTCAAAAATTCAGGGTCGTTACAATAAGGAAGGTTTTAAAGGAGGGAATTGAAAGGTTTCCATGTTTCCCTTAAAATAAAATCTTCTTTCATTCATTTCATTATTATTCTTCCTGAAAAATTCTTTTTCTTGCTCTTCTCTCTCATTCTATAATAGCCAAAAAAAATACCTCCATGGCTTAAAAATTCCAAAATCAAAACTAAATCAAAATAAAGGTGGTTGTTATCTCTTGATTCCTGCAAGATCCAGAGATCGAATCAACTGAATCTAGGAGCATTGATTCATCATTCAAGGTGTAACTTTTGACGACATCCTAAGGACTACTCTAATTTAATTTGTTTATCTGTTTCTCTTTCATATGATTGGATTCTATTTGACTCATCATATCTTTTAATTGTTCATTTCATAACATGTAATTCAAATCTCCATTTATCCATCTCAACTAAAGGTATGTTTATTACATTGATTTGATTCAGATTCACTTTTGTTCCTTTTCTTATTCACTATATGTTCACCATAATTGATATACACTAGAATCTCTGTTTTCCATTGATAATTTGCTATTATTCTCTGTATTATTTGGATCTAATTGTTCTTATCACGAATTTACATGTGCTTAAGTTGTCCTATTCTTTTTTTGGATATTTTGTTAAGAAAACTAATTTTGATTGACAACTATTTTATGACTTTTCAATATTTTTATACATAGTTGTAAATAAAGTGTATATGTTAATTACTTAAATTAGCCTCGAAAATTGATTTCTTATGTTATATAGTTGATGTCTTGGGTATAAATATTTTGGGTACTGTTTTCATAATAATAAAAGTTTTCAACTTAAAATTCATGTGTGAACTTTTGAATAAATCCAAAACTTTTGTTTCCTTTCTAAATTAAGGATTTGTATAATATCATAAATCTATTATTTACTTTTTAAATTAAAAGTTAGTTTTAAACTGCTAACTTCAAATCATAATTCAAACACACGCATATATTATTAATTATTATCTTTACATATATAAGTCATTTTAAATCTGAAACATTAATTGTAATATTCATATATATATATAAACATATATGTGTATGTTACATAACTTAAATTCATGAGATATTTTGTTTAAAACTATAATGTTTAATCCCAAGTTCTTCCTTAATTGAAACTATAGATTTCAAATTATGTCAAATTACCAAATATTATATATATATATATATTCACATGCAATTTTGCAATATGTTATAATGTATGTATTTTTAGTTCAAAGCGTTGGACAATAAAGGCATATGTAAAGGAGAAATGGGCATGTTGAGGTGTACGTCCAAACACTACACATGACTACATTAACTATGTATGTTTCTTATCTACAGCACGTGCACTTCACACAAAAAAGTTTATTTTATATACTTGTAATAAAATAAAATAAATATATAAAAAACCTTTCAAACATATTAAATAAATGAAGATTTTATTTAAAATATTATAGATAGAATCTAAAATCCATTTAGGCTTCATAGGCTCAACAAAGATCAAAATGGATTTTTTTTTAAATTCACTCATTTAACCTACTTTCGACTAGCCTGGTTCCAACAAAGCATGCATTGGATAATGAAGTCCTTCCCTCTCCCCTTTATCGATGGTTCGATTGATGAAGTAGGAGCAGCATTTAATGCATAAGTAGTCACTCCTTCTTACTCATCTACATCTTTGGACAATCCTTCTTTATATGCATTGTCCTATCATAGATGAAGCACTTCTCCTCACTCTTTGGGGCTTTTAGTTTTTTTAGAGATGACCTTCCCCTTGACAATTAAAGCAGACTAGGTCCCACTTTCCTTTCTTCTGGTTGTCCTCTTCGTTGGGATTCTTCTTCTCCTTGTTGTTTCATTTCCTCTTGCCTCCCCGCTCACTGCGGCTAAGTTTTTCTTTAGGAACAACAATCATTCTTTGGTTTTGGGTATAGGCACTCTTGCCACAAAGACATCTTCACTACCATCTCAAAAGTCTTATCAATATAGCCTATCTTTCTCTCTCCTATATACTCATTCATGCCAACTTTGAACTTCTCATTCATTTTCAGTGGAGTGTCAATAAAAGACAAACCATATTTCGATAATATGTCAAATTCAGCTACATACCCAGAAAAGTTTTCTCCTCTTATTTTAACTTAACAAACCTTTTAAACAATACCGACTTCTGGGCAACCGAGATAAACTTTTCTTCAAATCAAGCTTTGAACTACTCCCTGGTAAATTGATCATTGGGAGTAGCTATCCTCATAGCATTCCACCAGTCCATCACTCTTCCATGAAGTTGCCTAGAGGCTAACTTCCTCTTCATTGCATCCTCAAACTCTAAATCTCCAAAGATGTGCTTATAGGTATCAATCCAATTTTTCACCTCAACAGCTGACTTCGTTCCAAGGAATGGTTTGACCTAAACTAGAATAATTTTTACATAGCCTGGCAAAGTCAGCTCTTGGTGCTTGCACTTGAGAACCACCGTGACCACCAACATTAGGAGCACGTTGTGCATTCCAAACCATATTTTGCACCATCTCAGAAAACATGTTCTGTAAGTCAGGGTTAGCAGGTGCCCCTGAGTTCGCTCCTTCCTCTCTAGCTGTATTTCCTGTATTTATACTTATTCTTTCAATTGATAAAAAGAATGATTAGTCTCTTATAACAAGGAATAAAGTGGTATCCGCATAGGGAATGCAATTATACCATACATACTAATATAATATATAATTTTAAAACCCAAAATTTATTTGACAAGTAAGCACTCTCATGTATCACTCGATCCATTCTAAGGTGATTACTCCTCTCTGTCTCTAATAGATCCCGTCTCAACTTAGGTTGTATCTCAAACTCGCTCTGATACCAAATGTGATGACCGCCCAACACCTATAGTACCTAAAATACTTGTAAAGTGCACTGCAACGGTACCCGACCGATGTAGAGCTATAGTAAAAGTAAAATAACTAAAACTCCAAGCATAACTAGTCACATAACTCAGGGCACGTTGGATAAAATATAATAGCAACGTAAATATAAAATAAGTGAGACAGATATGTATAACCAGAATGAACTAAAATAGAATGCCAAAGAGCATCAGTTTCACGACAGTTATACAAAGAATATGGAAATAGAGTTTATACATCATTATAGTGAACTCAAAGGAAATCTATTTCTAATAATAATCACTAGTGCTGGTAATCTATAGTACTGCACAGCAGAATAGCAATAACTCTAAAGGTATACATATATATATATATATATATAAATGCATGGCTCCTTCTTGTCCTCTGAATAACTCCATGCACTAACCACTACGCCATAGATGACCTTCTGCAACACAAAAAAAATGTTGGCTCAGGCCCGAAAAATGTTGCCATAGGTCTATGGCAACACTTTTAGGGTGATGCAATTTTTGTCGTTGCCTTAGACCTCAAAGGCAACATTGTGACTATCTAAGGCAACATAAGTAATATTGTTGCAAGAGAACCCAATTTGGGTCTATGGCAACACCCATAGGTATCTGTAGCAACATTCCAAAAATGTTGCTATAGATGTTAACTTTCTGAAGTTGTGGGGCCCACAATGTAGAGCATATTTGATTTTTTAACAGAAATAAATATTTATTTAATAAAATGCTATTGCACAGAATTTGATATTCAAACAGTAATCTATTTAAATAAATATTTTATTTCAACATTTAAAATAGTACAAATTTCTGACTCCGCTATTTTACAATTCAATGATATATAACACTGATATTCACATATACAGATATTCCTCACTACATCACTCGGTTCACTCGTTACATATGTAGTTTCAATTTATACAAACACCGACACCGACAAATATATGCCGAGCCGAAGGCGAGCCGAGTGCTGAGCCGAAGGCGAGCCGAAGGTGAGTCGAGCAGCGGGTCCGGGCGCAGCGCCGGCGGGGGTCCGGGGCCTTCTTTGAAACGACGTAAAATGATGCACAAATGACGACTGAACTTAGCAAACCCGAAAACCCCATCCTCAGCAACTTCATCACCCATCGGAACTACTGCCCATCTACCACTTACCTAAAACACGATTGCCTGAAACAATGACTATCTACCAAACACTGACCACACTCCCAACCTCTTTCACAAAACATCCACTCACTGCCTCATCAAATTACATCATCAACAACACCGCCTGAAATACAAATGGTAATTGCAAGCACTACAACAATAAATGAGGCAACTGTAATAACTGGACCAACAGCCACCTTCAAACCGTCAACAACCCCTGTCGAACACTCACAGTACCACAATAAAACTTCTACCAACAATCACCTCTGCCACTCACAACCTGAACATTGTAATCATCAATTCACCATCAAACAGCAGTACTACATGAAAACGTGCACTAGATTATAAAACTGAACTTGGAGCTCCTAAGTTCAACACTATTTCCCTTAACAACAATTTGAAAATAAAACACTAAAAATTATCTATAAGGAGGATGTATATAAACAAGTCTGTGAGTATTAACTAGTAACCGACATGAAGAAAATGATATAATGTGGATTATATACACATGATACCTGCAAAAATATAACTAGAAAATGATATATAGTTCCAAAGGAGCATTTGCACAAACATATGGGGGGCGTACTACCTTATTGAAATTACCAGTACCAAGTGAAACAACCACAATCATATGGGAAAGTACGAAGAGATCAACCTGGGATGTACCTGATATAGGAGCCGTGGACGGATTAATTGTTGTGAGAATGACAGCTAAATCTCGAGGGCAGTTCGGGTTTTGGGAGAAATTAAGGCGCTAGAAGGGTTTTCAGGTGAAGTAGGCTAAAGGAGAAAGGTAGAGGGGTTGGTGGCGAGCAAGTCTTCTGTTGGAGGTGAGAGCTGATGGCCACGACAGCGGTGGCAAAAGGGGTTTGAACGGAAAACTTTGTTTGGCTTCGGGTTTTGGTGTCGTGACGGGGCTCTGGTTGGAGCTAGATGGTCGCGATGGGTCGGGGGTAGCTGGGGGTGAGGGTGACAATTTGGTAGCGGAGGCGAATGAGGAAGCAGAAGAAGAAGAGGGTGACAATTTGGTGGCGGAGATGAATGGGAGGAAGCGAATTGAAATGAAAACCAAAAGGGGATCTACTCTGAACTAGTTAAGGCGGGAAAACGAAATTTTGAGGCAAATTGCAGTGGTGATCCATTTTAACAACCAGATTAAATGTAGATCGTTGGATCGTATTCACGCGGATTGCTAATTTTATTAATTTTCTAATTTGAATACATCTATAGCAACACTATATAAAAATGTTGCATCGTGTTACACTTGTTTAGCTAAAGCAACACATTTTTATGGCTAAGGTAACACCAAAAATACAACGTTGCAGTAGGACCAAAATTTTATAGCTGTCGCAACATTTTAGCTGGCAACACCTTGCAAAAATGTTGCAGAAGGTCATCTATGGCGTAGTGAACTCAGACTTACTATCTAGCCTACTCGTTTAAAAGTACCCAATAAAATAAGCAGCAATGCATAAAACCTTGGGCCAGACAACAGTTTGGTGCGAGCGATAAATATATCTTAAAATACTATAAAAATCGATATAGTAAAACAGGAACATTGAGTATCATAAATCATACCAAACCCGTCTCTACATCCTACAAGTTAGCACATAACACTATATAGTTATACTTCATCATATGGGTATACTATGCTAAGTATAACATCGAGTATCAAGGTACCTAGCTCAATAGTACCTGCCTCATAAGACATTCACCCAAAACACACATTAATCACCCCAATCATAGTAACAAAGCAAACACATAGTAAACACACAACAACCATTACTATGGTTTCATGTCGCTACAACCAACTCCAAGGTCTCGCTACAACCATCACTAAGGTACTACAACACTACCATCACTAAGGTACAACATCATCATTATCATCACTAATATACAACATCATCATGACTATTTCTAAGGTCTCACATCACCATAGCCATCACTAAGCCCTCGAATCAATACTAAGATGCCCTCAAATCTATGATAACTCATATGATCGTCATATAGGTTGGCGACACACTACGTGATTGAATTCAGTGCTCGATCACATACCATCACATAGTGACTGCCTTCACTAAGGCAGGCCGGATCATCACATAGGTTTGTACACAGGTGGGCGTCCTCACATTCCTTGCCCCACGAAACACACATCACATCCCAAGTTATCAATGATCCCTTCAGCACATGACTCGATAGTAGAACACATTATGTCCCACTTCATCGCTTCACCTCATTGTGAATGCCTCCCTAGACTATCACTAAGTCCTTGCACCACTTCTCAATTGAAGTACTCAACACAAACAACTCATGTGGTCGATTTGTCAAAGTCCAAAAAGTCACACTTGGCTCCTAAAATTTCCCTGCATACAGACTAAAGAAAGCTATCGCTTTCTCCATGCCCAACCTGAAGTCAACCTAGGGTATCCTCATGTCCTTCACAAAGCACCATATCGATCGTACAAATGCCATAGCTTCACCTCCAATGGTCAGCCACCTTGCGATCGATCACATAAGCTTCTTTAGCTGCCACAAACCCATCATATCGATCGCATCTCCAATGGCCCACCCTCAATCATTTGACGTCGAATGATTGGCTTGAACTTAGTCGTTCATCTTACTGAAGGAACCGACCAGTGGTGGGGGAAATGGTAGATTGCAATTTTTTTTCAATTTGGATAATAGTAGGCCTATGAAGTCTAATGGATTTTATTAGATCCAATCTAGTTAATTTAAACAAAATACAATTTTATTTAACATTCTGATTTAATTTATTAAATCTATGTTTATTAAGCATAAAGCTAGAATATGTTTAAATATAAAAAATATATTTATACTTCTAAAAGGTGTTTAAAAGGGGAAAGGAACATAAAATTAGGTCTGGATGTAATCACATCAAGATCGAAAAGGAAAATGATAAAAAGATGTTATCAACAATTGATTACACCTTCCCTTTTTGCAAACATTTTACTGAAACTATACCTAATTATTATACAGAATGACATGTAGTATTAAAATTCACCACATGACATATAACAATAAAATGAAAAAAAAGGTCAACATATACATGTGTTGATGTTGGGATTTATATCTACCATGTACCACATGACATATAATAATAAAATGTGCCACACGCGTCCAGACCCACCTCTCCGCCTGCCATCATCCGAACGACATCTCCCTCCCCTCAGCTCCACCTACCTCTCCGACCACACACCCCTCCAGCCCGCCTTCCACCTCATGCTTCCTCCGCCTGCTTCCTTTCTCTGACCATCTCCGCAACCCAGCCGAATTCCACTAACCACCTTCCTCCTCCATTTTTCAAATGCCAACAGCCTCCTTTAAAATATATATATATATATATATGTATGTATATATGTATATGTATGTATATGTTATAAGTTTGTTTTTGCTTGAGAAAACATTGCTCGCCTCCCTCTTCTTCTTGCCATCCACCCTCTCCTCCCACCTCCTCAACTCACTGACCGCCAATATACCCTCCCCACGCACAGCCCGCCTCGCCAGTGCACCCCCACGACCCAACGCCTTACTCCACCTGACCCAAACACCCCTGGCCGCAAACAAGCAGCCTTACACCGGCCTTGCCATCTTCATCCAACCTCGACTAGCAGCTAACCCATCAACCACTCTTTGTCGTGCATCCTCTCCAACCCGCAACATCCCACAACGCCGAAACACAGCAGTTCCTCTCCGAGCAGCATGCCAGACCATCAACCGAGCATCCGCAAGCCCTCCGAATAGCTCACCTACCCATTGCCGCCTGTCCACCTTTACTCCACTTCACAGCTTCGACCACCCATGCAGCAATCCAGTCCTCCTCCCTCTCAACTAGCTTTGTTTGTGATTTCTCTTCTTTATATAAAAAAAAGGAAAAAGGCAGAAAGGTAAATATATATTATATTATATATATATTTTGTTTCTATCAACTCGTGTTATCTAAGCTAGTTTATCTTGTGTGCTTACTGTCGAATTTGTCGCAGCATCTTCTAGCTTGTCGCTGTCCCGCTAGCTCGTGTCTGTATCCATGTGTGTCTATATCTCTTTCTTCGCCATCATTGTTTTCATAGCCTCGAAAGGTGAGCGATCACTCACGATTAACATTCACATGTTCAGTAAATTAAATTCACATGAAATGACGATTGAAATATGTTGTTAAATTTGAATTGTTAGTTATTTAATTGTTGAATATGATATATTATCATTTAAAATTGTTAATTAACATATGACACCATAACATGTTGTATATGTATTATATTTAAATTGTTAGTTATGATCCATGCTTGTAATTGATATGTTATGTTAGTTTATATTATTATTTTATTGTTCTCACTCTGTAAGTTCCCTGTTAGTTTTGGAAATCCCTATGGGTGGAAATGATAAATACCCAAATGATATTATAGATTAAGGAAAATCGTTATGGGTTGAAATGATAAACCCAATCGATTTTATTGATTTTGAAATTTTGGGATTCCGGGTTGAAATGATATATACCCGTAAATATTACATTATTGCGGATTGAAATGATAAATATTTGTATCACTTAACCATAGGATAGAAAATTATATACGGACACCGTTGGTTTATTTTTGAAAAAGGATTTCTAAGGTTTTGAAAGGAAATAGATGGGTTTTATTAAATATTGATTTTAAAAATATAATATAAAGATTTTATTCTAATATATGTGTAAAATTTAGATTTTTAAATTATATGTTCGGAAATTTTAAATCTATAAGTTAAGTTTTGAAAAATGTAAATTTTAAGATTTGCTTATAATTTTATTATTTTTAAATATATAAAATATAGTTTAATATAAAATAATATAGATTTAATAAAATCTGATTTAATTTAATAATATTTAATATAATAAATTTTAATTTAATAGAATTAATTGAATAGGTATATAAATTGTATTTAAAATATTTATTTAAAATTAATATTAATATTTTGAAAATAGATTTCATAATAACTTTAATAAATTAAAGTTGGAAAAATAAATTTAAATTGATTTGTAATTTAATTTGTTTAAGAACTGAATTTAAATAAGTATTGATCTGAACTCATTAATTTTGAGATTTTAAAGATATAATTTTTATAACTTGATAACTGGATTTTGATTAAAGGTGATTAAATGAATATTTTCAAATGTAAATAAAATTGAAATTGAATATTTAATATTGATTTAAATTTGTAATTTGAGATTTTAGCTAAATGTTATCAAAAATGATTAAGTGGATATTTTCAAATTTAATTAAAGTTGAATTTTGAAATATAAATGAAATCTATCAAATTGAGTTACTGTAAATTGTTTGAATATTTAAACTTTGAAACCTATTGAATTGGAATGTGAATTTGTAGTCCAAACCTGGATTTGAAATCGATATAAATTAAATAGTTTTAATGAGAATTTGAATTGGATCTTTAACCTTTTTAATTGAAAATTGTGGAACTGAGATTGATTTAAATTGAATTTTATTTTTATTTTATTTTTTGGCAAGGCCAGCCGGTTTTATAGTGGACCTTCCACTTTTTATTACGAACGTAATAAAACATTTGAGTACAGGAGTAAGGTAGAAACACCTTAACTATTAATAAAAAGGAAAATACAGCACAGGATTGTGACAGAGATTCCACAACTACTATAAATAACAAGTAGACTATGTCTCCTCATTAGAGGAAGAAACACCTACGTCCGCTAACACCTGGGTAGATACTGCAGGGACATTCCCAATAATACGAGTAAAAGGGCGAAAAAGCATAGCAAGACAGGGGTCATAATCCACTGAATCAAAAGAGTAAATAAAGGATCGATCCCAAGAAGCATCAGCTAACATGACAGCATTCCCATTCCCATGTTGACCGTCCATATCGAGAACTAAAGAATCACCAGATTTGTAGTAACGTAGGCATCTGAGGTCAAGATGATCATCGGAAACAAATCTAAAAAAGGAATCCTCCAAGGGGTTATATCTCATATCAGATTTGAGATCAACCCAACACCTTTCGGACACAACCCAAACAACAGAAAACTGAGGTGGCAAAGGATTAGGAGCAGCTATAGGAATAGATGTATCATCATAAGGGTCCACGGAAACAAGGTCAAAAGGGGAGGCAGGCCTAGCAATAGAACAAGGAGGTGGATCCTGACTGGAATGTGGCACAACGGGAGGAGTGACCGACTGAGAGGCAGAGGAAGGAGCCTTAGGAACCCATTTCCTAAGCGAGGGGCATGGTAGAGGAATCTTCGGAGCCGCCACGGAGACGACTAAGTGCTTGCAACCAACAGCAAGGTGGCCAAAAGAATGACAGGCGGTACATATGTCAGGAACCCATCTGTAACGAACACGGACATCCACAACATGCCCTACAGCAAACTAAACAGAAATAGAGGAAGGGAGGGGCTTATCTAGGGTAATTTCAATTAGTGCCTTTGCATACACCAATTTTTCACGGGAAACTGTATTAGAGTCAAAACATTTCAATTTGCCTAAGTTACAAGCTAGCCAATTCAAACCAAGCAACGGCTGTAAAGCAGAGAGTATATGGGAAAAGTAAACCCAAACAGACTGTTCATGAGCACTAGCAACAGTTGGGGACCATGGAGTTATAATAAAAGGTTTCCCATCAGAAAAGGAAGGCTCGGCCTCAAGAACTTGCCGTCGGTCCTCGTCTGATGAAAACTTAAGAAAATACGTAGAGTCAACAAGCATAACATGTAAATCACCATGCGGCTTCCACACCCTATGGCACACTCTAGTCGCATCACGAACGAGGTGATTAGGATCCAAAAAGAAACCAACCAGATAACCCGACCAATAGTCCAAACACTCTTGTATCACAATTGGCGACGGGATCATAACTCCATTTTCCTCAACAATTTCAAAATCAATCGGTTTGTAATCTCCTGCATTACGGGGCAGAGAAGTGAATAGAGACGTCCAAGGTTTAGAGCAAGTCAGAGCAGGTTCAGAAGGTTTTTGATTTTGCATAGCATGAACGGGTTGCATATCACCAATTTGTATTCCAACAGAGGGACCAAAATTAGGAGAACCCAACCCCATTACATTGTTATTCGCTTCAGTGTCCTCATTGGCATTTAAACAAACATCAGTGGCGCATATATCATTTCCAGATTCAAATGCCTGAGCCACACACTCATTACGCTCAGACAGAACTCCCTCTACACGAACCTTGTCTGCAGAGACATTCACATAAGGCGACTTCACACCGTCCTTCCTTTGACAATTGTAGGAAGCGACAACAGATAGGGCATTCAATTGGGAACCAAGGGGAGGGAGGAGCTTCCCTGATACTGGCGTTTTAGTCGATTGCCTAAAATTAGACGTAGCTTGAGGGGCTACTAAAAGAGCGGAACAAGGTTCCTTAGAAAAGGTACCAACGGGAGCACTGTCTGAATGTTTACAAGACTTGGAGGCTCTAAGCGGAGGGAAGTCTGACTTAGAAAGTCGGAGCGGCATTGCGCGTAAGTGAGCAGATAGAAGACCGTTAAACAAATGGCCAGATCTGGTAACTGAAGGACAGGGTGGCGGATCTTGGGATGGAGAAAAAGGAGAAGAAGCGGGCATAGGAGAGAAAGGGGAGGTGCGGCGAAGGTGAGGCGAGGCGAGGCGAAGGGGGGTGGAAACGAGGAGGCGCAGACAAACGCGAACTTAATGAAATGATGAAGAGACAGGCGCTAGAGATCGTGCCATTAGCGATTTATGAATCTGATGATGGCATAAGAATGTTCATCAAACATTTAAATTGAATTTTTGAACTAAAGTTGATTTGTGAAATTGGAAGAAAAAATTATAATTTGAAACTATTTTCAATATAACCTATATTTAAATATAAACTATTTTAAAATATATTATTTTAAATTTATAAACAATTTTAAATATTTTTTTTAATATATAAAGTATTTTTAATATATAAACTATTTTAATCTCTAACCTATTTTAAAATATAAACAATTTTTAATGTATAACTATTCCAATATATAAACTACTTTCAATATTCAAACTATTTAAGTTGGAACTGTTATGATTTAGATTTAATGGATTTAAATACGAATACTTTGATATAATGGTTTAACCTATTTTGTGGTTATGATTTTGGAAATGAATATGATTTCGAAAGTGAATATGATTTCGAAAGTGATATGATTTCAAAAGTGAATATGATTTCGAAAGTGATATGTTTTTGAAATGAATATGATATTTTGATATGAAGTATAAACTATTTGAAATGAAAATGACCACGGTGTGAAATAAGCGTTTGGTTGTTAAAGAGACCGGGATAGGATATTGTCATACTCTCTTCCAATATCGAAAACCACTTTAACAACTGTGCACGTGGTGGAGATTCCAGAATGAAGTAGGATGGTTTGGCGACGTCTATATGAGGTATGAACGCAGCTCTGACTCCCTCGAGTTAGCTTGATGTGACTAAAACAGGAGCCACGTCGAGCCAAGTGAGGTCGCACCTCCGATCGAGCATGCTTCTTTGATACCATTCTATTACTTTGTGATTTGATTGAGTGCACCTTTGATTATGGGAGTGTGTCTCGAGGTGGGCGGTAGTAGCTACTATGCGTTACCACCAGTCCGGATCCGCAAAACGGTAGTATCATACCCTGGGCATTGCCTCGCGTACCTTGTCACATGCCTTATCGAGTCCACTACGACTTTGGTTTGTACCATACCTATGGAGTGCTCCCTGAGTATCCCACCGGTTTGGTGGAGCTTGCAGTATCTGTATAGACTACGAGAATTATATAAAAATGTGTTAAGGGGGATATGGGTAACGCCTTAACGCTATTTTATTAGTTTACTTTACTGTATACATTATCTATGTAGCGTATTGTACTATGTATGTAGATAGTTTAACGGATCCTTAAAGGATGGAATCCCAACATCCTTTAAGTTATATTGCATTTCACTTGGACATTTCACTTGAGTTAATTTACTTGCATAAGAATGTTAATCCTGACTCGAGTGTTTTGTGTTTTGCTTTATGCTCCGTCCAAACTGTGTGTCACAGCATTTGAGACTCACCTTTGGAGCTTGGAGCTTTGCTTGAAGATTTGTCTGTTATTTATTCAGTCTTTCAGTTATTCCAGTTATTTCCAGTTGTTTATGTTCAGACTTATCAGTTGCTTTTGTATTAGTGACTTTTATGTACTTTGGATTTTCTGTTGTATTTTGATTTAGACTTTGTGGTTCTGAAGTAGCTTCATGAACTACTATTTATCTATTCTGCTGCTTATTGTTATATTACTTTGTGTCTATGATTTTTTGATTGATTTATTTACTGTATATGCTAAGTTTTGCCAAATATAAATTAACAATATATTGTTTTGAGCAATTCAAGTCTGACATGTGTGGATGATTGTCGATTTGAATGGTTCGAAATAGCGGGTCGTTACACCAAAAGATTGTTTTTCTATTCCAACTATCAACAAAGATATATATATATATATATATATATATATATATTTCAACCATGCATATATTATTTATAAATTATGGTTTAAGGTTTCAAATATTAAAAGTCATTTTTTGGATCTATTAGCATTTTTGATGATATTATGAAGTACTTTAAAGTGAATTTTATATTTAAAAGCCTGAAAATTATATTTTTGAAATTTTGATAAATTATGAAGTCATGATGATGATTTTCACATGAAAACTTTGGTAAACCTGAAGTGAAATTACGTGAGAGTAATATGCTTAAATCTAAAATCAAAATGAGTAAGAAACAAACCAAAATTAAAAGAAAAGGAAGAAGTAAATAGAAAATAAATGCACAGTAGTTTCTTCCTATGCACGGCATACAAGCTCCAACCGATCGATCGGTTGACACACTACTATGTCAGATTGAACGTGGACCTAGCAAGGCCTGTAGTAAACAAAGAGGGATCGACTCAGGGTTTTTTCGAGGTTCTTTGGTTAACGTTTTAGCTATGTATTGATTTATTTTCCTAGTTTGATTGAATAGAATGATTGGATGTATGTATAGCAATATATATGTAGATATATACATAGATATATACATTCGCATACATATATAGATATATACATACATACATACACACACACACACATATATATATATGGATAGTTCATTGCTATTGTTGGTAAATTGTTAGACTATTGATTGGTGTATCTTCTACTGGTTTATCATGGTGACACGATCGCTCAGAGATCCTTGGATTTTTTTGGGTGCGTGTTGTAGTATAGAAATGGGTCTGTAAGCCGCATATGTAACTAAGTCTATCCGATGATTCAGCCATGTGTTAATGCAATATGATAGGCTTGGCTTTGTACGTGGCTTAGACCATGTCAATGACCATCGCGATTGTGCTTGCTTTGTACATGGGTTAGACCATGTCATTGATCATTGTATTTGTATTTGACTAAGACTGTGTTTCACGGGTCGGCTTTATTTGTTATATCATTCGACTAACTTATTATTACAGATGAAACACGACTTAGGTATGACGATTACCATAGTTATCTTAGTATTATTCAGAAATCATTACAGTATGTGGTAGGGTAGATGTTTATCACTCATCGGACTGTATTCTGACTCTCTCTATGTTTTTTCCTTTTTGTTTCATCACTAGGTTAGTGAATTTGCTATGTTGTATCTAGTAACGTTTGAAGGTGTAGATGACGATGTACTAGTGTATATAACTCTATATATAAATAATTATCTGACATTGATATTGATTTGTATGTATGTGCTTGGATTGGTTTGGATAAGGATTTGTATATGACTTATGTTTACACTGAATATTGGTTTGAAAGGAAGTGATATTTGGTTATATTTTGTTACATTCCGCTATGAGTTTTGAAAGAAATAGAATATATTTATTTATTTTGTCGCTTATTATCAATATCCAACGACATGTCGTTTTCGGCTTTCGAGACTTACATTGAGTTATGTTAAATCAGAGTGTTGAAAACGGCATGTTGTTACACTACATATGGAATTTTCCACTGAAAACTAGAAGCTTATGTAATGGTGTAATAGGAAGGAAAATTGATAATTGGAGAGATAATAATTTTTGGTTTGACCAATGATTTCATGGCAAACCACTTGTTACTAGCACTAGGTAGCAATTCTTATGCAATTCAGGTGGAACAAACAAAAAGATCTCTTCGTATATTTTACAATCAAAGTGGCATTTTAATCTGACTAATATTTGTTCACAAATTAAGGAGATCAGCATACATTTAAACATGGATAAGGATTTTGGAGGTGGAACCCCAAAATCAATGGTGAATTTTGTATCAAATCTTCTTGGGATACTTTAGATCAAGAAACCCCCTCAAAATTGGATTCATCGCATATGGAATAAAGCGTGTTCCGAAAATGTCCACTTGCACTTATCTCTTCATTATAAATAAGAAGAGAATTACGGATACAATCAGTAAACGGTCATGTGTACAATCTATGTGTTGCAAATTATGTAACAAGGAAATTGAAACAAAAAACCATTTATTATTCGATTGTGAGTTTTCAAGTTTAATCGGGAACCGGTTCAAACACAAACTCGACCTTTAGGCTATTCGATCAAATAAAATCATGGGGATTCTAGACAAAATTATTGCAATCTCGGAGATTTTATTAACGTTACAATTACAATAATTATTTGGTATACTCGGCAAGAGAGAAATATCATATAGTTTCAAAACAAAATTCTATCAGTTGAAATTGGATCTACGCTATTTTTGCAATACTGTAAGTTAATCATCAAGAAATCTAAGTTTTACCATCAAGCGTATAATAAAGGAGAGATTAGATGTCAAAATTTTGAACTTATCTAAGTTCAGTATCAATGCAAGGAAGAGAGATGAATATAGCATGCAGTGGTTATCATTTTCAGCTACGATGGTCTTTTTCAAGTCTCCTACTCCCAGTCCTGTCGGTTCTGCCTCAAAGACTTTAGTATAGCTCTCAACCGGTTCGGATCTGGCTAGAATTTGCTTCTTGAGTGCTGCCATTTTCCTAGATCTTTTCAAGCAATTAGTTGGTTTGTGAAGGAGGAAAAATGTGAACAAAATGAATGCGTGGTGATATCGAAACGTCTTCAGCATTGGCATGTGGGTCATCAGCATTTACAGTGTTGGGTCCCACCATGTTTGTTTTGCTCTTTTGTTTCTTTTGTTTGTTTAATTTTGTTTCTTTATCTTTAAAATTTAGTTGCTATCTCCCCTAATATAGAGTTTCATACTAGGTTGTGTTTCTTTTCACGTGTTTGGGATCTGTAGCAACTAAATGTTGTATTTTTCTTTCCAATTGTGCAATAAAGTACTAATTTCTAAAAAGGATTAAGGCTTCAAAGAAATAATTAAATGTCATAAAAATTAATGTAACATTTATATTAATTTCTTCCATTTTAATTTATAACATTTATAAACTAATTCGAAATAGTTAAATACAAAAATATGCTAACAATACCGTTGTTGTGTGGTTCCTTAATGAACTCAACCCTCGGTTATATTTAAACAATATAAATATTAAGGTCCATACGCACTTTGTTGAAGCACAGTAGTGTTTATGAGTTCGGTTGCTTATAAATTATTTAGGTAAAAACCTATTTCTAATTATTTGAGCTACGCCTAAGCTTCAATATATTATGCACGTTTTCTCTTCATCATCACTATAATACTTGGATAACTATAGCTCCGTTATGGTCAAAACTCTAGCAATATCTGTGGTTAATTGCGAAGTTCGGCATTAAAGTTCATGGTTCAATCCAATAACATTTTATCAATTAACCGATTTGCTTTGGTCGAAAACTTTGACTTTAAGTTGACTACCAACTGCGATTATACTTAACATCTATTTGAATGCGATGAATCCTTGAATGGTGTTTCAATGTGGTACAACTTATACCCAACTATGGCTTTGACACGATCAACGTTGTCGTGTGGTTAACCATAATTAAAATATACTTTAAACACTCAAGATTCACATTATTCTCAAGTCAAAAAATTAATAATTATTGCCGCATGAGATCTTTTAACTTTTAACCAATGGAAGACCATGGATAAGTCATTTTGTAATTATTCCTAACATTAGACGTCCGTGGAGAACGTTACGTACACCAGTCTGAACAGGTATAACGATATCTCACTCTCGATTGGCTAGGAATATCTAAGGATATATATTTATTTTATACGATTCAATACTCATGATTACGAACACATTTGTAATTGCAATCGATCAAATACTTTTTTTAAGGATTTTCTACTTTTATATATTTAATGTATTTAAACATCAATTGTATCTTAATATAAGAACATATACAACAGAAAATAAAACCAAAAAATTATTACTCTCAACAAGAATTGTTGTAAGAGTTAAGTTATATAATCAAATTACATAATTACGTTTTTGACATATCCTGAACTCCATCAACTTGAAACGTAGTTACTATGTATTTTCCAATCATACATCATTCTCCATTTGAGCGTTGTTTCATGAAAAACCACACAAAAAGTGATTTCTTACAAAACCATGCTCGGTATGAATGTGATTTCATACCTAATCTTGCTCGACTTGAGCATGATTTCATACATAACCTTGCTCGACCTAAGCATGGTTCACATTATTAACCACACTTGCCATAAATATTTTTATACTTCTTTTCATGTTGCAAGGTGAAACAAATGGTTAATTTTTAGTAAAGGGGAGCCCAAAAAAAAAAAAGGGATGTGTTTATTTTCTAGATAAAGGGAGGATGTAAGGCAAATTTTAAGGTGCAAATAGAACTTGGCTTAGTTTTATTGCATGTATTGTGTCAATTGTCAAATGACTATTGTATGTATATTTGACAAATATATTGTTCTCAATGTCTTGTATGACTTTTAGCCAAATTCTGCAATATCAACGTGTAATTATGTATGACAATTAGATTCCATAATGAATTTAAGGTTAATACTTCAGTTAATCATGAATAATAATTGATATTGGACAATTAAACGATTAATTTAGCATGGTTAACTAGGGTTAAATTTGAACGGTTCAATCGACACAACCAACACAAATTAACCAAGGTTCAGTTAGTTGGCCAAACCACCAATCCGTGTGGTAACCGCTCAACCCAACAAACAAAAACCTCGGTCTCCAAACAAATATATTCTCTGAGTTTGGCATTCTCTAGTTTAAACCTAAAGAATGAGTTGGTTCATCCTTAAATTTTGATCAATTAATCATGATATCCAATCATTCAAAACAAAGTTACCTATTCATAATTTCAAGCTTCAATATTACATGCAATTATTATGTTGATTTGAATCGCTATATGCCGAGAAAACATGTTTTAAACGCAAGGAACTCTTTTTAGTTTGAACT
Source organism: Allium fistulosum (assembly GCA_030737815.1). Classification (NCBI taxonomy): domain Eukaryota; kingdom Viridiplantae; phylum Streptophyta; class Magnoliopsida; order Asparagales; family Amaryllidaceae; genus Allium; species Allium fistulosum. The sequence continues at coordinate 1,183,382,958 of CM060902.1, forward strand.
AGCGCATTTTCAGCAAAACCTAGCAAAGAAATCAAAATTCATGCATTTTCAACTAGTGCATATTCATGAAATGAAGAAAAAGAAAGCTAGTTCAGTAAAGCCAAAACAAACTAGTAACGCGCTCTGCTCATTCAAATTATGAATGAATGTCTAGTTACACTAAAGCTTGCTCTAAAAAAGAGAGAAAAAGAAAATCTCAGGCAATCAGGATGCATATACGGATACTTTGGTTAAGCACGCGCAAATTTGCTCAACTTCAGTGTGTTTGTTCTGCCCATAACAGTAGTATGGTTAACACATAATGATGGATAAAACACCCCCAAACCTGCTGGTCAAATTTCATTCTTTGTTCCCCTTTAACAACTTAGCACCTCCATCTTACTTTACAATAACTGTTATTATTATAACGAACGTCTCAGTTCAGATTCAGGTCCAAGTTATTTTCATTAGCCTCATCACCAGATTCTGAGCCTCGTTCATCGGCCTGTAAAGATGAGTAAAAACAAAGAGTTCGGCTCAGAAAAAAGCTTCCAGAGATACAAGTTATCTATTACATGCATGATGTTAAACAAAAATTATACAAAATACAACAGAAACCAATCACTGATGAGGGAATTCTGCAATATACAAGCATATTGCAGTAAATGAACTATATGAATCACGTGACAGATACCCCCAGTGTCATATCAGAATTCAGGCAATATTTATCTAAATATCTATTAAAAATACATCAAATAATAAAGAATCAACGGGATGACTCAACATCGGTCAGACCCTTGAATAAATTTATTTCTACGACATAGTTGAACAAGGCTAATAGCTATATTTTTTCAAATAAGAAAACTAATCTTTTTCTATAAATTTTCTTCATAAAATACCAGTAAACAAACAGGGGCGGTGTGCTTATATAATTATACATACACAATGAATTATTTATGCAATAATTTATTAAATTTATATCATACAATCATCTACCCAATGCACAAGGCTCATGCTTAAGCGGGGACTGTTTCAGAAACTTGATCAATAAATCAAATTCCCAAAAGACCGAATTCAACGATGTATGAATAAGTTTACTCAATTTATATCAAAGTATGAGTGTGTGTAAGAAGGAAATAGTCGGAAGGACGCAAGTTTTAAAAATTTAGTTTGAAGGACAACAGAATGCTAAATTCATATAACATTATATATATTCATATAACATTCTAAATCAAGACAAATTCATTTGGATGCATTATATTTTTTGTTATATTATCTTTTCACTTCGTTCAAATACCTATTGCTGAATTTTGTTTTGTAAAGTAGCGTTTGTGCAGTCTCCACTTCAAGGCAAATATCTGAGCAATACACAGATGGATTGGTAAAACATGGCTATAAAACAGAGCAAGCCATGTTCAAATATCACTGCCATGTACTTTATTTTTAAGAAAAATTATATGAACTGATAGATACTTCTATGAAGGCCTACACAAATGTAACTAACTGCCTGTGACATTTATAAGATTTAAATCCATTAATTTATGCACTCATGAACCTCAACTTCTGACTAGAGCATTAAAATTAGCAAATCATATATATTGGCATATGGGGACTGAGAATCTTAAGGGGATAAGAAATCTGAACTTAAATTTCCTCAAAGTGTTTCATTCCACTTTGACCAACTAAGTTTTGTAAAATGAAATAAAATACAAGTATGCTCTAAATTTCTTAAAATCCTTAATTATCAACTCCTAATATGGACCAAAAAGCATGCATGGAGAAGCAAGAAGAAAAGAGTTCAACGTCACGCTATTACTGTGTGAACTAATACGTCGACCAAATCATGCTGCATATCAATCTTGTGATAAGTACTACGACGTTACCTTGTCTGAAGTAGACACTGCGATATTTTCACAATTAAGTTTGAATCTATACGTGCAGTTGAGCGCTGGGTATATATAATACATATGAACATACATATATGCAAAAAGTTTCATGTGTGTATTGAGTCTATGTACTTTAATTGTATTATTGTCATCATGACATTGATATATGAAACACGCTTTCCTTTTTGACTCTTACCTTTATGCTTCACCTTTTTCAGGTTTGTCCTTGTCTGCTTCCACTTTCTCTTTTGTATATAATTATATGCATGTAGCATGTGTCTCACTTTTTACTACCTATATGAAACTTTGCATGCTCCTTGTGAAAATATTAGTGATTGGTATTGTAGAATAATTTCGAGAGTAGTAAGGTAGTAGCATTAAATCTTCAAACCAACCAATGATTTATGAGTACAGCCGGTAACCAATCATCACTAGTCATCAGAACAAGGACTCCACCGTATGATGGTGTTAAAATATGTATAGTTAAAGCGTTTAGCAGTTCTATAGCGGTGGAGGTGCAAAAAGTTATAGCAGGGATATGGCAAGGCTTTAGCGGAGCTTTAACTGCACAGGTTCAAATGAACTGGAAAAAGGAAATGCTATATGAACTTGGCATTTTATATGTATAATGTTATATGAACTTAGCATTATATACGTGTAATGATGTGTTAACTTAGCACTACATGTAATGTTGCATGAATATATCATTCTATATGTGTAATGCTATATAAATATAGCATTCTATATATGTAATGCTATATGAACATAAAATTATGCTATCATTTCGACTAAATTTTAAAACTTGCGTCCTTCAAACTAAAATTGATGACAGGTTTTTCTATCAGACTAATTCCTCTCTATTTACAAAGACACTAACAAATACGTATATTAGTTTGTGTAATTTTGATAACTATATAAAAATTGTCAAGGACCACCAGCTCAAATGATGTTTTAGACTGCAGTTCTCAAGTTCATGGATTCGAACCCCCAAGTCATCAAAATGAAAGCTCTTTGAAAAAAAAAATCACTCTTATTCTCTGAAAAAACTATAATAATAATAATAAAAACTGTATACAAATATACTGTTACTGCAAAAAAATTACTTTTTGTTCACATAGGTTTTTCTGTTACAAATTATGGGTTAGAAGAATGATAATAAGTAATTCTGTGAATTGAGAACAATTATTTAGACACAAAATCTAACACACCATATTTTAACCATTGGATCTTGGTGTGTTTACATAAAAAGTTGAATTCAGGAGATCTTTCTCTCTCGGTGTGTTTTCTTACCTAAGATTGTTTTAAAATACCAAAATTATTACAACAAAAATAAACACAGTTGCCTATTTTACATGATATGGGTGATATCAGTGTGAATTCAAATAGCTGGTATATAAAATAATTTAGTGGATGTTAGATTAGGCATATTTTCAGAAACTGTAGTGGAATTCTAAAGCAAATTATGTTTTCTAGGGATAAGAACACATTTAGAAACTGAGTGCATACAAATTCCTTTTAGAGCATGACTTACTTCTTGGGCTAATGCATAAATTGTCTTTTACTGCATCACTTCAAAGCTTATATGATTCACGACTTATAAACCCCGCTTATTTGTAATTTTCAGACCCATAAAACTAAGTTCATATGCTAACTTTACTAAATTTTAGCCATTAAAGCATGCTCCATATATTTTGAACTAACAATGACTACAAAAGGATATGATAGCATGAAACTTAAAACTGTGTATTCAAGCTCATCTAGATATGTACAGTAAATTAATTATCATACAGTATGCAACAAATGTAGTGTTAAATTGCACGTGAAATAACTAGAACCTGAGCTTCTTCCATGAAGACATTCTCATCATCAGGTTTTCCATTGGAAGCATCTGTTTGAATTGCTTGTTTTGGAGATGAACCAGCTTCACCATCAGATTTTCCTGCATCCTCTTGCTTTTCATCTTTGATTGTTACAACCTAGAATGACATATGTAGATGCTTATCAGCTAAAGGCACTAGTAGCTCCCTCTTACAAACATGGTCATACAATTAGAATTACATTTTTCTAAAAAATAAAATAAAATAAAGATGGAAGGGAATTAACAAAATGTATATGCTGTTCCACCCATGGTTCGAGATCCTGGTTTCAATCCTTTGTAATTTTAGGAATTTCGATCTAATTCGTAAATTTCGGTTCCAGTTTCGGATTTCGTTATTTACTTTTCATGTAACTACACGTATTTGTTTAATTTATTGAAACAAAATATATAAATTATCTTTAATTAAAAAATAAGATATAAACCAACAATACTAATTAATTGTAAGTATTATTCACTTGTTCAGTACTTCGTTTTCAACATTCTTTAGTTACATCATTTATATATTTTGTTATATGTTTCCTAAGTTAAAATTTCAGATTTTGAATATTCAAATATTTAAAACTCAAATTAATTCTTTTTTTTTTAGTTTCTACTGTAAAATTTAAAGTTCGGTGGTTTTTTTTATTGAATCGAAGCTCGTTCCCTATTGAAACCGGAATGGAACGACTGGAATCTTGGCGTTTCGATTGAAAACTCAAACTTTGGTTCTACCACATAAATAAGATATCCTTATAAATCAAACGAGAGAAATTAAGCACTTGTCTAATAAACTAATATAATCACCAAGGCAACTCATCTATTTTTTATGCATGCACCTAGATGGGTATGAGAATGAGAAATAAGCTTTCAATTCACTGTAACGATGATACTGTAGCACTCAAGTGCTGCTTTCTTGCTTTCTATTAGTTCATTGCAGATTTTGATGACTGACAAGACAAACTACCAAATCTTCATGTCCTTCAGAAAAATTGCAGAAAATTTTTCGGTAATATATGAGATTGATAGAGTTTTTAGCTATGCCTAAATAACTTAAACCTCTGATTTCTGTTTCTTAAATGTATAAACACTTGCCTCTAATACCTAGCTTTTTTCCTACTACAAGTCTACAAAAATGTGTTATGCTGCTGCTGTGGCGGCGGCGGCAGGAGGAGGCCCCCCACCGCCGCAGCAGTAGTAGAATATGGATGTACTAACTACTTAGAGTTAAGATTAATCAAGATAATTCTTCCTTCACTCAAGAAGGATCTAACTACCCCACCTCCAATAAGTTCAAGTAATCAATCAAATTTAGACTATTTAGAGTGGAGATAAAAATTTCAATATTTCAAATTGAGTATCATTATGTATATACGGTTTAATAGACATGCAAAGAGCTTTACACACTACATATTGATCGTTGTCAATATCATTATAATTTTGTATCACTAGAATTGTCATGTACAATTACCAACAAACTCTGTCTCCATGTTTCATGTTACATGGTCAGTTTCTCAAACAACTCATTGTCGACTTATGGTGGCGCACTAAAGGAAAACATTTAGTCTATTTGAAACACATTATAAAAGTAGATGCATTAATTCCTCAATGGGACAACTACTAAAGACAGTTTTAATGCAAGAATATCCATTAACAATATCCGTAAAAAAATTCAGGACAATGACTGTTCTTTTGAAATACTGGTGGAATGAAAATGAAACTTGCTTAGGAGTTAACTGGAAAAGTATTTTTTTAAAAGACAAGATTTGTCCAGACAAGCTAAAACCGAGTTTTAAACTTTTAAAAACCTTAAAACAACTGTGCCAGCCAAAATGTGTCGACGTATACTTGAAAACCACAACATGGTATTGCAATTTCAAGAACTGTAACTTAAAGCAACTAATTTAGGTTACCCCTTGTTATTAGACGTGATTTCACTCCATAGATTTGGTTAGTCGTGAAAATGATGCACAGTTCACTTATAAACAGAGGTGAAACATGTTACTGAGGGGGGGTCAGCTGACCTCCCCCAAAATTTCAAATTTTATTATATGGACTAATCGTTGCTTTCTCAAACTATTAAAATACAAGAAGTTTCTTGAAAAAATTCATCTGCCTCACTCATTTACTGATGTGATCTCTTCCATTGTATTGTGAAAAACAAATGTCCTTTAATGTTGCCATGAGTTCTAATCTCTCCACTTTGTTTTGATTAAAATCATTATATACTTTTTTGTCCAAGGTGCCATTCTCAATCCTGTACTTATTGATTTGTTTGTTGTTCCATGCATTGTAGTATTTGTTTGTGGATATTTTCCTCTTTATTAATAGATATACTTTTATTCTTTAATTAATCTGTAAGGAGCTGTTATTAATTTATATGTAAAGAGATAGATACCAATAAATTAATTCCTCCATTTCGATTTCGGAGGGGGGGAAACTTTAAATTATCCATCTTCTATTTTCTATCAATCATGGATGATATAATATATTTTCAGAATATTAAGTAAAGTTAGATTCTAAAATTAATTGTTTGATTTAGATGATTAAAATGTATGTATTGATATTATTACTAAAGTTTGTTTAAAATGTAAAATTGACATTGAAGTTGGTTTTGAAATTCTGAGGTAGATCATTAATTGGTTGCTTGATATATCAATATAATAAACTACTATTTATCAGTAAAAAATTACTTATTTTGACATATTTTTCTTCTTAATTCACGGCCCATCTGACCAAACTTGATATATTTTCTGGATTCGCCCTTGCTTATATAAATAGAGGAAAAGGACTCTATGCTATAGCACAGAGTTAACTGTATCATAGCACGGTGTTTGACCCCTGTGTTCTCACTAAGATCAAGTGGAAATACAAGAATAAATAAACCGATTATTGCGCTATAACTCAGTTAATTCTCTGTGTTATAGCACAGACATTTTTCTCGCGAAAGTATTAGTGCTTCATTTATAGTATGTACGGGATAAAAATAAACATAGCTATTACGCTAACTTAATCGCTTCCGACATATTGAAACAAATTAAGATGTGTGGTGTTTCCTGGAGATTTGACCAGGCAACTAGTACTCGGCATCCAGTGGAACTCAGCGTCAGGGAGTGTTCGGCGTAGTATAGTACTCGGCGAAATACTCGGCATCCAGTGGAACTCGGCGTCAGGGAGTGTTCGGCGTAGTATAGTACTCGGCGAAGTACTCGACATCCACAGTACTCGGCATAGTACTCGGCATCCACGGTACTCGGCGTAGTACTCGACATCCACAGTACTCGGTGTAGTACTCGGCATCCATGGTACTCGGCATCAAGGAGTACTCGGCGTAGTACTCGGCATCCAAGAGTACTCGGCGTTAGAAGACGTTCGGCGTATATGACTACTCTACATGGCAGTATCATTCGGCCAAAGTATCGTTCGGCCAAAGGATCGTTCGGCTAAGAAGCATCGTTCAGCCAGAAGGCACGTTAGGCCAAGGAGGATCGTTCGGCTGGAGGTATCGTTCGGCCAGAATGCATCGTTCGGCTTCGACTGACAACTATCCTGCACTTCCCACTCATCAAACGTACCGTTTGGCATAGAGAAGGTGGTTCGGCATCAGCGTGTCCGGCTTACTTGGTTCGGCATACAGCGATCACTACACTTGGGCTAGAGTGTTCGGCCACCGAGCCCACCTGGAAAGTCCAGCCCATCTTTGTCTATAAATAGAGGGGCAGGGTCACAGTGAAAAGGGATCCTTTTTTGGAGAGAACACTGGGGAGACTGTCATTTTTGAGACTCATCTTCTCTACTTAACAACTTCATTCAAGCGTTTGATTCACGAATTGTATTTGTAATCATCTATTAAGAAGATCAATAAAGTTTAACCTCAAAGTGGACGTAGGCAATTACGTTGAACCACTATAAATTTGGTGTTCTTACTTTCTGCATTTAAATTAGCATTGTCTTCTCTGTTTAATTTATCTTCATCACTTATATCTCTACACAATCTTTCTCTACGAGGTTAGTGACCAATTTTGGTGTTAACACTTTGGTGCTTTCACTGAGAATTGAATTCTCAGACCTCAAGGATCTGCTTTGAAGCTACTGGATTGAACGAATCCCCCAAAGAAGATCCGACTCCTTGATAGGACATCCGTTGATTCTACTCAAAGTTCATACCAATAACTCTAGAATGGCAAGACCACGTACCAGGTCAGCTTCTCATAATGCGGATGCCCACGAGACTGCTAGCGTGCAACAAGCAGGACCTAGCAATCAACCAACAATTCCGAATGTAGGAATTGCCGCTCAGGACCAGGCTCCGATTGTCACCAGGATAGAGTTCAACGACTTGATGAGAGAACTCAGAGAAAACAGAAGACAACTAGGAGAGCAGATGCAAGCTAACGCCAACCTGATGGCTCAACTCACTCAACAGCAGCAACAGAATGCTAGGGGCAATCCCGCTCCTTATTCCTCATCTGACAGCTCTACTTCCTCTGATGAACCTCTCAGGCGCAGACGCCGTAAGACTGAAGCTGCGCGAGCAGATGCTGCTGTTTAAACAGCTGGAGACCATGACCAAGCAAGAGCTGGAAACTTCAGGACCGGAGTGCAAATGGAGGATGGAGGCCCAGACCATCAAAACGCTAACAATGTCGAACCTCAAGACGCACGATTGGCAGATCGCCAGGAGAGGAGGCATCAGCGTGAACATGCGCGTAGAACAAACTCTAACCTTCCGCCTTCCATACAGACACCAGATCTGACAGCCATGATCAGGCAATTGATGAAAGAAAATCAGAGCTTATCGAATGATAATTGGGAAGAGTCAAGAAGTCATACTCCATTCACAGATGTTGTGTTGCAGGCGGCGTACCCCAAGAAGTTTAGTATGCCTACTATCCCTGCGTATGAGGGAAAGACTGACCCCAAACAGCATGTCATGAGGTACGAATGGATGATGGATTCAGCTAGAGCAAATGATGCCACCAAGTGTAGATGCTTTCCGATTACTCTATCTGGGATCGCTACTATGTGGTTCACCCGACTTCCTCCGCGGTCCGTATCAAATTTCGAGGAGTTGGCAAAGAAGTTTATCGAGCAGTTCAGGATACACACTACACGTCCAAAGGACGTAATGTCTCTGTCAAGTGTAATCCAAAATCCTGAGGAGTCATTGAAGGAATATTTACAAAGATTCCATGTTGCGGCAACTGAAGTCGGTAATCCCAATGATCATGCAATTCTAATGGCTGTGATGAGAGGTGTGGATCCGGATTCTGAGTTTGGAGACTGATTGGCAGGAAAACCTCCGACCACGCTAGAGCGTTTCTACTCAAAGGCACACCAGTTCATAAGAAGAGAAGAAGCTAGGTGGGTACGACGAGATAAGGCACCAGGACCTGTCCAAGAGTCGATGAAGAGCAACATTGTTGTGAAGCAGTCCGGAGACAGCCCGGGAAAGGTCCAAGTCAATGTCCAGAACAAGCCTGGGCAGCCTAAGGAGTCCGGAGGAAGAAATCAAGGGAAGAAGAGAGAAGCGGGGAAGTGGAAATCGAGAATTCCAAACTACAGCGAGTATACTCCGCTGAACGCGCCGCTTGAGAACATTTACCTATCCACCTGCAATACTTTTCAGTACAGAAAGCCACGTCCAAAAGAATCAACCGAGGAACAGAAGCGGACCGGGAAGTATTGTCGTTTCCATGAGACTTATGGGCACAATACGGAAGAGTGCAGACACCTGCACGACGCTATCGAGAAGTTGATCAGGCAAAAGAAGTTGCAAGAATTTGTGAAGGATCCACGGGAAGGAGGGCAGAGAACGTCCAGCCCAGGTCATGCACCAGCTCTGCGTCATCCCGAGGAGCCTGCCCGAACCGTAGGTAGACTGGTCATAAATACAATTATCGGCGGACCTCACCCCGCAGATAAGAATTGGCAAGAGATGGAGCGATATGCAAGCTCCTGAAGCATGCAGATTTTGAGTGATGTTCGAATGTGGAGGATGGGACCTCTGCTAAGCAGCAGCGCGTAATGACAGACGATATAGTGTTCAGAAACAGAGACGCTGATCAGGTAGAGACTCCAACCATCGACCCGATGGTCATATCTGCGACAATCGGACCGGCGTATGTGAAAAGAATTCTGATTGATTGCGGAAGTTCTGTCAACATAATCTTCAAGAAGGCTTATGACCAAATGAAAATGGAAACGAAGGACTTGAAACCATCCAAGGCTCGTATACACGGCTTTAACGGCGCAGCGACCGATGCAGTGAGGTATGTTGAGTTACGAGTTGAACTGGGACAAGACGAGCGTCGGAGGGTGCAAATTCTACCCTTCGTAGTTTTAGATGTGGATTCTCCATATAATGTTTTCTTGGGTCGGCCGGCTCTGGCTGAGTTTAGGGCAGCATTAGCCCCATGGTGTTTAACTTTGAAGTTCCCAACTGACAAAGGAGTAGGTGTTGTTCATGGCGATCAAGCAGCTGGTCGTTCCTGTTATGTGGCTGAACTCCGAGAGGCCCATCGGAGGGAGAAGGGAAAGGTTGCGGACAATCCCGTCCGCATCCTTAATACAGATAATTGACAAGTAGGGCCCGAGCCCTGGCTCGGGCATAGTTCTCGGATCTTCAGAGACATAGATCCGAGAGACGACGATGAGAAACCCAGGGAAGAGAAGGCAGCACCGGCCGAGTTAACGATTGACATCTCAGTTAGCCGAGACGACCCTTCGCGAATACTGAAGATCGGATCACAGCTTGGCCCCGCGATGACTGAAAACCTTAGCGACTTCCTCCAGACGAATCTTGATATTTTCGTCTGGACGTATTCTGATATGTGTGGGATTTCTCCCGCCATCACGAGTCATATGTTGAACATAGACCCGAAATACGTCCCGGTCAAACAAAAAAGGAGAGGAATGGATCCGGAGAGGTCCGCTGCTCTCAGAGAGGAGGTGGACAAACTCAAAACCAATGGGTTCGTCCGCGACGCCCTCTACCCTGAATGGGTATCCAACCCCGTGCTGGTAAAAAAGGCGAATGGGAAATGGAGAACTTGCGTAGATTATTCCGACTTGAACAAAGCATGCCCCAAGGACAGTTTCCCGTTGCCTAGGATTGATCGGTTGGTCGACTCCACCGCAGGACATGAGCTGTTATCATTCATGGATGCATACTCAGGATACAACCAAATCCCGATGCATATTCCGGACCAAGAACACACCAGCTTCGTTACAAATGTCGGACTATATTGCTATGTAGTGATGCCCTTTGGATTGAAGAACGCCGGAGCAACTTACCAGCGTTTGGTGAATCGAATGTTCAAGGACCAGCTTGGTAGAACGATGGAAGTCTATGTGGATGACATGCTCGTGAAGTCACGACGGTCAAACGACCACATTCGAGACTTGGCTGAAATGTTCGACATACTCAGGTTTTATGGGATGAAGATCAACCCTCTAAAGTGTTCCTTCGGCGTTGCATCAGGGAAGTTTTTGGGATTCATCGTCAATGCTAGAGGAATTGAAGCTAACCCAGAAAAGATCCAAGCTATTCGAGATGTGCAGGTGCCCAGGACTATAAAGCAGGTACAGAGCTTGAACGGAAAAGTAGCTGCGCTAAGTCGATTCATATCCAGGGCAACCGACAAGTGCATCCCGTTCTTTGATATAATAAAGAAGGGAAAGAGGAATTTTGAATGGACGCCTAGTTGTGAGGAAGCATTCCGGGATCTGGTGAGGCATCTGGAGAGTCCACCAATGCTGTCAAAACCAGTAGACCACGAGATGTTGTACGTATACTTGGATGTATCCCCGCATGCGATAAGTGCGGCTTTAGTTCGTGAGGAGGATCGAGTCCAGAAGCCGGTGTATTATGTTAGCAAGCGTTTAACGGGGGCAAAGAGAAATTACCCTAAAATCGAGAAATTGGCTTATTGCTTGGTGATTGCATCACGTAAGCTGCGCCCATACTTTCAAGCACACTCAAGCAGTGTTTATACCGATCAACCCCTGCGGCAGGTACTCCAACGACCAGAAACTTCTGGAAGATTGCTAAAATGGAACATCGAGTTGAGCCAATTCGATATCGCCTACTTACCACGGAGAGCCATACAAGGGCAAGCATTAGCAGACTTTATCGCTGAGTTTACCATACCCGTCGAACCGGGTAATCACGACGTCATTCCCCCCGTTCGATGGAAATTATACACTGATGGGGCATCAAACGACCGCTGCTCCGGCGCGAGCGTAGTTCTTATAACTCCGAAAAACCGATCAATCTGTTATGCTTTGAAGCTCGATTTCCCAGTTACAAATAACGAAGCAGAATATGAAGCACTGATCGCTGGCTTGAAGCTCATTGGGGAACTCGGGATCAAATCAGTTGAAATCTTTTGTGACTCACGGTTGGTGGTTTACCAAGTGCGGGGAGACTACCAAGCAAAGGGACGAAAGCTTGCTCCGTACCTTGTTCAGGTCCAAGAACTACTATCAAATCTTGAGCGTTATGACATTTCACATGTCCCGCGCGAACAGAACAAAGAAGCCGACTTGTTGGCTAAGTTTGCGAGTACCGGCGATGCGCAGCAAATGGGATTGTATCCCGTTGAAGTCTTGCATGCCCCGAGCATAAACGAGATGAAAGTCAATCGCGTGTTGGAAACGGAAATCGAAAAGGAATCGTGGATAACCTCATTCGAACTGTACCTGACGACCGGGGCTTTACCAGAAAAAAGGAGCGAAAGACGACAGGTCCTTCGAAAGGCCGCGCGATACGTGATGCAGGATGGATTAATGTATCGAAAAGGATTCTCAGTCCCATTATTACGGTGCATCGCTCATGACGAGACAAAACGAGTCTTAAGAGAGGTTCACGAAGGGGAATGTGGCGACCATACTGGGGGCAAACGCTAGCAAAGAAGATCCTCCGCTATGGATATTACTGGCCAACCGTAAATCGAGACGCTGCAGACTACGCAAGAAAATGTGATAAGTGTCAAAGATATGCGAAAATCCCGAGGACCCCATCAACGGAACTCACACAAATGGTTAGTCCCTGGCCATTTGCAATCTGGGGAATCGACATAATCGGCTCTTTGCCTATATCCAAAGGTGGCGCGAAATACGCGATAGTTGCAGTCGACTATTTCACAAAATGGGCTGAGGCAGAACCTTTGGCCACAATCACCTCTAAGAAGGTCATTAACTTCGTTGTACGAAACATTATATGCCGCTTTGGCCTTCCTCGCACCATCATTACGGACAACGGGACGCAATTTGAAAGCAGAGAGTTCAAAGAGTTCTGTTTAAAATATGGCATCGAGAAGAAGTTCGCCGACGTTGCACACCCGAAAGCTAACGGACAAGTCGAGGCCGTTAACAAAATAATCAAGTCCATACTGAAGAAGCGTCTGGAGAAGGTTGGAGGCAAGTGGATAGATGAACTCCCGACAGCATTATGGGCATATAGAACTACCCACAAGTCCGCGACCGGCCACACTCCATTCGCCTTGGCATACGGCTCTGAAGCCGTTATACCTGTAGAACTTGAAGTTCCATCACACCGAGTGACATATTATGATCCCAAGACGAACCAGGACCTCTTGTTGGAATCACTGGACTGCATCGATGAAAAGCGTGAAGAAGCCGAATTAAGAGCGGCAGCGCATAGACACCGAGTCAAGCGTTACTACGACGGCAGAGTCCGCCCAAGGACTTTTGATGTGGGTGATCTCGTTCTGAAACGAGTTTTCCCGGTACCATCACGTATGAATCCCAGCTGGGAAGGTCCGTACGTCATTGAACGGAAGCTTGGAGAGGGAACATTCAAGCTAGCGACCGTTGATGGCACGACACTCCCCCGAGCATGGAACAGTGAACATCTGCGTCACTATTACATTTAGCATGTTTTCTTTCTTGTTTTAGGCACTGTTGTTTCCTGTATGTTTTCGTTCAGTCGTAACTTAATTTCTTTTTAACTATTTAATCAAGCAGTCTAGTTGTTTTTCATTAATAAAGGCTTGAAGCCGTATTTTCCACAAATCATTAATGTTTCTATATCTCATAATCGGATGACGAACTACTTTATCATGTACGACGTACGGACTCGTATAAACAATTGCAAATCTCCGAATCCCTAGAGCGCGGACCGGAGTACTCTAAGTCCCCAGAGTGCGGACCAGAGTATAAACGATTTCAAATCTCCGAATCCCCAGAGCGCGGACCGGAGTACTCTAAGTCCCCAGAGTGCGGACCAGAGTATAAACGATTTCAAATCTCTGAATCCCCAGAGCGCGGACCGGAATACTCTAAGTCCCCAGAGTGCGGACCAGAGTATAAACGATTTCAAATCTCTGAATCCCCAGAGCGCGGATCGGAGTACTCTAAGTCCCCAGAGTGCGGACCAGAGTATAAACGATTTCAAATCTTCGAATCCCCAGAGCGCGGATCGGAGTACTCTAAGTCCCCAGAGTGCGGACTAGAGCGTGGATCGGAGTACTCTAAGTCCCCAGAGTGCGGACTAGAGTATAAACGATGCGAACCTCCGAATCCCCTAATCGCGGATCAACTTACTCTAAATCCCCGGAGCGCAGATTTAGAAAAAAGTCCAAGTACTCGAGAAATGTGGAACAAGAAGTATGCCACGTCTGGAAATGTTTGAACAACACGAGAATGGACTGGGAGATAATGCAACTCATAAGAACTTGAGTTATGACTACAGTTAGTCAGCAAACCAAAGAAAAGCAAGAGAATCATTCAAACGAAAAAGAAACTAAGCTTCATTCAATAGTTCAAAATGGAGTTACACAGTTACTCCTACAAAACTCAGAGTTAAGAACCTATCTATACAAACTACAAGCTACAAAAGATAAAAGCAACTACAAGACTTAAGCAAGAAGCTCGTTGAACGAGTGTATCGATTATTTCTTCGTTTTCTTCTTCTTGTCTTCCTTTGTTTTTTCCGACGACTCCTCTCCCTCACGCTTTTTCTTGGATTTCTTGCTTGCTAAAGAAGCGGAGTCAGGAGTAGGAGACGGAACATCCAGTGGTTTGGACCTGCCCGGGAGAATGATTTTCAAAGGTCTGTTCCGCGGGTCGGTAAGTTCCAATATTTCAGGTTCAACTTTGACCTTGACTTTTTTCTTCTTCTCTTCGGCGAGGCAGTCCTTCATGCTCATCTTTGAGGTATGCTCAGAGGCGCCAGTGATTTCGATTTCATCACTCCCTTCGGCAGGAGATGAAGTGTCAAGCTTATCATCGTCTAGCGCCCCGATCACTTGAGCGTCGGGACCAGGAGTTACTCCCGCGTGAACAACGTCGCTTGTTTTCTCTGCCTCCTCCTTGGCGTCATCGCTCCTCGGAGTTGGCTCGGAGTCAGAGCAGCCTACATGAAAACATAAAGAATGAGCGTTAGAACGAATAACCACTGCTGAAAAATGACGGGATCTTTCAACTTCTAGAAAAGAAGAGTTTCCTACCAGGTCCTGGTTGGCTATCGGTTGCGCGTGGGGTTTCACCCTCCAGAATAGGAGATAGCACATGAACGCCAAGCCCGGGATCTTCAGGATCGTAGCCGGCGTGCTGCTCGAACGGGTCAAGTGTCGGCCGACTGGCCGGTTGAGCAACGGGAGGAGCAGCAGTATGAGGAGCTATAGTCTCTGCCCCAGACGGGCCAGCTTCATCACTTTTCTCTTTTGGAAGGGGAGAGCCTTTGCTATAAAGCGCCAATGCTGCGGATAAATCCGCTGGCTCATTCCCCCTAAGGAACTCCTTCACCAAGGCATCCTCATCGACCTCTTCAGAGCCCGACTCGATTTTCCTGATCTTTATTAAGGTTTCCTAGGCCTCAGCTAGGGATTTGAGATAGCCATCGCCCAAGAATGTTAAGTCACGATGCATAAGGACGCGGGCTCCGTACTCGGCAATCAACGGGTCAAACATGCATTTGACCTCTTCCCTGCCGGCTTCTGCGGCCGCCTCGAGGCGAGAATCAATCTCCTCCGCAGCTTTTCTTTTGCTCTCCTCACGGGCTTCGTCCTTCATTTTTTCAACCCCAGCAAGTTCGCCATCGAGCTTTGCTTTCAGGAGCCGAGTAGCAACGATTTCATCACAATATCGCTGTGATTCTTCTTGAGCAGCTACTTAGTCCTCTTTCTCCTTGGAGAGTAATTCTTTCAGCTCTCTGACTTGTGTGGCGAGCGCGTCCCTTTCTTTTTGGACAGAGTCTTTTTCTAAGGCGAGGGCACCGCTGTGCTGGACTGCTTCATCAAGCTCCTTCTTGTGAGCCATCTCTAAACGAGTAACTGCCTCAGCAGTATCTTTTGCGCTTTGTTCAGATGCTTCCAGCTTCGACTTATACGAAGCAAGCTCTTCGTCTTGATGCTTGATGATGTTCTTGTCGCAGTCAGCCTCCAATTTCAGGCGATCAATCTCATGTTGACGCTCAACGGACACCTCCGAGATCTTTTCAACCAAGTGTACGAACGCGTCATGTTGAACATAGACGTCGTTATTACAAGCAATGACACTCTGCTTCACGTGCTCAGGAATATGGTGAATGGTCGGGAGGAACTTCAGACCGTCAAAGCAGATTTTCGGAAACTTGGCCTTCAGATCGACCATCTTTTCCGCTACAGTTGGATCAACCGCGGGAGTAGGGGGAGGAGGCTTTGAAAGTTCTGCCCTTTTTCGTTGCTCCCGAACTTGCCTTGTGCTCGATGAACCGGAGTGTTGTTCTCGAGGAGCGTCAGATTGGTAACCCTTCTGTGAAGACTTCTCTCTATCCGGCCCGGTCGGAGGAAGAGAATCACGGGACTGTGAAGATTGGGAGTATGCCTTCTTACGGTAAGACGAATCGCGGGGACGATTGTCTCTATCTTCGTAATCATCTCTGTCACTGCGTCTGCTTGAATCTGAGTCCCGTTCAGAATGATGAAATATGGAAGAGCCATGAAGGCGATCGAGTCCGTGAGAGCGCCCCATGTCACCTGCAAAGAATGAAGATAACAACGAGTTAAGAAAAATCCGGGAAATAAGAAAAAACTTGAAGTGTGTGATGGAATGCGTGTGTGCGTGTGTCCTAGTGTTCCCCCCGACGGACCAGTTCGTTTATCTTTACTAATCGGAGTATTGTCTCCTTGGACCGGGAGTTGAACTCCCGCATTGCCTCTAGTGGGCGAAGAAAACTTGAGGGCTTCAGGATCGTCAAACCCGTAATTAAGTATATCATCGGGGATAGAAAGATTCGACAAACCCCTCAGGGAACTTTCCAGGTGCTGCGAGGAAGCCTCTTTCTCGGACGGGATAGGCATAACTTTTGAAGTGCCACCAACTTTCTCCTTCTGAACTTTGTATTTTAACCTCTTCTTCCCCTTCGAAGGGGAGGATGACGTTTCAATGTCATGAACTTCGACCGCCGGATTCCAAGCGGGACCCACATTCTCGCCTTGGGTCTCAGGAGCTTCGTCTTCTCTGCGCTCACCTTCCTCGTGCGTATCGGGAGTGCAGCGTGACGACGATCCGACCTGTTTTTTCCCTTAACTGGATGCTGGCTTGGGAATCGAGACGCCCTCCGAAAGGCTAATCCGACGACCTGGGGCTAACAAGCCGAACCGTGACAATGATTCATTCGAAATGATGGTTCGGATGTCGCGTTCCTCGGCGAGAAGAGCTCTAATGGCTTCAACGGCCTCAGAATATCCTCGGCCCTCCGGACGCGGGTTAATACCTGAAAAGACGAAACGAGGAGTTAGAAAAAGCACGACTCCAATTAAACGCAGATGATAAACTAGCGAAAAGACTTACTGCCTTCAACCCATCCCCTCGCAAAACCAGGAGGGCAACGCACGTGGAACCATTCCTGTTTGTACAGGGCAAATTTGCTACATGCTCCTTTCAAGATTTGGCATTTGTGGTAGGGCTCGAGGAACATGAAAGAAGGGCTATCTTTTCGTTTCTTGATCATATAAATGTATCTGATGTCACTAGAGGTTGGAGGTCTAGAGAAGGCGGCCATGAAGAGTAGGTAGGTCCCATATAGAAACGCATGACCATTCGGGTGCAGCTGCGACGGAGCAATGTCGATGTACTGCAACACATCCCGGAGGAATAAATTAAATGGAGGCACGTTGCCCATCTAGCACATGAATTTGTTACAGGTGGTATATCCGACTGGGGGCAGGTGAGGACGATCGTGTCGTGAAGGGACTAACACATCAGCGAAAGGAATCCCGTGGATGGAACATATCCGTCGAAGTGCGACTTCGTTGACTTTCGAAGCTTGCGAATCGATCGGGTTGTCTAAAAGAATTGTTGCCTCTAGGGCATCAGGTGCTAAGTTATGAGCAGGGGAAGTCGACGGATTTGAAGTCTCAGCGGCTTCTTGCCTCAATGACGGCCCAGGCCTGTCAGATATAGTGGCGGAGCTAGACTTTCTTGACATCCCCAATAAATAACGAACCTGGCTAAGTGCCTGAGAAAACTATACTTGACAAAACGTTAGAATTAACAACACGAATTTTCCCCCACGTGATGTGTGAACTAGTGCAAGCAATCGTGTACAAGCAATAAGAATCTAGAGATTTCAAAGATATAAAAATGAGCTTCGAATCGTCGCCTTCGAAGACCGTCATCGCTGACCATCTCAAAAAGCCCGCCTTGTGGTGATTACAGTTTCAAATTCAGAAAACGAATGTTAATCTAAGTCGGGTTTATGTCTACTAGAGCTAGGGAGTTAATGATCTGGGTCAGTTTCATGAGAAAGTGTGCTTAGGTCCAGGTCTTTGCTTTGCTATATGAACAGGCAAGGTTAATAAGTGTTCGGCCTAGTCCCTGCTCGGTTACAGGTATTGTTCGGCATGTTCGATTAAGTTTTGTCCGAACAGAACAGGTTTCAGCATTCACAAGCGTTCGGCATTCATGTGGTTCGGCAATGTATCGTTCGACGTGTATGGTGTTCGGCGTTTGTGTTGGTCGACAGTCATATTGTTCGGCATGTTCGATTAAGTTTTGTCCGAACAGAACAGGTTTCAGCATTCACAAGCGTTCGGCATTCATGTGGTTCGGCAATGTATCGTTCGGCGTGTATGGTGTTCGACGTTTGTGTTGGTCGGCAGTCATATTGTTCGACATTTATGATGTTCGGCGTTTATATTGTTCAGCAGTTATGATGGTCGGCGTTAGTATTGTTCGGCATTTATATTGTTAGGCATTTATACTGTTCGACACACTATCCTCTACAGCGACCTCATTCCCCCTCTTCTTCCTCCATCCACGCCGAACCACGAGGACGAATCGTTCGGTGAGTCGCACCGAACCATCCTATTTGGCATTCTAATCAACTCCTACCTTCCTCCACATCGTCTGGCCCTAAAAATCCACGCAACGCCTATCAATTTACTAACTTGAGCTTCATGTTGAAACCCCTTTGTGGATTTAGTTAGAGGGATTGTTACCTAGTTAGTAGATCACGACTTGGAGAAATTTGGAGTTGAGGCCGCGGTTTCGATTAGCGCCGAATAGGTTAGGAAGAATTGTTAAATCTTTGAAGGTTGATAACAGGCGAGGTTCTCGAAAGCAAGATAGGAGAAGTGAGCGTGAAAAGAGAAGGAGGAAGAAGGTATCGACTTTTATAGGACAGAAGGAGAAGTCGAAAAGGCCATATCCGGTGGAACCGGTCAAGGCCATATCGTTCGGCATCGGCGCATGGTGGTTCGGCACTGAAGTATCGCTCGGCAAGGAAGCATCGTTCGGTTACGAATGTCTCGTTCGGCATTCGGAACACGCTCGGCACACACCTGAATCGCTGGAATTCACAGAAGGAGCATCTCCGTTCGAGGTTAGCCAAGGGTCTAAGACGTGACGAAAAAGTTGCATGATTCAAAGCATACCACGTTCGGCCACGTGATACACTTTGGGGGGCAAGTGTTTCCTGGAGATTTGACCAGGCAACTAGTACTCGGCATCCAGTGGAACTCGGCGTCAGGGAGTGTTCGGCGTAGTATAGTACTCGGCGAAGTACTCGACATCCAGTGGAACTCGGCGTCAGGGAGTGTTCGGCGTAGTATAGTACTCGGCGAAGTACTCGGCATCCACAGTACTCGGCGAAGTACTCGGCATCCACAGTACTCGGCGTAGTACTCGGCATTCACAGTACTCGGCGTAGTACTCGGCATCCACAGTACTCGGCGTAGTACTCGGCATCCATGGTACTCGGCATCAAGGAGTACTCGGCGTAGTACTCGGCATCCAAGAGTACTCGGCGTTAGAAGACGTTCGACGTATATGACTACTCTACATGGCAGTATCGTTCGGCCAAAGGATCGTTCGGCTAAGAAGCATCGTTCAGCCAGAAGGCACGTTAGGCCAAGGAGGATCGTTCGGCTGGAGGTATCGTTCGGCCAGAATGCATCGTTCGGCTTCGACTGACAACTATCATGCACTTCCCACTCATCAAACGTACCGTTCGGCATAGAGAAGGTGGTTCGGCATCAGCGTGTCCGACTTACTTGGTTCGGCATACAGCGATCACTACACTTGGGCTAGAGTGTTCGGCCACCAAGCCCACCTGGGAAGTCCAGCCCATCTTTGTCTATAAATAGAGGGGCAGGGTCACAGTGAAAAGGGATCTTTTTTTGGAGAGAACACTGCGGAGACCCTGCCATTTTTGAGACTCATCTTCTCTACTTAACAACTTCATTCAAGCGTTTGATTCACGAATTGTATTTGTAATCATCTATTAAGAAGATCAATAAAGTTTAACCTCAAAGTGGACGTAGGCAATTACGCTGAATCACTATAAATTTGGTGTTCTTACTTTCTGCATTTAAATTAGCATTGTCTTCTCTGTTTAATTTATTTTCATCACTTATATCTCTACACAATCTTTCTCTACGAGGTTAGTGACCAATTTTGGTGCTAACATGTGGGATTACATCTTACAAGACAACATTAGTGTTTGAAGAGGTTGTTATTTGCATGTGAACCTTAGTGTTTAGTTATATCTATTGTTTGTTTTGTGTGTTGTTGCTTAAACATCATATTATATAGCAAAAAATATTTTTGATTATAGCTATAACATCCTACATAAACCTCTTAGAAATCTTGCACATAATAAGACTCGAAAGGAAAAAAAACCTTATCATGCCTTTCTGACAAAGAAAGAGGGGAGGGGAGTGATTGTAAATAAGGTTGTCCGCTTTCTGAGCATGAGGTCAATTTGAAGATTTCCTCACTTCTCTGAAGAAGAAAACTGCAAGGTCCTAAACTAATTATTTCTATTAGCATGTAAATTAGAGTAGCATTAGTGAAAATGTTAGAAATTAAAAGAATGGATAAATTTTGTAATAATATCAACTTCTGCTGGCATGCTAGTACGTTACATAACTGGTTTATCTTGAAAAAAAAAGGTTGCTACATACTGCAAATTGGGTTCTATACTTCTATATGAGTTTTGAGTCTTTTGACTTTCTATAGTACTTACATGTTTTTACAGATATGTGGTAGCATTATAGATTTCCAACAACTGCGTTTTCATACCTTCTTACGAATCCACAAGTTTGAACTAAATATATTTACAAAGCAATGTTACATATTAATACAAGTGAACGGTTACATAAATCTATTTAAAAATAAAATTATACTAGGAATAGCGTGAATGTGGATATTGGTGGTATCAACTTTTATAGTGAAAACCTTTTTAGAAGTGAAGAAAATAAAACATAAATAAGCCTATATCAAAGGCGGTTATTTGAATCTAAATCAACATGCTCAAAACTCTTAATGTTGGTAAGTCATATCAATCGTTACACAGACAATCTACATAGAATAACAAAATCAAAGAACAATCTGAAAAGAAATAAAAGGGGAAAAATAGTATATAAAAAAAGGCAGCAGCTCTTTTTTTAGGTTTTTCTTTGGTTTTATTGTTCTGTATATTGATTGTTTGTGCAGTCATTGACATATATTACCAACATTTAGAGTTCCGAGCATGTTGATTCAGATTCACATAATAACCATTGATGTTGACAATTCAAGCTTTTAAACCTCGGATTGACATCTCACTCCATATCTCGAATTGAGATTTTAACATCTCGGAGAGATGAGTGTTAAATAAGTTAAAATTTTCTTTTGAAATCCCCCCTCACCCAAATAAAGAAGGAAAAAAAGATCTCAGGCGAGATGAAAGAGATTTAAAACTCTGGTTGACATAGGCTTGTTTATGTTTACTTTCTTCACTTTAAGTGTTTGTTGAAAACCTTCAATTATAATAGTTAATATTACCAACATCCAATTTCTCATTATTCATGATAACTAATATAATTTTATTCTTAAGCAGCTTTATGTTACCATTCTCTTGCATTTAGTATGTACTGTTGCTTTGTAAATAATTTTCTAAGACTGGTGGATTCATAAGCTACGAAAACACAGCTGCTGGAAATCCATAATGCTCCATACATCTGTAAAAAAATGTAATAGCCTATTAAAAAAAACAAACAAATTACGTAACTTATCAGATGCCATTTGAAGTCGGAATTATTACAAAATTCGACCATTATTTTTATTTTTGATGATTCCACGGATGCTACTCTAATTTACATACTGACAGGAAATGATTAGTTTACCTTTGCAGCCACTGTAATTTGTACAGTGAGTTAAACGGGAATGATGAACAAAATTTCCAAACACTTTGATTATATTAACCCTTAGTAATGAATGGTCGAACTTTCATAATGTTCTCTTCTTCAAAAAGGTACTGAAATCTTTAAATTGACCTCCTGCTGAGAAAGTTAGGGACAACCTTATTAACAATCACGCTCCCTTTCACCTTTCTTATGCTGAAATAGCAGGGTAAGATAAACTTATTTTTATCTTATTGTGTCCAAGATTCCTAAGAGGTTTATGCAAGAGGTTATGACCCCCCCCCCAAACGCACGCAAGCGCGTGCACACACACCCCCACACACCACACACAAATATATGATTGTTTAAGTAACAATAGAACAAACAATAATATTAATTCTAAACATGTAATTTTTCAATGTTGTTGGTTAGTCGACCATTTACCTAGATGTTGACCATGCTTAGCACCTATAAGATAGCATATAACTAGTTTGTACACCGCTTGCTCACTTATACGTTCTAAAGCTTGAAATATGTAGCAACAAATGATTCGATTGATATTTAACATAGAAGACATTTGCAACGATTTCGCAGATGCAAATTACATAAATACCGTACTCAATTGCACAAAAAATTGTTCAAGCTGGTGCGCAAACAATTATTTTTTACCGCACTTCATTATTCTTCGAAATGAAGGATTATATGGAGGAGTTTGATCGGTATATTGTTAGTAGTAACTTGATTGAGTTACAACTAAACAATAGACGATTCACTTGGTCGAACAATAGGAAAGACCCATCAATAGCACTTTTAGATAGGTTTTTTATTTATGATCAAGTGAAAGATAAACTCTCGATTTGTAAGGTCGATGGACTTCCGAGTGTTCACTCGGATCATTGTCCTATTATTTAACCAAAATTTTGAGAATAAAATTTTTAGATTTGAAAATATGTGGTTGTTAGAAAATAATTTTTATTTATACAAATAAATGGCCTTTTATGAGTAATTATAATTATAGAATTTCAGGAAACAGCTAAATATTTATAAGTAAACTTAAAGATTTAAGAATTTTTCTTAAAAAATGAAACAAAGATGTTTTTGGAACATTGGAATTAAAAATGATAAATTGATAAAGGAGATTTTAAAGTAAAATAAAATAGAAGAATATAGAAATTTAAATATTTCAAAAAAAAACATACTTTCAATTCTAAAAGAAGAATTAAATAAAATTATAACGCAAGAGAAAGTGATGTGAAAACAAAGATCTAGGATTCAATAGATGGATGATAGGATAAGTATACTAAAAAATTTCATAAAATAACTAATGGTAGAAAACATAGTAACATCATTAATTCTATTTTAATTAACAAGGTTGAGAATTTTGATCAAAAGAAATTATACAATGCATTTACTAATTAGTATAAAGAAAATTTTGAAACTAAGAAAGGGCATATGATTAAGGCTAAATTGGATGATCTGTATCCCGATGACACGGGGAGTGATCTAGAGGATTAGATAACTCATTTACGAAAGAAGAGATTTCGAGGGCTACAAAGGATATGCTCAGTGATAAATCGTCCAGTCCTGATGAATTTTCTATTTTATTTTATAAATTTTTTTGGAATGTTTTAAAACATGATGTGATTAAAATGTTTAATGAATTTATGATGGTTCATTACAATTAAGCAAGTTCAATTTTGTCAATGTAATGTTACTACATAAGAAAGTGAGAACGAATGAATTGAAAGACTTTAGACTTATTTCATTATTAAATTGTTCTTTTAAAATTATTTATAAGATTTTAGCTAATATGTTAAATACTAAAATTAATTAACTAATTAATAATACTCAAACTGTTTTTATCAAGGGTAGAAATATTACAGATGGGTAGCAGTAGTTCAAGCTATTAATTACCATTGTAAAAATAATATCACTTGTGCGCTTTTAAAACTTGAATTTACAAAGTTTTTTATTCAATCAATTAAGATTTTCTTAAAGATTTACATTGACTATGGGTTTCAGCGTTGGATGGGTTGGTTAGATTATGTTTTTACTTAAAATCGAAAATTCAAGTGTTATGGTTAACAGTATATTAGGAAATAAAATCCCATCAAAACGTGGACTTAGACAAAGCGATCCATTGTTACATCTTTTGTTTAATTTAGCTTCTGACATTTTTGTTATGATTATCAAGCTAGCCATTAGTAACGGGATTTTAAACAAAGTAGAAAATAAGATTACAAGTAATGGTCTCTCCGTTCTCCAGTTTGCGGATGATTTCATGCTCTTTACATCTCATTTTCCAAGGCACATTATAGCGTTTAAGTTTATTTTATATAGTTTTGAATCACTTTATGGATTAAAGATTAATTTTGATAAAAGTTTCGTGCTAGTACTAAACGACTTAGATAAGATAAAGAATCAAGTCGCTCGTAAAATTATGAAATTTCTCATAAAATAGTTAGGACCTATGATAAAACCAACCAAACTTAAACACGATGATTGGTTAAAAATAATTGATAAATTAGCAAAAAGTTATCCAAGTGGAATGACAAATTTTTATCGAAGGCAAGTAGTGTAGTTCTTACTAATTCTGTTTTATCAGCATTATTCATACACTGGATATCTTTTTATCTTTTTCCAAAATGAATAATTGAAGAAGAAAAAAGAAAAAATTAGAAGTGTCTTTTTATGATGTGGAGATAATTCAAGTGGTAGTTCAAAATGTCTCGTCGGGCGGGAAATAGTATGTAAATCAAAAGGAGAGTAAGGGTTAGGAATAATTAATTTATAAAACTTAAATGTCTTTATTAGGAAAATGGTTATGGAAATTTAATATAATGATAATTTAATTTGAAAAGAACTAATCTCAAATCAATTTTATGGAACATAATTTTGGATCTCCCGAACTTGAACGTAATCACACAATATTAATAGTAGGGTAAGAAGAAAACTGAAAGGTCAAGGCATGCTACATTTAATCCAATTAGCCTAAAAGTAAGATTTCCAAACCAAGGCTATATGTAGATGTATAAAAATTCTCCAAAATATAGCTTACATTACACAAATGTCATTCAGTATTAACCAAATTCTGATTCATTCAACACGTAAGTAAAAATATAACAAAAAAGCTAGTTTTATTCGTACATCGTATTTTACTATACATACACAAAAAATTCATAAAACAATGTACATAATTTTTTGCTTTATATACACCATACAATTTACAAAACCACATCTCGTTAGTTTCTGTTGTATTCGTTGTCAAAATTCCTAGGGAAGCAACTACGAGTTAATAATATACACTAAAAGAGCAACTACAATGTAATAACATACACCTAGAAGTATACCTAGGAGGTAGTAATATGCACCTAGTGGAACAACTGCGATGTAATATAAAAACCTAGGGAATGTGCTGCACTGTTTTCAACTGTTGATGGATAAGGGTATTTTGGTATTAAAAAAATTATTAAAAATAACCAGTATGTATAGTCAATTTTGGTGTACAAACAGAATTAGTCTAATAAAAAAAATGAGACGGTATGTACTAATTTCTCATCTGGAATGCAACAATGAAGATGCATGTATCGCCATTGCTAACTTCTCAAAAGAGAAAAAGCCAGGCCACAAGAGAAACCTAATCAAACACCAATATGAAGAATCCAAACATATAAAACAAGAGTTCGAGTGTTATACCGGAACATAGCGAAATTTTCTTTTACGAGGATGTTCTGACTGCGGAGAGGATGCGGAAGAAGGAATAGGAGTCCACTTATAAAGCACGGCGTTAGAATCACTGTTATTGCTGTTATCATTAGATGACGTAGTGGTGTTTGATTTAGGGTTAGTATTAGAAGAGTTAGGGTTTGGAACTGGGACCCATTTCTTTGTCCACTTCCTTACTGGTCCACTGAACGCGGTTGCCGCCGGAGCAAATCGGGTAGAAGAACGGCCGAGACGCGCTCCGACACCATCCATTTTTTAAATGTGAAAATGGATCAATTCCTGCTTTGGGGTTGCGAACAGAATTGACAAGGTCAACCCTTTTGACTGCTTTGAAGCAGGCCTTTGTTAGAAAAAGTGCGGTGGCTAGCGCTAATAATGTATATAAAAATAACAACCGATGTAAAAAACAAAAAACCCGAAGATGGGAGATATTTTTATCAAGAAAAGATGGGAGATATTTTGGTGTTGTTTTTGACGTTGTTATACAATAAATCCCTGCAGAAATGAATATGTAAATTTGATCTCTATTTTTTCAAAAATAAAAAAACGCAAAATGTCTTGCACTTTTCGGACAGAAAATGCAAGATAACGTGCATTTTTCTAATTTTGAAATATTTTTCGAAAATTTTAAAAAGCGCAAGTTAACTTGCACTTTCTATCAGAAAAGCGCAAGTTAGTTTGCGCTTTCTAATTTTGAAATTTTTTTTGAAAATTTTAAAACTTTTAAAAATTTTGAAAAGCGCAAGGTTACTTGCGCTTTCTATAGGAAAACGCAAGCTAGTTTGCGCTTTCTGATTTTGAAAATTTTAAAATTTTAAAAAGCGCAAGCTAACTTGCGTTTTTGATTTAGAAAAAACAGAGACTTAATTTACATATTTATTTCTATAGGGACTTTTCTTGTAACACCATCAGAAATAGAGACCTTTCGTGCAAAGTCTCTACTTTTATTCATACTGTTATTAAATATAAATATATAAACATATAATACACTTCAGCCCCACTCACTCGACCGTCAGACGATCAATCTTTGATTCATGAAATGACAATTTAGACGTAACGTGTGCTTTGAACTACCCTAATATATTGACTTGTACTATGTTTTTTATTTTATTTATTGAATTCAATACTTACATGATAGTACATATTAGTACCGGAAATCTTAAGCAGTATACTTATACCACATACTACATGTCAATATATGTTCAAATCACGCTATGCAAAATTTCAAAATCTATGATCTCTCGCATTAAAGTCGAAACGCCTAATCATTAGGACTTGTAGTATGTTATATAATATGTGTGGCAAAAAATTATTTGAACTATTAGAATCCAAAAATTAAAGGTGATGCAATTTGCACAAACCAAAACATCACCTCTCGCTTATCATTTCTCTTACTCAATCAAATACTTATCTCACCCAACCTGTAACGACTCGGATTTTCAGCCATCTGTTATTAGAATAATTAACTAATTTTATATATTGAAATATTAATTTTTATAAGTCGAATAAATAAATTTTCTGATATTAGAAATATCTGAATATATAAATTTTGGAAACTATACTAAATTTTCAAACGCTAATTGTTGAATATGATATATGTGTGTGTGTGTGTCTGTATGCATGTGTGTATGTATGTATGTAAACTCCACCATTTCAAACTTATGATGATATGTATGTATGTATGTATGTAAGTTTCATCATGGCAAAACACAAAATCAAGCACATAAAAAATCAAATCAAGCACAAAAAAATCAAATCAACACATAATAAATTAAAGCAGCCCAAAAACAAAAATCAAATCAGCCCACATAAGAAAAAGGAAAAAAAATGAAACCTGTACATGCATCTCAGCCACCCTATATGTGTGCTCAACCACCCTAGTGTTTCACTGTTCCCTTCATTCTCTCTATATATATGGTCGAGCTTATTCATACTTAAAAAAAATCTCTCTGCCATTAACACAAGGAAAGAAGATTGAAAGCTTAGAGGAAGAAGAGTTAACAGAGTGTTCATATATTTTTAAAAGATAGTGAGTAAAACAACCTTATTTTTGTTTACTATATATATATATATATATATATATATATATATATATAACTGCGGTTTGGAAGAATCTTTGTTCTATGATAAGTATATATGAATCTGTTGTGTGATACATGCCTTTATATATGTGTGTTAGACATGGTTAGGTCACCCTGCAACTCAACACTGTTCTTCTTCCTCAACAATTCTCTATACATGTTTTAGTTGAAACCAGTTAAGACTTTTAACTTTAGAAATCTATATCTCAACATCCCTTCAATTTTAAAACCTGATTCTAAAACAAAAGATGTTTGTTTTTGAATGAAGAACATTATAAAATTTATTTCATTGAATTTCATTGAGCAGAGAGGAAGAAAACAACATTTAACCGTGAGTAGGTCGGTTATGACCGAAATTTAAATATCATAATTTGATCAATGGATCATATAGTCGAGATCGTGGTTGAAAAACTCGATTTTTAAAGGTGGTTTGAGGATTTTTAGTGGCACGTGGGAGGAGAAATGTGGAGATGATCAGATTTGGGAATTTCGTCAAATTCCGGCGATCTAGTTGATTTCGTGACTTGTCGTTTGGCGTGGAGGAGCGTTGGATGATGGGGCATTAGGGAAAAATGACGCGGTGATTTTTAGTTGCGTGAATATGCGAGGTGAAGTTGAACTAGGGTTTAGAGTGTTTTGTTTTTGGGGCTCGGTTCGAAAGAAATGGCGACGAAGAGAGGAAGAGAGAGTCATGCGCTCTAGGGGGAAACTGTAGAGAAGACGATGGCGAAGCTTTGGGTGTATTCTGGTGGTTGATGATGGTCAGGGTTGTCGTGGCGAGCCATTTTGGTGGGCTTCGGTTTGTTCCAGGTTTCGGTTAGAAGCTCGAAATTTCGAACGAGGGACTTGGGCGTGTTTCCAGGTGGATGAACGTGATGTGGGGTCGTGGGCGAACTTGCGAGGTGGGTCGGCAGCAAGGTTTGATGACCGAAGGTAGTGTGCACGTTCGTGCATTTGAATAGAAGAGGGGAGGAAGGAAAATGGGAGAAGAAAGGAGAAGAAGGGATGGGCCAGTTTGCTTGGGTTTGGGTGTTTTGGGCCGAGTGTAATAAAAGCAAATTTAATTGGGTTGGGTTGGGTGTATTTTAAAGAGTAGATTTAATTAATTACTTTATTTAAGAAAATCTATAAATTTTAACACTATTTTTCTTTCAATTTAAACCCAATCGACGCGCAGATTTTTGCATCGAGACCCAATCGTCTAATATTTCCTTCTGAACTAACATCGCCGAGTTTCTGCAATGCAAAATTTAATGATTAAACGTTTGAAGTGAATAAATAGGTAATTTCTTAATTATTAATTATATGTTAATTAATTAGTTAATTATTAATGGACCGTTTAATTTTAAATTAACTAAGAATAGATTATTTTATAAATTTCTTTGGTTAACAAGCAATCGGGATCAAAAATATAACCTGACTCAGCTAATTGAAACCAGATCAGTCCTGATTTGTAAATTGATTTAATATTAAATATTAATCGTTGATGATCTATGCTTTGACTTTTATTTTTCTTAGATATTGATTTCAATTATCCTTTGTTTGTGCCATTAAGTAGCCAAACAAATTAAAGTAGTTAGAATAAAACGTTGACATGTTATATTGAAAGTAAATCGACTTGTACTGATCACTAGTTCGAGTTTCGGAAAATGTGATAATTACAGGCGAATTAATTTCGATGGACAGGTCATGATAAAGTAAACATATAGAATGTATTTCCATATGTAAATATTTACACTCTATTTGTAGCATTGTTTATTTAAAACAAACTTGGCCTTTAATAATTTATCGTTTTGGTTTGAGGAGACAGGGATCGGATAGCAGTATTATCTGAAAACCACTTCGAACAAATTTAAGCGAGCGATTTGGAAGATTCTAAAGGCAAGATCCAGGATGTAGATTTTGAAGTGCAAGGGCTATTTATCACTAACCCTGAGGGTATTCCAAAAATGGGTGTAGTGGAAATGGTGTCTTCGGTTTCGTTCAGATCCAGAACAGACTTGTATGGAAGGATGCTATCAGTACATTGTCATTGGAGAGCAATGAGCATTCTAAGTGTAAATTTCTTGAAAGGTAATCGTAGCGTCAAGCCTTATCAACCGAGAATAACTATAACAAGGGAGATGCAGCAAGGCTAAGTGGGTCGCTCCCATTAGGGTAAGGTTACCCCTATCTAAAGTCCCTATTATTAACTCGTGTATGCTTCGGTACGGTTGATGATTCTAACCGAGGGGTGATCTTATTCGGTACTATCCAGGTCAGGAGTAGGCCGGCCTTGTGTTGGCAGGGGATCCAGGAGAGGTCATCGGTGTGTTATTTTATCCAGAGATGCACCATGACGAGCGGTACCCCAGTAGCCCAGTCATTGTATGAAATCCAATTTCCAATAAGTGCCACTATAAGAACACTAGCTTTTAGTTGCATTTATTGGTAGCGTTTCAAGGCTTATGCAACCGTTG
The DNA here is from genome assembly GCA_030737815.1 of Allium fistulosum. NCBI lineage: Eukaryota > Viridiplantae > Streptophyta > Magnoliopsida > Asparagales > Amaryllidaceae > Allium > Allium fistulosum. The sequence goes on from CM060902.1 coordinate 1,183,413,558, forward strand.
ATCAAGCTAACACATAAAAATGAACAAATGAACGCGACCAATTGGTTCCCGTCAACAATTCATGAAAATTTTCCTAAAATTTTACGTGGCCGCTCCTTATCTCTTTTAAACACTTAAAAAAATTTCCTCGTCGCTGAAACTCTTTGGCCGCTCCATATCTCCTATCTCGTTTTAGTTTTCTAAATCACCCGCCTTAGTCATCACAAAATTCCCCATCTTCATCTTCAAAATCTTCCTCTTTGCCATCGATCTACTAACAAAGCACGGAAACCTAAATCAATTTTCAACGATCTATTTGGCTACGATCTACTAGCAAATTACACTCGAAAAACTAAATCGTCATCTCACCAGCGTTTGCGAGCTTGTCGATTGACCGACTCAACATAGGTATTGATTTTAACTTTAGTTCGTAATGATGAGTTACTATTGTTAATAAGGAAACCAATAATTTATAGTAGAAAAAATTATTTAGAGTTTCATTACTAGATTCATATTTAGTTTATAGAAGCTCTTATATATTAGTTGCTAAGTAGCCTAGGTATCGATTTCCTTGTGTATCAGAATTAGTTTCCTGTGAATTTGTTATTAGGCTACTTTTAGTTTCGATTTACTGAGAATTGATTTGCTGAGTTTACATCCAATATATATCCTCTATTTTTGGACGGATAAATGATTATGTGAATATATATCCTCTATTTGAAATTTGCTGCTCTTATATATTTTACCTGGTTCTTTATCGTATAACCGAGAGTTCTTTGCCGTTTATCAAAAGTCAAATTGTTGTATTTATTCTCTGTTTTTAAACTCTATATATACACATACAACTCTCTGAAAAGTGTAATTTTCTTTATGGTTTTAGAAATATATGTTAGATGATTCTTTTCATGGTGGGGATCTTTTTTAACTTTGGAAAATTACCGGTTAGACTGTATCATAATTGTGTTATTTATACATGTTCTTTTAGATTGTTTGTTATTCTTTCATACCTATACATGGTTATTGATTATGTTGTTTCCCCTATCAAAGATAGTTCAGTACCACCATGTTGAGTGCTATATTGTAAGACAGTGAGTGATGTTGAGATGAGGCTAATTGAGGTTAAGGATAGTCAGGTGTAACTTGGGATGTGGATGTTTGTAACAACATTGGGAGAGGAGATGTTTGTAACACTCACGTTTTCAGTCCATGTTATTATACTTTTCACTTAACACTTAACTTTGAATGATAAGTAAAAAAGAAATTTCAAAAGCTACCACCATTGAATATCCAAACATCGTTGAATTGTGAAATCTCCACTGAGCCTTATATTGTAATGTAGTGAATCATGCAGCCCTTCTCTAACACCTCTAAAGTAAAGATAATCTTTTGATTTAATATGAATGATTACAGTGGTTTAGTTGAGCTTGTTTATGCCTTCCAGTTATAACCTGTAGAGATATCAGTTCATAGTACAATTGCAAAATTCTTGGTTATATGTCATTCTTGCTTTTCTTTAATATACATGAATATGCAATCAATCTTGGAGAATATTTTTCATTGCTGCTATATGTCTACCTAGTTATATCACTAGTTTGTGTCATTGCTATTTCATACTCTATTATGACTTGTTTTATACTTTAAAATGGTTGAGATTTTGTGCATGTTTAGTGTTTTTATGCGAGTGTGTATTTCAGACTGGGTCAGGTGAGTGCGAGTGTAGGTTGAATAGCTTTAGTAATCATGTGTATTATCATGCATATGTGTGTGTAATGTATTCCTTGTTTAATAAGCTAAAGATCCCCAAGGTTACTCTTGTTTTCACTTTATATTTTGGTTAGATTTACGTTTATGTAGTTATTTATGAAGTCGATGCCTTGGTTAAAGTTTCAAAGAGGATTCAACAAAGTGTTAGGCATTTTCTAGTCAAATTCTATTTATAAAACAATCGAAAGCACTCTGAAAACGAAAGCAGCGAGTGGTAATTCCTTTTTTTTCCTTTCTGCATTTACAACGTAATTCACTTGACTTCTATAAGCTCCTGAAGTTGTAGTTGAGTACAAGTAAAATTATGCGCTCTTATTTTTTTATATAATAAACTGGTACAACAACGCATACATTTAAATTCCTATACGACTTCGTTTCTGGGTGCTACAACACATTTGTGTGATGCTTTCTCACTTATCAGTTTAGAGTTTGACAGTGATAAAATAAAATTTGTTGGAAATCAAACACTGTTACAAATATAATGAAATTTGTAGGAAGTACCTATTTATCCAGTCACCTTGCTGGTAAATAAATTAGCATGAGACACTACTATTTATAACCAACTATGTTCTTCTTTGACAGATGATTTGGATACTATGAAAGAAGCTTAAATATTACTGAATTGATTTGAAACTTTGACCATTCAAAATATTGTTTATTATGGATGAATCCACTTAGGTGTTAGATAATTAATTCATCGTCTCGCAAATGTTAGATAATTTTTCCATTTGCTTTCTTAAAAATGGTAGAATTTACTACTTTCATAGAATTTATTACTACTATATATATACACACATGGACATTGATGAACTTGCAATGGTGGGAGGAAGTGCTGAACTGACATGATTGTTCCGTGTTGTGTGGGTTGAAGTGGAGTGGAGTAAGTGGTGCAACAATTTAGACCTAGCCTTGTTGGGTTAGATGGTGAATGAGATTAGTTCAGATCTAGCCATTGTTCCATTAGCTGGTGAAGGAGATTGGTTTCATCAACTCCGAGCCGATGAAGGCTATTTTTTCCTTATTTTTTTTCTTACTTCAATATCGTATATTATTAGTCAACTGCAAAGTTTCGACAATTCATTTTAAATATTGGTCTGCAAAACAGCTTAGATATCAGTATATACCTTTATAGTTAATATTCTTGGTTATGGAACAATAATCAAGATTAAGTGATTGTTATTGATATTACTGATCAGCCTTGAATGATTAAAATATCAAACTCTTATTAACAAATGTACAATGGACAAGAGGATTATGAACCAAGATGTTAAAATTTCAAATTGTTATGACCTGAATCTTTTTTATTGATCCACATGTACGTTAGAGGTATACATATCTCTTCGTTTTGATTGACGTTTGAAGTTAGTTTAAACAAATAATGCATGTTTATTTATTTTTATTTTTGGTTATAATATTGAGACTGGGCCTATATCATATCTTTATAGGCATGATTACTCTGGTTATGGATAATAAACTCGAAAGGTATATTTACCTGTCAAAGTTTAAAACATGACAACACATTAGTTGCTCTAATTTTCCAGTTATTTTTCATTTTTACAAATTTCAGTCTAGCGAAAACAACACGTGCTGATATCGCTTGTTTTTGAAGACGTTGTTTGGTCAAAGGAACTGGAAGTAAAAAATCTAGAGATGATGGCAAAGAAGAAGAAACAAAGAGTTTTGAGAATGGGAGTGGAAGGAGATTATGTTAAAGAATTGCAGGTTTGGGATATTGAAAAAATACTGGTCTTATTAAACTTGTTTTGATTGATTTGGTATATAAATGACTGTAAGAAAGTTCCATAATTTACAACACCTGAAACGTCTATAATTTTTTGGGTTTGGTACCTACCAAAATGAATAGGGGAGCTATTTTCCAAGGAAAAAAATAATTATATTGTAATTTGGTTATACTTATGTGTTAGTAATACATGAACAAATTTCTTTAGCTAACATTATATAATTATTTGACAAAGTTTAATTTGACAAAATTATGTCATCCAATATTCAGAATGTTTGTTAGAATTTTGAGTCAAAGCTAAACGATCACCGTTTTCTTCGTTTTTTCATAACTAGAGCTAATATCAATGTTCGAATTAACAATGATTGTATGACATTTTATGTCAAATTTTTTGTTCATTGCTTTTATGTTCAAATGTGACTGGAAATGGAGGATAACAACATGTATATGCAAAAATATTAAGGCTGTCAGTTTGGGCTAAAACGGTTTTTATCATTGCCTATATAAATTTCAATACACAAGTTTTGCTGGTAAAGGTACATCATCGATAGTCCATACTATATCATCTTTCTTGAACTCTAAATAAATATTCAACGACTTTACCGTTATTTTTTAAGTATGTAACTGAACATGAAGTTGCTTTTCAAATTTATATCTCAAACGTTGACTCAAAATAGAATTATGTAGGAAGGTTTGCTGAAGTTGGGATTTTATTCCGGGCAGGAGGATATGGAGTATTCATGTTTTTCAAGTGGAACTACAAGAGCTGTCAAAACTTGGCAAGTGAGTGACATACTCATTTAAATTAAACATTTGCTCGAACTGAGCTTACTTTATAAAAACCATATGTTTGGAGTCATCGGTAGGTAAATCAAAAGATGGAATCATGACTTTAGAGCTCCTTGAAATCCTATTTGATGGAAACACAAAGGAAGTTACCAACAAAGGGGCGGTGAAGGTAACTTTTTCTCTTGACTGTAAGATTTTGAATTTACGCCTTACGTAGACAAGTAAACTTATCCTTAGTATCTGTGGATGCACCTCTTATGTTTGGCTGTATCCATATGGGTCTGGCAGACTTCTTACACCTACCTAATTTCACTATCTAAAATAATTCATGTACACTTATATTTTCATCTGTGTTCGAGTATATGAAAATCTATGTTTGAGTATATGAAAATGTACAGGCAGAGATAAAATGTACAAAACATTTATGACAAATCTTCATTTTCATTTTATTCTTGGCCAAAACTAACATGCACATTATTTTAGTTTTCATATTCAGTTGTGCATATTCAGTTGAACACAAGATTGCACATATTCAGTTGTGCATAACTTTAGTCTCATTGTTTTCTCAGTATTGATGGTCCTGTCATTATTATCTCAGTATTGATTATAACTTGAGTCTCACTGTTGATTATATTTTGTCTACAGGTAGGCGTTTCTGAAGAATGAGCAGTAGCAGCACTAGTTTATCATACTTGTTAGGTAGTTTGGTTGTTTATTGTACTTGCTTAGTTCAGATGTTTATGGTACTTTAACTGCAGCAGTAGCATATTGTTTGTGGTACGTAGTTCGGTTGTGTAAACTTCTATGTACGGTTAACCTTTTGTCTTGAAAATACTGTTCGGTTGTGTAAACTTCTATGTACGGTTAACATATTGTTTATGTTAGTGCTTTTGTTTATGTATTTTATGGTTTTTAAATGTGCTTATGTTTGAATGTGTATGTGTATATGTATATGTATTTTGCGGTTGTTTAATGTGTATGTGTTTATGTATTATGTTATAAGCTATGAACAAGATTGAACTGGAGGCAATTTATAGGCAGAGCCGGAATATTTTTAGTAGCGTTTCGAAAACGCTACTAAAAAACGGTACAAAAAATAAAGGGTCGAAGTACATTTTGGTAGCATTTTATACACGCTGCAAAAAAAGAATTTAGTGTTGTTTCATAAACGCTGCAGTAAAACGATTTATGGTAGCGTTGAAACAAGTGCAACTAAAAATCAGGTATTTTTAGTCGCGGGCTTTATAACAGCGTTTATCAAAACGCTACTAAAACTTTTAGTAGCGTTTTTTTAGCGCTACTAAAAATCAAAATTCTTGTAGTGTGCCTTCGGTCTTAGTTGTATACCTATTATTCTGGAATTTAATTAATGTGATAATTTCGGCCATGTTAATTATTTACTTGAAAACCCTAGACATTATGATAATATCACTGGATTTTCTTATAAAGTTTATAGTACATAATAAATAATTAGTATAAATGTTATATTAAGATAATATGAAATTATTTAAAATTTTCATTAATTAAAATTAATTAAACACGATTAAATTAATATAATACTATATATAAGACTATTATATAAGTACTATGAAAAATAAATGTTATATAATAATAAAACTTATATAGTATGAATGTATAAATCAAAGGTGGAACATTAAAAAATCCTAAATAGAGTTAAGGAATAAATACATACGTAAATGTACACATACTGTGATTTCCGATGTGTCCGACACTTGAATCACGATGGTATTTCATAAGAAATACATTATTCCATAAGTATATATCACTCGATATAATATATTGAAGATTATAAACCTTTAATATAAAGTTGTCCTTTATCATTTATATATTAATAGATTACTTGCATACTCTTTAGCTGTTGAGCTTTCCTCAAGTTAGAGATGTTATGTGTAGTACTACTAATATATTAAATAGACAAGTTAAGATAACTGCACATATTTGTTGAGCTTTTCTCAAGGTATGTGCATTATACTTAGGCCATGAAAATCTCACTTTACTTGTTGAGATTTGCTCAAGGTAAAGGCAGGATTAGGACAAGGTAACACAGGTTAGGAGTTATATATGATACAACAGATAAGGAGTTATCCATCGTATATGGGCCTATGATTCGTTGAGCTTTCCTCACAAGGTCAAAATCCCAAGGCATATGAGTCATAATACCCAATAGTGAAGTCGAAAGACTTCTACTTTTCGACTTAGGGTTGGTGAAACATAAAGGAATAATGAGAGCCTTATTAAAAAAATGAAATGATAACATTTAATCTTTCTGATATTGTAAGAATATATGTTATATAATGTTATAATAATCTACATTGATAAATTTTTGCATTTAATATGATTGATAAAATGTTTATCAACTAAGATATACAATTGAAATGAATTGAAGATTGACAAATAGAAATATAACATATACTTACTAATTAATACTTATTGCATGTTAATGTTCTATATACCCATGCAAGTGCCAATTTTTACAACTAATTTATACTTCGTAATACAATCGCTCACGTATTTATTTGGTTGAGACCATGTATTGCATTCTATGAGTTTCAGATTCTAAAAGCAATACAAGGCTATGGATATTTGAGCCATATACTATCGCATATAAGTGTTATATGGGAACAGTCACGGTCTGTAATGTTGATACTTCGATGAAGTTAATTCATTCGAAATAAGCTAATAAACAATACCATGAGATCGAGTATTCAATTTGATTGATTACAGAAGGATCATATTATGTTAAATGTAACACCATACTAAAACTACAAGAAAGTTCTAAGAATTCGATCACTGAAATTTTAGTTTGATCAGTTTATGTAAGGTGCATTATATTTGATATCCTTAAATGTTAAGGATGATCGAGTGTGTTTTTACAAAGAGTTCGTTATGATGTTGTAGCAAGGGTTTTCTTTTGAATGGTTCGACCATTTAGAAAGAAAAATGAGTGTGTACAAGAGTAGGTATGATTTAAGGTACAGTTGGGATGAAGAGAGTGGATAGTCACTTTTGCTTCATAAATGAACATCGGAAAACGAAATTGTAATAATAATAATAGATACTTAACATTGGAATAAGAAATACGATTTATGTTCCAAAATGTATTTTCATATATAAAATTGTTTTCTATGAGATTCATTTCTTTGAGTTCAAAATATTTGATCAAAGTACTCTCCACTGTAAACTAGTTATAGTATATGAAATAAATAAACTAGTGTGAGTTTTCCATATAACACTTATTGATTGCATCAAGTTACGAAAATATTTTCGTAAAACATATTGAACATTTTTTATGCAATAATAACTATTCTTCGGTGTCGACTAAAAATAGACATGATAATATTTCAGTGTAAATATTATGAATATTAGTTATGGAATAAAACTACAGTATGGTTTTTTTTCACAATAAAAGTAATGCAATTGAAAATGCTGAAGTATCTAAAATTATTTACAATTATTTTAAAATTATAGACTAAGTTGTAGTTTTGAGAAATAATTTTTATTATATGATTATGAATCGTACGCTACTAGTTAATTATATCTCAAACAATTAAGGGCTGTGCACCCATTTAGTGGGAGCATCATAAGAGTTGATGAACTCTTCGGATAGATACATATAGATGTATGCAATTGTAAGTCTATTAATACCAAAACAGTTTCACGTACTTCATCATATTCACTGATTAGTTGTCACAGACATGTACATGTGTATTGATATGCATGTATAAGTCTATGGTAAGCCCATAGAATATACATTGGAAGTAAATAATGTAACATGTAATAGAAATGATTCGATTTGATCGAATGGGTGAGTACATTGAAAAGAGTTCCGAACGTACCAAAAAATGAATAAAGATCAATCTCAAAAGCCACTCCTCCCTATGATACATAATGATGTATCGATAAGGAGTAATCGAACTTTGTTGGACAAAGCACGATTAAATTTGAGTGAAGTTCAGTTAATTTCTTGTTATAAGGTCATTTACTTAGGAGTAATACACAAGGTTAATATTGTTTCATTTAAATAATAGTTTACAAAATCATACAAGATAAGGGTTTATAAAAAACCCAACATGTCCTAGGCCAAGGACTTGGCAGGTTGTGGAGTTCGAAAGTCTACATGTAATAATTATTCTTGAGGGATTTTGTATGAATATCCTTAAAAGGAGTTTAGGAAGGACTGTCATTGGATGGCATATTTACGTTTTGAACATAAGTTTTCTAAAGTAAAACCAAATCAGTTTTATATATAAGGAAATTTATAAAATGTTTATGAATACCTATTCCTTTGCACCAAGAAACAATTGTTGTTTCAAGAAATACCAACTTCATAGTGAAGAAATTTATTTGGGAAATTATTGATAGTAAAATGGAATTGATACGATCCAAAGATAAAACCGATTACATGAGGTGAAATGAATTTAACTAACCTAAACAAACACGTCGCAATAGAGATTATTCTCGCATATTGAAGAGAAACCATGAGTTTCTTATCAATGTCCAAAATATATAATCCTTGGGTGTTTAATTAAACAATTAAGAATATCGACTCTATGATACGGTATGATGCGCAAATCCGAAAGAATTCCAAATACGTTATCAAAATATGATTTTGGCTGTCATAACCGAAGGGATGTGATCCATCAGTCGTGATGGTGTCTTTATGAGAAAGACTAATGTAGTTGGAATTAAATGAGCAATGCTGATAGAATAATCTCATAAATTTTAGTTATTAAAATTAGCGTTAACAATGCTAATAGAATAATATCATAAATTTTAGTTAATGAAATTAGCGTAATAGATTCATCATTCAATGTGATCAAATTATTTTGGATTTACTCATAAGAATATCGCTTGATAAGACTTAGTATTTTGGTACATATGTGATAAAATAGAAAATTCTAAATAATGATTTATAATAAACTATTTGCACAAAACAACCAAAGTGTCTCAAAGTCAGTGAGAGCGATATAGAGGTTGTGATTTTTTAGATATGATCCAAGAAATGGTACAAAAGCATCATTTTATAAGCATTAAAATTGAATAAGTATTTTGATAGAAATATCAAATGGTTTGCTTTTCAGTCAAAATGCAGAGAAAGCGTGTGTTCATTAGAAAGAATGTTAATAGGTACATTGATATTTTGAAACAATGAGTAAACAACATATTACTAGTTTTTAACAATGTGCTTGTATTAAAACCAGCCACTGTTGTTTTAATGCTCAACGTTGGATTTGTAAGTGATGTCTTTTATAGTGAGTATAAAAGATATTAGGAATGTCCCAAATTGATATGAAAGGTCAATTTATTAAAATGTTTAATACGGAACATGTAAGATGGATTCCGTAAGCATTAGCTATAGGAATTGCTATACATGTTATAATGTCTATGATATCGTGATTTGTTTATACAGAAGCAAACATCATATCCAAATTGATATCAGTAAGTGGTCATTTGAAGTATTCTCATGTATTTATGAAATATATGAGAACTTTTCACAGAAACAACGAAATCCTTATAAAAGAGTATTCGAACTCAAAATTTCATAAGCGATATTGAGTATAATATGTCAATAATAAATTCAAGTTAAGAATCTTTAAGTTGAAAATGTTCCAAATAAAGGACTGTAGCTAATTCAGTAAAAAAAGGCTAAGTACATCGCCTGGAATAGCACCATAAGAAAAAGCAATGTATATAAATATAAATGCACAAATTTATAACCGAGCTAAGGGTGATTCCAACTATTGAGAATCATATAACATTGTTATATGATAACAATGTCATGATATAGTTCTAACAGAATTTAGAGCTCACCAGAAGTTGAAAACATACTCCAAATTATTTCACATGATAAAGGCATTTATCAACGTCGGAGAGAGTTAATTAATAGAGTAGATTATTAAAGCATAATAGCATACCCGTTCACTAAGGGACTGACCCAATCGGTTTTGAGAAAATCAATTGGAGAAGTTGGAATACGGTTCCAAATTGACCCAAGTGCAAGTGGGAGAGTAATAGAGTTAAGGGTATGCCCTAAGGGAAATTATGTAATTTGTTACATATATATAACTCGTTGACCAATCTTGTTCGAAATAAAGGTGTTTTCTTTCTATTATGTACTTGATATAATGTGTTATATTAATAACTTTAATTAAAAGTATATTTAATAGAAAATCCATAAATGGTGTGTTTAGTGATAGTAGTTACAAATTTGTAACTGTGAGTAATTTATCATAATGAAAATAAATATATCATTTTAAATATTCCCAGTCAAGATGCATCGAGACTGGATATCGATGTAAACGTTGAGACTAGAGAACGTAACGCTCACCAAATATTGGGCATTGTATTACTCAAAACTGCTGGGGGCACCTAGGGGTTACATACTGATAGTTATTGGATAACTATGGAACGACTCACTCGACAGTTTTCCGTTATTTTATATAACTAAGGTCAAACAGAAAATATCAATGTGACTGATTTACATAGTTCTCTCGACTTGAGAATACCGTGGATCTTCAATATGAAAGCTCCGCTTTGATTATAGTCAACTCATGGCACGACGTCCATCGAGTTACTCTTGGTTGGTCGAGTGGAAGTATTAGAAGTGAAGCACTATTCAAGAGAGGATTCGTCTCTTCAGTTATATGGGGTTAGTATCACGGTCAACTCAAAGTCAAAGTCTCTGGCCAAAACAGTTCGGTTAATAATTATTATTGTTATTGAACCCAGGATGTTGTGTTTGGTTAATATATATAATTTTGCATAGTTTCACTACACCAGAAAAGACTTTTGGTAGTGTTGAAAAAACACTACCATAACTTTTAGTAGCGTTTTAGTGAACGCTGCGATACGACATGCAACTAAAAGTCTAAAACATTTTGTTGCGTTGTAGTAAACGCTACCAAAAATACCATATTATTGCGTTTTTGAAATGCAACCATAAGTTTTTCTGTTGGGTTTACAAAACGCTACCAAAATGAACATTTTTTGGTTGCGTTTTTGTTTGTATATTTTTTTTTGATTTTCTGTAGCGTTTATAAAATGCAACTATATAATTTTTTATATTAGTTTACATTTGTTTTTGTAGCATTTTAAAAACGCTACTGAAAGATATTGGTTGTTTGGCATCATATTTTAAATGTTGTTATTTACGGTTGATAGCTTGTACCATTTCCACAACCACTTATATAATATTCATATTAAAACAAGCGATTAATCACATAATTTTCATATTCAAATGAAAAAATAAATCACATAATTAGCATATACAAACAAACAATCAATCAATCATATGATCACCATATTAAAATAATTGTAAAAACACGCTAATCTCATAATCAAATATAATATCCATAATCAATTCGGTGTAGTTTTTCAACAAAATAAGTCACTTACTATAAGCATTCACAAACAAGTTTACAAAAATAGTACTAACAAAATATGACAACATATAAAACAATTAAAGTCATGTTCATTGCTTGGTTGCCAATAATTCTTTGTTGCTGGCAGTCTTCACTTCGAAATAGCTAATTACCTGTAAACGAGTTTAACAATCAACAATAAGAATTACAAACCAAAACTGAATGCTAAACTAGAACTTGATTGTTAATTCCATTGCACTGTGTTTGCATTAAAATCTGTTTTTTTCTCCTTACTGTGCATTTCTATGTTACAGTTTGCTTTTCTGTGTTTGTTGTTGCTACTAGCTCTTTAAATGTGCACCTTTGAGGACCTTTTCTTTCTCAAATCCTCTTTCAATATCTAAATCTTCTTGCTTTTTTCATGTCATGCATGTATATACAAACCCACCCTCGGATAAAATAATCAGTATTGTACCAAACGAAGCTGCTAGACCTGCTATTAATCCAACTTTACTTCTGTCCTCCTTTTCTACATTTTCTGGCTTTTCTCGCTCTTCTATCTTTTCGTCCAGGTTAGAACTGAAGCTCTAAGATATGATTTCATGTAACTCTAATGTCGAACTTGTAGAAGCTGAAAAACCAATGGCAACTTTCGAAGGTAAAACTTTTCTTAGATCAACATTATACGAGAGGCTTGAATTTCCTCTATATATTCGACTTTCATCATATATCGGGAAAACTGACAAATTTTGGGTGTTTGAATCGTTGGTAACCCATGCATTTGCAGTTCGGCCATCTTTGATGCTACTGTTCCATGTTACATTTGCAACTGAAATGATCGAGCCGACATCGATTCCTACATGACTCGCCGAAGGATCAAAAGAATCCCTATGGCTGTCAAACTCAACAGCAACAATGGGCCCATAAAATCATTTACAAATCCATATAAACCAAGAAGGAAACCTTCTGATCCTACCGGAATTGTTGAAGTATATTGTGCAAGGAAAAAGGCCAAGCCCTCACAGCAAAAATTCTGATTTATGCATTTGATAATGAAGGAGAAATGCGTGGTGAAGTTTGTAAGTTCTCTAGATTTCTCATCCCACATAAAAACTCTTTGTTTGCATTAAAACCTGTTTTTTTTTCTCCTTACAATGCATTTCTGTGTTACAGTTTGCTTTTCTGTATTCGAATTTCTGTGTTACAGTTTGCATTTCTGTGTTTTTTTTGCTCCTTTTTTTACACTCTATGAATATCTACTATAAAGTCAACTATTTTCCAACATAGCTACACTCCTTCTCCAACCCATACTAAAGCAACATCAATTTCTACCGTCAACCACCAAACATAACCACAAACCACCTACCACCAAAATCCACACTCCGCTATTCTCACCATACAACCATAAACTTCCCAAACCCACATAACTTAAGTCCAGGTTCCTCTACCACTTTCATCTCTCCAGCACCCTTGCATTCAACTCCACAACCCCACACATCAATCATAAATGACCACAATCATTCCACTAAACAATATTGAATATCACACACCTCTCACTCCATCAACCTTCAAGCAACCAAGCTCACTGTAACCGCCACTCCTTAACCACCCTCTTCACCGCAAAGCCAGCCCTGCTCTTTCTTTCATTCCACAAACTACCACAAAACTATCACCACAGCAATATATTTTCATTTATTTTAATGCAAACACAGTGTAATGGATTTTTTTGTTTCATATTATGTTATGCATATACATTTGAAACATGTTGTGTCAGTGAGGAGAGTGTCTAACTTTACTAAAATTATATAGCAAAACGTGTATGTGTGTAAAAGTGAAATTGACTGAGCTTATTGTTTGATAAGCTATTACACTACAATAAATTAAGATGAAATATTTTATTTGAAAGTTATGACCTGCAAAGATATAAACATGCATCCTTACTGTATCCAACTCATCTGATTTTTTATTACCATAAATTCGTTGTCTTTGTGTAAAAGATAGTTAATGTGATTGTTAAGACGTTTAATATATTGGCTGTCATGGATGGAAAATTAAATTTGTTACCACTATTTTTTTAAGTCTTTTTTCCCAGCTAATGCCATAGCAAAGCATAATTTGTAGCAGAGTAACTATTTTATTAGAAAACCATTCTATGTCACTAATTTTTTAACGCGTACGTTTTAAGCAAGAGAAATAAGAATTACAAATTTGACTATATTTAGCTATGCCCAGATACATGATCATATTTTAAATTTAATGTTATATCCCTTTTTATTGATTTTAACCGTACATTTCATTTTAATCCCCTTGTAACTACAATGTTTTATCAAAATTCAAGATCAAATATTACACGTGCTCTTACTCACTAAATTAGTTTATTATTTTAGGGATTTATACTACAATGCTTTATAAAAAGTTTATTATTCCAGTTCATATTTAAACAAATAACAAGTTTATTATTCCAGGCATAGACTTGTAGTAATTAGCAAATATATAAATAAAAGAAGAAGAAAAATAATATGATGTACTGAAAAATAATACTTACTAGAACTTGATTCTCCAATAACATATGCTATTGGCCAAGCTATCGTAGTACCAAAGGCATCTTCCATGTATGTACACTCCGATGTAGGTCTCCACAGCAATGCATCATTAACTCTCACAAAGTTTACCCAAACTTTTACCGCATCTTTTCCTAGTGGAACACAATGAACCATCGTTGTTGGATCAGCTGAAGTGATAGTTCCTTCAGCCACTACTTGTCCCATTTCACCCACATCAATCAGCTTGCATCTATTACCTGGTACCAGATTTGCACTCTGTTGGATAAGTAAATAAATAATCTTTCTTATGCGATGAATTGTTGAGCAAGCACCATCTTATTTAGAAAATGTGTTTATATAAATAACATATGTTGAAACATACTTATTTTCAAACAAATGTGTGAACTAGCATGTAAAGAATAAAATAAGTTATAAGAAAATGCATGATTTTTTTAAACAAACGTGTAAACTAGAAAAATAAATTTTCAAATTGCATCAAAATAAAAGGACAACTTCTAACACATTATTTTACAACTAAATTTTTATAAAAAAATATTTAAGACACACAAAGTTACCTGAGGAGTCTCTTTAGCCTTACAAGGAGAAGTCAAAATGTTTGCTCTAGCCTTGCAAGAATAAGTTGAAACACTTGTTTTTTCAGCTACAACTTTTGATTTCGGCCACGCTATTTTCCAACCAATGGCATGTTCAATGCATGACATATCAACAATGGGTCGCCACAAGAAAGAATCTCCTTTTTTGCATAGCCTACCAAAATCATAGCGGCTAATGGACCAAGCGGAATACCATTCATGGTCATTTTTGAATCACTGGAGCATAATCTTCTTTCGACAACCAAAACTTCACCCTCATTCCAATCATAAATCTTGCACTTGTTGTTTGTGCTACTAGATTTACTCTAAAACGAACAATATATTTAATGTTAAAAAGTATGTAGAAAACTACAAATAGTTACCGTGAATTATAAATTTTACCATAATGTTTTCCTCCAGGTATACACATATACCCACATATACGCTAATGCATGCATGTATGTTGAATCTATTACTGACAAAGCCTAGATTGTAAATGCTCCTACCTACAACCATTATATTTACCGAAATGTTAATGGATAACTCTTGTTCAAACTTATAAAGTATTTCAAATCAAACATAAATGAATACATTTGAAAGAATAAACCACCGAGAACAAAAAATAAATAATCTAAATAAGTTTTTTACTTTCATCAACTAAAAAACTCTTTTTTTCTAAGTAAAAACACAGATATAGGTAGGCAATAATAGGATTCCAAAATTTACATAGCATAATAACAAAAAAAAGCCATACTAGTAGACAAAAACAGACCCTAAACGTCTGCACTTGTCCCTTAAAAGCACACATCATATTAACCTAAGGGCTAGCCCAAAATGAAAACATAATTCAATCCAACCAGCTAGCACATGCTGAAATCCATGCTGTTGGGAGCCTCAAATGAAGTTATATGAGCCGAGTCCTGCCTTATCAACTAGTTGCTAATAAACATATGGGTTGAGCCTAACACTCCTATTGCCTGGTGCAAGACTATACAGGTCAGGGCTTATAATATTATTGCCCAACCCAAAACCATAGAAGCTAGGTACACTAATTTTGAAAATATCATAGACTATAAATGACAGTTTAATGTCAAACACAACTAGTTAAACATAAGAAGACAGGAGTCTAACCTCGTTTGGAGGATGCGCTGCAGAAGACCAGTAAAGCAAAGATGTTAACTTCAACTCACAGATAACTGTATTAATACATCAAACATAGTTAAAAAAAAGAAACGAATAAAATTAAGACAGACATAGTTAAAAAGTGAAAACAATCATATTAGTTTGTAAGTGTTTTCTCATAGCTAATTTTGATAGTTATGTTTATACATCAGTCTTTTCCTCCCCTCGACCATCTACTTAAGTTTCAATGATTTTTTTGAGTTACAAAAAGCTTACATATTAAGCTCGTTTGTTTGTACAAATCAAATAAAAATAATTAAAGTTTGGAAAATATGATTCACTCGAACAAACATAAAATTGGAGAAAAGGGACAAATAAGAAAACAAGAAAGGAAAGCATTGATAAATGACAACCATACATGTGAGAGAGGAGAAATATATATTGGACTAGTTTTTATAAGAGCTAGCTATATATTTTAGGTTCGGTCAACAAATCAACCTAATATAAACAGTCTCTTGTTTCCTTACCAGACTTGAATATATATCAACAAATGAACTAAATAAGGAAGATGAACTTATATATCACACTGATTCTCATTGCAATATTTCTATAGAGGCATATGCATACATTGATAATTTAATCCTGAGTTATAAATATAAACATAAACATGTGAACTAACGATTGTATTTATATTCTTCTACAGCAATTCATTCATCAAATGCCTATAGTTGTTGTCTGACAAAAGACCAAAACTGAAGACTATTGTTGTGCTTAAAAGATTTCTGGCCTATTGAGCTCGTTAAATAGTGACCCAAATGTGAAAAATAAAATAAACAGAGCCTTATAGTACTAATATCTCAGCATACACAAAATATGATAACTAAATGGTAACCATCAGTGTTAGCCTACCATGCTAATCTTGTTCATTGGAATTTTGTTCTAAATATTCATTTACCTTCCTACCTTGTAACATCCAATATCACTAAGCATACCCCACCCTCTTTGTAAATTTCATATGTATCATTATGCAAAGCTTCTCTGTGTACTAATATCTCAACCCAATACCACTAATATCTCAACCCAATAAATAAAATAAACAGAGCCTTATAGTACTAATATCTCAACTCAATATCACTAAGCATAAGCCCACCCTCGTTGTAAATTTCCTATGTATCATTATGCAAAGCTTCTCTGTGTACATTGACAACTTCACAACCCTTTGCCGTACCATTTCAATTGAAAAACAAAAATCAATTTACGTACCTTGAATTAGCTGTACAAAAGCAAATCCTCAGAGCAAAGGGTATCGACGATGGGGAGATGCGGAGCTGTAGATCTGATTTGTTAAGGAGCGATGGCGGAAATTTTTTCAGAGGATTCGATCAATCTGATTTGTTAAGGAGCTGTAGATCAATCTAATTTGTTAAGGGTATCGACGAGGCGGAGATGCGGAACTGAGATCTGAAAACGGAGCGTTAACGGATATTTTGATGAAGGCGGAAATTTTGATGAAGGCGGAAATTTTGATAAAGGCGGAAATTTTAATGAAGCGGAAATATTGTGGAGGAGCGAAGGCGAGGGAAGCTGAAGCGAGGGAGGGAAATTTTGATGAAGGCGGAAAAATTAGGCCAGTGGAGGGAAGGGCTTGAAAAATAAATGTAACGAGCGGCAATGTTTCACAAAAATTAGAATTGAACTTAATCAAGCCCCCCAAAACAAAAGTAAAGAGATTATTGGTGGCATTCACACCACAAACACTACTAATAAATGCAACTAAATATAGGTTTTCTTATAGTGTTTTAATATTTATATAAATAACAAGTTTACATACATACATATATTTGGACAACATTCAATACATATAGGATGAGCCAACATGTCCTTTGCGATGCAAATTCCAACATTTATATACAAGCATGTTATACCTTGCACAGATTATTATGTTACACATGCACACACACACATATATATGTATATGATACATATGTGTATTATCATATTTAATTGAATATAAATAAAATAAATTTCTATCTATAATTTATAAAGTTAAATGAAATAAGAGATTTTATTTAAATTAAATTTAGAAATGTTCTAAATAAATTAGACTTCATAGGTAGGGATGAGCAATATTCGGTTCGAACCGAATTAACTGACAAAACTGATTCATTTCGGTCGGTTCGATTCGGTTATGAAATTGTATCAATTTGAATTCAGTTTGTAAAATATTTTTATTTTGGTTATCTATTTAACCGAATTAATCGAAATTTTATTATATTATCCAAATTCATAGCATTGTAGTACTCTTAATAATTTGTTTAGTAATAAAAACCAAACTTTATCTATTGAAAATTTGTTAATTTTTCTTATAAACTTAAAAAAGAACTCAAAATAGTTTCTCTAAACATAAATTTATGTTCTTCTTTAATTAAATCGATCATTTGAATAATAACCTATGGTAATTTGTCTTACTTTTTTAGTTTGGCTAAATCGGTTACAGACCGAATAAATTGAAATTAATTTGGTTCAGTTTGGTTCGGTTCTGATTTTTTTATTTCAGTTTGGTTTGACATTTTTTACCTCAAAAACAACCGAACCGACCGAACGCTCACCCCCATTCATAGGCCCAATATAGATCCAATAAGGAATTTTTTTTAAAATTCACTCATATCTTCCGCTGCAGGCTGACCCTATTTCAACAAGTGCGTGGTCGAAACTCCAACGTTAGGGATGTGTATTGATATGGTGGGCCAAACTTTAAGCATATGAATACTAATAGAGAGAGATGTGTTTATGGTTGTCGATGCATGGAAACATTCAGATTTCCTATGCAAGAATTACATTCTAAACTGTCTAGACAAGATGTTGTACAAAGTGTATCAGCCTCATTAGAAAGCAAAGGCTCTTTGGAACGCACTTGCTACAAAATACAAAATAGAGAATGTCAATTTGAAGAAATTCATCCTAGACAAATTCATGGACTCTAAGATGATAGACTCCAAATCTGTAACTACTCAACTACATAAACTACAAATTATCATTCATGAACTTGAATCAGAAGGCCATAAAGTTGGAGAATCTTTCTTGGTTGAAACAATAACATGAAAGCCGCCTCCATCATGGAGAGGCTACCGCAACTATCTAAAGCATAAAAAGAAGGTGATTTCTTTACAGGTCCTCATCGTTAGACCGAAGATAAAGGCAGATAACTGCGGGATTACATAACAAAAAAGCGAGGAGGTATTTGTTACAGAAGGGTCAAAGAGGATAGGACACTTCAGCAATAACAAGAGGAAGAATTTCACATAGAAGAGAAAAGTAGCAGAAAAGAAACCCAACGGAAATAAGCAGTCCAAGAAGTTTAATGGCAACTGTTGGGTTTGTGGCAAGTCGGTACACGCCAGTAAAGATTACAGACATAAGAAGGAGAACAATTTAGAGGCAAATATGGTGGACAACATAGAAGTGGATGAGTATAACTTTTCTGGAGTTGTGTCAGAATGCAATTTGGTTCAAAATCCTACACAGTGGTGGTTTGACACAGGTGCTACTCGACATGTATGTTCTGATAAATCCATATTTTCCACTTACAACAACCTCGATCAGGGAGGAAAACTCTACATAGGTAATTCTGCAGTTTCCATGGGCAGTGGCATAGCCATCCTCAAGTTCACCTTTGGAAAAACTATTACATTGAATGACGTGCTTCATGTTTCATACATCCGCAAGAAACTAATCTCTAGATATTTACTATCAAAAAAGGAATTCCAAACGGTCTTTGAGTCGGACAAGGTGATTCTATCCAAGGCTGGAATTTATATAGGAAGCAGATATTTATGTGATGGCATGTTTAAGGCAAATGTTGATGTAGTCAGCAAAAATACTATGTATTCTGATTATGCAATGAATAAAAATGAAGTTTCTTATTTGGTTGTGCATGAAACTCTATTATAACATGATAGATTAGGGCAAATAAATTTTCAAAAAATGAAAAAACTTGCAAACCTAGGATTAATTCCAAAATTTCAAGTAGATAAAAATACAAATGTGGGACATGTGTAGAAGCGAAAATGGTCAAAAAACTTTTTCATACTATTGATAGGAGTACTGAACTATTGGCGATGGATCATACTAACTTATGTGATTTCAAGTCATTACCTACAAGAAGTGGGAAAAGGTACTTTATCACATTCATTGACGATTACATATAATATTGCTATGTATATCTTTTAAATAGTAAAGATGAATCGATTACATCCTTTATAAAATACAAAGCTAAAGTAGAAAATCAACTTAATAAAAAGATCAAGATATTGAGATCAGATCGAGGTGGAGAATATGAATCACCATTTGAATAATTCTATGTAGAAAATGGAATAATTCATCAAAGAACAACCTCATATTCACCATAACAAAATGGTACTATCGAGAGAAAGAATAGAACGCTAAAAGACATGGTTAACGCTATGCTTTTAATTTCAAACCTACCAACGAACTTGTGGGAGGAAGCCTTAAATATGTCTAATCACATACTAAATAAGGTTCCTCACAGTAAAACAAGAACGATTCCATATGAATTATGGAAAGGACACTTACAAAGTTTCAAATTCCTCAAAGTGTTGGGGTGCTTGGCAAAAGTTCCGGTTCCACCTCCCAAAAAGGTCAAATTTGGAATAAAAACTATAGACTGTTACTATCCAGGACCCACCGAAAATAGTAGCGCTTATAGATTTTTAGTCTACAATTCTAATATAAATGACATCAGTATAAATACGATCACGGAGTTAAGAGATGCCTCATTCTTTGAAGATGTGTTTCCACACAAAAAGAATGATAGAACATTTATCCCTAAAAGGACAGGAGAAGAAAGGGATGAACCACATGAAGATGAAACTCGTCATTAAAAGGATGAAATTGAACAAAGAAGAAGCATAATGGTAAGAAATTCCAAGCCTTTTGGCTTAGAATTCTTAACATACTTGTTAGAACATGAACCTCAAACTTACAAAGAAGCAATGTCGTCTTCAGAATCTTCATGTTGGAAATAAGCAATCAAAAGTGAGATTGATTCAATTCTAAGTAACAAAACTTAGGAATTATTTAACATTCCACTGGAATAAAACCAATTGGTTGTAATTAGATCTTCAAAAAGAAGATGAAACCAGATGACTATATTGACAAATATAAAGCCAGATTGGTAGCCAAAGGATATCGTTAAAAAGAAGGTGTAGACTTCTTTGATACTTATTCACCGGTTACACGAATAACCTCTATAAGAATGCTAATAGCAATTACATCCATCTATAATCTATAAATTCATCAAATGGATATAAAAATTGCATTCTTAAATGGAGATTTACATGGAGCAATCTGAAGGTTCTATTTCTAAGGGAAATAAGAATAAAGTTTATAGATTAGTCAAATCATTATACAAACTCAAACAAGCTCTGAGACAATGGCATAAAAATTTTGACAGTGTCATGATGAAAAATGGTTTTCATATAAATGAATGTGAAAAGTGTGTTTATTACAAACAAGTTGGTCAATCATATGTGATTATTTGTATATATATGGACGATATGCTAATCTTTGGTCCCAACATTAAGTTTTTAGAGACCATAAAGAAAATGTTAATCAACTATTTCGAAATGAAAGACTTATGAGTAGCAGACGTTATTTTGGGAATCAAAATAATAAAAATACCTAACGGAATTGAATTATCTTGGTCACACAATGTAGATAAAGTGATTGAAAATTTCCAAAATTATGGAATCAAATGGGTAAGAACACCTTTTAATCATCGGAAGTACTGCATAAAAACACCAATGAGAGTGTAATGCAACTGGAATACTCTCGTGTAATAGGATGTTTAATGTATCTCATGAATTGCATAAGACCAGATATTGCTTATGCAGTAAGTCGACTAAGCAGGTATACAAGTAACCTATGGATGGAACACTGGAGAGCACTAATGAGAGTGTTGGGATATTTAAATAACACCATAAAGTTATCATTACATTACTTAAAATATCCTGCCATCTTAGAAGGATATAGTGATGCAAACTGGATTTTAGACTCAGAGGAATCAAAATCAACAAGTGGTTATGTCTTTACTTTTGCAGGAGCAGTTGTATCATGGAAATCTACTAAACAAACATGCATAGCTTGATTCACTATAGAATCTGAGTTCATTGCATTAGATAAAGCAGGCGAAGAAATAAAATGACTTCATTAATTTCTAGAAGATGTTCCATTTTGGTCCAGACCTATAACGACCATATGTATTCACTGCGATAATCAAGCATCGTTAAGTAGAGCGCAAACTTTGTGTATAATGGAAAATCATGACACATTCGTAGGTAGTTACTTTTAAATGGAACTGTTTCCATTGATTATATAAGAACTAATGATAACCTAGCGGATCCATTTACTAAAGGTTTATCAGGAGAGAAAATTGACTACGCATCAAGAGGAATGGGTTTAAAAGCCTGAACCCAAAAGAGTTACCTTATACGGAAACCTCTCCTAGCAACTAGAGTTCCCACGAACTAGGATCAATAGGCAAACCAATTCCGAGTAACTTAAGAAGTAATGCATTTGTTTGGACTTAATCCTACTCCATTCCTATAGTGCATAATAGAATGCATGCATATAGAAGTATTAAAAAGGTTGAGCTATGCTTTTAACGATGTCCATATCTTGAAAATGTCAAATGGAGTATATGTAGGATACTTTTTATGGATGCGATCACCTATGTCAGTGTGAGCTGGATCGGCTCTATGAGAATATTAAAGGCTTAAATCCTCTAAAAAACTCGCATAACCAAATTTGTTCGGGACCAAAATGAATACAACCAAGAAATTGGACGAGAAGACAAACAATGATTTGTAAAGCTTATTGTTTGGTTATACACCAATGACTGACAGATCAAGATGAATTCACCGATTAGCCAAGTATATCCGATATGTTTTAACTAGGGAAAATTCAAATAAATATCTACTTATCCTCTGTATAGCATTTTTTCATATGTACTCCGTGATATTCCCCTTTGTGTGGGGGAGACAAATATCGTCATTCATGTGGAGGATTGTTGGAGATCCTTGCATTGAAGAGGTGAATGCAGATATTTAAAGTCCCATATTGGAAAATATGAGAGGAGTTGTTATGTTTAACTACTCTTTCACATCAACCTATATTGACCCTTAGGGTCAGGTAATTTTATGCAAAGGGGAGAACCTACATAGCCATGGTCTAACACATGGGCCCATCCCCCGCCCGTCCCATACCGAACCTAGCCGGTGCTGGTCCAATAAGACTGGACCGTGTTATATTTTTGCTAAACGAAAATAAACAGTTTTTCTATTTAAATTCAAACAATTTGATTGTTAGTTCAAAACGAATTGACACGACTGTTGGGCATTGCAAATAACCGTAGCAAATAGGCATCACTGTTGCAAACAATTGCATTGATTCAGACGAATAGAAACAACCTTCTGAACGGACGTGACCGCTGAAGGCTATAAAAGGATAGGAATGCGGTTCGCATTCCTCATCCCTTTTTTGCATCTTCTTCCTCTTTGTTTTATTCTGAAATCAAAGCATTATTGCATCATAGAGTAGATATGCTCCTTATAATCTCGTGTGGATTATTCTGTTGTATCTAGGGAAACTTTGCAAATAATTTTTTAAGGAGATTGCTAGGGTAAGCCTCAAATTTCTTACTGTTTTATATTAGTATCTTGTTGTTGTGCATCCTTGTTCATGTTTTTCGTACAATTCTTACACTATATTTTTGTTGTTACTTACTGTTTCGGTAATACGACCATCTAGAGTTGGTACAAATATTTGATTTCTTGTCATAACATATTTCAACGTAAGAGGTATTGTCTGTTTCACCACATTTGATTATGTCAGGCAATTCTTTATCTACTGTTATCTCAATCACGCATTTAGCATATTCAAACCTTAGCAAATTTTCAGTTGCTTGATTAAAGCATGTGAGTTCACCAATGTGGCAAGAAGCTAGTTGATTCCTAGAAGGGTCCAAGCTATGTTTGGGATTTTGTAAAAATGAACCCATATCGAAACACTTTTGACTTGGGATTGAACATTACTAAAAGATGGCTTCCAAAGTGAAATGATAAACATCTTTCCACTTATGGATAGGGTCTCTTTTAATGATTTTTTGTCTATCTTCCTCATTTGAAAATTCAAAATAAAAATAGTATTATATGATTTAATCCTGTATGTGCCATGCAATTTCCATATTCTTTTCAAGTATGAAGTACTGCCTTGAAGGGGAGAGTTCCATCGAGGAAGAATCCCACTTAAATTCTGATTTAACTTCTGTAAAAATGATATATTTCATCCAATTAAATGATATAAATATACTAGACATTCAAATATTATCTGTATTGTAATTATATTTATGGCGACGTACCTTGCATTTCTGATAATGCAAGCAACTTAAATTATTGTCGTTGCACTTAATTTGAAGCTTTTGGGTTTGAAATTATGTTTTTGATTACCATATTTGTATTATGATGAATTTGTATATGAATTTATTTTTGTAAATTTTAGCGGTTGAATTTACAAAATGAAAAGTTACAAGGATATTTTACACATCTCAATAAATAATAAAAGCATTTACAAAAACCTCAAAAATATTACCGTATGTCTATTTGAGATGCTCTCCCATTTGATACTGTAAATATTTTAAGGGCGAAATTGAATTTTAATTTCAAAAATATTATCGAAGGAGGCAACGCCATACCGACGTTGCACCATGCTAAAAGAAAGGCATTGGTAAGGTGATGGTAACATTGCGTAGGTAATATATTATCTACATCTTGCCAATACCGTGCCAACGCTACTTTTTCAGCATTGACCAGAGGTCGGTGTCTCTAAGTTGGTATATTGCATTCTTTCTAGTAGTGTATATTTATATACTTTATGTTATGTGACTTATGTATCTTTATTTTAATTAAAAAAAAATTCCGTTTTTGTTAACATAAATATGGTGTACATATTAAAATTTTCATATTTTCATAATTAAGTAAACAAATTTACGAATATTGGTTAATTGGATTTATCTAACTTAGTTTAAATTCAAGACTGCATAATTAATTTAAATATATGGGTTGAAATGTAAAATATTAAAAGAAAAGTGAGGTGAGTTTTGTAGTAATCATGGTAATTTTAAATGTAATTGTTTGAAGTTAAAAGTAAAATTCTACAATGCAATGTATAATAAATTTGTTAAGCTAAGTGAATTACAAAGCCATTATTGTTTTATGTAATTTATACATCTTTATAGGTGAAATAAAAATTAAATTTACCAATTTGGTTTGTACAATTATGG
Source organism: Allium fistulosum (assembly GCA_030737815.1). Taxonomy (NCBI): domain Eukaryota; kingdom Viridiplantae; phylum Streptophyta; class Magnoliopsida; order Asparagales; family Amaryllidaceae; genus Allium; species Allium fistulosum. Next base: position 1,183,438,829 of record CM060902.1, read on the forward strand.
TATACACACTAAAATTGTCGTTCTTTAGTGTTTATAAGAAATATTATTAAATATTAGCAAACTAAATTTATATAAAAAAATTAAATTTTGGATTATGTAATTAATCTAAATATATAGATTTGAATATAAAATATTAGAAGGTAATTGATGAATTATTAGTTAATAATGTATAAACTTTAAAATGTCCATACTATAATGTAAAATGATCGAGAGAGGTAGTAAAATAAATGTAAAGTGATAAATTAAAGAGATTTGAAAATAAAATATCAAGAAAGAACCGAGAAGAAGAAAGTAAACTCCTAGATCAACAAGAAAGTAAAAAATTCTTCTACTTTACTATCATTTAGTATAAAAATTATCGTTTTTTGGTTTGTAGTAAGATTTTATGAATTGTAACCCCTTTTGAATTAAGTTTTTTAAAAATCCAGATTCCAATATCATTTTATGATTTTTGTAAAGCTGATATCATTTTTACTTTATTTTTTTGGTAGTTTGTAATACTATTTTACATGACTTAATTTGTAATGCTACTTCATAGTTTTATAAAGGTGGTATAAGTTTATTTAATTTTTCGAATATTAATCGTGCTATTTTTCATAAATTATTTTATAATGCTATTATGATGTATCAGTTTCGTATTTACCGAATTAAAAAAAATAAAGCACTTATACTTCAATTTTATCATGTAATAGTTGATCTTACATTATGGTAGCATTTTATGGTTAAATAACATGACTCGTTAGCATTTTGTACTTGCTATATTTATTTTTACATTATTTTTCATATAATGACTATATACAATATATTTTTTACCTAATGTTATTTTTGAAGCAATTGATGATCAGTGAGCATGATGAGGTGTGCAACAATGTTGCATTGTACTGAAATAGGTAGGCAACATGGTAGACAGTGAGTGGAGATATAGTTTTCTTTGTTAGGGTTAGGTTTGAGGAGGCATCTATGAGCAGTGTAGAGTGATTGTGTACGGTGGCGTTGGAGGCGCGGTGGTGTTGAAGTAGCGATGTTCGGCTACATGCACGTGAGGAACAAGAAGTGGAGAAGAAATTCCTTATTCCTAAATTTTGAAGAGTTTGTCCTTTAATGCAAAAAATTTGAAAGTTTGTCGTTCAAACTCTTTTTGAAATCGTTTAAGTACTAAATGGTTTGCAATTTTTTTAATGTTTAAACGGTTCTCTGAAGACTGTTTATGTAATGATCCAGAATTTTGAACACTTCGTATTTAAATATCTGAATTATTTAAATATTTGAATTTTGATTTAATGTCATTAAATTGATTTTATAATCTTTTTAACTCTCTTGCAATTAATAGCTAATGATGGTAAACTTGTTTTTAAAAATTGTTTACAAAGTAAATACTTCGAAGAAATATCGATAATGTGATCGAAATCGTTTTAACGATAAACGACTGTTTTCTCGATAAAAGTTGTTCAAACTTTTTGTGCTTGTCTAATATTGAAGTGTAATTAATAGCAACTAAAAATATTTTAGTATTTATGGCTAACCAAATGTGAATAGTAAGAGATTAACAAATGGATTAAGAAGAAGATATTTTGGTGAACAGTGTCAAGATATTTGTTTTAGGAAATAAAGTGTAAAGGTGGCATGTGAGAGGGAGCATGCACGGTTACCTTTCATGAATGGTAAGATTTAGATGGTTGCCTCTTGGCCACCTCGACTTAGGACTTTTCACATGTTACATTAACTCATTTGTTAATTTAAACAACATGGTGCTAATCCATTTCTATCTCCACTAATTAATCTCTAATCAATCCAAGTCTCCTCCAAACTTGAACAAAGGTCTTAGAACATCATGGAAACATGGAAAAGAAAAGTAAAGTGGAGAAAAAGGAGCACAAAGGGGAGTCTCAAGATGGTCCGTGAGCATTAGTGGGCCAGGAGGTGAGGAAAAGTACATTTTGAGGGCAAAGGTTGGATCTTTTGGATGTTTGGTGATGATAGGAATTGTTCTAGTGTTTTGGTGCTTATGCCTTGTGTTTAGCATGGATTTAGGTGAGTTTACCCATCATTGAATGAATATATATTGTGTTGTATTGTTGTGTGCTTGAATGTAAAGTTAAAGTAAAGTTAACTAATTAAAGTTATAACTTTTGGGCCTTACCTGCTTTTGAAAGCAAATGACAAATTTATACCATATATCATCACTTCTATTACCCTCTAATACATGCATTGTGGCTTATACTTTGTGTTTACATGTTTGGTTGGCTTGTATGTTGAATTGATGTTAATATGAAAGTGTTTGTATTGCAATAGTCGATACAAGTGCACTTTGGAATCCCCTTCCTTTAAACTTATTTAAATTGGTGATATGTAAATATATAATGACATAATATATTTTGGTTTTTCTCTACACATAATTTGGGGTATGGGACAGTAAAAAAGCGGTTGGGAAAGTTGTAGAAATTGTTGAACAAAGCGGCAAAAGTCATTGCGTGAATGGTCGATATATGAGCATTTTTAAATCGCTTTGTGTTCGATGATTTTTAGTCAAATTTTAGAAGATAACCTTACGAGTTTCTTAGTTTTTTTAATAATTAAAATACGTGTAATTATTACTGTAAAAATATTAAGGTTTAAAAAGTTATAGAACGGGTTGAACGAAGTTAAACGATAGGCATGAAATAGTCGCTATCAATGCACTTTGAAAAATAGATTGCTTTGTGGAATTTTTAATATGATTTTGAAAGATATCCTTAAGTGTTTATTTGCATGGTCTTTATGCAGTCTAAGTATAACACTTACTGTAAAAAAATTGGATCTTAAATCATGTATTTAAGTGGTAAACTAGTCACAAAGTTCAAGCTTTTCTATATTATTCTATGTCCACTAACATTCATAGCACTTATAAATGCTATCTTTGACCCATGACAACATTTTGGGCTCTTTTTACAACATTGGTTGTGTAATGATACTTTTAATACTTATTGTGATTTTAAAATATTTTAAAATCATATTTAAATTAATTATTTTTCTATAGTCTTTTTAGAGAAGTTTAATAACATATATTAGAGTATTTTAAAAGTGGGTTTAAGTTTAAATATATTTTTATTAATTATTTATGAAATTTTAAAGTAAAGGGTTTTTAAATGTAAAACATTCTTTTTATTGATTTTTGTCATATTTCAAAATTAGTTATTTTTAAGTAATATTTATAAAGATATTTAAAATGCATTTATATTATTTTTAAAGTGATTATGTATATAAGTTTTGGAAAGGTTAAGTTAAGTATTTTATAAAAGAATAAAGGTGGTTTTGATTATAACACTTAGTTATTATAAATGTTTTGAGAAGTTAATTAAAAGTATACTGTCTTGTTATTAAGTATACTTAAATATTTAAAAGAAGTGTTTTAAAGATAATGTTAAGTATAGAAGTATTTTGCGTTTATAGTAAACAATGTTTTAGCAACATTTGTTTTTAACCATTTTCATTAAGCTTAGGAATGTAATTGGATCTTTAAAAAGAATGTTTTAAAGATAATGTTAAGTATAGAAGTGTTTTGGGTCTATAGTAAACAATGTTTTAGCAATATTTGTTTTTAACCCTTTTAACTATACTTAGGAATGTAAATAGATCTTTAAAATGAACGTTTTAAAGATAATGCTAAGGGTGAGATGTTTTGAGTTTATAGTAACGATGTTTAAGCAATATTATTTTTAACCCACTTAATTGTACTTTTGAAAATGTGAAATCTTGTTTAAGATTTGTGAATATTATTATACTATTTGGGATAAGGATATGAATACATTTCCAAGTATTGAAAAGAGTAAAAATGAAGTGTAAAATAATAGTTTACATATATATATCTTTTGTAAATTTATTTTAAACATACAAGTATTTACAAAGAAGTTTTGATTAATAAAAGAGTTAATTAAATAAATTGGGGATTAGAAGTCGCTTATGTGGCTTAACCATGCTTTGTGTGTTTGCTTGTGTATGGAAAGTATTTAATCCTATACTTAGCGCTAAGAGCCAACAAAGTAGATTTATTCTATCTATGAGAGTTAAGAATGATGTTCGAGTAGGGTTTAGAAGCAACAATGCTCTAACTTATCGGCTTCACTCTTGACCAAGGGATGCGTAAGGTTAGAAGGTCAGAAATGTGATAAGTGTACGAGACTTGGTTTCCATATGCGATTGTTTCTATTTTGTACTTGATAATCGATTAGTCGACTATCAAAATTGACTAAACTAACTTTGAAAGTATATGTAAGCATCACGTATTGATACGGTTTGAGATCCCCGAGGAGGACTCATTCATATGAATCTTCTCTTGCTTTAAGAATGTATATATATGTAACGTCCGCCTTTTTGACCCCCAAATGTCGACACTAATACATCCATGGTATTCACATGCCAAGCACCCAAGTGCCGGAAAGGCAGAACATTAGGGTAAAATAAAAGAAGAAAAGAAAAGGAATAAGAAAGAAGAGAACACAATATCAAAATCTCACCACAGAACGATGACATATAATATCAAAACGATACTTTTACAAAGGAAAACTATATAGATACTATAATCAGAGTAAACTAGCTTATCATCAGCCTGGATATTTATAACAACCCGTCCTCACAATTGTTGATATAAAAATAAACAAAGTAATGCAGCGGAAATAAAATCTACGGTAGGTAGTCATCCAACTCCTCTCCTAGAGCTCCAATGAATCATCAACGATATTTGGAAATGTACACGGGCTGAGCCGAGCATTATAAGAAGAATAATACCCGGATCAGTCTGGTAAAACAGCATGAGAAAACTCAAGTAATTTGAATTACTATATCTGCAAAACTCTTTTAAAGAATAAAGGTATCTCGTAAGATCACGCCGCAAATAAACATGGACGGGTTTTTACCTTACGATAACAAAACCATTTTATAAGAAAATTTAGTGATATTATAATAATGTCTAGGGTGTTCAATATACATATAAATCATAGCTGAAATGGTTACATTGGTTACATTTGACAACATATTTAGGTATACAAACAAAACCTCTAAGGTACGTTCATATAAACGGATTTTCCACGGAGACCTCCTTTATGAGATCGATCTCCTATGACATGGATCAGAAAATACCTTCCGAGCACCGTATATCTCTAGATAAAATATACCATAAGGTAAACACAACTGGGCCATCATCCGAACACTCGCGTGAACAATGTGTACCAAGTATCATCAACTCCCCGTGCACAACATATCGATAAGCATACTCTAAATATGAAGTTGATGTACTCCTCATCGGTCAGCTAAACCCTAGGATCATGCATCCTACTTTGTCTTTAGTCATTTTCCCGATGTTGAGGCTACGTTAGGCATCTTCACACGAGTTTTCGACAAAACTCGATCAAATAATGAATCCCACATGGATTCCATCATCTCAACGGATTTTCGGAACCACACATGGTTTCCTTCATTCTCTTCCAAAATAGAGAACCCGTATAACAGTTTTGAAGTGGTATTCGGTAAGTAAAATACTTACCGATCCCAGACTCCCCAAAACAAATCGATGAATTTCCGGGTTAACACGGTTCTAGTTATTTAGAAGTAATCGAAAGCTAGAGGCGTTTCGTAACAATGCTCCTCCCTGTGGGTTCTTATTGGTATAAATCCGCGAAGCATTCCGTATACTTCCCAAGCAAAGTTTGGTCAGGATCGGTAGTCGACTAATCGACTATCGAGTCTTGAATGCTTGCTTATGGGAATCAAGGTTCCATACTTTACACGTTTCCGACTTTTCAGCTTAACTATTCCTCGACCTAGAAGAATGCCGATAGGTTGGAGCTCTATTGCTCCATCCTTACCTAAACATTAATCTCGACTCTCACAAATAGAGAAGCTTACTCGATCGACTGTTAGTGTTAAGCATATTAATACTAACATCCCATGAACAATCAAACTAAGGTCATTACATAGTTGTTACTTATCATCCAAGTAAAATCAAGTCACATAAACGACTTTTAATCCCTTTTTAATTAATTTATCTTTTATTAATTAAAAACCCTTCTTATTAGAAAAACATCTTTTTATCTAATAAAACTTCTTTTATAAATCAACACTTCATTAATTAATACTCCTTTATTAATTAAAACTTCCTTTATATACTTGGATCAATATATTGGATTTCTCTTTATAAAAGATATATACTTGCCTTTATAAATTTAACTATTCATTTTGTTCTTTTAATATTTAAAAAGTATTCATATACTTATTCCAATGGTATAATGTATTTACAGATCATTTAACAAGTTTTACTTACTTGAAATATAATCAAAGAGATTAAAACAATTACTACCAAAACATTGTTATAATAAACTCTTCTTTTATAAATTAAGTATATAACATTTTCTATCGCTTTACAAAAGATTTCAATACATATTATTATCTTTAAAATTTCATTGTTAAAGATTTATAATATTTCTTCCAAAATATAATTCAAGGGTTTAAAAACAAATGTTGCTAAAACATTATTTACTACAAACCCATAACCATTCCATTAATCATTTCTTTTAAAACTCTCCTTATAAAGGTTAATTACATTTAAGAGTTAAAGATAAGTGTTGCTAAAAACAATTGTCACTACAAACCCAAACCATTCCATTTAATCATTTCTTTTAAAACTCTCATTTTAAAGGTTTAATTACATTTAAGGGTTAAAGACAAGTGTTGCTAAAAACAATTGTCACTACAAACCCAAAACCATTCCATTTAATCATTTCTTTTAAAACTCTCCTTTTAAAGGTTTAATTACATTTAGGGTTAAAGACAAGTGTTGCTAAAAACAATTGTCACAAACCCAAAACCATTTACTTGTATTTTTCTACTAAATATCCATTAGTAGATATCTAATTATATTCCCAAGTGTAATTAATAATAAGGGTTAAAAACAAGTGTTGCTAAAAACACTGTTTACAATAACCCAAAACTATTTACTTATCTATTAATCACTTTAAACATGTATTTAAAGATCAAAGCATATTCACACTTATTAATTAAGGCAATACACTTTTAAGTAGTTCCACAAAACCATTTATTTTAACTTAAGTGTTAAAATACAAACTCCCTTTATTTATAAAATACTTAATTTAATATTTAAAACTTATAAATAGAAATATCTTTAATATACTTATAATATGTTAAAATATTTTTAAAACTACTTAAAATATATGATAATTATTTATATAGAATATTATGTAAAAATAAAGAATTTTGAAATAAATAGAAAAACAAGTTTTAATTTTAAAAGCTACTTAGTTCAGAAATTCATAATTAATTGTTAAAAATACATTTAAACTTGAAACCAAATTTAAACTCTCTATTATAAGTTAGTAAACAATCCTAAAAAAATAGAGAAAAATATTAAATTTAAATATCATTTTTAAACAATTTATAGTTCAAGATAGAAAAGGAAGCATTTATAGAAGTGTCATATAAAGTTTTGTTACCATTGTTAATATTGTTTTGCTGCAACTTTGAGACTAGATTTCAACACTTAAACAAATGATTTTTGATTCCCACTTTTTACAATAGTTAGTCTACTTTGGGTAATTGGAAACCATGAAGAAATATCCTAAATAATAACTGCCAATTATTTTAGAGAATTTCCTGGAAACAGGGTATTTTACCGAACTACACTTATAGTGACTATTTCGCTATAACTTTTTGCATTTCATTCAACTAGCTATCAAACGAATTAGGCTTCAAAATTTTTCCAATAAGAATAATATATTATTAACTCCTTAAATATGAAAAGAAACCTCCAAAGATGTTTGTAGAAACATATCATTATTTCGCTAAATAAAAAGTGCTGTTATAGCGACCTTTTTACTTCAATATTTTGTTCCTTTTATTTACTTCTTCTATAACTCTCCAAAACATATTATATGTTTTTCTAAACACTTATAGAAGTGTAAATAATAACCAAACAAGTTATTGTTAAGTTATGTCATTAAATCTTCATTTTCATAAGCTATAGTACAAGGGATTCAAAGTGCGCTTATAGCGACTATCGCTATATGGATAATTTCGTATTCAATTCAATATCTTGTGTCATTCTCTTTTATACATGTATATGATTCCAAATTCAAACCATATCACTACTAAACTTGTATTAACATATGTACTAGTTAACATATCCATTTTAAGCATTCGCATGCACTTAATCTTAAGCTACACATCTTAATTATTTAAGAGGTAATATTTATCCAAATCACATACTTTTAGAAGCATGGAATTTTGGTCATAACTTTAAGTAGTTAGGAAATATTATCATAGATAATAGCAAGCAATTCAACAAGCAGCTTTTACTAATAATTAGCAAGATTATTTAACTAGCAATATTATTAAGTTAATAACTTGATTCAAAGTGAGATTAACTCACATTTTCTTAAATCAACATCTTACCAACATTCAAACAAACCCCACTGCACTTCCTCCCTACAACACACAAGCCTAGAATCAAGCACAACAAGATAGAATAGAGGCTAGAAAGTGCGAAATCAAGGCACTATAGGCCTATGATGCTCACGGCCTTAGATGATTTTTGGAGATGGGCTTCACTTCTTTGGGTTTTGAGTTTATGGAGTGATTTTATATGCTATATTAGGATGATGGTATGAGTTTGGAGAAGTTTGGTAAGTGTTGGATAGAGTTGCTCTTATTTATAAAGTTTTTGAGAAGAGAAAGAAGTGAATCCAAGTGGAACTTTTCAAGTGGGTTTGTGAATGAATAAGGAGACTAAGGGTGCTTATTTATAAGCTTTAGGAAGATAGTAAATTACCCTCCTTACCCTCATTTGGGCTGTCACAAAGTGATGGGCAAACATGCTCTTACAACACCATATCTACCATGATTTGCTCCACGTTTTACCCCTTAAATAATGGGTCCTTTTGTACTACTTCTAGAAGCTCTTTAGTTAATTAATTACCATTTGTTAGAAGATTATTTTAAGCCCATACTTAAGTGTTCATATGATAGCCTAAAGTGTACAAATATTCCTACAAATTTTATTTAACAAAAAAGTTGATTTTTAACAAAACGTTTTCTGGTCACATTTTCTGTTTTTCTTCAAAGAATATATTTTTGTAAACACATTTCAAAAATAGTTTTCTAACATTGGTTATTAATTAAAAAGTTTTTAACAATGTTATAAAATCATATTTAATCATGGACACAAATATTTAAATACGAAATGTTTGAAATTCCGGGACGTTACAATATACACGATCCCTTGGAGAGGACTCCTTTATATCATTCGTTTACTTCTTAAACAACCGAAATTGAGTTAACCAGAAATTGACTTATTTAGTTTTAAAGAGTCCGAGATCATATAAGTGTATTACTTACCAAAACCATTTCGAAATTAATGTACAATTTCTACATTTTGGAAGCGGTTGTGGAGTGGAATGTTATATAGTTGAACTGTCTATCATAAGGTTAAGTCCAAGGGTAAGGTCAACATTAGCATTTGTCAGACGACTTATGCTGGGATCATGGAGAGATTCGTGAACTATTCGAGATGTTGGAATCCAAAGAAAGATTCGAGATCGGTTCAAGTGATGAAAAATTGTGTTTTGAGATTTCGAACGTGACATCAGCATTGCTAATGATAGAAAATATAGTAGGAGCATAGCCATGGGGGTTTAGCCAACCCAAGTGGTACAACAACTTCAAATATCTAGAGATGCTTTCGGTTGAGCTTCGCGGATGTTGTTGTTATTCGGTATCACCTACCACATGTTCGGGCATGGACTAGATATATTTACATTTGTGACATATTTTATCTAAGGATATGTGTGGTTTTGCAAGGTAGATTCCAACCCTTGTGCAGGAGGCCGGTTTTCGGTTTTTATCGAGGAGGCTTCCACGGAAATCTTCATATGGTCGTATCTTAGCGATTTTAGTTGTACTTCTAATATTGTTGTGTTGTGAGATGCAAGCAGCATACTATTTTCTGATTTATGTTCTATACCCTTGACACTATCTACTATATCGCCATATGTACTTGTTAGATGGTTTTGGTTTGAGGGGAAAACCATTATGGTGATTTAAATGATCTCAAAAGATATTGTTATATGGTGCATCACGTTTCTTTAGTTTTTCACACTAGGCTTATGTTTTAACTCAGGGTTTTATCTTTTCCTTAACCCCTCTAGTGCTCTTTCAAGCAGTTTGAGAAAGGCGGATTTTAGTTGGATATTCTTTGGAGCTTCACGGGACGAGCTGGATGCTTCCATTTTCCTACTATAGTATTTATTTCTCACTGCACTACTATTATGTATATATCAGCATTTGTGAGGATATGTTTTTATAACTGTCCAGATTGATGATAGTACTTAGGATTATAACTTTGAAATGCTATGTATGTTAGAGTAGCACTTTATAATGTCTTTTAATATTATATATTATCGTTCCATTGTGAGATTATGATGTTTTGTTCTCTTCTCATTCCGCATTTTTATTTTTACCCCAACAATCTGTCTTTTCGTCACTTGGATACTCGGTATGTGAATATCGTAGATGTATTAGTGTCAACATTTAAGAGTCGAAAAGATTGGTCGTTATAGTTTAATTATCCATGCTATGAAAGAAACGGAAATTTTCTAACTTTATCTCATTTATAACCCTCAAATTTCAGCTGTTGGAGGGTAATAAAAGGAAACAAGTGGGAATCAGTTTCACTTGCAAATTTTCTTAAAACTTCTAGATATGGTGTAAAAGAGTGTGAAATGGCGGCGATAAGATGCAAAAGAAAATTTTCAATTTGGTCCATTTTTAAAAACTTATAACATTTTTAGACCAATTTGAAATCTAATTAAATATATAGACCACTTTTGACCAACTCGATGTATCGCCGGCTAAAGTGTACATGCGACATTTCATATGTCATATATATTATTGTTTTTTTTAAATAATTACACTAACGCTACATAAAAATGTGCCAGTATACAATTTTTTTTGTACTAGTTCATTTTAAAAAAGCATCAGCTCCCTGACTGTATAAAAAATAAACAGTCGTGGTGAACTTTTCAAAATGCATCTCTGTTGTTTTGCATAAAAATACTGATGCATTTTGATATACATCAGTTTATTAATAAAAATTACATACGCCATTTCAAATAAGTTTAGCCAGCATGGTGTTGAGCTGACCAAAAGTGATATATATCTGCAATCAAACTGACCGTTAGGGAGATTTTTCTATTGTAAGAGAAGCCAAAATAAACTTCTCCGAGGCCCATTTTTTGGCCTACAGTATCTAATTCTTCCGAAACAATGTCTTCAAAACTCCTTCACTTGAATTTTCCAATTCTTCTTTGTCCCTGTGCAGTTAAAGCCCCACAATATCCCCGCTATATATAGCACGTACCGCTCTCCAATCGCTACGCTATTTTAATTTAGCACCATTAAACAGTTGATCCACTTTAAGCTCTGTTATTTTCCACTACACTCGCTAAATCAAGGTTTTTTAGCATCCGCTTTAGCAATATTAATATAATGATTTGACTTGTTCTTTTTAAACTAAATCAACAAAGTTAGGGTAAAGACCTAATTTTAAGGCATAAGTATACAATATAAGTTAGAAATCTATTGTAGCCACTAAATCTATTCTGCATAAATCATGGTATTCTTCGGGTTTGTTATATAAATTAAACGATATTTCTTTTTCCGACATAAATGATGTGAAAATGATAATAAATTAACTTTGAATATTTAGTTTTATAACAATGGAAGTTTTTTCACCTTCGCCATTTTCCGCTACATCCTCGCTGCAACATTTTGCATCTTCACCACCGAATAGCTAAGCGCTTTAACTACACAACTTTGCCCAAATTTCGGCTTGATCTCCACTCAAAAAACCAAAAGTTCTCGCTCTATAATATCCAATTTCTTTATTTATAACAACTCGTTTCCTAAGAAAAACAATTTCAAAATTCTAACTATCTTTCCTCGTGCACCATTGATCCAACACCACCGCACCTTTCAACTGCAGGAGGCTTCTTGATGCCAGCATCTCACCAAAGCCACAGACACACATCTGCACGATCTTGCTACCTCCGATCAATTCTAGGAGGTATTTCAAGGTAATGATATATTTTATTTGGTTATCATTATTCGTGATTTCAAGGGTTTTTCACTTTCTAGATTAATTCCCGCTTATGAAATTTTTCTGACTTTGAGTTTTTCACTTTACTGGATTTTTTATTGTGAATATTAGGCCCAGGTCCCTAATAAGTTTCAAAATACACAAAAACCCCAGTAAAAAATAGTATGTAAATTAGGTCCCTAGAATTAAGTTACTAAGTAATCGTATATAGTTATGCAATTATTCATTGAATAATTGCAGACATTTATGCAATTATATCCAAAAGCTGCATAAATTTATACAATTTTTTTGGTGAATAATTGCGGAAATTTTCGCAATTTTTCAGTGAATAATTGTGGAAATGTCTGCAATTTTTTGATATAATTGCATAAATGTCTGCAATTATTCATTGAATAATTGTATAAGTGTATGCCATTATTCGATAACTTAATTCTAGGGACCTAATTTATAAACTTTTTTTACTGAGGTTTTTGAGTATTTTGAAACTTATTAAGGACCTATGCCAAACTGTCCCTTTTTTATTTGATTCACTTTCTTGATATTTATGCCTTCCAAACATAAAATCCTTATTAAAAATAATAGGTTTACCAAATATATATTAGTTTGAAATGAACTTGCCTTTGTTGATCAATGAATATTTTTTCATTATTATGCTGTGATTAAATTATATATTCTTTAAAATGAACCTGCTTTGTTGATAGGAAATGATTGTACTAACTTTGAAGAAGATGAATGTGAAAACATTGATAATTTTCTTATAATTACCGAAAGAACATTTACGTACGAGACAATCCCATGTGCTAGCTGCAGGTGAGAGCTTTATACATCCTACATCTCATGGTTGATGTCCAAATTCATTTCTAGCCAATTTCAGAAATCCAATTACAATTTTAGTATTTGTTTCATTGATTTAGAAAAATTATTATGCAAAAGGATAGGTCATAATTTCTTAATATCCTTATCTTTATGTCAAAATTAGCTGGTACTTTTTTCTTAAATATAAAATGATGTTAATGCGATGATGCAAGTACAAGTGCTCCCCGGCTAAGAATTTTCGCATAAATCATTTTTGTAACATTCAAGTAATGTTAGGCTTTAAAAACTCTATTTTTTGAATGAAAGAAAATAATGTTATTATACCGAACTGTATCCATGATATCAAGTTATATATTAGTTTGAATATCCTAATTCCTAAATCACGAAATGTGTGTCCAGCATATTACTTTCATTAAGAACCATCTTTAGTCGTGTCACAACCCATGCATCTGTATAATTCACCTAATATAAATTCATATCAAGTTACATATCACATGCACTGACATAGTCGCCAACTCTATAGTTATATAGTTCACTTCAGTCATTTTTCTCGGTAAGCCTATATATTTGTTTTCCAATGAATTTTGTGATAACTATGGTTAAGGCATGTCATTACCGATAGATTATCGCATCATTCTATAACATAGTAGAATTTTCAAAATACATATGTAGAAACTACTAATTTATATATTTGTAGGACTGGCTTTCGGGTAACTATTATGTATATTGACCACTTATGCGATATAAAAATTTACAGAATTAAAAATGCTTACTGTTATCTATATTATACTATACTATTAAAGATGAGTTAGTCATTCTTTATTCCCATTGCTTCTCACATTCTTTGCTTCTCTACTTAACACTTGGCGGATTCTCCTTTTGTTTCCACATTTAGGAAAAAGTCAATAGTTGTCATGTGTCCTATATCTATATATTACGAGTACGAACTCGTGCTACGCATACAAGGGTTGTATATAATTCTGTTAATGGTGTATTTTTTAGATTTTATAGTATATGAATATGAAAGCACATATTTATAGAATGTAAGTTTTTACATTAATTTTTTCGTGAATACGACTAACAAAAATGTATTGATAAATCTACTTAAATAGTCTTGGAGCATATAGAGTATAATTAATATTTTAAAGCATAATGCCTTTATATAAAAAACATTACATCAACTATCAGTTGTTCCTAACTTTATAAGCACTATATTACTAAGCATGTCATTTAACTAATTTTCAAATGTAACTTACATTGGTTCAACCTAATTTTATCCTATTTTTAACATATAAATCTAAATATGTGCATAATTGTGTTTGATAATGGTGTTATAAAGCTAGAGTAGAGAAATTATGCTCGAAATAAGATAATATTTAAATTTGGCTTAGTGAGACAACATTTTAATTATTACACATTTTGAAATTATACTATACAAATTAAATTAGAGAAAATATTATAGTAGTTTTGAAATATCATGTTCTTTAATACATATATCATAATATGACATGAGAAAATGTATAAAATGAGCAGTCAAATTTTGTATCTAGAGTATCATTTTGGTTAAAGATCATGCAATAAATTATTAACTAATAATTATGTATATAGCACTCATTGTATTATTGTTACTATATTAAGCTTCTTAAAAAAACAAGACTGGTTAATTATGCATATTCCAACGTTGATGATTCCAACTAATTAAACTTATCCATGTTTGTTTCAACTAATATGAATAAGAGCTAATTTAATAAATGTATATTTTTGAAATATACAATGAAGTAAAATTAAAATTTAGTTTTAATCCATCAAAAAAATAAAATGCTATATTAAACTAAAAGTGAATACCAATTGATTAGCAATAACGAGAATTAGGATGATTTAGCGGACAATTATGATTTGAGGTTGGAGGTTGGAGGCTATGGTGTTCGTATACAAATTGAATTAGAGGTTGGATGAGAAGTATTTATGTAATTTATATTTTTTTTCCATAATTATTAATTAATTATTATCAATTAATGTATAGTATTTGTTATCCCACTTTTTAGCAAAGTCGAGACATCAAGAAGTTAACTGAAAATCAATGATTACTCATCGAAAATATCGATTATACATCACAGGTTCACTATGGATGTCGATGAATTTTTCCTGAGTCCGGATTGAGCTACAATTGACAAGACATAACAAGCAAAGCCATGAAAGATGGCGTTTCAAATTTCATGTCAATCGAAGTTCGTATGATCGAGATATGATCGATACAAGTTAGGAAAGACATGTTGTTTGTATCCATCAGGGGAAGTCAGATTTCGACTCGATCAAGTTCGAATCGATCAGAAAGACTTCGCCTCGATCTGTTCGAATCCATCGAGTTCGAATCGATCAGAAAGACTTCGCCTCGATCTGTTCGAATCCGTCGAGTTCGTATCGATCCAAATGAAACTATTCGTATCCAATTTAAAATCGACCAGCAATGTTCGCTTCGTATCCATCATGAACGCTCTACTTCGTATCCACTTGACTTGGTTTTACTTCGCATCGATCACTTGAAGTCAATTCGTATCAATCTGAATTGAGCAGTTCGCATCAATTGATTAACGATCAATACGAAGTGGCACCTTCGTACATCGATACGAACAGAGCTACAAATCATCGATATGAAATCAATGCTTCCTTATCGATAAGAAATAAGACGCGAACCATCGATACGAACAAGGTGCAAATAAGACTCGATCAACTTGGCATAAAAAGTGGATCGATCCGAAGAATGCATGCCACGTCATCACCTGGGCACGTGCAACCATCGATTCGAACAAATCGATTCGAAATGATCGATTCAAACCAAACAGCCTACCGAGGAACACTAATTCGTATCGATCATATCTCACAATCCACAGGTCCAAATGCTATGAAATTTTCACAGGAGCTTACGAACAAGCTAAAGAATGTTCATACCAAGTTTCAACACGATTGGACAAAATCTTGATCGATACGAATTACGTTCGTATCGATCACGGATCGAGTCAAAACTCCATGGGATCGATCACGTGGGCCCACTCACATGCCAGAAGAAGTCTCCCGAAGTTTGAGCGAGATATTTGCATGAATCGCCTATAAATAGCACCCCAGAGCCTACAGAAAAGGGATCTTTTGACGCTCCAATGCCTAGACTCTGCCGGATTCAATTCTAACCTCCACAGCTGCTATTGTACTCGAATTTCTTCATTGTAATCTCATGTAATCCACTGCAATCAGCGAAGAACGTCGATAAAAGATTAACCTTTGAAGTGAACGTAGGCCGGAGATAGCCGAACCACTATAAATCTTGTGTCTCTGTCTATTTCATTCCATTTTAAGTTCATTATTCTTCACTTTTCATCCTCTACATTACTTAGATCTGTGATATGTGATTATATACTGCTAATTACTGTTCATACACTGGTGCTTTCACAATATTTGGGGTTTGTGACCAATTTTGGCGCAAGCACTTTGGTGCTTTCACCGAGAATTGAACTCAGGACCCGCCATACTAGATTTGGAGTTTAGGTTTGAAAGCTTGAAGAATTCAGATTTAAGGGATGATGACGTGACAAACAAGTAGAAGACAAAGAGCCGAGAGAAGCCAACAGGGGGATACCAAGAGGCGTCCTTTGGAGCTGGAAAAGGACCGGCTTCGATCTACATTACCAGGGATGAAATGGAGGCTATGGCGGATTCAATTCATGAAAGATTGTTGAAGAGTCAACAAGAAATGATGCAGACTTTCTTTGAACAGAAGAGAGCAGCAAGTGCACAGAACTTTGGACCAACTACAGTGACTGCGAATGTAGGACAAGAAGCTAGAGCCCCAGAGACCAATGGAGGTCAGATCGAAGATCAGAACGAAGAACCTGAAGGCAATCAACAAGGACCTGGGGTCAGACCCCTAGGATCTGACATTGGAAGACCCATAGATGGAGCTCAGCAGACTAGAGCCAACGCCAACGTTAATGGACCACACGAAGAATATTACCCGGAATACCCTTCGAGACCTAGGGGTGGGATAGAAGCATGTCGAGAAGACGACCCCGGGATGGAGATGAAAGAATGGCTGGATTAGTGCGACGGATAATGAGGGGAGGTTTGTCAAGCGGAGGCTTAGAGGAAGTTAGTCGAAGTCCGTTCACTCCGAATATCAGAAATGCGAGAAATCCTCCAAAATTCAAGCTACCCATGCTGGAACCTTATGATGGAAAGTCGGACCCGACCATGCATATTACCAGATATATTAGACATATGGAAGTGCTGGGAGCATCTGGGGAAGTGATGGCATGATGTTTCCCTTTATTCTTATCAGATTTGGCTGCGCTTTGGTTTAGACAGCTAGAGAACGAATCTATTAGAACATGGGGTGAGCTAGTGGAATGCTTCATGAGACAGTTTAGGGTTCACGTGACGCGACCCAAGAGTGTGATGACCTTAGCTTCAATAAAGCAAAGGACCGGAGAGTCCATAAGAGATTTTCTACTACGATTCAACGCGATAGTGGCTTCAGTGGATCGCCCGGATCCATCGATGATTTTGATGGCGGCGGAGCCGGAATTGCTGAAGGCACAGAGTTTAAGGATTCTTTGGCAAGGGATCCAACACAAGATCTTGGAGAATTCTATCATGAGGCTGAGAGATTCATTCGGCTAGAAGACTCATGCGCCGAGAGACGAGAAACAAACGTTGTACAAGGCGAAGGACATCCAAAGAACAGTCCGAAGCGAACAAAGGAAAGCGAAAGCAGGACGACAGATATGGTGGTCCTGATAAACAGAAGAAATTCAGAGAACCCAGATTCAGACAGTACACAGACTTGACGGCGAGCCTGGAACGAATCTACACGGAGACTCGGGGGCAGCTCCCCTATCGAAAATCACCCATGAGAGATCCCACGGAACGGGAACATAGAAGTGGAAAATACTGCCTATTCCATGAGCTGGAAGGGCATACTACCGATGAATGCCACCATCTAAAGGATGAGGTAGAAGAGCATATCAAAAGTGGTAGATTGCCACAATACACCAGAGATCGGACAGCGGCCGTAGGACCTGAGCAACTACTGCCTCCACCTAATAGAACTAATCCTGGATCGGGATCACGACTCGTCATCAATTTATCAGGATGGCAAGGGCTAAGTTCAGGATTTGAACTTTGGTCGATTAAATTTCTTAGGTTTGATTCCAAAATAAAACGGCTATTCCGCTTACATATGTACGGGAACCGGAGAGATCCCCAGCATGCTCTGAGATGGTAATAGACCGCTCTGCCCGGAGAGGCAATATTTAGATTTTTCCTTTGTTTGTGATTGAACACTGGAACTTGAAATTAATAAATGAAATTGAATTTCTCAAAATAAACCTTTTACCGGAGAATTAAAGGATGAATATTGAGAACCAGCTTGAAAATGATCGCTTTATGACCCTACCCGGAGAGGCGGGGTCCGGAGTGCAGGAAGTGAGTTGCTTCGCCGGAGAGCGACATGATCGACTCGCTTAACGTTGTTCCCCATTCACCAGAGGGTGATTGGATCGGGGTTCGATAAGAGCCCGGAGTGGCTGTGATCGGCCTAGGATTTAGGCCAAGACATCGCTTAATGTTCAGAGACACTGAACCGGAGTGCAGGGGGTGTTTTCGCTTCACCAGAGAGTGACATGATGGGATTCAGCAAGAGCCCGGAGAGGCTATGATCGTTCTAGAGAGACCGAGACATCGCTATATTCCCTCACTGGGGCCAGAGTGCAAGGGATAGAAAGCAATGCCGGAGCACAACAAGATCTTTCTATTCGATCGCTAGGTTTGGAATGGACTTAGCAAGGGTCCGAAGCGACCGTCGATAGTCCGGAGAGGCTGTAGAATTTGATTACCGACTTCCGCAAGTGGAAATGGATACTAATTCGGCTTCAAACAGCCACAAACTTGATCGACGATACTATAGCTGTGAATAAAACATGAGCTCACAACATTCGATTTAAAGCTATTCAAAACACGCCTTTTACCAAAAGGCATATTTTGGGGGGCAAAGTGTTATCCCACTTTTTAGCAAAGTCGAGACATCAAGAAGTTAATTGAAAATTAATGATTACTCATCGAAAATATCGATTATACATCACAGGTTCACTATGGATGTCGATGAATTTTGTCCGAGTCCGGATTGAGCTACAATTGACAAGACATGACAAGCAAAGCCATGAAAGATGGTGTTTCAAATTTCATGTCAATCGGAATTCGTATGATCTAGATATGATCGATACAAGTTAGGAAAGACATGTTGTTCGTATCCATCAGGGGAAGTCAGATTTCAACTCGATCAAGTTCGAATCGATCAGAAAGACTTCGCCTCGATCTGTTCGAATCCATCGAGTTCGAATCGATTAGAAAGACTTCGCCTCGATCTGTTCGAATCCGTCGAGTTCGTATCGATCCAAATGAAACTATTCGTATCCAATTTCGAATCGACCAGCAATGTTCGCTTCGTATCCATCACGAACGCTCTGCTTCGTATCCACTTGACTTGGTTTTACTTCGCATTGATCACTCGAAGTCAATTCGTATCGATCTGAATTGAGCAGTTCGCATCAATTGATTAACGATCGATACGAAGTGGCACCTTTGTACATCGATACGAACAGAGCTACAAATCATCGATACGAAATCAATGCTTCTTTATCGATACAAAATAGGACGCGAACCATCGATACGAACGAGGTGCAAATAACACTCGATCAACTCGGCATAAAAAGTGGATCGATCCGAAGAATGCACGCCACGTCATCACCTGGGCACGTGCAACCATCGATTCGAAATGATCGATTCGAACCAAACAGCCTACCGAGGAACACTAATTCGTATTGATCATATCTCACAATCCACAGGTCCAAATGCTATGAAATTTTCACAGGAGCTTTCGAACAAGCTGAAGAATGTTCACACCAAGTTTCGGCACGATTGGACAAAATCTTGATCGATACGAATTACGTTCGTATCGATCACGGATCGAATCGAAACTCCATGGGATAGATCGCGTGGGCCCACTCACGTGCCAGAAGAAGTCTCCCGAAGTTTGAGCGAGATATTTGCATGAAACGCCTATAAATAGCACCCCAGAGCCTACAGAAAATGGATCTTTTTGACGCTCCAACGCCCAGACTCTACCGGATTCAATTCTAACCTCCACAGCTGCTATTGTACTCGAATTTCTTCATTGTAATCTCCTGTAATCCGCTGCAATCAGCAAAGAACATCAATAAAAGATTAACCTTTGGAGTGGATGTAGGCCGGAGATAGCCGAACCACTATAAATCTTGTGTCTCTGTCTATTTCATTCCGTTTTAAGTTCATTATTCTTCACTTTTCATCCTCTACATTACTTAGATCTGTGATATGTGATTATATACTACTAATTACTGTTCATACACTGGTGCTTTCACGATATTTGGGGTTTGTGACCAATTTTGGCACAAACAGTATTGAATAGGAAGTATTATCAATTATTTACAAAAAAATTCAAAAAGTTCAAAAAAATAGGAATTACGTCCGACTTATCTCAGAAAAGTCGAACATGGTTAATACATCTTGAAAAAACGCTACATTTTTTAAGTCCAAACGCGAATCATTAAACCGCAGACGTATCAATTATGTCAGACTTATCTAAGATAAGTCGGACGTAATGCTCGCTAACCGCTTTTTGGTTAACGTTTCCAGTGTCCATGAACATGGGGACTTAGTATGTAACTATTCCCTAACTAGATTAAATATTAATAAAAAAAGAATTGATTGTAATAATTCTCAAATTAATTTGAATTGGAATCAAATGAAATTAGCAACAATTTATTTTTATTTAACACATTTCTTTCCGTTTGAAGTTAGCATACTCGTAAACATTATTATTAACCCATCTTCAATTCGTAATGATTTATAAACATCTCCACACTACAATAAAATCAAAACAATATAGCATAAAGAAATTTATTGAAAATAAAAAATAATTGCTAAGATGTTCCATAAGATTTCCAAGTATTAAGTGTTAACCATGCGTTAAATAGGAAAATACGTGCTACTTATGAACATTTCATGGTCAATGAAGCACCACTATAGAAAAATGTATTGTCGTAGGTCGATTAAGATGGATAATATCTAAAATTACAAAAAATAAGTCTATGTTGCGTATAACAAAATAAAATATTTAGATAAAAATTAAGTTTATAGAACGCCTAGAGCTAAACTTTCAACATACTTTTCTTGAAATGCAATATAGAAATTTATTATTTGACTATTCTTTTACTTCATGAATATATTTTCCCGACTTGATTTTCTTAAATACTTATAGTTCAAAATGGAAAATACATCAACTTTATATCATATTATACTCAATTAAAGATTCTTTGATGTACGTGTGTTAGTAAACCAGTTATGCCTTAAAATTTACAAAGGAAATGAGATTCATGATCGTACTAAACAAACATAAAGCAGATTAGAGAATTTATTATGCATTAATTATCTTCGATGATAACTTAGGAAACTAATTTGCTATAAATATGATCGTATTAATTTTCAGAAAATTTGATTGGATTCTATTTTAACATAAAACAAACGAATTATAAAA
Organism: Allium fistulosum; assembly: GCA_030737815.1. NCBI lineage: Eukaryota > Viridiplantae > Streptophyta > Magnoliopsida > Asparagales > Amaryllidaceae > Allium > Allium fistulosum. The sequence continues at coordinate 1,183,460,407 of CM060902.1, forward strand.
TAAACATGCTACCAAATTAACAAAATTACACATACTTTATATTGAGTTTTTTTTTTAAATTTGAAGCAAAGCGTTTAGCTTTAAAGCTAAAAATATTAAAGGAACTAAACCTACCATTATTTTCGTAAATGAAAGCATAGATGGGAATTAGTAGTTGACCTATAACCATTTGACCTTCTATCTTTTGTATCTAGAGTAACATTTAGGTTTATAGATCGTGCAATAATCTTTTGACTAATAATCATGTATATAGTATCTATTGTATTATTTTTACTATATTAAGCCTTTTCAAAAAAATTGACTTGTTAACTATGCATATTCTAACTATGATGATTCCAACTACATGAACATGATCCTAGTTTGTTTGAAAATGTGCAAATAATATGAATAAGAGCTACACAACATGTTTAATAAAAGTATACTTTGGAGATATACAATTAAGTAAATTAAAAATTAGTCTTAATCCATCATAAAAATAAAATGTTATATTAGCTAATTTGGACACTAACTGATTAGGATTAATGAGGATTAGTACGTAACTGTTCTTTAACAATAAATTTCAACAAAAGAGAATTAACTGTAATAATTGTCAAATTCGTTTGAATTTGAAGTAAATGAATATTATCAATTTATTCCGTTTAAATACAGTTGTTTCCATTTGAAGTTAGTTTACTTGTAAACATTATTAATAACACATCTTCAATTTGTAATGATTTATAAACATCGTCAAACTTCAGAATTAAATCAAAATATTATAGCATCAACTAATCTTTGTAGAAAATAAAAGATAATTGCTAATATGTTCCATAAGATCTCCAAGAATTCAGTGTACCATGTATTAAATAGGAATATGTGTGCTATTTATGTACATTTCTTGTTTAATGAAGCATCACTATAGGAAAATATATTAAACCGTAAGACAATTAAAATGGATAATATCACATATTACAAAAATGAGTCTAGGCTGAGTATAAAAAATAAAATATTTAATAAAAAATTAAGTTCATATAACACCTTTTTAAAACTAAATTTTCAACATAAAGTTACATACATTAGGCATCCGTGTGCGACGACTAAATAAAAGCGGGGTAGACACACGGTGTGGGGTTTACTTAAGTGAGTATCAATGAATACCATGATCTTAAGGTTTCCCATGATCTCAAAAAAAAGTTACATACATTAGACTGAGAAAAATTAATATTTATACATTTATGTTTCTTTTCTCAAATACGACATAAAAATTTATTATTTGACCATTTTTTTACTTCATAGATGATATTTTCCGCAACTTGATTTTCTTGAATGCATATGTTTAAAAATGGATAAACGTCAACTTTGTCTCAGATTATACATAATTTAAGATTGATTGGTATACATGTGCTGGTAAACTAATTATGCTATTCAAAATATACAAAGGAAATAAAATTCATGATCGTACTAATGAAACACAAATTAGATGAACCTCGATGTAAATATAAAACTTGAGAACTAAAAAATAGTTCAACATTACATATCAAGGATTCTATAAAAAATATATGATATCGATGTATTAATCAATCCAGTAATCTCTTGCAGAATATATACGAAACCAAGTTGATAATGATACAGATTGAAACTAAAATAATAAGAAAGTATAAGATTTTTCCCAACTTGATTTTCGTATATACTTATATTTCAAAATAAAAAAGATTAACTTTACCTCTTGTGTATTATAAAAAGTTTAAGATTATTTTACATCTAGATGTTAGTAAGCCAATTATTCCCTACAAAATAAATGAATGAAATGAAAATCATAATCATACTAAACGAATATAAAGAAGATGAACGTCGATGTAAATAGAAAACTTAAGAATAAAAAATAGTCATGCTTCATGTATTATAGAATTTACAAAACAACCAAAGATTATGTGATATCTATGTATTAATAAATCCAATAACCTTCTAAAAATATAAAGGAGACCATATTCATATCCATACAAATTATAACAAAAATAAGAAGAAAACAATTTTTTGGACACAAAATTTGGAGTAAAGATCTGCAATAATATATTAGACCTAAAACAAAAAATTCAACCTTAAATTAAACAAAAATAAAGATAATAAAATAAAAGTCAAACCTTTAAATCCAGCTTGATAGATCAGTAAGCAAGATTTTTTGGAGGCTTTTAGACAATTTTTCCATGAAAACTACATTACTGAAAGTAAAAGACAAAAACACAAACATGGTTAAAATGATTTTTTTTAAATGAATAGAAATTAAAGAACTAATGATGAATTCAACCAAATTATAGTTAGTTAAAAAAATAAAGAGATCGACTAAAAACTATTTGGATAGAATCTTTAAGTTGATTTAGATTGGAAATAGATATTTTAATATATATTTTTGAACTGTAGTATACGTATGAAACTGCTATATGGGAAGAGATAACATAATGAAAAGAATTTAAATGGGAGGAATGTAAAAAAATGATAGGAAAAAAAATAAGGAATGAAATAATTGTAATGGTAACATGGAGAAGAGGAAGAGATCTATGTTAGATTACAAAGAAATAGTGATTATGAGTTTATGAGAAAAAAAATAAACGTACATAAGAGTAATTTATCAAAAGGAATAATTATAACATTAATTGCTATGTTAATGATGGTAGTTTTGTGGAATATTGAAAAATTTTAAGGGGTCTAAAAGGAAAATTATACCAAAAATTAGAGAGAATGCACTATTCTGTCTGAGAGTGAATGAGATAAGAATACTAAGAGTACTATATTTTTTTCTTATATAATAGATTAGATAGATATGTTACAAGAAGGAGTTGGGGATTTTCATTTTCAACTCTCTATTTATTTATTTTTTTGAAAACACAGGAGAACCCGACGGGCCGGTAAACTCCTGAGGAGGGTATGGTAAAGCCGTCCACTGATCCAAGCCCCCATACCCTCGGCTAAATTTATATAGGATAGGAAAGCGCATGGTAGGAATCGAACCCGGGTCTTTTTACCAAAACCCAAGTCTCATTTCCACTGCGCCGCACCTGCAGACCTATTTTCCTTTATTTAGAAAATGAATGGTGACGTAGATCAATTATGCTATTCATTTAATTCTCAGCAAATGAAAAGTTTTCATCTACTCTTCTTACATACATGTATTGTCTATTACATATTCCAAAAAACATTTATTTTTGTTTATTAAACTTCTTTCCTTTTCTTTTCCATTACTCTTAATTTAACTTTCTTAACTTTATCTTATCTTTATTCTTTTGACTGTCCATGGTCATTGGCTTTAGTTTTTTATAGATTCATTTTCTATAAACCTAAAATTGTACTCTTAATTAAACAAACACATCCATATTCATGTCCTCAAATTATACCTCAGCTTCATTCCTCATTATTTTTTATCATATGCCTAAAACAAAATTTTAATACTTACCTCCCACATCATGCCTTTCAAATTCGATCTTTATATCCTCAAATTTGTTCCAACAAGATCTCAACATGCCTTTCAAATTCGATCTCTATATCCTCAAATTTGTTCCAACAAGACCTCAACTAGTGGTCTACCTCCAATGTTCCATGCAATAAGGAATAACAACTTAATTTGCTAGATCATTTTGAATTTTGTTTTGTTATTTTCTAGGCATAATTGTGTTACAAAGGAGGCACTGGAAAACGTGCTTTCTCAACTCTATGTTTACTTACCATATTTCTATGATCTTTAATTGTAAGTTTTTATTTCTCATCTTATATTCATCAAATTTGTATGCTATTTTCTTATTTATGACTTAAGTTTTAGCTATAGAAAAAAATATTGTTTCATTTTGATTTATAGGATCTATGATATTGAAGTTCCATTTGCATCGGTAATTGTAAACTGTATAGGGTTTGCTGTCAAAAAATTTGATTATTTCTGAGTTTTCATAGTAGAGGTTAGGTGTATTTACACTCCGATAGTTATTATTATTGAATGATTTTGATGTATGATTGTACTCTCCCCAAAATATTTGTAGCTTATCTTATTCCAATGCTGAATAGAATCACACTTACAATTTTGTTTGCTACATATCTAAGAACCTCTTGCATTTGTATATAGTAAAAAATATTAGTATTGATAACTTTTATTTTGTATCAATCATGCATATTTATTACTATTGATAAATTGTATAGCTAAGTACATAAATTTTAATCATGCATGTGTGATTATATATTAATACCCATATACATTAGTCTCTATATACCAATTATGGAAAAAAGATATTACTTAAGTTTGATGTGTGGGATCTGGTGCCAAGAAGTTTAAATATTTTGATGTTTTATTGCCAGAGGTTAGGTGTATTTATACTACGATAGTTGTTATTATTGAATGATTTCGAACAAAATCACACATACAATTCTTTTCGATAACTATCTATTTTTTTTCCATTCGCATGTATAGTAAAAAAGAATAATAGTCCTGCATATTTCATTTTGTATCAATTCCTGCATATTTATTAATAATGATAAATATTATATTAAAGTACACAAATTCTATGTGTGCATGTATGGTGACATATTAATACCCTTATACATTAGTTCCTATATACTTGCACTCCTATATGTATTATTGATACATAAATTTATTATATATCAATACATACTAGGAATAAATTATTATTAGTACATAAATTTGTTTTTCAAGTCAATGTATGTTTAAAAACTAAATATATATGTGTTAACACTACATTAACTAAGTATCATAATATCAATACATAAATTTATTTATCATGAGTTGAAAATTTGATTAATCCATTAATTAACGTTAAAATTCATTGCCATTGAATTGACTAATTGGATTAATAATATCACTTTTATAGTATTGTGAAATACAAGTATTTCTAAGAATATTTCACTGCTCATAAGTGAGTAATAAATTGATTGATTAAATTTGCTTCACTAAAGTTATAGTATTTCATTGTATATGACATTTATAGGAATATCTCAATATCCACAACAAAACATAAACAAATATAAAGGAATATAAAATAATTTATATGCATAATGAAAAGTGAGTTTTGAATTCCCATTCAATCATTTCCATTTTCTCTAATAACATTATTTATCACTCATTTCATGCAATTATATTTTATGTAAGGTTGTTATTTGTCTTTATGTATGATGCAAAACCTTCATCTTTTCATACAACCCACTCAAATTGAATTCAAATTTCTCCATTAACAAAATAATCTATTCACAAAATAATCTATTCTTTTAGATAATAAGTTCAGTTTCCATCGAATATTAATCTGTTTTCATATAATGTGCTCAGTTTGTTTCCATTCTAAAATTGATAACTATAGACCATGACTCGTTTCTTTATGTTTATTTATTTTATTTATTATTGGCTTTTTTATGTTTATTCAAAGTAGATTTTAGATCAAAATAATGGAAGTGATGAATAAAGAATTGAAAGAATAAATTTCAACCGATTTTTCAATTTTGCATTTATCACTATTTCTCCACGTTAAGAATTATTATAAAAAAACTAAAATTAATTTTATTATTTAGCACTGTTTTTTGCAAATCACCTTCGTTTTATTTAGTTCTAATTCGGATTTGAGAATACATTCTAAATAAAAATTACCAACATTAATCTAGCAATTAATGTTATATGCATCTCTTACCTATGGCAAAAATTATCATTTCATGTAGGTGTCTTGAAATATTGATCGCTTCAGCTAATAAATATAGTTAACTCAAATTGAATTCAAATTTCTTATAAGTAAAACAATCTATACTATTAGAAAAAAGTTCAATCTCCATAAGTAATAATCTATTTTCGTTCTTCCATTATGAATGCTAACATTAATCTAACAATTCATGTTTTATATGTCTTTCCCCTATAACATAAAATCTACAAGCCTTTAATGTATTTTAAAAAGAAAGATAATTAACATTAATTATTTCTTCATGCTTACATTTCTTACTAAAATTACCTAACATCCTTATATAAATTTAATTTTAATTCTGAATTGTGTTTTACATCCCGAATAATGTATATATGTTTAGGTTTTTGTTCTATAATTGATATAACTTTACAACATAGCTCATTTCATTATATTTATTTTTCTTATTGGTCTTTTCAGTTTCTCCTAAATCTTTGTAGGTTTTAGATTGGATAAACAAAAGTGACGAGTTAAAGAATTGGAAGATTAAAGTTCAGATGATTTTTTGATTTTGTGGTAACTTACAACTACTTCTCCACGTTTAGAATTTTTTATTACAAAATAAAAGTTAATTATTTTTGAACCTACATGTTCAAAAAAAGGTTTACGTCAACCTATATAGCAATGATCTATTTTTATATTTTCCATATTTTTTTATATTTTTTAATAAATATGGAGGATTTATCTCCTTATTGAGTTCCTTCATATTTAAATCACCCGCCATAATTTCTATCGTGAATCTTCATTAACAGCTCATTATCACCCATAAATTAATTTATAATAATTATTTAGTAGTAGCTTAGTTTCTTCATTGCTTTCAAGGTCCACTTTGTACTTATACATTATATCTAAACAATTGCGGTTATTATCTTATTTCAAAAGGCAACCTAAAATTTAAATAAAATGTACTATAGTGTTTCTTTGTTTTAATCTTTTATTTTAATAATAGCTCATTCTCACCCATGCATTAATTTATAATAATTCTTTAATAACAACTTAGTTTCTTACATGCTTTTAAGGTCCTCTTTGTACTTATAAATTAAATCAAAACAATTTCAGTCATTATCTTACTTCAAAAGGCAACCTAAAACTCAAATAAAATACGCTATAGTGTTTCTTTGTTCTAATCTTCTTTTTTTATCTCTACATTAACTCAATTTTTTATCCATTGACTTTTTCTTCCAAACCTTCATCTAAAAATCAGCTTAGGTTACTACTTGATTCATTGTTTATGTTTTTATACTTCATTTAAGAGTTTATTGCTACAAAATTTCTTGCTGCAAAAAGCTCAATTCTTTTAATAGTAATTTTCTACTTCACATGATTCAATTGAATTCTTTATGAATTTTTGATTGAATTATTAAGATTTGTGACTTGGGTTTAACTACCATGACCTGGGTTTCAGTACTGCATTCCTGATTTTACGTGAAATAATTTTGGATCTGCTATACTTAGCCATTCATATTGCGATGTATATTAGCTGTAACGACCCGTAAATTTTAACGGTTTTTATAACGCGATTAACTGAAATTTTGCTTGAAATTAAACAATTAAATTTAGCAATAAAAATCTTATATTTGGAATACGTCTACTTAAACACAGCAACCGGTAAAAATTTTGTCAGAAAATATGAAAGTTAGTTTGTGTGTAATTTTCAATTTCAATTTAAAAATCAGTTAATGTGATGAAAATAAAATGTTTTCGAAATCTGAATATTTTATATAGTAAATTTTTAAATCATTTTCTGAGTGAGACGTCATATTTCGTTTTGTCAAATTTGGACTTCTCTAGCTTCGTTTATCTTATTTTCAGCGAATTAACAGTAGTTTGGCAGCGAATATCGACTTTTGTTAGGATGATCGTATCATCGATATCTGTGTACCATTCTGTTCATCTCGTCATGCTGATCTCCGCAGTATATACATTTGTGCAATTCGGCGTCCAGAACACGACGAAATCTGAGAAATAGTTAGCCGTAACGGTACGCATTTGGAGCCTTTGGTTTCCTGTGTCCATTCAAAATGTCCAATTGTCGAAATTCAAGCAGCCATTGCTTTTATTATTCCCTGAATTCTCGTGCTTGACTTTTACCATTCCCATTGCTTTATATTTATAGTGGTACGTTTCTTTATCTGTTGCCTCTTTCTCTCCCTTATTTTCTGTTTATACTTTTGAAAGAAAAGTGTATATTATTATATATATAAAGTTTATAATTGTAGCCGGCTCAAGCTTCATTTTTATTTATTTATTCGAATCATCTCTTCTTCACAACCGCATGAACCATCCCCCTTTGGCCACAGCCCAACCACGACCATCCTCCTCTCCCTTCCAGCCACGCCACCGGCCTTCCCACCACACCCATCATCAACCAGAAGCCCGCCGCCACCTCCTCTTTCCCTCCAAGCAACCTCTCCACTCCGCCTTCTCACCCAATTCCCACGTCAGCCGAAGCCTAGCACCACCACCCGCCTTAGGTCCGACTGATCCAACCATTGTCGAGATCCCCTGGCCGACCGTTTCTCCACCACAACAGCCATTCTCCCCTTGAACCGAACTCACATAGCAGCACCACCACATGCCCCTCCAAACGAGCAGCCCGCACATCACCTCATCCTCTGACCACGCTATCCACTCCGAGCATGCCCGCCCTTTTGCTCTGCCCAATGTCCATCGTAGCCGCATGTAGACCCGACATCACCCTCTTCCCACTCGCTTCCCTCCACCCAAACGCCGGTGGAAACCAAACTGCCGCCACCGAACCATCCACCACCTTGTCGTCAGCCGCGTCTCTCCTTCCCACCCTCTAGATCAACCGCTCCATCGCCAAGTGCAGCTTTTCCTTTTGTTGAATATAAATATTGTTTTGAAATTTATTGTTTAAGTTTTTGTTTTATTATATATATATATATTGTTTCGGGTATATAATATATAAACTGCTTTCGTATACTGTCTTAAGTATATAATATTGATCTGTTTAAATATTAATTTTAGTTTATTACATGTTAAAATTTTATGTTGATTTTAAAATAAGTTATTGTAAAGATATTATTTTAATATCTGTTAGTTTACGCATATATATTTATATTAGTTCATCGGAGTATATATATGTTTGTTTGTATATAAGTTTAAAAGTGATCTGTTGAGTTATATATAAGTTATATAAATTATATAATGGGTTTGTTATATAAGTAAGTTATATAAATGTTTGGATCAGAGAATTTGCTTGTCCAGTTTCCTCTATTACATGTCATATATATAAATTTTAAGTAAAATAGGATATGGCTATTTTGATTTCAAGTTACGTATGTGTTTAAATGGAATTTTAGATTTTTAACATTCTTATATATATATATATATATATATTCTGTTTGAATTGTACACATATAGAGTATGTTATAAAATCTAAGTTTTCATATCAAAGAATTTAGTTTGATTTTTTTAATTTTATGATTTTAATATGAGTTTAAAATTTAATATTGATTTTTAAATTTTATATATGGAGAGATTTTATTTTGATGTGTTTTAAATTGAATACTGATTGTGAAAAAGGATATATATATATTGTATTTTCATCAAAATCCAAATTCGTCCACCTTGCTTTGCTTGTTTCTATTGTTGTTTGGAGATTTTCCCGCAATTCTAGCTTGTCTATGCACGTCCATGTCCGTGCACATCCATGTCCATGCTTCCCATTTCTGTTGCCTTCTCTAGCCTTGAAAGATGAGCGATCACTCACGATTAACATTCTTATATTTAATAAATTTGATTTCATTTGAAACGACAACTAAAATATACTGTAAAATTTGAATTGCTAGTTGTTTAATTGTTAAATATGATATGCCATTATCTGCAATTGTTCACCTGTGATATATGATACCATATCCTGTTGTATATATTTTATTTAATTTGTTGCTGATGATATATGCATGTCGTTGATATGTTATATTATTATCATATTTGTTCCCACTCTGCAAGTTCCCTGTTAGTTTAGAATTCCCTATGCGTTGAAATGATACATACCCGAACGATATTATAGATGAGGAGAAAATCGTTATGGGTTGAAATGATAAACCCAAGCGATTTTATTTGATTTTGAATTTTTGGGATTGCGGGTTGAAATGATATATACTCGTAGATATTTAAATTGCGGATTGTAAATATCTGTATCACTTGACCATATGATAGAAAATTATATACTGACATCGTCGGTCTATTTTGAAAAATGATTTTCAAAGTTTTGGAAGGAAATATATGGGTTTTAAATAAATATTGATTTTTAAAATATAATATGTATAAAAGTTATTTTTATATATGTCTAAATTTTATATTTTTAAAATTATATGTTTGGAAATTTTAAATATATAAGTTAGTTTTGAAAATATAATTTTTAAGATTTTACTTATAATTTTATTATTTTATGAAATAGATTTAATATAAAATAAATTTAATAATAAGATTTAATTTGTAAAATTAATTTAATTAGTATATAATATGTTAGGTATTTATTTAAAATTATATTATAAAAATAGATTTTGTAATCACTATAATAAATTAAGGTTGGGAAGATAAATTGGAATTGATTTGAAATTGTATTTGCTTAAGAATTATACATAAATAAAATTAACATGAAACTTATTGAATTTGAGATTTTAAAGATATGAATTATAACTTGATATGATAAAAAGTGATTAAATGAATATTCTCATTTTAAATAAATTTGAGATTAAATGTTTAATATTGATTTAAAATGTTAAATTAGGATTTTAATAAATTGCTATTTAAATGATTAAGTGAATACTTTCCAATTTGAATAAAATTAGAGTTAAATGTTGAAATATAATAAAATTTATATTGTAAATGTTGGAATATTTAAACTTGAATCTTATTGGAATTGAAGTGATAGTTCAAACTTGGATTTGAAATCGATATAAATTGAAATGGTTTATTGAGAATTTGAATTGAATCTTTGACCTTTAAATTGAATGGTTAAACTGGAATTGATTTAAATTGAATTTTGGAATTTAAGATGATTTGAAATGACTTGCGAAATTGGAGGAAACTAATTTTATTATATAAAGTATTTTAATATATATAAACTATTTTACTTTATAACTATTTTAATATATATACTATTTTCAATATCTAAACTATTTAAGTTGGAAGTGTTATGATTTCAAAAGTTTTATGATTTCTAAAGTGTTATAATTTTGAAAGCGTTACGATTTGAAAATGAATATTATTTAAAGTGAATAATGATATCAAATTGATATGGTTTTGAAACGAATATGATATGTTGATATGAAGTATGATCTATTTGAAATGAAATGACCACGGTATGAAATAAGCGTTTGGTTGTTAAAGAGACCAGAATCATATATTGTCATACTCTCTGCCAATACCGAAAACCACTTTAATAACTGTGTACGTGATGGAGATTCCAAAAATGAAGTAGGATGGTTTGGCGAACGAGTTCTGTATGAGGTATGACGTGACCCTGACTCCCGTGAGTCAGCTTAGATGTGACTAAAGCAGGAGCCACGCCGGGCCAAGTGAGGTCGCACCTCCGATCGGGCACATTTCTTCAAACCATTCTATTGCTTTTGTGCTTTGATTTGGCAGCCACCCTTGATTTGATTTGGGAGTTTGTCCGAGGTGGGCAGTAGTAGCTGCTATGCATTACCACCAATCTGGATCCGCAATTGGTATATCTACCCTGGCATTGCCTCGAGTGCCGTGTTCACATGCCCTATAGCGTCTTCTATGAGTTTCTTTTGTACTATACCTATGGAGTGCCCTCTGATAGCCTCCAGTTTACGGAGGAGTTACGGTACTGTATAGACTATGAGAATATATAAAATGTGTTAAGGGGGATATGGGTAACGCCTTAACGCTAATTTAATAGTTTACTTTACTATAGACATATTATAATAGTGTATATTACTACTTAGTAGATAGTTCCACGGATCCTTAGAGGATGGAGATCCCAAACATCCTTTAAGTTACTTGTATTTCAGTTAATATTTCACTTGAGATAATTTATTGATATAAGAATGTTAATCCTGACTCGAGTGTTTTGTGTTTTTCTTTATGCTCGGGTCAGACTGAGTGTCGCAGCATTTGAGACTCACCTTTGGAGTTTGGAGCTTCACTTGGAGATCCATCTATCTATCCAGCTTTCAGTTATTTCAGTTTATCCCAATCATTTATGTTCAGACTCGTCAGTTGCTTATGTATTAGAGATTCATTTGTATTTGAGATTCTTTTGTATTTTACTTTAAACTCTGATGTTTATATAGTAGCTTCATGAACTACTATTTACCTATTCCGCTGCTTATTGTTGTAATACTCTGTGTTTGTGATTCTGTGATTGATTTATTTACTGTATATGCTGAGTTTTGCCAAATATAAATTATCAATCTGTTGTTTTGAGAAATTCAAGTCTGACATGTGTGGATGCGAATGGTTCGAAATAGCCGGTCATTACATTAGCCATTCATATTGCGATGTATACATTAGGTGATTTTCCTTGACTTTATTGATGTCTAACGATTAATTTTCAATTGTTCTTACAAGTTGTGAAGTGTATTTAATCAACGAAATAACTATATGACGATTTAAAATACATCATTAATCGTGCTTGCACTTTAATGTCAAACATGTATGTATTTCAAAGTTTGTCCATCCTATATTTATTTGGTTTCCTAAATTGGCTTTACAATAATTCAATAAATTTTATTCTATAATATGATTATTTGTGCAAATTATTTTATATGATGTTTGATTAGGATTTCACTACCATAGTTATGAACTTTATACCAAATGAAATAATTTTATGACTACAATACAATATCGATAGTCTTCGTAATCACCAATTTATTTTATTATCATACTTTATGTCATTTTATACCTACCATATAAGAGATGCAATTGTTATATGCAATTCCTTACAAAAAATTAGTAAATTTTATGAATTTGGTTATTACAGAAAATGTGTAATTGAAAAGGCTCTGATTTTCACGGTATTGAAGGTTTTTTGCATTTTGAAATATCAAAAGATCCTTAGGCATGTATTTGCCTTCATATGATAACTCCTAATTAGACATCAATGACGTTATATGTGCATAAATTTTATGGCATCAGAGTTCTTGATTTGGGTAAGTTCTTCCATTTTTTAATTGTACAAAAGTTTGTTCTTGGGTTAGGAATCGCTCCAAAACGTTGTTACTTTCATTTTTTTAAACCGAACTCGACCATTCATGCTAAACATAACGTCTTTTGGATTTTTAGTTCAGTCTTATCTTTAGTTTGATACTAAGTGAAACTTTGTAATTTTGGTGAATTTCTTCATATTCTTTGCTATTTGAGTACCATTGTACCTTAACAATGAGCTTTCATAAGTTAATTAAAGGAACCTACATTGTAACAACCCGTAAATTCAACACTACAAAATATTAAATTAATTTAAAGTGATTTTTTAAATAAAAGGGTGAATTGGATATTATATTTATAACCACTGTGAAGTTCATTCCAAGATGATCGATTTGATATATAATTTTGATATATTTGAAGTTACAGTTTGTGAAATAGAGATGTTATAGTGTTTAAACAGCGTGCATAGCTGTTTCGAGTCGAACTAGATACGCAACCCATAACCCAGCCAAACTAGTGAGACTATGAAACCCTAGCCACCATTCAATTTTCTTCCATAATCCCGAAATAAACCATAATTCTCTCTAATGGTGATCAGTAATGTAAAAGTGATTAAAAATCACACTGGCTGAACCCTAGCAAATTACATATAGTTGTGAAGCTCTCGACGAATGGAGTCAGCGGAAAGTGTTCATTTCTGGAAAAGACGCTCGAAGCTACCAAAATTCTCAGTCAAAGGGTGAAATTGGCGAACACATGGCATCGAATTGGGCATTTTTGATTTAGGCATCAATTGGATAAATTGATTAATGGGTTTTGTGGAGCTCGTCGAGTGGAGCCGATTGGTGTGGTTCCATGACTTGAAGTGACCTGAGGTGGCCGGAAAATTGATTTTAGAGTTCGAAAACCCTAGGGTTTTGGTTGCGGCGCACGACGATAAGGGTGATCGAAGGTGATGGTGCGGGGTGCAGAAGGTAGAGCTCGCTGAGACGAGTTGATTAGGAGTGGTCTCGTGTCCTATGGTGTTCGAAGGCAGGCGAATTTGAGGGTCAAAGTTGATGTCGACGGAGGGTTCATGGGTTCGGATGTGGTATTGGCTACGAATTGGAGAAGGAAGGGTAATTACCCTTTTGTCCTTGTGTTAGTCTCAATTGATTATATTATTAAAAGTCTTTTAACCTTAATAACTTTTGCGTACAAATCTCGATTCATGTGTGGTTTTTTCCTTTGGACTCGTATCACAATTCCGAACGATATAACGCAAGTTTGGCTGAGTTTAGAGACTATAGAAAAAAAGCTTGTTGGTATGGTTTACTTAATTTAATTAATTGAATTTAAATTATAAAATAGATATCTATTGATGAAAAATTATAATTATTATTTTGTGATATGATATATTGATAATTGTTTGATATTTTGACCATTTTGGATATGCTGAGCCTTGAATTGATTGTTTATTGCTGATTGTTATATTATTGGATTTTTAATCGTCATTAATTATGGATTTAAAATAGGGGCTTTGCACAGAAGGTTCCTATTTCCGATGTTATTACAATAAATGTCCCTGTAGGAATGAGTATGTAAATTATGTCTCTGATTTTTCTAAATCAGAAAGCGCAAACTAGCTTGCGCTTTCCTAATAGAAAGCGTAAGTTAACTTGCGCTTTTCAAAAATTTCGAATTTTAAATTTTCAGAAATTTCAAGAAAAATACAAAATCAGAAAGCGCGAACTAGCTTATGCTTTCCTGATAGAAAGTGCAAGTTAACTTGCGCTTTTCAAAAATTTCAAAGGTTCAAAAAAAAATTTAAAATTAGAAAAATGCAAGTTACCTTGCATTTTCTTTCAGAAAAGTGAAAGGCACTTTGCGTTTTTTATTTTTTCAAAAATAGGAACCAAATTTACTTATTCATTTCTGTAGAAACTTTTCTTATAACAACATAAAAAACAGAGACCTGTAGCACTTTTCTTGTTTAAAATATGACTGTTATTTATTAAAATAAAATAAGTGGAATTATGTAATAAGGATAAAATAAGGTAGATAAATGATTAATGCGATTATTTATAGTTTTTATGTGATATTTGTAAATAACAGTGTTTGAATAAAATAAAATGAAATTAACTAAAGGAATTTAATAAGGTTATTATTTATAATTTATGGGGAAATCCATAAATAATAACGAAGAATATATTCTAAACTTAATTGAAAATGTTTATTATTATCATTCAACAAAGTGAGATTTTATAAATAATAATAATATGGTTTTGTGGAAATTATGTACACTATTTTGAAATAAATAGAAATGAAATTATTTTGGAGTATATATGAATATTATTACTTTAGTGTAAAATAATAACACTATTGATTTGAAAGGTAATTTGATGAAATTACTATTTATGATATTAAATATAACGTTTGGAGAGATTTGAAGTAACAAGTTTATAATAAAGTATTTTGAAGTATATTGTCAATTTGGAAGAATTATTATTGACTTGTGATAAATAAAAGGTGCTTTTATAATAAACAATAATAAAATGATTTTATACTTGAGAGAATAATGGATGAAAATATTATTTTGATGATTGTTGAATGTATGATTGATTATTGTAATTATTACATATGTTTTAATGCTTGACAGCGGTATCGCATTTTGATGAATGTGCAATATTTTACCATTATTACTACTAGTTGATGGGTAGTTAATTATAGTTATTTGATGATGAATTTTGTGTTACTAATGTTGATTGGATTAGTACACATTTGATGATTGATTTGTGTCACTTTTATAGGGTGATTAGCATTTAATGATTTATACTTACATTGGCGATGTGTTATTGAATGAATAATTAGTATGTATGTAAGTATCCCTTTGTTTGACGATTGAGATTGGTATTACATGTTGTTGATGATCGAGGCTGTGTGCTGCTATTATTATTATTATTATTATTATTATTATTATTATTATTATTATTATTATTATTATTATTATTATTATTATTATCATCATCATCATCACCTCATATGATGATTTGTTGAGATGGATGAGTAGAAATACTATTTCTGCTTTTACTATCTACAATGGTTGCATCGATTGCATTATTTTGTTATGGTTGCAATGGCTGTAATTATTCTATGGTTGTAATGTACTAACAAGTATTTGAATGCACGAGAAGAGTGGAAAATAGAACTATGTTGGCTTGATTCCCCAAAAGGGGTACGCAGGCAGTCTTTTTCTATGCAATAGCTATTGAGCCTATGGCCGTAGTATATAAGGAAGGTTAGGTGTAGTTCAAAACATAGTGGAAAACATTTTTCTTTTTCCTTTTATCTTATATATCTGTATAAGGTGTAAAGTTGCAGATAAAAATAGAACAGAGAATGGAAGATGGTGTTTGTTGGGTTATACCAGAGATAGTTGATTTTGTATATTCTTTTATGCCATGGTTATATCATAATGATAATTGATGTATTGAAATATATGTAATGTTTGATGTACCAGATTTCAGCAATGTTTTAATTATTAATATAAGATTTTTTTTATATATATATATATATGTATATGTATTGATGTTTAAATTCTTCTATGAGCTTCTTCCTTTTATTTCATTGTTTTGGAAAATTTAATCTTTTTATTTATCCACGATCCGCTGCTTTTAATATCTGAAATTAGTTGTAAACGTTTTTTTTTTGATATCATGGTGAATCTTAAGATCATGGTATTCATTGATACTCACTTAAGTAAACCTCACGCCGTGTGTCTACCCCGTTTTTATTTAGTCGTCGCACACGGATGTTTAACGTTGAAACTCCCACTGATGATTTTGACGGAAATTAGTTGTAAACGTATTTGACGTAATTGAATTTAAATTTTAAAAATAGTGGGTTGTCACATACCTTACCTTTAATTTGATACTTTTTCTACTGTTTTTATACATTTAGTAGATTGAACAAGAAATGATAGTTTATTTGAACATGTTGTAGGTTGATGCGGAAAAGGTTGTTGTTTATCACTTACATGTGTAAGTTGATAATGTTTATAGATTAAGCTTCTGATTGTGCTTATTTTCACAAGACATGTTTTCCATTTCAAATTTAAAATGCTTTGTTTTGCTCGCATATGAATTTAATCGTCTATGCGGAAATATGTGCGTGCATCCAAGAACTAAGATATGCATCAACATGGGTGGCATTCTTCAAATACATTTACCTTTTTGTATCAACTTATCTAACCAATCATATATATAAATCCAATATGATATATTCCTCTCAATTTATAATGCCATGTGGATTCAAATTACACGCTAAGTCTAAGAAGTACTGTAAAGTAATGTGTTTAAATCTATAGATCAATAGATGTATAGCATGTCTACGTGGGCTTTACCATTATGTCCAACAATAGACATAAATCAACATAATAAACTAATGAGCTAAAGCTATTGTGAACTATAACTTACATTTCTATTATGTACTAGAAAATGGTAAAAAATTAACATAATATTGACTATAAAACTAAAGTTAAATGGTAACATATTAGGTGTTTCGCATAATAAATTTAACATCTATTAGACGTTCTTTGGATGAATAACAAAACATTATACGGAATCGTTTGGTTTATTCATGTGTTTCTACCATTTCAAGACTAAATTATAGATTACGAAGTGAATGAACTACCATCAGTAACCAGTGATAATGTTGTAGATGAACCCTTAGAAAAGATGGTGGTTACTGATAAAGAATTCAAATTCATATGAATAAGATACCACAGCTAAATTTATGATACATAATAACTAAATCTATTACCGATTGCTTTAACTATTCTGTTCTACATTTGAATTTATATTATATGCGATGTTTTGATTTTACATTGGACCCCCTTAACAGAAAATTATTTTCAAGTCAAGGACAAAAATTTTCAGCATTTTTGCCTCAAGTCAGGCCTTCAATATTTTATCCTAAAGGACAACTTTCTTTAGGTATCAGTTTTTAGTCATTGATAGTATCAGTTTGTAGTTATCGGTAGTAGTTTTTAGCTTGGTAGCAGTTTTGTTGTCCTTATAAATAATTTTGGAAAATATTTGTCCTTATGAATAATTTTTAGAAGAATGTTTGTCCTTGTGGTAAAAATATTGAGTTGTGTCCTTGAGGCAAAAAATATACAAATCTTTGTCCTTTAAATTAATTCTCCTTGTACTTAATGTGTAAGATATTTGTTGGTACAATTAATTTTTATGGGTTATTGTATAATCTGCCTTATTGTGTTTTGCTTCCGTCTGAACCTTTTTTCACGACTGACTTATGTTTCGTTTGAAACCACATAAATGATAAACCACCGATTATACGCGTAAGAATGCGTTCAAATTTATATAATTAAAAGCATGTAAAGTATTTCAGTCATGTCTATTTTATTACAGTGAGATATTTTTTTAGAATATTGTGATGTTCCATACAACATTTCATATACTATTGTGATTTTATGTGTTACCACTTAATTTGTTCAATGCATAGTCTAATTAAATGAAGCTTTGCTTGCAAAGATTACATACACTATCTAGAAATATATAATTATTACAACTACGTTGAATTGTATTAAATATATCATTAATATGTAACATGTGGTGCAAGTGTGAGAACTTAGGTAACTTCGCAGTAATTTTTTGTTCAAGGAGCATCCTACGCGTCATAAGCGGAGTCCACTGTTTTGTTCCGTTGGAAAGAACTACTCAAATTGATCTGTTAACGTCTAAAGTCAACACTAATCGATGATAATTAAAATTTGGCCCCCTTCTAAATCATGGTTCCCTTTCCAACTCAAATAATTAACACTTTCAAACATAATTAGAAAACAACAAAATAATTAATTACTCTTTCAAATATCTCTATCGCAGCAGAAGAACGCATTCTTCTTTCGTTAAACAATTTTCTTTCATGCCCCCGTAAAATGTCCTTCCATTGACAAAAGAACGCACCCTTAAATATGTGTTGCAACCTGAACATGTTTTTAAATATACCGATGATACTTAAAAGAGGTTAATTGTGATCCGTATATATGCGTATGCGTTGCACGAGTTCGTACTAGTTTATCAATAGTATAATAAGTTTAAATGTATCCACTCCATTGAGATTTCTTATTGTTAAAAACTAACTTTCATGTATAAGTATAAGCTTAATTTCGTACATGGTCTTTGTAACAACCCCAATCGAGATTATCTAGAATCTAATTTTTAAAAATATGATTTAATTAATTTAAATTAATTAATTGAATGAATTTGGGGAATCTGTAAATTTTTGTATCTCCAAATTAAAATGGATTTGGAGTTTAATAAATTGAGAATTTAATGAATTTTCATTTTATGCTATCTAACTCTTATATTTAATTATATAAAATTAATTTTGGAGAAAATGAATAAATAAATTATATGAAAACAATTTCATTGGTTGAATATAGTTTCTATATTAATGGTTCATTTTATTAAAAATATGGAGAATGACTTTATTTTATAAGTTGTAGTTAATTTTGATAAAATATTTCGATATTAATAAAAGTGAGATTTTCACATGTTATTCATACCGTGGAAATTTTAGAAATAAATGTTAGTTAAATTAGAATATAAAGCGTTAAAATGAAACACAACAAATTAGTAACACTTTGGTTTTGAAATAATTAGCAACACTTGGTTAATGGTTCCACATTCTTTATCTACTTAGCCCAAAACAGAATAAATAGAAATGAGAAAAAGTAAGTACATCGTTTTTCACTTCTCATTATTATCTCAAAACCAAAAACTTAAATTTCTCTAAGTACAAAAAACCCTAAATCCCCAAATTTGCAAATTAAAGAGTGAATCAAAGGGCTTTCAATCAATTTTAGTGTGTTTTGACAAAAGGTAATCTCCTCTATCTATCTATGCACTAATTTAATGATTTAATTCAGTTTTGATTTCTGATTTTGATCAATTCCTATCCAATCTTTGTTCATAGCCTTGGTTGAGGTAGAATTATAAATGCATAGGAGATTCTAAGCTCTAATCTTCCATTCCGGGTTTATATAGGTGAGTTTATCTCACGAATTCTAGCCTTAGATAAATGGTTGTTGTTGTGATATGATTATGGTTGAATTTGAAGTGTATATGATCTCAATATGTTGATGGATTCATTGTCTAATTGAATTCAATTTGCTGTTTACCGAAACCCACCATATGAAATCATGAATTTCATCCAATTATACATATCTATATGCATGTATGACTACATATTCAATACCTTAGGTCGCTAGAGAAGCAACAGAGGAAGAATGACCAAAAACAGATCGATGGAAGATCACCGGAATCGCCTAGATTTCAGCCCAAGTGAGCCAACCGATGGATCGGTTGGTCGAATCGGTGCACTAGTTGTAGCCTGAACCTGACATCCAGGCTATGTCCCGGTATTTCCCGATCGACCCGTTGGTCACTTGTTGCCCTGTTGAATTCCAGAAGTTGATTGCTAAATTTTAATACTGCATTTAATACCAATTGCATTGATATTTTCCAGATTCATGATTTGTGAATTATTGAATTCATTTTGATGTTTTATACCGTAGATATTGTTCTATGGATCTTTGGAGAATTACACACTTTTGATGCACGTTTTCAGCCCGGATTCACAAATGATTGATTTCTAAATCCAATCGTTTTATATAAGACTATTTATGTACAAATCTAGTATACATATTTATAAATTCATACAAAGAATTTTAGTAACATACGTATATACTATCTATTCTCACATGCAAGGGTTTTAGAAATATTTTGGAACAATAGTTTGAAAAGCTTACTTATATATATATATACACAAATATATATAGACTTCCATTATAAACAAATATTTTTAAAGTCGTTTTAAAAGAGAAATATTTTCATAAAATTGCACGTTTTCGATCAAATGAGAAATTGATTTAACGGTTAAATAAAACGAGTGGTACGGAACGCACACGTTTGTTTTACCGATTAACTCCTGGACTTATTCGATCGAACTATTATTACATATGAGTGGAGTTTACTATTGTACGGTGAATATTTAGGTAAACCCGTGTGGTATGGGACACATGGTCATTTTCTATTTGATTGTTATATAAAACTATTTAACACTTTTCGTCGAGTTTATCACTCGCCTTTGATGTTTATAGGACTTGTTCCTATTCGATGTTTATAGGTTTCGTACCTATCTTGGAGTTCATAGGTTTTATACATATTTCGATGTTTAAGGTCTCGTACCTATCTTGATGTTTATAGACTCATACGTCTATCTTGGAGTTACATGCATGTATGTGAATTTATTTCACCAATCTTGGAGTTTGGCACCCCCCTTATTTATGAGAGTTCTGGATTTCTATTTGTGAGATTTCTAGATTTAACATTGTTGTATTCTCACCAGATAATTTCGGAGGTTTTGCTTTTAAGAAGCTATTATGAATTTTTGTATTTGGTGATTTGAAGTTACCGATGCATGTTTGATATTTTTCGGTATATGCTTATAATTGAGATCTAAATTACTTTATCTATCATTCAGTTTTGCTAACACATTTATCTTAGTCTAGACTGACCTGTTTATTATTTTTATAATATTCGGGTCAGACTGAGAGGTTTCAGGTCCTTCAGCTTGAGGCTTTAGAGTGGATATCTTACCTGCTAGCTAGTAGTTCTCTTTTGTCATCCTATGTATATATTTGACATTATGTAGTATCTTGGATTGAGATTAGACTCCTTTTGTGTGTGTATTCATTTTGAGATGTAGTACTTTGTATATGTGTAGTTTACATCATGTAACTATTATGTGTCGGTTCAGACTTGTATCTATTATATTCCGCTGTGACTGATCTGATATTCTGTTATTTATATATTATTATATGTTGTTCTAGATTTTTATTACAGCCATCGTAGTTTTGTTTTAAGCCTGAATTGTATACGTCGATTCCATCTGATTCAAGAAATGTATAACATATTAATCGATGTGTCAATGCTCGCTTAAAGTAAAATTCACGGATGGTCGCACCTAACTAGCCCTATTCTATGCACTGGTCGATAATATTACTTTATAATATTCTCTGTTAGTGTGGGTCTCGGGGTGGGGCATCATAACTTGGTATCAGAGCTGAGTTCAGAACAAAGTATGATATTACAAATACGAATCATGGATTAGGCAAGTCTTAGGAATCGTCCCTTAAGTTTTAATGAAGTATATTCCTTAGTGTTTATCTCTGAAATTCCAAATATCGAATCGTATGACTCTTGAATAATCTTTTATCTTATTTTATTCCTTTCGGAATCTTAGATGGATAACGGTAGACCACCTGCTCGTTCTGTTGGTGGGCAGTCCAGTGGCCCTTCTCTGTACGGAGTATTTTTGCCCATCGAGCAGATTATGGAACTCGTTAGGAATGCTCAGCCTATCGGACCTCCTTTGGATTCTACTTCTCACAAGTCGAGTATTGCATATATGTGCAGCGTCTTTGCACATCTTGGTGGCAAGCCCTTTTGAGATTCTGAGAGTGTGACCGTGGTGCAGGCATGGCTTAGGACATGGAAGCGGATCTTTTCTTGCATGGGTCTTGACGATCAGCCGAGGGTCCAGGTAGCTTCTATTCAGCTCCAAGAGCGAACTCTTGATTGGTATGAGCTTTTATAGCGGAGGTGGATGAGTCTACTCTTTCTTAGGAGAAATTTAGGGGACAATTTGAGTTGAAATTCATTTCAAAATCGGAGAAAGCCTCGTTAGTTAAGAGGTTTATTGAGTTGAAGTAAGGGCAGTCTTCTGTAGCAGAGTATGTGTTGACCTTCGAAGCTTTTTCCAAATACAGGGTCGAGCATATAAGTACTCCACTAAAGAAGAATCAAAGATTTGTGGATGGTCTGAAGAAGCATCTTAAGAAGGCGTTGATGTTGCAATTGAAGGTTTCATTTGAGCAGTTAGTTGATTCGGCCCTTAAGCTTGAAGCGGTCGAAAAGGATAGTAGCGAGGAAGACGTAGTGGAGAAGAAGAGCTTTCATCCGAAGAAGAAGCAACCATTCAACAAGTCGAAGCCCTTTCATCCTAATAAGAATATCAAGAAGCAAGGTTCCAGTTCTACTCCATCACAACCAACTAAAAAAGAGTGCTTCAATTATGGTTCTAAGGAGTATTTCATTAAGGATTGTACTAAAGCTCTTATTTGTCGTTATTGCAAGAAGGAAAGTCATCTTGTAGCATCTTGTCCCCTAGCAGCTAAAGACCTCACTTCTGGGAAGCTTAGTGTTGTGAAAGCTTCTGGTGAATCTTCTCAGCATCGATGTATATCTCCTTCTGTTCTTGAAGGTGTAATTGTCTTTCGGAACCTTCCTATTCAGGTTCTCTTCGATACGGGTGCGCCTCACTCATTCGTATCGAAGGAACTTGTTGATGCTTTATCTTTGGATGTTGTGTGCTTAGTGACTTCACTGAGAATTGTGAACACGGTCGATTGCTCCTTAACCCTCAGTATGTTTTGTAAAGATGACGAGATTATCTTATGCGGTCATTCTTTTCGTGTCAATCCTCATGTTATGCATTATCTTGGGTCTGGAATGATTTTGGATATGGATTGGCTTAACTGTTATGAAGTCCACATCTTATGTCCCGAAAGAACTATTTATCTTAGACGTCCAAAATTCGTTAAGCAGATTTTTATCGTTCATGTTGATTCTAATTCGAAAGCATCATTATTTTCTCTTAAGGCTCGGGAAGATGATGATATTTCCCGAATTCCTGTTGTTTGTGATCATCCTGATATTTTTGAACCAATTTCGGGATTGCCTCCCAAGCGGGCGATTGAGTTCTAAATTGATCTTATTCATGTTGCTCATCTAGTTAGTTGTCCTCCCTATCAGATGTCTGCTAAAGAGAATGAGGAGTTGAGGAAGCAGTTGTTGGAGGTGGAAGCAAAGCAGTTTATCCAGTCTAGTTCTTCTCCTTGTGGAGCTTCTATCGTGTATGTGAAGAAGGCTGATGGTACTCTTAGGCTTTGTGTTGATTACTGCAAGCTTAATGAGCTTACCATTAAGAATAAGTATCCCTTGCCTAGGATCGATGATCTTTTTTATCAGCTTTGCGGCGCTAAAGATTTTTCCCAATTAGACTTAGTAACTGAATTTCATCAGCTTCATGTGGCTATGGATAACATTCCTCTTACTTCCTTCCATACCCGTTATGGTTCTTATGAGTGGCTCATTATGTCTTTCGGATTAACGAATGCTCTAGCTTATTTTGTCGATCTTATGAATCGTTTTTTCCCAAGAATTTCTCAATTGATTTGTTCTTATATTCATTGATGATATTCTTGTCTATTCTAAATCTGAGGAAGAGCATGTGGAACATCTTAGGATTGTTTGGGAGACACTTAGGAAGAATCCGTTGAAAGCCAAATTTTCTAAGTGCCACTTTTGGCAGAGGCAAGTATAGTTCTTGGGGCATGTAGTTTCCGAAGAAGGCATTCATGTTGATCCATCAAAGATTGAAGCTATTCAGAATTGGAAGTGGCCTGATGATGTATCTGAGATTTATAATTTATTAGATTGGTGGGTTATCATAGTTAATTCGTAAAGTACTTTTCCAAGATCGTCTTACCTCTTACTTCTTTGACTAGAAAAGGAGTTAAGTATATTTGGTCGGATAAGTGTGAAACTTCTTTTCAGAAGTTGAAGGAACTCTTTTCCAACGCTCCTATTCTTGTGGTTCCGGATGGGAATCAAGACCTTGTGGCCTATACAGATGTTAGTAGATTTGGTTTGGGTGTTGTCCTTATGTAGCGAGACAGTGTTGTTGCTTTTGCCTCGAGGCGGTTGAAGCCAAATGAGGTGAGATACACCACTTATGATTTGGAGCTTGCGGTTACAGTCTTTGCTTTAAAGATTTGGCATCATTATTTGTTGGGTGAGAGCTTTGTGATTTACACCGATCATAAGTCATTAAAGTACTTATTCACTCAGAAGGAGCTTAATATGCGACAACAGAGATGGCTCAAATTCCTCACTTCCTACGATATTGATATTCAATACACTCTAGGAAAGGGGAATCGAGTAGCGGATGCTCTTAGTCGTATGTAGGAGGATGTTGTTTCTTTGATGTTAGTCGAGTGGAAGGATCATGAGATTCTATCTACTTGTGAGATTGGAAATCGTATTTCAGATTCTAGTTCTTCCATCTTGTTGTTTAGCTTAGAGGCTTGTCCTTGTCTTTTGGATTGGATCACAAAAGCCTAGAGGTGTGATCCCAATCCGTCTCATCTTTTTCAGTAGTGTAGTGGCGTTTCCTGAAGTGATGAGTTGAAGGATTTTGTTATTGATGCTTGTGGTTGTATTTGTAGAAGTGGTTGGCTTTTAGTTCCAGATGATGGTGATCTTAGGAGAGATATTTTTGAGGAGTGTCATCGCTCCAAGTATCATATTCATCCTGGTAGTAGCAAGATGTATGCCGATATGAAGCATCTTTATTGTTGGGAAGAAGCAGGACGTGGTAGAGTTGGTGAAGCATTGTTTGACTTGTTAGCTTGTTAAAGCCGAGTATCAGCGCCCCAGTGGACTTTTGCAACCATTGAAGGTCCCAATGTAGAAATGGGACCAGGTATTATAAGCTTTCTTTCATAAGTTCATAGTTGAATCCTCTTTTGTGTCGATCTTGTAATGATCATAATCTTATTCTTCCTTTTTCCTTTTTAGGTTTCCATGGACTTCATCGATATTCTTCCTTGTTCGAGGGCTAGCCATGATAGCTTTTGGATGATTGTTGATCGTTTAACCAAATCAGCCCACTTTATTCCCGTTAAGTCCAATCAGGCTGCTTCTCAGCTTGCTAAGATCTATGTTAAGGAGATTGTAAGACTTTATGGCATCCCTAGTGCCATTGTTTGTGACCGGGATCCTTTGTTTACAAGCGGATTCAGGAAAAGTCTCCAGAAAGCTTTGGGTTTAAAGCTTAATTTCAGTACTGCCTATCATCCCCAAATAGATGAGCAGACAGAGCGAGTTAATAAGATATTGGAAGACTTACTTCGTGCTTGTATTCTCGACTTCGGTGGGAGTTAGGGAAATCATATCTACCTTATTGAGTTTGCTTACAACAACAGTTTACAGCCTAGTATTAGTTTGACCCCCCACCCGGAGACCCACATTAACAAAGAGAATTACTGAGTAATTCTGTCTGCTAATGCGGAGAATAGGGCTGGTTAAGGGCGACCATCATAGTCTTGCATTAAATAAGAGATAAGTATGTCAATTTGGTATTCATTTTTTTCTTTCCATTTTGGTTTACGTATTTGACATACTCAATTCCTATCTAATACACTACTATGGTGGCTACATGATCGATTCAAAAACAAAACACAATAACAACATCAATCAAAAGTCACAGAACAACAACACAGATAATATTCATACACATACATCAAATGTAATACAACCCGTCACAAGTGGTATTTAACCACAGTATATACATACATCCCCATAAAAGAATATATACATCACAAGTTCCCAACAAAAAGACTACAACACAAAACAAAGCCATATATCCAAAGGCGAAGGAGAAATCCAAAAGACATAGCTAGCAAAAGGGATCCAACATCCTAACCTGCAACTCGGCCTGACCCGAGTAATGAATACACGAGTCATGCTAACTAGAACTTGATATTAGCATAAGATAAAGTGATACGAATGCATAAAGGAAGTATTCCTTTAATTCTAAAGGAATAGTATAAGTAATGTATATTTATACATCCAAGGGTGGAAGCTTCATAGAACCCATAGTTAATTCATAAAAAGTTTAACATGTCATAAATGGTTCATGTTCAATGGAATTCAAAATAAGTGAATCAGTAACTCATGAGCGATAGAAGAAACATCAAAATCCTCAAAATCAAATATTATGGAACTCTAATACGAGTTCAATACCTCATTATCGAAATCACCATAAAAATGCATATATATATATATAAGCCTATCTCTAACTCAAGGCTACAATAAAATCATCATCTCAAAACGGTGAAATTGAAGCAAATCAAAACTATAAAAATCCCTGGATTGGCCAAATCCCCGATTGCATGCCGAAGCAATGCTGCACGTGCCAAACTCAGACCAGTACAATGTATATATTATAGGTACCCATCTCAGACGACCGTAGTCGTAATACATCATGACGACCAAAGTCATAGAACATCGTGACGACCGAAGTCGTAAAACATCGTGACGACCCAAAGGTCTATAGTACTGGTAAATATCGTGAATGCATCACAAACTCTCAGACATGAACCAAAAAAGTGTTAACGTGCGTCCCATACCACATGCTCGCACTTAGCGGTTTACTAACTGCTAGTCGATGCCACACTAGAAAACATCATTAAATCAAAGTCCTCAAAAAAATCATATCTCGCCTCATCTCATTGGTGAGTAGTAAAAAGCATCATAGTTGTCTTATCTCACCGTCAAGTATTAGACATCTTGATGGTTTTTATATCAACCATGCTTCCCAAAAAGGAAATCTCCGTCTTAAAACTTGCCTCATTTCATCGGCCAATAAAATACATCATGATGGTACTCATCGATTATACTCCTAAATAGGAGATCTCGAACCATAAAGTTTGCCAAATATTGGCCATCTCTGAAGATTACTAATTATAGGAATTAAAATTCTCAAAATACGCCATAATATGGCAAATCCCATAAATCATCTCAAATCAATATACTCGAGAGGTTTCGATCGATACAATTTCGGAATTAACCGATAAAATAAACTCACGGGTCCCATACCGCATGTTTTACTAAATCGTTTATATCTCTTTCTCATATGTACAAAAAGTGTAAAAATAATATATATTATATATAAGATATTTTACTTGAGAAAATGAGAATTTTAAATAATTTTCTGAAATCATTTTGAAGACATTTTATTGAAATTTCTCTCTATTATAGGAAATAAATATATTTAAATACTTTAGAATAATTTATAAATGGTTTGAAAATATTTAAGAATAACGATTTCAAAAACCAAATTATTTAGAAATTTTCTCAAATTTATTTGAAAGAAATAGTGCTTGAAAATCGAGAAAAACGTTGAAAATACACTCAGGCGATATTCAAATTCAAATCGAATTTAAATTCAAAATTTTAAATTTCAAATTCCTCCAAAAATCAGCTAATTCATTGATGGATACTATAGCCCATAATCATCATCAAAAACACCTCAAAATTTTCATAAAAATTGGCCACAAAAATCATAGAAATAGGTAAGCAAACAAGGCAAAAAGGGCTCAGATCAAAAAGCAAAACAGTCACGTACCTGGGCCGACAAGGGTCGACCCAGAGCAGTGACCAGGTCGACCCCTAGGTCGACCTGGAGACTACTGGCTCAACCTGTCTGTCGACCCAGGCTACGTATTTTCTTCCCTGCGTGTTTTCTGCTTTGCACTGAACTTTGAACAGTAAATTGGAGCATCAAACGATCAAGTTTTGCAACGAAAATTGACATGCATAGAGTTTAACATCTAAACTACAGTCCAAAAAGGATCTGGCAGCAATTCAAGTTAAAATCAAGAAGTTATGACTATTCAAAGTGGCAACTAGAAATAAGAAACTCAATAAAACAACCGACAGAGGAGTATACGTAAACAAAAACTTTTACAGAGCAATTTCTTATAGCAGCTCAAGATCTTAGTTAGCATTTGTGAGTATTTTACTCACCTTAGCAATTTTGTAAGAATTTAATAGAAAAACGAGAGCTTTGGTGAAGAAGAGAAGCTTCAAGACCCTGTAAAAGCTAGAAAAGAAGCATGCAAAACAAAAACAAGAAGTTACAAACAATCCTCTCTCAAATTCAAAATATCAATTTGATGAAATAATCTAGTGTATTGGTTGTGATTGCCTTCTCTTATCTTTGTTTGGTTGATTAACACTTGAATTTTCAACAAAAATTGGAGAAGGTTGAATTTAACAAGAAGTGGCCATGGTTTTCTTTTTACTGCAATTGTTTTTTTTAGAAGAAGAAAGGAATGAGTAAAGAGGAAAACAACGTACAGGTTATTTTTTTCTTTCCTGAGGCTTCTAGAATGGGTTTAGGATCTAAACCATATACCCATTAAGCCCAACAACAATACTTAGTGAAATTTACGAAGTATATGCACACATTTCACCTATTTAACAATATAACTCATATTTTCTTATTTTGAAGCCAAGTTAAATTTATACACAAAAGTTTATGTAAACAAAAATTGTTTTGTCAACAAACTAAAATTTATTTAACTATAAAAATTTATTTTTGATCAATAAAACCTTATTTTTATCAAAATAACACAATTTACACCTTTTTATCTCATAACACCATTTTTAACATATCAATTTATACAAAAAAAAATGGTTTTCTTATCAAATAAAATACAACAACCCTTCATAACTTTATTTAAACATCAAAATATTATTTCTAAAACTTTATTTTCATCAATTTATATTCATTCTAACAAATTTACGTTGAAATAAGCCACTTAATTAATTTATTAACTCAAAATTGACCAAATAAAAATATTTACAATATATTTAACAAAATTCTCATCCAATCAATATTAAATCTAATATTTATTCCCAAAACACTTTTTTTTATTCAAAATAAACAATTTTAGATAAATCTATCTTCTCCAATTTATTTTATTCTCAATATTAAATTATAATTTAATATTACAGGTAATCACCGATACCAGGGTTGTTACAGACTCCTCCCCTTATAAAAATTGCGTCCTCGCAATTTCTAGAGGAATTTGTATTCAACACACTTTATTTCATCAAATAAAAGAAATATATATAGATTAAAATCGAAAATTCTTACCTTCGTCGTGAGAAGATAAGAATCCATGATACGATCGCTCGATAAATTCTCTGGTTTCCCAAGTGCAGTCATTGGGATTATCAGACCATTGAATCTTCATGAGAGGAACACTCTTGTTTCGAAGATGTCTAGTCTCCGAAGCAAGAACTCTTATAGGATGCTGCACAAAAGATAGATTAGGAGAGACCTCCAATTTCTCTAAAGCACGAGAATCAAGCACAAAATCTGAGTCTCGTATACACTTCCACAACTGAGAAACGTGGAATACGTCGTGAACTCTAGAAAACTGATCAAGAAGTGCTACACGATATGCAACAGGACCGATACGCTCTGTAATAAGGAATGTCCCAATATAGCAGGGTGCCAATTTTCCCGTCTAGCTGAAGCATATCATTCCCTTTAGAGGAGAAGCTAGGATATAAACAAGATCGCCCACTGAGAATTCAAGACGCCTCCTACGGTTGTCCGTGTAGGATTTCTGTCGACTCTGAGCCTCTTTCATTCTCTCTCGGATAAGATGGATCTTCTCAGATGATTCACGAATAAACTCGGGGCCTAGAATGAGCTTTTCCCCCGACTCAAGCCACCAAGATGGATAACGACATAGCCTTCCATATAAGGCTTCGAAAGTAGCCATGCCAATAGAAGATTGGTAGCTATTATTATAAGAAAACTCAACTAGAGGAAGATGATCCTCCCAGCTACCTTCAAAATCTAAGATACAAACACGAAGCTGGTCTTCTAAGATACGATTCACCCGTTCAGTCTGTCCATCAGACTGTGGGTGATAGGCTGTGCTAAGATTAAGCTTTATGCCCAAAGCTTGCTGGAGACTCTACCAGAAGTGACTCATGAAAAGAGGATCACGATCACATACAATAGATGAAGGAACACCGTGCAATCACACGATGTCCTTAATATATAGCTTCGATAAGAGAGATGTCGTCCTATTAGATTTAATAGGAATGAAATGTGCTGACTTGGTAAGACGGTCTACAACAATCCAAATACTGCTATGGCCTAAAATCGAACGAGGTTATCCACCGATGAAATCCTTAGAAACTTGGTCCCATTTCCGCAATGGAACCTCTAAAGGCTGAAGGAGACCACTGGGCCACTGATGCTCGGCCTTAATAAGCTGACAAGTCATGCAATTGCTTTCATAATTGCAACATCACGTTTCATGCCTTCCCAATAATAGAGACGACGCATATCATCATACATCTTTGCTGCTGCCTGGATGAATAGTATACTTAGAACGGTGACACTCATCTAGAATGTCCCGCCTAAGTTCTAGAATAGAAGGCATGACAAGACGGTTCTTCTTTCAAAGACACCCATGAATATCAATGCTGAAATCCCTCATCTTAATATCATCTTGGGATTCAGACTTACACTTCTGAATAAGAGCAGATATCTCGAAATCTTGCTGATGTTTCTCGGCAATCCGATCTAGGAGAGTAGGACGAGCTTCCATGCTATATAATAGAATAGGAGAATCGAAAGTGGAAGCACAATCCTGAATATCACATATGGAAAGAGTCTCAAGAGCTTTCCATTCTGCAATCATCATGGAAACAATAGCTGAATGCTTTCGGCTCAAAGCATTAGCTACTTGATTCCCCTTGCCAAGGGTATACTGAATATCAGCATCATAAGAAGCTAGAAACTCGAGCCAACGTTGATGTTGCATGTTGAGCTCCTTCTGGGTGAACAAATATTTGAGAGACTTGTGATTGGTGAAGAGAGTAAAATGTTCACCCAATAGATAATGACGCCATAACTTCAAACCAAAGACGATGGCGGCAAGCTCTAAATCGTGGGTAGCGTACCGAACCTCGTTCGGACGTAATTGCCTTGAGGCGTAGGCAACCACCCTATCCTTCTGCATAAGAACAACACCGAGGCCGTTGTGACTGTCATCGGTATAGACTATAAGATATTGATTCCCTTCGGGAACCACAAGAATAGGAGCATCAGTGAGAAGCTCCTTCAATCTCTGAAAGGAAGCCTCACACTTATCAGACCATAAGAAGCGAACGCCTTTCCTCGTAAGGCTACTCAAGGGTAACACAATATGGGAAAAGTCTTTAATGAACAACGGTAATAACCCGCCAAACCCAGAAAGCTACGAATCTCATGAACATTCTTAGGTCTCTTCCAATTCTGGATGGCTTCGATCTTAGACGGATCGACCGAAATGCCTTCGGAAGAAATAACATGACCTAAGAACTTAACTTGATTTTCCTAGAAATGACACTTAGAAAGCTTTGCTTTGAGTTGATGCTGACAAAGAGTACTCAAAACAATTCTAAGATGTCGAGCATGATCAGCTTCGGACTTAGAATACACAGGAATGTCGTTAATGAAAACAAGAACAAATTTATCGAGATATTCCCGGAATACTCGATTCATAAGGTCGACGAGTAAGCAGGAGCGTTCGTCAAACCGAACGGCATGGCAAGCCACTCATATAATCTATATCGAGTGCGGAATGATGTAAGTGGAATACTGTCTTCCGCAACTCGGAGCTAATGTAATCCGGTGGCGAGGTCAAGCTGCGAGAAAACCTTAGCGCCACTCAACTGATCAAACATATCGTCAATCCTAGGTAGGGGATAACGATTCTTGATGGTTAACTCGTTAAGTTTGCGATAATCCATGCATAACCTAAGAGTCCCATCGGACTTCCTCATGAGTACCACCACAGCTCCCCACGGTGACGAACTAGATCAAATGAAATGCTTGGCTTCAAGCTCTAGGAGTTGCTTTTTGAGTTCCTCATTCTCTTTAGTAGACATCCTCATGGGAGGATGACTAACAGGCTGCGCACCTGGGATAAGTTCGATGCGGAACTCGATAGCCCGCTTGGGTGGTAATCCCGAAACGGGCTCAAATAAATCAGGAAAGTCACAAACAACAGGAATCCGAGACACATCATCATCATCGTCTCGAGATTCAAGAGAGAATAGAAAAGCTTCGGAATCACGCTCGATATCCCGAAGAATAACAGACAGCTGAGCAGGAGAGTCGGGATGTCAAAGATATAAGACTCTCTCTAAACATAGATTCATGGCATCGTATCAAACTAGCCAGTCCATACCCAATATCATATCGAATCCAAGACAAGGAATTACGTGCAGATTAGCACGGAAAGAAAAGCCATAAATAAGAATCTCAACATCATCACAAAGCATACTAAGGGTTGCGGAACCCCGATAGGATTCGCAATCCTCAAAGAAGTAATCGAGCAAGAAACATCCAATAGCAAAGCATCAACAAGTTTCTTCGATACGAATGAATGCGACGCACCCGTATCAAATAGAACTCTAATAGATCGATCATGGAAAAGAATGGAACCTTCTAAAGTAGTAGGAGAAATACCTTGAGACTGAGAGGCACTACCAGAAGCCTTCGCCACATTGAGATTCCCCGAACTAGGACCTCCCTCCCTCTTAGGACAAGCAAAAATCAAATGCCCTTCCTTCTTATAATATAAGCACCTCTTAGGATTAGGACATTCCCTCACAAGATGATCGCGAGAACCACAATTATAACATGCCACAATCTTGGCTGAAGGAGGCATAGCATGAGAATGAGAAGTAGAACCACCTTGCTTCTTCTTCTTACTAGGTTGGAATGGCTTGGATTTGCGGAAAGGAAACCTCTTCTTATTCAGATTTCTCCGAACCTCTGCCTCACCATCACTATATTTCTCCTTCTCGACCGCTTCAAGGTGAAGGGCCGCATCAACAAGTTCCTCAAAAGACAATTTGAGTTGGAGCATAAGGGATTTCTTTAGATATTTCTTAAGTCCAAAAACGACCTTAAGATTCTTCTTGTAAGGAGTGCTAATATGTTCAAGACCATATTTGGACAAAGCCTCGAACGAAGCCACATACTCTGAAACTGTCGACTTCCCTTGCTTAATATCAAGGAAACGTCGAGCTAAGATAGCCTTCTCGGATTCTGGGATAAACTTAAGCTCGAATCTCTCTCTAAAATGCTCCCACTCTTAAGTAGACTCATCAATCTCCACAATGAGTAATTCATACCAACCCAATGACCGTTCTTGTAACATACTAGATGCGACAAGAACGCGATGGTGGCTAGAAATCTCCATGCGAGTAAATATGCACTCGCATGTACGGAGCCATGCCTGGACTTCTAAGACTGACTCCGTGCCTTTGAATGGTTTGCCTCCAAGATGAGTATAATCGCTACTAATGCCACAAATACAGATTTGCGTGGAGGGGAAGAACGGCCTGGAGCTGGAGGCTGAGTGCTCCTAAGCAGCTCAAGAATCTGATCGGTCGACATATAAACTCCTTCGGGACGAGAACCACTGGACGGTCCCACCACCGAAGTGCGACCTCTTCCTCTTCAAGCCATTGCTGAAAGTAAAGATAAGATAGGATTATTAACAAGGGTAGATATTATCAATTCAAATTAAATAAGGAATACTACGGAATTAAAACTAACATTATTAGACATATTCCTTTCTATCTACCCCAAAGGACTCAAACGGAAAGGACAAGGTCGGGATTGAATATGATTGGGAATGATGTTTACAAGTGTATTATACTTGATGTATGATGATCGTGTATACCGTTCTGTATTTATTACATTTTATTTTGAATCCTGCTCTGATACCAAGCTGTGACGCCCCACCCCGAGACCCACATTTACAAAGAGAATTACTGAGTAATTCTGTCTGCTAATGCGGAGAATAGGGCTGGTTAAGGGCGACCATCATAGTCTTGCATTAAATAAGAGCTAAGTATGTCGATTTGGTATTCATTTTTTTCCTTCCATTTTGGTTTACGTATTCGACATACTCAATTCCTATCTTATACACTACTATGGTGGCTACAGGATCGATTCAGAAATAAAACACAATAACGACATCAATCACAAGTCACAGAATAGCAACACGGATAATATTCATATCATACATCAAATGTGATACAACCCGTCACATGTGGTATTTAACCACATTATATACATAAATCCCAATAAAAGAATATATACATCACAAGTTCCCAACAAAAAGACTACAACACAAAACAAAGCCATATATCCAAAGGCGAAGGAGAAATCCAAAAGACATAGCTAGCAAAAGGGGTCCAACATCCTAACCTGCAATTCGGTCTGACCCGAGTAATAAATACACGGGTCAGGCTAACTAGAACTTGATATTAGCATAAGATAAAGTGATACGAATGCATAAAGGAAGTATTCCTTTAATTCTAAAGGAATAGTATAAGTAATGTCTATTTATACATCCAAGGGTGGAAACTTCATAGAACCCATAGTTAATTCATAAATGGTTTAACATATCATAAATGGTTCATGTTCAATGGAATTCAAAATAAGTGAATCTAGCAACTCATGAGGCATAAAAGAAACATCAAAATCCTAAAAATCAAATATCATGGAACTCTAATACGAGTTCAATACCTCATTATCGAAATCACCATAAAAATGCATATATATAAGCCTATCTCTAACTCAAGGCTACAATAAAATCATCATCTCAAAATGGTGAAATTGAAGCAAATCAAAACTATAAAAATCCCCGGATTGGCCAAATCCCCGATTGCATGTCGAAGCAATGTTGCACGTGCCAAACTCAGACCAGTACTATATATATATATTATAGGTACCCATCTCAGACGACCGTAGTCGTAATACATCGTGACGACCGAAGTCGTAGAACATCGTGACGACCGAAGTCGTACAACATCGTGACGACCTAAGTCGTAGAACATCGTGATGACGCGAAGGTCTATAGTACTGGTAAATATCGTGAATGCATCACAAACTCTCAGACAGGAACCCAAAAAGTGTTAACGTGCGTCCTATACCATACGCTCGCACTTAGCAATTTACTAACTGCTAATCGATGCCACACTAGAAAACATCATTAAATCAAAGTCCTCAGAAAAATCATATCTCGCCTCATCTCATTGGCGAGTGGTAAAAAGCATCATACTTGTCTCATCTCATCGACAAGTATTAGACATCGTGATGGTTTTTATATCAACCATACTTCCCAAAAAGGAAATCTACATCTTAAAACTTGCCTCATTTAATCGGCCAGTAAAATACATCATGATGGTTCTCATCGATTATACTCCTAAATAGGAGATTTCGAACCATAAAGACCACCAAATATTAGCCATCTCGGAAGATTCCTAATTATAGGAATTAAAATTCTCAAAATACGCCATAATATGGAAAATCCCATAAATCATCTCAAATCAATATACTCGAGAGGTTCGATCGATACAAGTCCGGAATTAACCGATAAAATAAACTCATGTGTCCCATACCACGTGTTTTACTAAATCATTTAATTCTCTTTCTCATATGTCCAAAAAGTGTAAAAATAATATATATTATATATAAGATATTTTACTTGAGAAAACGGGAATTTTAAATAATTTTCTAAAATCATTTTGAAGACATTTTATTGAAATTTCTCCCTATTATAGGAAATAAATATATTTAAAATACTTTGGAATAATTTAGAAATGGTTAGAAAATATTTAATAATTATGATTTCAATAACCAAATTATTTAGAAATTTTCTTAAATTTATTTGGAAGAAATAGTGCTTGAAAATCGAGAAAAACGTTGAAAATACACTCAATCGATATACAAATTCAAATTGAATTTAAATTAAAAAATTTAAATTTCAAATTCCTCCAAAACTTGGCTAATCCATTGATGGATACTATAGCCCATAATCATCATAAAAAACAACTCGAAATTTGCATAAAAATTGGCCACAAAAATCATAGAAATAGGTAAGCAAACAAGGCAAAAAGGGCTCAAATCAAAAAGCAGAACAGTCACGTACCTGTGCCGACAGGGGTCGACCCAGAGCAGTGACCATATCGACTTGGAGACTGCTGGGTCGACTTGCCTATCGACCCAAGCTACGTATTTTCTTCCCTGCATGTTTTCTGCTTCGCACTGAACTTTGAACAGTAAATTGGAGTATCAAACGATCAAGTTTTGCAACGAAAATTGACATGCATAAGTTTAACATCTAAACTACAATCTGGAAAAGATCCGATAGCAATTTAAGTTAAAAACAAGAAGTTATGGCTATTCAAAGTGGCAACTAGAAATGAGAAACTCAATAAAACAACCGACAGAGGAGTATACGTAAACAAAAACTTTTACAGAGCAATTTCTTACAGCAGCTCAAGATCTTAGTTAGCATTTGTGAGTATTTTACTCACCTTAGCAATTTGGTAAGAATTCGATAGCAAGATGAGAGCTTTGGTGAAGAAGAGAAGCTTCAAGACCCTGTAAAAGCTAGAAAATAAGCATGCAGAACAAAAACAAGAAGTTACAAACAATCCTCTCTCAAATTCAAAATATCAATTTGATGAAATAATCTAGTGTATTGGTTGTGATTGCCTTCTCTTATCTTTTTTTGGTTGATTAACACTTGAATTTTCAGCAAAAAACGGAGAAAGTTGAATTCAACAAGAAGTGGCCATGGTTTTCTTATTACTGTAATTGTTTTTTTAGAAGAAGAAAGGAATGAGTAAAGAGGAAAACAACGTACAGGTTATTTTTCTTCTTTTCTGAGGCTTCTAGAATGGGTTTAGGATCTAAACCATATACCCATTAAGTCCAACAACAATACTTAGTGAAATTTACTAAGTATATACACACATTTCACCTATTTAACAATATAACTCATATTTTCTTATTTTGAAGCCAAGTTAAATTTATACACAAAAGTGTATGTAAACAAAAATTGTTTTCTCAACAAAATAAAATTTATTTTAACTATAAAAATTTATTTTTGATCAATAAAACCTTATTTTTATCAAAATAACACAATTTACACCTTTTTATCTCATAACACCATTTTTAACATATCAATTTATACAAAAATGGTTTTCTTATCAAATAAAATACAAAAACCCTTCCTAACTTTATTTAAACATCAAAATATCATTTTCAAAACTTTATTTTCATCAATTTATATTTATTCTAACAAATTTATGTTGAAATAAGCCACTTAATTAATTTATTAACTCAAAATTGACCAAATACCAATATTTATAATATATTTAACAAAATTCTCGTCCAATCAATATTAAATCCAATATTTATTCCCAAAACACTTTGTCTATTCAAAATAATTTTTTTAACAAAATCTATCTTCTCCAATTTATTTTATTCTTAATATTAAATTATAACTATACCAGGGTTGTTACAGACTCCTCCCCTTATAAAAATTGCGTCCTCGCAATTTCTAGAGGAATCTGTATTCAACACACTTTATTTCATCAAACAAAGGAAATATAGATAGATTAAAATGGAAAATTCTTACCTTCATCGTGAGAAGATAAGAATCCAGGATACGATCGCTCGATAAATTCTCTGGTTTCCCAAGTGCAGTCATTGGGATTATCGGGCCATTGAATGTTCACGAGCGGAACACTCTTGTTTCGAAGATGTCTAATCTCCGAAGCAAGAACCCTTATAGGGTGCTACACAAAAGATAGATTATGAGAGACATCCAACTTCTCTAAAGCACGAGAATCAATCACAGAATCTGAATCTCGTATACACTTCCACAATTGAGAAACGTGGAATACGTCGTGAACTCCAAAAAACTGATCGGGAAGTGCTACACGATATGCAACAGGACCGATACGCTCTGTAATAGGGAATGTCCCAATATAGCATGGTGCCAATTTCCCTGTCTGGCTGAAGCGTATCACTTCCTTCAGAGGAGAAGCTCGGATATAAACAAGATCGCCCACTGAGAATTCAAGGGGCCTCCTACGGTTGTCCGCGTAGGATTTCTGTCGACTCTGAGCCTCTTTCATTCTCTCTCGGATAAGATGGATCTTCTCAAATGATTCACGAATAGACTCGGGGCCTAGAATAAGCTTTTCCCCCGACTCAAGCCAACAAGATGGAGAACGACACGGCCTTCCATATAAGGCTTCGAAAGGAGCCATGCCGATAGAAGATTGGTAGCTATTATTGTAAGCAAACTCAACTAGAGGAAGATTATCCTCCCAGCTACCTTCAAAATCTAAGTTACAAACACGAAGCAGGTCTTCTAAGATATGATTCACCCGTTCAGTCTGTCCATCAGACTGTGGGTGATTGGCTGTGCTAAGATTAAGCTTTGTGCCCAAAGCTTGCTGGAGACTCTGCCAGAAGTGACTCGTGAAAAGAGGATCACGATCACATACAATAGATGAAGGAACATTGTGCAATAGTACGATGTCCTTAACATATAGCTTCGATAAGAGAGATGTCGTCCTATTAGATTTAATAGGAATGAAATGTGCAGACTTGGTAAGATGGTCCACAACAACCCAAATACTGCTATGGCCTGACCTCGAACGAGGTAAGCCATCGATGAAATCCATAGACTTTTTTGTAAAGTTGGCTCCGAGATATATTGGACCATACACTGTCATTGAGCATATCGGCCAGGGTATCTCTTCCTACCCAATTCTCCGGTATTCATGATGTATTTAATGTTTCTCAACTTCGGAAGTATCTTCGTGATTCAGATTCTATTCTTGAGCCAAGAATTCTTGAGGAGCTTGAGATTTCTCCTGACCTTAATTATGAGCAGAGACCTATTCAGATTATTGCATCGGAGGTTAAACGCCTTTGAAATAAAGACATTCTGCTCATTAAAGTCCAATGGTCTAGCAATTCAAAGAACTATTCGTGGGAGACTAGAGAGTTCATCGAGCAAATGCATCCGAAAATACTTTCTCATGCTCATTAGTGGTAAGACTCTTGTTTTGAATTATTTCATGCTTATGATTTTTATCCTCTTTGATAGATGCATCGTTGTAATGTTATTGACTTTCCCTTTAACGCAATTTTTGTAGGGGGGAGTCTGTAACAGCCCCGGTCGAGATTACCTAGAATCTAATTTTTAAAATATGATTTAATTAATATTAATTAATTAATTGAATTAATTTAGGGAATTTGTATATTTTTGTATTTCCAAATCAAAATGGATTTGGAGTTTAATAAATTAGGAATTTAATGAATTTTCTTTTTATGCTATTTAACTCTTATATTTAATTTTATAAGAATAATATTGGAGAAAGTGAATAAATAAATTATATGAAAATAATTTCATTGGTTAAAATATAATTTCTATATTAATGGTTCATTTTATTAAAAATACGGAGAATGACTTTTTATTTTATAAGTTGTAATTAATTTTAATAATATATTTCAATATTGATAGAAGTGAGATTTTGACATGTTATTTACATTGTGGAAATTTTAGAAATAAATGTTAGTTAAATTAGAATGTTTTTTTTAATTAAATTAGTATGTATAACTGTTAAAATGAAACACAACAAATCAGTAACACTTTGGTTTTGAAAGAATTAGCAACGCTTGGCTAATGGATCCATATTCTTTACCCACTTAGCCCAAAACAAAAGAAATAGAAATGAGAAAATGTACGTACATCATTTCTCACTTTTCATTTTTATTTCAAAACTAAAAACTTAAATTTCTCTAAGTACAAAAAACCCGAAATCCCCAAATTGGAAAATTAAAGGGTAAATCAAAGGGCTTTTAATCTTTTAGTGTGTTTTGATAAGCAATATCTCCTCTACCCATCTATGCATCGATTTAATGATTTAATTCAATTTTAATTTCTGATTTTGATAAATTCGTATCTAATCTTTGTTTATAGCCTAGGTTGAGGTTGAACTAGAAACGCATAGGAGATTCTAAGCTCTAGTCTTCCATTCTGGATTTGTATAGATGAGTTTATCTCACGAATTCTACCTTTAGATAAATGTTTGCTACTGTGATAAGATTATGGTTGAATTTGAAGTGTATGTGATCTCAATATGACGATGGATTCATTGTCTAATTGAATTGAATTTGTTGTTTACTGAAACCCACATATGAAATCATGAACTTCATCCAATTATACATGTTTATACGCATGCATGACTACCTTTTTAGTACCTTAGATCGTTAGAGAAGTAAAACAAGAAGAATCTTCAAAAACAGATCGATGAAAGGTCATCGTAATCGCCCGGACGTCAGCCCTAGCGAACCAACCAGTGGACCGGTTGGTTGAACTGGTCCACCGTTTGTAGCTTGAACCTGACATCCAGGCTACGTCCTGGTATTTCCCAATCGACCCATTTGTCACTTATTGCCCTGTTGAATTCCAAAAGTTGAATCTAAATTT
Source organism: Allium fistulosum (assembly GCA_030737815.1). Classification (NCBI taxonomy): domain Eukaryota; kingdom Viridiplantae; phylum Streptophyta; class Magnoliopsida; order Asparagales; family Amaryllidaceae; genus Allium; species Allium fistulosum. The sequence continues at coordinate 1,183,501,336 of CM060902.1, forward strand.
TAATATTGCATTTAATGCCAATTTCATTGATATTTCCTGAATTCATAATTTATGAATTATTGAATTCATTTCGATGTTTTATACCATATATATTGTTTTATGAATCTTTGGAGAATTACACACTTTTAATGCACGTTTTCAACCAGGATTCACAAATAATTGATTTCTAAATCCAATTGTTTTATACAAGACTATTAATGTACAAATCTAATATATTGTAACAACCCAAAATTCTGGTCATTTGATTTTAAATGTTTTATTGATTTTAAATATTTAAAATAATTGGATTTCGGAACATCATAACTTATAATTCAAATATAGGAAATGTTTAAGTATTTGAATTATGAAATTTAATGATAATTAAATGGATTTAATAATATTATTAAGCTCGTTTTCATTAATAAATAATAGTGGTGAATTAAATTTGTAAATTTATTTACAAATATAAATAGATCAGATAAATATCGAGAATTAAACATAAAACAATATTTAAATCTATGAAATTAGACTTTCGGGACACTATCTCGGATTTTGACAAAACCAGTTTTATTGGATCCGTAATAGTGAATTATGTTACGCCGTCGGATTTCATGGCGATCAGATGAATTGTTCGGTTGTGGGAGTTCGTAACGCGTAGAAATTAATTTTGGAAATTTAATATAATAACTGGGTTTAAAAAGCTATCTTCTGCATATGATCGAATTATGCCTTGAAACTAGTTCCACTATGTTCAAAATAGGGGTATAACTTATAGAATGCCAGGAGGCACGCCTCATTTGGAGTTCAAAATTTTTGGGTATGTTTTGTAGAATATTTTAAATTTTAAAAATATATATATATGTATGTATGTATGTATGTATATATATATATCAGCCATACTCAACCATACTTGCCCATACCTTATCACTCACCTGGCCTATACCCTCTCACCCATCAGCCATACCGTTTCTTCAATTCATAGCTGCCAGTAACAAGAAAATTAAAGGAGGATTCTTCAAAAACTAATATCTCAAGCTAAGATCAACTAAAAATCCCCAAACTTGTATCTTTGGAATCTTATCGATGTGATCTTCATTCTGGTATGCCCATGGTTGGATGCGATCTTGTTTGTGTAGAGGCACTTCACAGCAGCGAGGCTAGGGTTGAACTTTGTGTTTGATTTAGGCGATTTCAGCTCGTTTCGAGTGTGGTATTGAGTTCGTGAGGTGGGAGAGCAGCTTTGGTCAAAGTTCGAGGCGACACAGCAGTCGTTTAGTGATCGCATCATTCAGGGAGTAGTGGGTGGAACCATCAAGTCACGTCATCATAGGGAGGTGCGACTTTGACTCTAAGGTATCGGGTAGGAGGAGATCGAGGAGAGAAGCTCATTGGAGTCGCCGGATTCGAGCTTCGACAACCGGAGCTTCGTATCAGTGGTTCCTCGTGCACGACCATGGTGTGTTCACTATGCATGTTTGATTATTTGGGGAAGATAGGTAGAGGGGTGATTTTTCAATTTATATAAAGTTGTTATATTATAATTTTAAATGGACGATAACTTATTAAATCGGTAACTTTTGTGTACAAGGTCGGCTTGGAACGTCGTATTTTGCATTAGACTCGTGTCATCGAGATCTACGCAATGAAGTAGGTTTGTTGGATTTGGAGCTTGTTGGAATTTATGCTAAAATCGAACGGCCGTTCGATATTAGTCCAAACCGAAACGTTATGGTGAAAATGAAAATCAATGTGAGTTTAACTCACATTAAAGTTTATTATATCATGTCTATGATGTTTTAAACGATTATTGATTGCCTGGATGTTAGTTAAATTGTTGATTGCTTATTTGGTTGAATTTCCGTTTGGAAAATGGATGACATATTCATTTGATCATGATGAATCCATATGACTATATATATATTATCCATAACCATTGTTTTGTAGGGAAAATCTATAGAGAGACCCTGAGGGGTTTCTCGCAAATAATTATTTATTTACATCCTTATGCTATTATATTGATGGTTAATTGAAAATAAATCCTGATATTCCATTTAACTTGTCAAGTGTCATTATAGTGATTTCGCTATATCGTCATTTATTAACTTCCATCGCCAAAACCCTATCGTATGAACTTGAGCTTGTGTTTCCGCTAAATAGAATTTTAAAATTCATTTATCAATATGATTAATGATATTTTAAAATAATTAATCATTTCAACCAATGATTTTGAAATTAAATAACCAATTTAATTATGGTGTTTTAAAATTAGTTTATCTTTTGATTCAAATGAGATTGGATTTAATTAATCATTCAACTAATGATTATTTGAGTCAAATCAATTATTTTAGTTATTGAAATGAAGTTTAAATAATCTTTTTAATTAATGATATTTGGAATCAATAATCATTTTAAATTAATGATATTTAAAAGTAATTAATCATTTTAAATAATGATATTCGAATTTAATTAATCATTTAATTAATGATTGTTTTAAATTTAACTAATTCTTTTAATAAATGATATTTGGAATTTAGTTAAATCATTCTAATTAATGAAGTTGTATAATTAAATAAATCATTTTGACAAATGATGTTTTAATTAATTATTTTAACTAATGAGGTTTGAATTTAGTTAATCCAATTAATTTGTTGAGCTTAAGAGAAGGATATAACTAAGGTCAAACAGAAAATATCGATGCGACTGATTTACACAGTTCTCTCGACTTGAGAATACTGTGGATCTTCAATATGAAAACTCTGCTTTGATTATAGTAAAAACATGGCATGGCGTTCCATCGAGTGACTATAGTTGGGTTGAGTGGAAGTATTTGAAGTGAAGCATTATTCAAGAGAGGATTCGTCTCCTCGGTTATCTAGGGTTAGTATCATGGTCAACTCAAGTGAACCCAAAGTCAAAGTCTCTGGCCAGAGCATTTGGTTAATAATAATTGTTATTATTGAACCAAGGACTTTGTGTTTGGACTATAAAGTTGAATGTGAACGATATTGAAATTTTGACCATTACTAAATTACATAAATCCTAATATGATATAGTTTTGACGAAGAGAATTGGTGTAAATAATTGTCACTATCAGGTACGGCTTATAATAAGTAAATTTTGATTTTACAAAAAAGGCCTGTAAGCGATGAATTCAGCCAAACTGTCATACCACCTGCAAAGTGACGTGTGAACATTAATATTTGAATTGTTCAATATTAATCGCTGACTGAATTCACACCTCTGAGTCGCACAACCGCATTTTTGATTTCTCCGAAAACCACACAATTTAATTAGTTTGTAAAATGTTGCAAACTATTTAACTTAATTAATATTTATGAAATATTAATTATTGTTAATTTATTTGATGTTTTGAATGTTGTTGGTAATTATTTTAATGCATATATAAAAGTTATATTTGCATATATCGATATGCGACATCGGTAAAATTTTAAACATGTTTTAAATAATAAAATAATTACATAAAAGTTGTTTTCTTTTATTTGAAAAAGTTACATATTTGGAATGTGCTTGGATTAGCCATACAATGCTAAGAGGAGGAAATCAATTAATGAGATTAATTGAAATTTAAAAGGAGGAAGTTCTAATATGAGAATAGGAAAAGGTTCCGTTAATTCTATTAAAAATAAAACCTCCTCATTTTTTGAAAGTACAGAGAACATAACGTGACTTTCATTTTTTTGTTCTCTTTTTCTTCCTCTTCTCTATCATTCATCCATGGCTGAAACTTCATCCAAAAGAAAAAAAACATGAAAACAAATTCAAATCAACATCAAACTAAATTAAAAGGGTGGTTCATTCTTCCCTTGCAAAGTGGGATGGTGGTTTTTGAAATCTAAGAAGAAGCTACAAATTAAGGTGTGATGAAGGGAAAGGTTTCTCGGATCTAGAGAGTGATCAATCAAATCTAGGCATTCTTCTATCATTCGAGGTGTTACTACATGCTTCATCCTAAGGTAATTATATGTGCGTATAATTCGATCTTTACATGTTTATTGTATTATTATTTTGATCTATGTTTGTTTATCATTTCCTTTTAATGTATGTTTATGATAAATCGACAAGTCTCGAATCTCATATTGCTTCCAATAAATTATCATCATTCTCTGTGTTGCTTGGATCTGTAATTTTTTATCACAAATTTATGCATGCCTACCTCGTTCAAATTTATTTTATTTATTGTAGATGGTTATGAAATTAAAATTTGACTTTGACTGAGATTTATGTATACTATGAATAATCTTTACTTATTCAAATGCTAATGGATTATATATATATACATGTTAAGTTATTTACCATTCCGTGAATCTGATTTTAATTTACATATGTTAAATTTTTGTACAACTGTTACAATCCTTGTTAAAACAAAAATCGATGCCTTGAATTAATATTAATGAATGGACTTTAGTGCATTTTAATTATTTATTGGTTTCTATATTTAAAGATCTATGTAAAGTTTGATGTATTGTTTCATTCCTAAATTAAAAATTTAATGAAAACTTTTAACTTTAAAACCAAAAACCTTTTGTACAAATGTATATATACATATACTATATGCTACATTGTTTGCAAATATATGATTTCAGATCCAAATTATTAAATTTTAATTATAAGTTATATGTAATATAAATGTTTTGTTTAAATCAAATTTGTACAAAGATTATGAGCAATAATGTAACTTTTTTTCTGTTAAACATTTTCTCAGTTGGAATTTTTTCTGTTAATATTAATTTAGGATTTCAAATTATTTAAAACAACCAATAGGTTTTCACTTTGTATGTATGTATGTATCCATAATTATTATGAATGTATGCATATATTTCATTAACAAAATTTAGACAATGAAGGCATGTGTAGATTTGGTTAATAAGTAATCAATGGCTTTTAATGTATTAATTGCTACAGCTAAATGGTGAAAGAAATGAAAGGTTTTCCTCTTTTCATATTATATTATATCCATGGGTAGATTTGATTGATAAGTAATAAATGTCATTTAATGTATTGATTGTCACAGTTAAATGGTGAGAGAAACGATAAGTTTCCCTCTTTTCATATTCTATCATATCCATGTGTAGATTTGATTGGTAAGTAATAAATGACATTTAATGTATTAATTATCATAGTTAAATGTTGAAAGAAATGATATGTTTCTCTCCTTTCATATTCTGTCATATCTTCCCTTTATTAATTGAATATAGTAACAGAGGAAAACAAATAATTTCCTTCTCTTAATTTATTTTACATGTTTCATTGATACATTCATCATATCACATACATTTGTATATTTAAAGTTCCTTAAATTACCATATAGAATAAAATATTGATTTTATTTAAAAGAAAATTTAGATAAGATCTAAATGCATTTAGACTTCATAGGCCCGTTAGTGATCCAAAATGGTAAATTTTTTGAAATTCACCCATTTATTCCGCTGCGGGCAAGCCATGTTCTAACAATGATATTAGAGCTTAATAGCCTATGCGGTCTAAATTAGTCATGTTAGGGCTAACTAATTAACCTTGCCCACTAAGTTTGGTGTCTAGAAAGGTAATGTCTAGGATTGAAATTGGGTAATCACGTACCCTGTCCTACCTAGTTACCAGCCTGGCCTGAAAGGTGCAGTAAGCCCAAAGGTTACCTCTAACAGAAAATGCCCAACTTAATTAGGCCTTGGGCTAATTTTCAAAATAGTTTTGAAAATTAAGACAAGATTTTAAATTTAAAAGTTAAATTTAAAATAAAACATGTTTATTATAAACGGTTATAATATAACATAAATTTTCAAAATTTTTGAAAATGTATCGAAAAGTTCAAAATGTTTGAAACTATGTAAGTATTAATTTCAAATTTTAAAATTATTAATAAGATTAATAATATAAATTAATTAAATGAGATAATTAATTAATATTTATATGCATATATTATGTATATTGGTATATGTTATATTATTTTAAAGTGTTTAAGATAACATAAGCATACATGTATGTTCATAAGATAAATTTTCGAAATTTATATAATTTAATTAAAACTATTTAATTAATAAAGTAATTAAAGGTTAGTTAATTAACTAAAAATATGCATATATATATATCAGATATATGTGTCTTACTATAACGGTTATAGTAGATATGTCCAATATAAAAGTTGTATTGGAATACTAATTTAAAATTAATTCAAGAATTAATTAATTAAAATTAATTAAATAAGATTTAATTAATAAAATGTTACACTTTAGATTATTTATAAGTTAATTTAAATATAAAAGTTATATAATAATGAAACTTATATAATATGAGTGTATAAACTAAAGGTGGAATATTAAAGAAACCCAAACAGACTTAAGGAATAAATATATATGTAAATGTACGTATACTATGATTTCTGATTTGTCTGACACTTGAATCACGGGGGTATTTCATATGAAACACATTATTCCATAAGTCGATATTACTCAATATAATATACTGAAGATTACGAATCTTCAATATAATGTTGTCATCTACCATATACATATTAATAAATTACTTGCATACTCCTTAGTTGTTGAGAAAACTCAAGCTAGGGATGTTATGTGTAGTATTATTAATATATTGAATACACGAGGTTAGATAACTATATGTATTTGTTGAGGAAACTCAAGGTACATATACTAAACTTAGGTTGTCGCGATGCGGTAAGTATGAGTGAATAATCTCTTTTGATTTGTTGAGCAAACTCAATGTTAAAATGAGATTAGGACAAGGAAAAATAGGTTAGGAGTTGTATATGATACAATCGATAAGGGGTTATCCATCGTTTATGGGGCTATGATTTGTTGAGCAAACTCAAGGTCAGAGTACCAAGACAGACGAGTCCTAACACCCACTAGTGAAGTCTAAAGACTTCTATGTTTCATCTTAGGGTTTGGAGAAACATAAAAGACTAGTGGGAGCCTTATCAGAAAAATGAAATGGTAACATTTAACCTTTCTAATATTGTAAGAACATATGCTAAATAATGTTATAATTATCTACAATGATAAATTTGTGCATTTAATATGATTGATAAAATGTTTATCAATTAACATATACAAACGAATTGAACTGAAACTTGACAAATGGAAATATAATACCCACTATTAAATGCCTATTGCATGTTAATGTTTTCTATACCCATGCAAGTGCCTAATTTTTACAACTACTTAATACATTCGTAAAATGATCACTTACGTGCTTATTTGGTTGAGACCGTGTATTGCACTCTATGAGTTTCGAATTCTAAGAGCAATACAAGACTATGGATATTTGATCCATATACTATCATTTATAAATGTTATATGGTGAACGATCGCAGTTCGTAATGTATGATACTTCAATCAATATAGTTCATTGGAAATAAGCTAATAAACAGTATTTTTGAGATCATGCATTCAACTTGATTGATTACAAAAGGGATCATATTGTGTTAATATAACACAAGACCAAAAACTACAAGATAGATCTAAGAACTCGATCGTTGAAATATCATTTTGATTGGTTTACGTAAAGTGCAACATATTTGATGTCCTTAATTATTAAGGATAATCGAATGCGCTTTTGGAAAGATTTTGTTATGATATTGTAGTAAGGTTTTCTTTTGAATAGTTTGACCATTTGAAAGGAAAGCGAATCTGTAAGAATAGATATAATTTAAGGTACAGTTGGGATAAAGAGAATGAATAGTCACTTCTACTTCATAGAGAAACATTGGAAATGAGAATTATAATAATAATTGATACATAATATTGGAATAAGAAATATGATTTCTATTCCAAAATGTATTTTCATATAGAAAATCGTTTTCTATGAGATTTATTTCTTTGAGCTCAAGATATTTTATCAACGAACTCTCCACTGTAAATAGTTGTTGTGTATGAAATAAACAAATTGTATTAAGTGAATGATGGACCTCCGTATTCAGTACGCTATTATAGTAATGGTGGAAATAATGGAAGTATGCCATATAGCACTTATTAATTGCATCATAGTATAAAATTGTTTTGTAAAACTTACCATACAATATTTATGAAATAAGGATTATTTTCCGGTATCGATTAAAAAAAATAGACATAGCTATATTTCAATATGAATATTATGAATATTCTTTGTGAAATAAAACTATAATGTGGTAATTTTTTATATAACAAAAGTGATGCATGGGAAAATACAAAATAATCTAACATTATTTATAGTTGTTTTGGAATTATAGACTAAGTTGTAGTATTGAGAAATAATTTTATCGTATGATTTTGAATCATATGATACTTGTTAATTATATCTCAAACAATAAAGGGCTATGCATCCATTTAGTGGGAGTATCATAAGAGTTGATGAACTTGGGAGTATCATAAGAGTTGATGAACTCTTCGGATTGATACATATAGATGTGTGCAATCGTAATTCTATAAACACCAAAACGGTTCCACATACTTCGTCATATTCATCGATGAGTTATCGTTGACATGGACATGTGTATTTGATACACATGTAGTATGTCTATAGTAAAGTTATAGAATATAAAACAGAAGTAAATAAAATAACACGCGATAGAAATGATTTGATTTGATCGAATGAGTGAGTATATTGGAAATGTTCCAAATGTACCTAAAATGAATAAAGATTCAACCTCAAAATTACTCCTCCATGTGATACCTAATGATGCATCGATATGGAGTAATCGAACTTTGTTGGACAATGTACGATTAATTGTGAGTGAAGTTGAGTTAGTTTCTTCTATGAAGTAATGTGCTTAAGGGTAATACACAGGTTAATATTATTTCATCTGAATAACAATTTACAAAATTTTACAAGATAAGGCTTTATAAGAAACTCAAACATACCATAGGTCAAGGAGTTGGCAGGTTGTGCGAGTCGAAAGATTGCACGTAATAATTGTTCATGAGGGATCTTGTATGAATCTCCGAAAAAGGATTTTGAAAAGACTGTCATTGGATGACATATTTATGTTTAGAACATAATTTTTATAAACTAAAACCAAAACAATTTTACAAATAAAGAAATTCATAAAATGTTTATGAATACCTATTCTATTGCACTGAGAAACAATTGTTGTTCCAAGATATATCAACTTCATTGTGAAATTTTTTTTGAGAAATTATTGGTAGTAAAATGGAATTGGATTCGATCCATGGATAGAACTGATTATATGAGATGAATTGAAATTAACTAACCTAAACGAACACATAGCATCAGAATGTCTAATAAGTATTCTTGCATTTCTAAGAGAAACTATGAGTTTCTTATTAATGTCGAAAATATATAATCCTAGATCGTTTAATTAAACTATTAAGAGTGTTGACTCTATATGGTATGATGCATGAATCCGAAAGAATTCCAAGTACGCTACCAAAATATAGATTTTGGTGGTCGTAACTGAAAGGATATATCCATCGACCACGACTGTGTCTTTATGAGTAAGATTAATGCAGTTGGAATTAAATGAGCAAGGTTGATAAGAATAATATCGCAAATTTCAATTGTTGAAATTAGCGTAATAGATTCGATATTCAACACGTTCTAGTCAATTCGGATTTACTCACAAAATTATCGCTTGATAAGTCCTAGTGTTTTAGTACATATGCATTAAAACAGAAAATTCTAAATAACGATTTAGAGTAAGCTGTTTACACCTATTAACCAAAAATGTCTCAAAGTCAGTGGAAGCGATATTGAGTTTGTGAGTCTTTGGATATTATCCAAGAAATAATACGAAAGTATCATTTTATAAGCATCAAGATTGAATAAGTATTTTGATAGAAATATCAAATAGTTTGATTTTCAACCAAAGTGTAGAGGAAGCGTGTGTTTATAAAAAAGAACGTTAAAAGGTACATTGATATTTCTAAACTATAAGTAAACAACACGTTGTTGATTTTAACGATGTACTTGTGTTAAAATCAACCTTAGTTGTTTTAATACTCAATATTGGATTAATAAATGATGTCTTTTATAGTAAGTATAAAAGATGTAGGGAATATCCCAAATGATATACAAAGGCACCTTATTAAAATGTTTAATATGGAACATGTAAGATTGATTCTTTTGCATTGGCAAAAGGAATTATTACACATGTTGTGTTGTCTATGATATCATGATTTGTTTATGTATTTAATACATGAGCAAATATCAAATCCAAATTGATATCACTAAATAGTTGTTCGAAGTGTTCTCGTGTATTTATGAAATACTAGAGAATTGTTTACAGAAATAAAAACTCCTTATGAAGGAGTGTTCGAACTCAAACTTCATAGTCATATTGAGTGTAGCATGTCAATAATAAATTCAAGTTAAGAACTTTAAGTTGGAAATGTTCCAAATAAAAGACTGTGGCTTATTCAATGAAAAAAGGCTACGTACATCGCCTTGAATATTTTTGCAATAAAAATAATGTATATAAAATAATAAGTGCATAAATTTATAACTGAGCCGCATCGAAATGTTGAGAATCTCATAACATTGTTATATGATAACAATGTCGCGATATGGTTCGTAATAGAACTTAGAGCTCATTAGAGGTCGAGAGACATATTCTGAATTGTTCCACGTAATAAAGCAGTTTATCACCGTCGGAGAGAGTTGATTGACAGAGTAGATAATTGAAACATAATAGCATACCCGTTCACAAAGGGACTGACCCAACTAATTTTGAGAAACCAATTGGAGAAGTTAGAATAAGATTCCATAATTGACCCCAAGTGCAAGTGGGAGATTGATAGAGTTAGGGGTATGTCGTAGGGGCAATTATGTAATTTGTTACATATATATAACTCGTTGAACAATCTTGTTCATAATAAAGGTGTTTCTTTCTATTATATACTTGATATAATGTGGTTACATTAATTAATTAATTTACTTAAAAGTATATTTATAGAAAATCCATAAATGACATATTTTGTGAGTAGTTACAAGGTGTTGTAACCGTGAGTAATTTATCACAATAAAACAAATATACCGTTTTAAATGTTCCTAGTCAAGATGCATCGAGACTGGATATCGATGTATCCATTGAGACCAGAGTATGTAACGCTCTCCAAATTTTGAGGAGTGTATTACTCATGACTGCTGGTGGCGCCTAGGGGTTATGTACCGATAGTTATTGGATAACTATGGAACGATTCACTCGATAGTTTTCTGTCGGTTAATATAATTAAGGTCAAACAGAAAATATCGATGTGACTGATTTACACAGTTCTCTCGACTTGAGAATATTGTGGATCTTCAATATGAAAGCTTCGCTTTGATTATAGTCAAATAATGGCAGGCGTTCCATCGAGTGACTATAGTTGGGTCGAGTGGAAGTAATGGAAGTGAAGCACTATTCAAGATAGGATTCATCTCCTCAGTTATATGGGGTTAGTATCATGGTCAACTCAAGTAAACCCAAAGTCAAAGTCTCTGGCCAGAGCATTTTGGTTAATAATAATTGTTATTATTGAACCAAGGACTTTGTGTTTGGACTATAAAGTTGAATGGGGACGATATTGGAATTTTGACCACTACCAAATTCCATAAGTCCTAATATGATATAGTTTTGATGAAGAGAATTGGTGTAAATAATTGTCACTATTAGGTACTGCATATAATAAGTAAAATTTGATTTTATCGAAAAGACCTGTAAGCTATGAATTCAGCTAAACTGTCATACCACCTGTTAAGTGACGTGTGAACATTAATATTTGAATTGTTCAATATTAATCGCTGACTGAATTCACACCTTTAAGTTGCACAACCGCATTTATGGTTCTTCGAAAACCACACAATTTAATTAGTTTGTAAACTGTTGCAATTTGTTTAACTTAATTAATATTTATAAAATGTTAATTATTGTTAATTTATTTGATGTTTTGAATGTTGTTAGTAATTATTTTAATGCATATATAAAAGTTATATTTGCATATATCGATATGCGATATCGGTAAAATTTTAAACATGTTTTAAATAATAAAATAATTACATAAAAGTTGTTTTCTTTTGTTGGCGTCAAAATTGACCACCAACACCCAATTACAAGCGGAAGCACCAATATCCTATCACAGATAACGGATAGAGTATATGTAGAGAGTATAATATGAACAATCAAAATTAAAACAAAAGCAGTAAAAAGACGAGATTTATAGTGGTTTGGCTAACTCCGGCCTACGTCTACTCCAGAAAAATCCTTTTTATTATACTGAAATTTGATTACAGTTACAATTCGGAATTTCTGAAACAAAAATGGAAGAGTAGCCTTTAGGTGGAAGATGAAGAGAAACAGAATGAAAATCCCTTTTTTGAAGCCACACATGCTGTATTTATAGGCAAAACCCCAACTACGGGGATTCTTCACTCACATGGGCCCACCAAAACCATAGTCGAGTCCATATCGTTCATCACAGCAAATCTCGAGTAGTTAACATGCCGACCTAAAGCAACCTTGATGATGACCCGAAGTAAGTCTCATGTCGACCCGAAGCAACCTTGATGATGACCCGAAGTAATTCTCATGTCGACCCGAAGCAAAGTGCATGCCGACCCGAAGTAGCTTATGTCTTCTTTAATGCCGACCCCAACTATGAATGTCGACCTGAAGCATCATGAACACCAACACGAAGACAACCTCCTAGAGACCCGAAGTAAACCCTTTCCTGACCCGAAGCAAACCCATAGATGACCCGAAGCAACCCGACCTTTGCCAAAATCCATACTCTAAGTACCCGGCATCGTTTATCCATCGACTGTGCTGAATCCCGATTCCATATTCATATTTATTATCCGTAATTGATTGTCCATCCATCCATTTGAACCAAAACCATAATACTCCAGTCTCGATAACCGTGCAGTCCATTGAGTAAAATCTGCCTGTATCCGGCCTTGCCAAAAGGCGGGTTAACACTTTGCCCCCTAAAACATGCCTTGCGATAGGAAGGCGTGTTTTGTATTGCCATAAGTCCAGAATCCGAAGTCCACCATTGATCGCCATATCATCCAACCTTGAATCTAATCCAATTCCTTGATCTCTCCGAATCGCTAGCGAAATCCATGACTGTTCCGAGTTGATATCCAATTCCGAATCCATTCCAAATCCATTAACCGAATCCACGATCTCTCCGGATAGTTTTATCCAAGTCCAGGACCACTCCGAGTATCCAAATCCGAGACCTTGCCGGGTCCATATCCAAATCTGGGACCTCTTCGGTTCCATATCCAAATCTGGGACCTTTCTGGGTCCATACCCGAAGCTGAGACCTCTCCGGGTCCATATCCAAATCCAGGACCTCTCCGGTCCATATTCTAATCCTTTGATCTCTCCAGATCATTTTATCCTACTCCGACCTCGAATCTCCGTTCGAGGGCTTATCCATGGTTTTCCTTCTCCGACCTCGACTCTCCGGTCGAGGACTTAGTCCGTGGAGCATCCTACCTCGACCTCGATCCCCAACCGAGGACTTAATCCGTGAATATCCTTCTCCGGCCTCGACTCTTTGGTCGAGGACTTAATCCATGGGGTATCCTACTCCGGCCTCGATCCCCAATCGAGGACTTAATCCGTGGGGTATCCTACTCTGGCCTCGATCCCCAATCGAGGACTTAATCCGTGGGGTATCCTACTCCGGCCTCGATCCCCGGTCGCGGACTTAATCCGGGGGTATCTTTCTCCGGCCTCGATCCCCAGTTGAGAACTTAATTCGAGTTCGAATCCATCTTGCTGCTCTCCGGTGAAGGGACTCTTAACTCGCGGTTATTGCCCCGTCTCTCCGGTCGGGACCGTAACCGTGACCTGAAATACCAAAGTTTGCAGTAAACAGGAAAAAAATTTCATAAACCCGAGCACCACGGTTCATCGTCATCTCAAAGCATGCCTAGAGACCGTCCTCTATCCCATACATGTGTAAGTGACTTAGCCACATTACTACGGGGTTTATTACTTATTCCATACCATCAAGAGATAACGACCTGTGCCCCTAAGGTGGGCTAGCTTCGATTTGTGGCGAATGATAGCTGCTCTTGTTCCATCAGAGCTATCCATTTCCAAACAAAGCCATCCAAATCCATGCCCCCAGTTCCATGGGGAGTTGTGCTAATCCATTCTCCTTGGTCAGGGTTTGTCCCCGGTTGATCCAATCCATATCTAAGCCTGCTAATTTCTGCTACAAGTCATGGATTCCAATTTCCAGCTTTTCCAGCATCCATAAGTGGTCTCCAATTTTCATTTCCATCCTGCCCCCGAGTCCGCGAGGGAATCCAAGAATATCCTCTTCCAAATGTGCATCCGATTTCCGATCCATGCCAAAATCCATAGCACCATCCCGCTTGCTTCGTTTCCCTGATTCTGATCCTAAATTTCCTTCTATCTCTTTAGCATTCTTTCCTGTATAGCATCCATCATTGTTTCCATCTTGTTTCTGGTGATGAAGATTGAAGTCTGATTAGCTCCCGAGGAAGCCTCCTAACTTCCTTCATGATGATTCCTCTCTGTTTTCTGTCTCCTTGTTGATTGCCTAGCCATAGCTTCCCAAATCCAAGTTCCCAAGCTTTCAAATCCAAGATCCAAACTTCCAAATCCCTGAGTGCTAGCTTTCTCGGTGAAAGCACCAAAATGTTGGCGTTAAAATTGACCACCAACATCCAATTGCAAGCGAAAGCACCAATATCCAGTCACAGATCACACATAGAGTATATGTAGGGAGTATAATATGAAGAACTATCAAAATTAAAATGAAAGCAGAAAAAAAGATGAGATTTATAGTGGTTCGGCTATCTTCGACCTACGTCCACTCCAGAAAAATCCATTTTATTATACGAAATTTGATTATAGCTGCAATCCGGAATTTCTAAAACAAAAATGATAGAGTAGCCTTTAGGTGGAAGATGAAGAGAAACAAAATGAAGATCCCTTTTTTGAAGCCACGCCTGCTGTATTTATAGCCAAAACTTCTACTATAGGGCCTCCTCACTCACATGGGCCCACCAAAACCATAGCCGAGCCCATATCGTTCATCACTGTCGATCTCGAGTAGTTAACATGCCGACCCGAAGAAACCATGATGATGACCCGAAGTAAGCCTCTTGTCAACCCGAAGAAAAGTGCACGCCGACCCGAAGTAGCTTATGTCTTCTTCAATGCCGACCCCAACTATGAATGCCAACCCAAAGCATTGTGAACACCGACCCGAAGCCAACCTCCTAGAGACCCGAAGTAAACCCTTTCCTGACCCGAAGCAAACCTTTAGATGACCCGAAGCAACTCGACCTTCGCCAAAATCCATACTCTAAGTAACCGACATTGTTTATCCATCGACTGTGCTGAATCCTGATTCCATATTCATGTTTATTATCCGTAATTAATTGTCCATCCATCCATTCAAACCATAACCATAATACTCTAGCCTCGATAATCGTGCAGTCCATTGAGTTAAATCAGTCTGTATCCGGCCTTGCTAAAAGGCGGGTTAACATCTTTTATTTGGCAAAGTTACATATTTGGAATATGCTTGGATCAGCCATATAATGGTAAGAGGAGGAAATCAATTAATGAGATTAATTGAAATTTAAAAGGTGGAAATAAAGGAGGAAGTTCTAATAGGAGAATAGGAAAATATTCCTTTAATTCTATTAAAAACAAACCTCCTCATTTTTGAAAGTACAGAGAACAGAACGTGACTTTCATTTTATTTTTTTCTCCTTTTCTTCCTCTTCTCTATCATTCATCCATGGCTGAAACTTCATCCAAAAGAAAAAAAACATCAAAACAAATTCAAGTCAACATCAAACTAAATTAAAAGGGTGATTCATTCTTCTCTTGCAAAGTGGGATGGTGATTTCTGAAATCTGAGGAGAAGCCATAAATTAAGGTGTGATGAAGGGCAAGGTTTCTCGGATCTAGAGAGTGATCAATCAAATCTAGGCATTCTTCTATCATTCAAGGTGTTACTACATGCTTCATCGTAAGGTAATTATATGTGCGTATAATTCGATCTTTACATGTTTATTGTATTATTATTTTGATATATGTTTTTTTATCATTTCCTTTTAATGTATATTTATGATAAATCGACATGTCTTGAATCTCATATTACTTCTAATAAATTGTCATCATTCTCTGTGTTTCTTGGATCTGTAAAACTTTTAAATGGAATGCATTTTCTTTGGGAAAATTAGAAGGAAATTGTTTCGATTAGTTTTGTGGTAATCTGAATAATCTTCTAAGTGACGATCAGATGTTTGTTTTGACGAATGTTGTGGAGTACTTAGTAAATTATTCTCCTTATCATTGTGCGAATGAAGCGAGTTCAAATCCGAATGAACCAAAAGTGAGATTTGATTAATAAATTAGTTGAAGTTGTTTCATATAAAAATATAGGTAATATGCTTTCAAAAAAAATGAGCTTTTGAAATTAAAACAGGGTATCTAATGTTTAACCTTAAAAGGGAATTGTTTTCCAAAATAGAAAGTATTTCTAACAAGAGATTATTTTGATAAATAAGATTTTTTTTCCCTTAGAAAAGATATGGGATAAGTTAACACGGGTCTAAATTGGGTTAAATTAAATAAGAAGATTTTGATAAACATTGTTTTTATTAAAACCATATAGTTGCTTAAAATGTCTAAGTAGTGTAAACTATTTGTTGATTGGGTCAGCCCATAAATATTATTCGTTTTAATATTCTAAGTTAAAGAGGTTAATGGGTTGACTCGATTTTGAGAAACCATAATTTGATTTGATCCCCATCTAGATCTTTGAAAAAGTAAAATAAAATTTGTATGTACTCTAAGGATTTAGGAGAGTATTATACAAGTAAATAAAGTGGAATAAGTTATTATTCGATGTTTTATAAAGAAATGACTTTATAAATATTTTAATAGTTGGGTGAGAATTTATGAAATAATTCATAAACAATTTTACTATTGAATAAAACACTAAATGAAAATATAAGCGATTTAATTTTTTTTTCTAATATATTTAAGTAACTAATAAAATATAGAGTATAACTTTCCATTTTGTCCAAGTGAGTTTGGATAATCTTCTAAGCAATAATCAAAGGCTAATGAGCAAAACGGTATGCTTAGATAATTATCTATATTTTTGGACAATTAAGAAAGTTTTGAACCTAAGTTGAGATCTGTTTGTTAGTCATTTGACATTTTGGAATAATGTTAAGTGATAAGTTTTCCCTTATGGAATTTGATTGACTGTTAGTATTAGTTTATTCCATCGTAGAATTTGATTGATTTGATTTAATTGAATTGATTGGTTGTGTGGTTGTATGTACCATTGTTTATAAAGTTTAAACTTATAGACAAAGAATTTTAAATTATTGTTATTAGGACCTAAATCCCGGTGATATTGGAAAAAGGAATATTTTGAAGATTTTGGGAAAGGAATGATATTTGTTCACTCTGTTTGATGTTTTTGGAGGAACCGAAATACCATTGGATGTTTCATGTTGTTTTGATTCTAGAGATTCACCATACTTTATTAGGAGGGATCCCCTCCTAGTTATTTTGATTTTTTTAATCTTTGATTTTTCTCGTCTGAGAAATTTGAAAATAAATATTTGAATAAAAAAACCCATGCATTTAGATCTAGATTTATCATTTGAAATAATTGGATGCATAGAATCTATTACAGAATATTATCTGTATTTTGTCGCATATGATTGAGATATGATTGTTAGTTGCATGTGGATTTATATCATGCTAACTTTTGCATGTAAAGTGACATCATATTGCTTTTGTTAATCTGATTCTCTTTTAGATTATGTAAGTACAGGGGAGCAAGATATTTCCACTTGACTTCTTGCGCACCTGCATTTGCATAGAGATAATAAATTACCTACCAAAATATAAATCAAACACAAAAAGGTAAGTAATAAATTAGAAAATTTAAACTTGTTGATGATTTTATGCCCCGGATATGAGAGACCATTTGGCATTTGTTTTCTTTGATTGGTTTGGGAGCCCGTAGAGGCGATTTGTAGTTGTTCCGATCGAGCCGTGCAAAGAAGACGCTAGCGAAATTTTCCATAAATTTAAGAGTTAGAATTTTTTTAATAATTTTGGAAAATTTTTTAGAACTAAAATTTGACTTTCAAGTTATATTATGGAATGAATGAATGTGAGAAATTAGTTGGTATAACTGAAGGAACTTAAAAGACTTGGAAATTTTAGAATCTATTCCAGCTAATTGGTTTTGAAAAGTTAATAAGTTTAATAACTCATCTTAATTAATAGTTTTAAACTTGAGGGTTTGGAAACATTTTCTTCCTTGGAAATTTCGGGGACAAAATTCATTTAAAGGGAAAGAATGTAACAACCCAAAATTCTGGTCATTTGATTTTAAATGTTTAATTGATTTTAAATATTTAAAATAATTGGATTTTGGAATTTCATAACTTATAATTCAAATATAGGGAATGTTTAAATATCTGAATTATGAAATTTAATGATAATTAAATTGATTTAATAATATTATTAAGCTCATTTTAATTAATAAATAATAGCGGTGAATTCAATTTGTAAATTTATTTACAAATATAAATATATCGGATAAATATCGAGAACAAGATATAAAACGATATTTAAGTCCGTGAAATTAGCCTTTCGAGGCACTGTCTCGGATTTCAATGAAACTAGTTTCATTGGATTCATAATAGTGAATTATGTTACGCAGTAAAATTTCATGGCGATCAGATGAATCGTTTGGTCCAGCGAGTTCGAAACGCATAGAAAGTAATTTCGGAAATTTAATATAATAACTGGGTTTAAAAAGCTATCTTCTATATATGATCGAATTTGGCCTCGAGACTAGTTCCACTGCGTTCGGAATAGGGGTATAACATATAGAACACTAGGCGGCACACCTCATTTGGAGTTCGAGATTTTTGGGTATGTTTTGTAGAATATTTTAAAATTTAAAATTATATATATATATATATATATATATCAACCATACTCAACCATACTTGCACATACCCCATCACTCACCTAGCCCATACCCTCTCACCCATCAGCCATATCATTTCTTCAATTTATAGATGCCAGTAACAAGAAAATTAAAGGAGGGTTCTTCGAAAAACTAATATCTCAAGCTACGATCAACTAAAAATCCCCAAACTTGTATCTTTGGAATCTTATAAATGTGATCTTCATTCTAGTATGCCTATGGTCGGATGTGATCTCGTTTGTGTAGAGGCAGTTCACGGCAGTGAGGCTAGGGTTGAACTTTGTGTTTGATTTAGGCGATTTTAGCTCGTTTCGAGTGTGGTATTGAGTTCGTGGGGTGGGAGAGCATCTTTGGCCAAAATTCAAGGTGGCGCGGTGGTTGTTTGATGATCGCATCATTTAGGGAGCAGTGGGTGGACCCACCAGGTCGCGTCGTCATAGGGAGGTGCGACTTTGTCACCAAGGTATCACATAGGGGGAGATCGAGGAGAGAAGCTCGTTGAAGTCGTTAGGTTCGAGCTTCGACAACCGAAGCTCCATGTCAGTGATTCCTTATGCACGGTCATGATGTGTTCACTATGCATGTTCGATTATTTGACGAAGATAGGTGGGGGTGATTTTGTAATTTATATAAAGTTATTATATTATAATTTTAAATGGACAATAACTTATTAACTCGATAACTTTTGTGTACGAGATTGGATTCGAACGCCGTTTTTTGCGTTGTACTCATGTCGTCGAGATCTACGCAATGGAGTGGGTTTGGCTAGAGTTGGAGCTTGTTGGAATTTATGCTAAAATCGAACGGCCGTTTGGTTTTAGTCCAAATCGAACGTGTCGACGAAAACGAAAATCAATGTGAGTTTAACTCACATTAAATTTTATTATATCATATCTATGATGTTTTAAACAATTATTGATTACTTGGATATTAGTTAAATTGTTGATTGCTTGTTTGGTTGAATTTCCGTTTGGAAAATGGATGACATTTCATTTGATCATTATGAACACATATGATTATATATATATATATATATATATATATATATATATATTATCCATAACCATTATTTTGCAGGGAAAATTTGTCTAAAGACCTTGAGGGGTTTCTCGCCAATAATTATTTATTTACATCCTTGTGTCGTTATATTAATGGTTAATTGAAAATAAATCCTGATAATCCATTTAACTTGTAAAGTGTCATTATAGCGATTGCGTTATATCGTCATTTATTAACTTCCATCCCCAAAACCCTATCGTATGAACTTGAGCTTGTGTTTCCGCTAAACAAAATGTTAAAATTCATTTATCATTATGATTAATGATATTTTAAAATAATTAATCATTTCAACCAATGATTTTGAAATTAATTAACCAATTTGATTACGGTGTTTTAAAATTGGTTTATCTTTTGATTTAAATGAGATTGGATTTAATTAATCATTCAACTAATGATTATTTGAGTCTAATCAATTATTATAGTTATTGAAATGAAGTTTAAATAATCATTTAATTAATGATATTTGGAATCAATAATCATTTTAAATTAATGATATTTAAAAGTAATTAATCATTTAAATAATGATATTCGAATTTAATTAATCATTTAAGTAATGATTGTTTTAAATTTAACTAATTGTTTTAATTAATGATATTTGGAATTTAGTTAAATCATTCTAATTAACGACGTTTATAATTAAATAAATCATTTTGACAAATGATGTTTCAATTAATTGTTTTTACTAATGAGGTTTGAATTTAGTTAATCCAATTAATTTATTAAACTTAATTAATTGTTTGATTAATGGCATTTAAAATTATTTAATCATTTTAATTAATGATGTTTGAGATTAACTATTCATTTAATTAATGATTATTTTAATTTAAATAATATTTTTAATTATTGATATTTAAAGTTAATTAATTCAACCTCTTTATGCACTTTTATGTATACACACACACACAAACACACATGAACGCAAAAAAAAGAAATGACTACTCCTCATTTCCCTCTTATTTCAACTAGATATATATTTAGATTTAAATAATTATAGAAGTGACAAGAGAGAGAAATTATAATTATTTAAATCGAAATATGTGGTTGAAATCAGGGGATTTGGAGTGTAACAAAATGAGGTGTAGCCAATCCTACCAATATGAATATGTATGTATATGTGTGTGTTTGTGTGCACGCACGCTCGCGTGCGCAATCTTGATAGTACCACTTTGGAAATGTTGCAAATTTAAGTTAGGAAAAAATTCTTCACTTCCAATGGCACTAATACTTAGTTTTATCAAAACGAAATTTATTAGTAAATGGTGTGAAGCCATTGTAATTCACAAATTTCTTTATTTTGTATTGTTGGTATATTTGCTAAGGTTTTGCTAACAAATAATACATCATTTTTCTCTCTTTGTATTATTAATACGTTTTCTCCCTTTTTTCATCTTTTACAAGGGATTCCTTATCTCTTTGCTCACCATTTATATATTCTACCGAACCTTCATGTTTTCTAACTGTATATATTACGGCTATTTGGACATAAAATAGAACACAATTGTAAAACAATAGATCTGGATCATTGGATCTTATTATGTTTACATATGAAGTTGAAATCATATGACAATCCAATTGTTGAGATCCATTCTGTCATCATTTTGTGTCCTGATAGATTTATATGTTGGAAAATTCCAACATGTGGACCACATATGTAAAATAAAATGTGTTGTGCTATTTTGGTGTAAAACCTAATTAAAGTGATCAAATTATGAATTAAAGTTAAAAAGCTTACAAGTATAATTGTCGTGGTATTAATGTGTAGATACCAGTGTAATTCTAATTTTTTGAAAGGCCAAATTAGAAAATGCCAACATTATACATAAGTGGTTATGGTCCCTAAATTACATAAGGTCTGGTTATTCTCCTAATCTTTCTATGTAAATAATTCGGATCTAGGGTTTACGTTAATTTGGAACACTACACCAAAACAGGTGATTCCCAACGAGTATAACTGTCGCAAACAGTTTCAGCAACGCTTATTAGCGTCGCTGTAGGGGCGTCGCAATTTATTGCCAACGCGTATAAGCGTTGGAAGGTTGTATTCGCCAATGCTTATAAGCGTTGGTGTATATTATTTAGCAACGCTTATAAGCGTTGGAAGGTTGTATTCCCCAACGCTTATAAACGTTGGCGTATATTATTTAGCAACGCTTATAAACGTTGGCAAATTAACCATCCAACATTGTTTAATTTTCTATGCTGACGCTTATAAGCGTTGGTATATTTTAATTACCAACGCTTATAACGCTTTAACAGCATTATTATACTACATTCAATAGGAACCCAAAATTTACAATTCATGATCAAATAACAACATAAATTTCATAGTCAACTACTTCATAACAATGTCAACTACTTCATAACAAGTACAATACATAATTAAGTTGGTTAATTCAATACATAATCAACTACTTCATAACAATGTCAAATTGGAATACAAAAGACAACGTAAATTTCATAGTGAAATTCTACAAATACCGAATACGAAACTCCGGCCATATAACGAAACCTTCATCTGAAAAATCACATAACTTGTACATTCTATTTTGAGGACCATCATAAATTGGTGCATCCGGTTCAAGAACTATCATCCAACTTCCTCTTTTTTCCGCTTCCTCTAGTAGTGCCTGCATTTAATATCACGTTAAATTGAATTTGCACAAGTGAATATGAACTTGCATGCATGTGTGTGTATTCATGTGTGCATTTAGCTTAGCTTTAAGAGAGTACAAACTTACTGAATATAAATCAATTTAGGAAGCAGTCATGGGAGCCTAAAAGAGAAGTCAGGTCCAATACTTATAAAGCCAATGACACTTAAGAAGGGAATGAACACTATCTCTTTACTTAGTGTCATGGTTGGATTACCAGTAAGAAATTGAAATTTGAAAGTATAGTTCATAAACAGTTTATTTGTCTATCATATTCAACATGTTTTGTTTTCAAAGGCCTCTGGAGCATATTTGGAGAAAAAGGTTGCTGGTCTCCGATTCGTGAAGATATTAAAGGGAGGTAAAGTAGTTGCTGATCTCCGAATATATCAATGGGGATACCAGGTAACTATATTATATGATCTTTATTTCTTTTCTGAAAAAGTATTTTAAATAATATCGACATTGACTGCAGGTTGGTTTAGTTGGTGAGGAACTGAATGTTACTCAACTGGGAAAGACTAATGTGAACTGGAAAACCGTTCATAGTGGTCTCAGTCAACCACTAGTATGGTACAAGGTATCATGGATTGACAAATTGATACAGTTGTATAACATTACACAGAGGGCTATGCATGCACAAAAAAGAAAAGAAAACTGTATGATAATTATGTATTTTTGGTTAATGGATTTGATCCAAAAAAATCACGTGTCAAGCAAAATATCTACCAAGGCACCACGATTGATATGCTTGGTTTTCCATGGCTACATCGGTGGAAATGATTTGATCTTCCTTTAATCCTTGTTTCTAACATCTATCAAAGCAAGAAGTTAATCTCATAAAGTACGACTTTTAAATTATATAAATCAAATTCAATTAGTTAATGTTTGCTTACAGTCACTAAGTCTACTCTCACCAGCTGTAGAGAATCTAAGCAGCCAAAGGGCACTGTTTGGAACATGCATTAGAATATTGCAGCTGAAATTGTCAGGTTGATAACCAACCATAAGTTAATTGACTGAGTGAAGTCTGCATCTGTTATGGATCATAGAAGCAAGGTGGTCGAAACTGATAGGAGAAATGCAATTGAAATTGGTTTATCCTGCTCTAGAAAATCTTGAATCGCGTAAATAATGAAAACTGAATCAAGTCACACTGGCCAACTTTTCTTATGGTGAGCTTTGCTTTGAGATGTATTTAACTTTTACTAAAACATATATTGTACAGAAGATATTCGTATATAATCAAGAGATGCAACAACAGCTGAAAACTTTTTTTTTGTGCTTTTAGTATAAAATAGAATATGATAAGATTTAAAAAAAATGCTGTTATACTTGTTGTCTGATGATTCAGAGCGAAGGCAGCAAGATGAGCTGCTAGTAGGAATAGCATAACAGATAAAAAACTGAACAATATATATCACAACGAAGATAGGAGATTGCATTACATTGAAAGTGGAATCTTAGCTATCTTTCAGCAAATAATGTGGTATGTCCTTGTATTTCTATATAGCTGAAACAAACAGATTAGGCTAGAGATTAGTAGAAGAATGTATGCAGCTAAGACTATCTATGGACTGGCCGTCGACCAGTAGAAGAATGAAATGGGTTGACTACGGCTGAAGCAAGCTGTAGTGAGCAACTGAAAGCTTGTGCTGAAGTGGGTGATATTGTCACTGAATAAGAGTAATCATATGCATTATTTAAGCATTGACTGGAACAATGTAACACTATAAAGTTGCTGAAGCACTGAAAATGGGTTCTAAGCTGGCTGCCTAACAACTAAAACAATGAATCAGGAAAGTGCAGTGCAGAGCAACAGAAAGTCTTTATACTGCATTAATGATATTGTTAAAGGTAAACATTCATATCTAGTGTATTATGAACACCGCATTAAATAAATAGTACTAATAATAAATTGTCACTTATCACACCACTGTCTTATTTATCCCATTCCTTTTTTCTTTCTTCTTTTCATTCACTCTTTTTCTTAAAAGAATTTTTTTTGAATAATCATTCACTTAATTGATCATTTTTCCATAACTGAAATTCTAAAAATGTTTATTTCTATTAATTATTAGGATCTAATATATATTCTTCATTTTAATATTACCTTTTTTTAGTTCCGAATACTTCATAAAAACATGTCTTTATACTCTTACATACAATTAAGTTGTTGTGAATTAAAAATACATCCGGTGGAAAGCACAAGATTTTTAAAAACCCAAACATAGAATTATTTTTTTTTTCAAATATTCAGCCTTTAAATCATATATTTTTACATTTACGTTTCCAAAACTAGAATTTTTAATTTCATTTTTTGTAACGTTGGCTGCTTTGAAAATGAAGGTTTTAACAAAAAATATTTGAAAATTATTTTTTTTGGTAACTACTTTTCTTAACTAATTTTTGATTAAATTAAAATATAGAAATATAACTATTTGAAATTCAGTTGAGGACTTCTAGGTTTTGTTCAATGTTCAAGATATTTCAAACTTCAAATACTTGTAAATTTACATATCTTCGAAAATAAACTTATCAGTAGTGTAAATTTATAATATTTCAAACTTAATATCAGCAAATAGGAGAGGGTGCTCTCCTCTAACTAAGGATTACTCTTTCCATAAAAAAATACATCAAATTTCTAAATATTTTGATAATACGAAATTCTAAATTCTAAATTTCTAAATATTTCAAATTTCTAAATATCTTAATTTTTTATTCTAAATGGGGATGCAATTCAAGTCAAGAACCTATGATACAACTACAGTGATTACCCTATTTTTTGAATTAATTATGCCACGAAAGATTGAAAATTCCCAAAACAGTTGACAATTAGCAAATAGAAGGACCGTAGGCCTAGTCATAAGGTAGTTACAATTTACAACATAATAATTCCTCAGAACATTTATTAGAGTACAATTTTTGTACGCACTTATTTTAGATATGTGAAAATAGCAGTCGTCTTTCAATGGATCAGCACAATACACATCCAATACGATATTTTATTTTATATAGACCAATCAAGTTGATCAATGATGCGCATTTATTTACTCCCTTAAAAAAATGTGCACCGTACTGTTATCTATTTGTCATCGTGATATAATAACCAGCGTAAATTTAACGTGCGTTTATTATTTTAATCCATAGAAACGCAAGCCAGTCACCATACAAAATTCAAGTTTAACCAATTACTGGCAGAATGGCATTGAAGATTTAGCAAAATTATCCAATCATTTTTCGCAACTATGAACATGATATAAATAAATACTTAAAAAATCCCATCTGTAGCAATATCCTACAAATTACCTAATCTCACCATAACTGTTGCATTTTATATCTTAGATTAAATAAGAATGTAATATATTAAATAACAGATTGTACTTTCAAGTTTGTGTCTTAAAATATGAAATCACATTAACCAAATTGGATAGAAATAGAATACATTTCATATTTGAAATAGGAATTTGAATTTAAAACTAAAATAAAAAATGCAAAATAGACAGATCAGAAAACCAATATAGAGCAGAAAATATGTTGCCATCATGAGATGTATAAGAGATTGCGTGTAATTATATATAAGCTGAAAGTCTGCTTTGCCAAATTAACATCCCACTGCATATTTAAACTAACATTTTTCCATCATGTATACTATTATCTAATATGTTTGGAATTTAATTAATGGTATTGTGGTACATATTTAAACTAGCATTTCTCAGATTAACTATTTTTCATTTCAAAATCGACATTCCTAGGTTGATGTTTTTCTCATTACTGTTGTTGCACTATTTTGATGCGATGGTGTATTGTTAAATTGTAAGAAAAATTATTTCAAAAAATAATATAATTTGAGGGTAGCCAATGGTAGAATTTGAGGGTAGCCAATGGCGACGGAGAATAATAGTAAGGTATCGCTTTATAGCTAGAGAGATACAGGGGTATCACAACTTCTAGCGATTTTTTGGATATATATTCTCTGAAATTCAATGTCAGACAAGGTTTTGATATCTTATGTTCTTTATAAATCTGGAGAACTTTTCCTTTTCAGTAAAGAAAACCGAGGTCTAATTGCTTAGTGTGGTATTTTCATTCTCAAAACATGTGCGAACTCTAAAATCCATTTGACCGAAAATTGTTTGATCTTTTTTTATTCATGTCCGCAAGAGCTTGTATTTTTTGTGCTATTATTTTTGAGAGCTAATCGTCCACTTTGAAATTTACTTTCCCATAGCAAATCCACCAAATTGGCTGAAACCATGGCTAATTATTTATTTTTTTACAATTTCGTAGTGTCACCCAAAATTGGAAATTGGTTGTATTTGAATTTCAACAAATTGGCCAACGAATGCATATTTCATGCCCATTTCCTATGCAGTTTCTTGGGATCCATAACCGAACAAAGCAAATGACCTCATTATTTAACCTGCAAGAGTACCTATATGTAGCACTTGTTTCTTCAATTTTTTAAACTGGGTTTCACTTAAATAGTCGAAAACTAGTATTGTTACTGTTGAGAATCTCAACTTGAGATGTCTATGTTTAAGCAAATAATCCATCTAGAGATAATAATAACTAACTAGTAAAGATACAAGACAACCAAATGAGCAAATTTCTACGTATACGATATTAAAGCTTTTGCTCATGCATGACGCTTTAGCTCAAGAGTTCTTATTGCTAACTAGTAAAGATAACAACTCTCAATATGAAAACGACAAATTTCCCTGTTATCAAATCAATTCGGAACCCTCTTTTTTTTTACAGAAGAAAAATGATTTCCCTCTGAAGACAATAAGAGGAGCACATCCACTATAATTTACACATGAGCATCATCAATTAGACAAAGAAACATAAATGCCAGCTGCTGCAATGATAGCAGAGCCATAAACTATACAACTTGTTATTTAAGTAGCATTCTCAAACATGAGATGCAGGTAGTATGCTACAATAACAGGACTCTTGAATTGGTAGAAAATAAATGGGATTAAGAAGGTAGATTTCAATATAAAATAATCACATATTAGGATAATCCCCACAAAACTTATACCCCAAATTACAAAATTGACAGAACGAAACCCTAAAGCAACTTCTACTAAAACCAAATATAACTAGTTTTCCAGCAAAAATCAAATTGATGGAATTTAAAATTCAGAAAAACACGCATACGCATTATTTTAAAGCAGCTAGCCAGCTCTGTCAAAGAAAGTGGGAAACAAAATAAAATCAAAATAGATCAAACATAATAGCATAAACCCTAGAATCAGAGCTTTATACAAGTGAAATCAACCTGAACAAAATATCAAAGGGAAAAGCAACGTTCATCCATTCAGGAATATAAACTAAAAAGGATGATAAAAAATGAAAGAGCGAATACGTTAAAATCTAACCTTTAAATCAATCGAGATAGCCTAGTCTTATGGTTTTCTTTACAGCCAGAAAGTGATTGCTTCAAGATAATTGCTTAGCTTCGTCAATAAACATCCACGAGTATGGAGTTAGCGATGGTGATTGCGAAATATAAGTTTGGATGTGTTAAAAGAAAGAGAGGGCAGAGGAAGCGCCTGAAGTCGAAGTCTGCTTGAAGTCGAAGTCGAGAGCGAGTGCTTGCCTGCCTGAAGTTGAAGTCGAAAATATGGAGGGGAGATCGAAATTTCGGAGGAGAGGGAAGAGCGAAAAATCGAAAATGACTGAATTTGGGAAGCGTGGTTAGGGCATGCGTAAGTTAGTTACTCATTTACTATTTTGCCCTAGCACATGCTAATTAATTTCAATTCAACCTGGGCTTCTAACGCCAACAAGCGTTGGGGTATTTAAAATTGTAAATGTTTACTTTTAGTCACACATTTGCTGAGTTGTGACGCTTTCTAGTGAGACTAAAATGCAACACATATAAGCGTTAGCAAATGAAAAAAGAAAGTGTTGCCAAATGACTGTTTTGGTGTAGTGGAAGATCAGATCCAAGACTTATCTTTTAGATGTATCTCTTTCTCTTAATTAGATTATGAATGCAACAACTATAGATTCAGATCTAATATAAGATCTAGGGCTTGTGTCAATATGGAAAACCAAACCAAATTTACTTTTCCAACCAGCAACTATGAATTTAGGTATTGGTTCCGCTAACTCGTTTACTTTCCTCTAATTTCTTCTTAATCAAATCAGTATGGGTCATCTATCCAAGTTCAGGGTTTCATGATTAATCAATCCTAAATTATATTGAAATTGTAACAAGTGGTATCAAAGCCACCCCTCATTGATTTCGTTGGGAAATTTTATGTTTTTTTATTATGAGTAAGTTTTGAATTAAACTTCATTTAGAAGTCATTAAACCACTTAAGTTTCAGATCTGCTTGATCTATGTATCAATGATTTTTTTTGGTGATGGTTTTAGATTTGGTTTAGTATAATTTTTATATATATTATAAATTCAAAGGCTAATTTATGAAACTTTTTTAATGTAGGAATATAGATCTAAATGAGCTATATGTTATTTATGAAATAAGATAAAATTTTGAAATCAATAAATTTTTGGTAAATAATCTAAATTTCTCTAAATTTTGGAAACTACTTATGTAGATTAAAACGTCCACATGTTTATTTTTGTATATTTTGTAAATAAGTTATGAATTTTAAGTAAGGAATACTTTGGATTTGATATGTACAGTCTTTTTCTTTAATGTTTATAAATGATATGGATAGATATATATGATTTAGAACCATTTATGCAAGTAATATAAATCCGGTTCTATGATCATTTTACCTTAATCAACTTTTGATTAAGTAATCTATATATATAAAAGGTATTTTGGTTATTTCAAAAAATTAGAAATAAAGTATGTTCCTTTAAAGTATTTATGTTTATTTTATTACCGAAATAAATTTTAACATGAAACTAATATACATTTTGGACCACATAACGGTCAATTGCATTTATTTTTATCATAAATGCATTAAATTTGGTTGTTATGGTAATAGAATAATTAACTTAGTATCATAAATGCACTAAATGCGTCAGTTGCAATAAATTTAATACTGCACCATGTTTGTATGTGGAATAAGAAAAGACATATTGTTTATTATTTGATGCATGTATGTTTGATAATTACAGATATTTTGTATTATTACCCATGCTCATTGAAAACATGTTTCACTTTCATGTCATGGATCGAGTAGCAGTTAATAAGATATGGACTTTTTGAAGTCAATATTTATTGCAAATATTTTGTGTTTGTGTATTTTTAATTAATGTCAATTTTTCGGTTATGAAAATCATATTTCAGTATATGTTTTTCCTTTGTGTACATGTGTTGGAATTTGACATTAATATTTGTGGAAAATATAGAAATGAATGAATTAAGGTAATATACTAATAATAAATTAAAGATAAAGTGGCACAGTAGCAATATGTATAGCTATATTATGGTTCAGAAATACATCATTGCTACTATATTCATTCATGTTATTTAGTACGACATTTACTATGTCATTTATGCATTATTTTATATGGCATTAATTCTAGCATTCATCCATGATATTTGTTATATGATTTATATATGATGCCTTGTATCATATTTATTTAGGGAATGTCATGAATGTAACAACATACTTAAAGCAAAATATTATAATAACTATGATTAAAACATGTTGTGCCACGGTTATAATTTTTGAGTTTTTTATGTCATATAGACCTAAAGTACTTTTGGAAGTGTTTTATAGCACTCGAAATATTGTACATACACTAAGAAATAATTCAAATATATTTATGTTGTCTCTTTGTAAACTAATTGTAAATATCCTACATTCCAAATGAGCTAATTGAAATAACATGTCACCAAAGTGGCCTCTCTTATTTTAGTTATTCATGAAAATATTTGATATTTGTGTGTATTTATTCATGCGGATATTAGCCGGCCCAAAGGAAGACTAATATTTGACTGAATCATCTACACATGTGTGATGGTAAATATGTGACAATTATAAGGTTTTACAAGTGAATAACTAATCGACACAAAGGAAGATTGTTATTTGAATTTAATATATTATCAGTGTTTTATCATTACAACAAGAGTACCACTTGCAGTTAATATTACCGTCCAAAGACTTGATATTAATGTTGTACTAGGTATCTTGAGAAGAGACATGCCAATTATTTGAATTTACCATGGATGACATTAGGATATGAGCATATGCAGTCCATCTTTATTTTTTGTTCAATTTTCAACTACTTTGAATAAAGTGTCTGCTAATTTTAATAATGTTCTCATTTGGTCTGGGACTAACTCTAAGGGTTAGTAAGAGAACATATTATTTTTTCTTGACTTCGTGGATCTAGCTATTGCAATTAGGAGGATCACAACCACCCCTATTACATTTGAATGTTCTTACAATGCTATGAAGAACATTGAGAGGTGTGATAATTCAAATTGCAAGAGTCAAATGATCATAAGGTATAATATTTCAAAACGGTTTCAAGGGTGTGATATCTGTAGGGAATAGGGATAATCAATTTTAAGGGGTTCTTTACAAACTGAAAATCATTTTGCCAAAAAAATGATTTTAGAAAACAAGCACACTTTTGTATTGCCTGATTCCAAAAAATGTAAGGGAAACATAAATGAGTACTATATGGAAAAATGTTGCTTCAAAAGTTAACGCACTCAAGTATTTTTTTGGGTACTCTCTTTATTCACAGTATAGCCATTTTAAGGTTATTATTCATTATTACTTTTTAAGAATAAAATGACATCTTATTGAGCTTATTTAGCATCGTGGTAAGAAGAAGAGAGGCCGAAGCATGTAAGATTGAAAGTACTCATTTAACATACATTGTAAATAAATGTGTAAATAATGATAAAGAAGTCGTTAAGGATCTAAAAGAAAAGAAATAACATACAAATATATTTATAGTTGTTTCTTTAATAAGATATACAAAAATACAAAGTAAAGTATATTAGATATTCTTAAATTATTATTGAGATTTCAGTTATTGTTAACCAAAAAATGGATCAACACCCTGGTTTGAGTGTGAAAGCACCAGCCCTATTTATCAAGCAAATAAAATAGAAAAATCAATAGTAAATAGCAGAAAAGTTAAAAAGACAAGAGATTTTTATAGTGGTTCGGTTGTTAATGAAGCCTACGTCCACTTTATAGATTCTTCTGTTGATCAATTACTATTACAAAGGAGTTTAGATTACAATATAATTCTCCTTTCCTAAACTAGATCAAGCCACCATTGTTAGTGACAAAAGGAGGATCTCAATTGTCCCTTAATGACTGTTGTGTGGGAGAAGAAGAGCGAAGAAATAATGACAGAGCTTCAACAGAGATCAGATCCCCTTTACTGTTGTAGATATGATAATATTTATTGGGGTTAGAGAGCATTTAAGCCAGAGCCACTTTACCAAAAGCCCACAGTCATCATGCAGAGGTCACTCAGGAAGTTTGGGGGTGCTTGGAGCTAACATTTTTGATCGGTACTGATCTGAAAAGTTGTGCAATTTTTGAGTCTTCTCAATTTGATTGTCTTCCTATCCCGTAATTGAATGTCTTGTCCAAATATTAAGTCGTTTGGAGTTGGTTTGATCATCCATCTTCATAGATCATCCAATCCATCCCTTTGTAGAATATTCATCCATAACTCACTTAATACTTCACCCAATGACACAAAACTTCATACATGTAATGTAGATGAGTAGGAGAGCCTCTAAATTGGATCTCATGGGGCGAGACCCATCCAAGATGGGTCGGACCTGATTCATCAAACTAGCTCAATTTAGAGGATTTCCATCCATAACTTGCTCGATACTTCTCGGAATCAGACAAAACTTTGCAAGTAGCTTTTAAAGGGTGTGTGAGACCTACACACCGGATCTCAAGTGGTGGGGGTCCAATTTAGTTAGGTCCGATCCGATCCAAACTTTATATCGATACCAATCCAAACTAGCTTGGCCAAATGACTTCATTTTTGGTGTGACCCTTCCTTTATATCTTCTAAGTATCCCCTCCAAATTTCAAGTCAATCCGAGTCCATATGAGTTCTGTAGGTCCATTTTAAGTTGCTCCGATCCAAAAGCGGGTAGGTATTTGAATGAGTCTTCACTTCTTGATTTAGGTTGCTTGGAATGTTACCAAACTTGACAGGTGAGCTTAGTAGCGACATATGAGTGTAATGCAAGTGGTTATAAGGAACCGTGAGCCAACATTTCGAATCGGCACCTATCCAATTGGATTGGATCGGTATCAATTCGAAAAGTTAGCGTAATTCTGGGCAAACTTCTTATGTTTCTTTGTCTTTTACTTTTAGGCCTTCGGGTCAAGTTTCGAGTCATTCTGACTTGATCTCAATGTTCTAACTCCTTTTGAATTCTATTGGATTAAAAACCCAGTTAACAGTTATATTGTTTGGATTTTTTTTGATATATTTATTATGCTGTCATTTGGACAGATTTAGAAATAATAATATTGATTTATGAATAAATGCAAACATTGTTGGAATTAAAGCTCATAATGTTTTAAAATATAGTCTATATCTACTTATACTGAATACCTTTTATAATGAAGTCTCAAATTTTGATTTGATAATTAATATGATTACTTGTTTCAGCTTATTAAATAATTCTAGATTAAGGCACTAAAGATAGAAAATACTTTATTGATACTCTAAGCGACTTAAAAGTTATAGTTTTTATGAACCTCCACTAAGGAAAAGTTTTAAGATGGAAAATGCAACAGCTTTTTGAGAATGTTGAGTTTGGATGAAGAAATATATTATAAATCATTGTCTTTGAAAGGAATCATTATCTTTGATTCAACTATAGAAAATATAGTTGGATCATTGTTTTTAAAAAGAACCGTTATCTTTGATTCAACTGCAGTTATTTCTTCAGATAATGTATATGATTTGTTTTCTTTCACTAACAAGAAGTAAATTGGAAACCATAATAAGACAATGTTAAAACAAATATTTTCTTCAAGTTAAGGTTACTATTTCAAAAAAAAAAAAACTCAACAACCTCAAAGTGCAAGGCCACTAAGAAAATCCACTTGAAAAGGAAGAAATACTATTCCGGATGACTATGTAGCATTTTTCCAAAAGATAAATATTGAATTGGTGAAGATGATTCTTTGGACTTACATCAATCTATATAAGGTACTAGTTTGAAATGTGGATTTAAGGTATGTATATGTATTGTAAATATATAAGGATAATAAAGTCTAAGATCTTTCCCACCACCTTAAGGTAACAAGATCATTGGTTATGAATAACTATTCAAAACAAAAAGGGATCAAGTGGGTAATGTGGAAAGATATAAGGATCGTTATAGAAAAGACTATACTCAAAAGGAAGACAATGTTTTATTTTTAAAGAGACTTTCTCTTCGGTTTTACTGAAAGATTCTTTAGAATTATTTTGGAACTTGTTGCAGATTATGATTTTAAGCAATATCGGAAGGATATTAAAGTCATGTTTCTCAATGGAGATATTGATAAAACAACTTAATAAAACCACTTATGGATTACTCTTTTGTATTAGGGATTCGAATACCCGATTATTATTTATGGGGTGGTATTTGGATTGTCACAAAAGGGCTAGACATATAAGAATTAGAAAGAGTTTTGGTATGAAAACTGCTAATCAATTGATTCTTTTTTGCCGAAATAGACAAATGTTGTCTTATATAATAATATAAGAATATCATTGAAGCTAAAAAACGTAAAAGATTCCTTATGCAGTTGTGGTATGGAGTCTAATGCATGCTAAGACATATACACATATGAATATTGCGTGTATTATTTGGCAGATATCTTACTGATATTGAAAGTGGATCAATTGTTAGTAACCAAAATTGTTACGAGATATCTTTAAGGAAAAAGGATTATATGCTCAAGATAAAAGATCAGATTGGTTGGAGATCATAAGGCATTACAATCCGAATATTTTGTATGCCAAGAGTATCAAATGATAATAATAATATTACTGTTGTTGTTATTTTTTTGGATTAAGCTATATAAGGAAGGTTGTCATACTGACACTTATAGGCTTCTTTATTATTTTCTATTATGGGGCATCCAACGATGGAAAATAATTGTAAAATTTTGTCACAAAGTTATGGACTATTGAATAAAGAAATTGAAAGACCATTAAAGCAATATTGTGATAATAAACATCATATTATTTCTAATAAGGGGAGAGTGCAAAATAGGTTGTAATTCATAAAACATACTGTGACAAACTCCATTGTGGCAGATCCGCTTACAAAAGAATTATCACCCTAGGTCTTTCATAGCATCTTGCTCAATTGGTGTAACTTTTATTTAAGAATATTTTAGTTTAGGGGGTTTGTATTTGGTATTGTCATATGACATATTGCTATATACTTTGGTTATAGATATATACCAAGTTCTTTTTTCTGATCAGAAATAAAGTAATAAAGTTTTGTTTGCACTTTAGGTTGTTCAAATATTGAATGTTTTGATCTCACTAAAGTAGGACCAGTTGAAAATAGACATGTATAAATCACATCTCATATAATTTCCATGCTACGCATCCATGATTGATCTATGTTGTTTGATTATGTTGGTATATGTGACCATTGATAGGCTTAGTTACGCTAAAAGTAACGAAAGCCGCTTTAATTCTTTGCCAGTATAGTTAATGTACGAGATTGTTTCGAAAACACATTATGTTATAAATAGCAAATTTTGGAGCTCGTAAAGTTATAAACATTTATAAGGTTATTACATATATGGTTCACGGGGAGATTGTTGAAAAATTCCAACATGTGGACCACACATGTAAAATAAAATGTGTTGTTCTATTTTGGTGTAAAACCCAATTAAAGTGATCAAATTATGAATTAAAGTTAAAAGGCTTACATGTAGAATTGTCATGGTATTAATGTATAGACACTAGAGCAATTTTTATTTGTTGAAGGGCTAAATTAGAAAATGCCAACATTATAAATAAGGGGTTATGGTCCTCAAATTATATAAGCTCTGGTTATTTTTCTAATATCTTTCATGAAAATAATTCAGATATAGGGTTTATGTCAATTTGGAAGATCAGATCCAGCTCTTATCTTTTAGATCTATTTTTTTCTCTTAATCAGATTATGAAAACATCAACTATTGATTCAGATTTAATATAAGATATAAGGCTTGTGTCAATATGGAAAACCAAACCAAATTTACTTTTCCAATCAACAACTATGAATTTAGGTATATCTTCCGCTACTTCGTTTACTTTCCTCCGATTTCTTCTTAATCAAATCAATATGGATCACCTATACAGATCCATAGTTTTATGATTAATCAATTCTAAAGTATATTGAAATCTTAACATTATATATACGTGCATATACATATATACTTACACGCGCGTGCGCACACATATTATGTGCATTATACCGTACATTTTCTTTAATATCTTTCTTTTTTTCTTTATAATAATGCATGCTATTTTTTATTCAATATATATTTAATTGAAATTAAGGATTAGTTATAATAAATATTTTTTTAAATTACATAACAAAATGATCGGTTTTTTCACCGTTGTAGGGTTGTACTAGTTAATTTTTAAATCAGCTTAAAAAATGCGATAAGTTTTAAAATCTGGGCCAAATCTAAAAAATTCTCATATAATACCCGCCGCAGATTCAGGAACAACGAAAGTATCTTTTAAACAGAGTTTTACCGTTGAAAGATCAGTGTGACTGTAATAACCACGACCAACTTAACAGACATTAACTGTGGCTATGGATTCCAATTTCCAGTTACCATATCAACTCAAGCAAGCCCCATTTGGATCCATGGGTATTAAAGTAAATATAGCACACAACATGCACCATTTTCTTTGCCAGTGTCTGTCTGTTCATTTCCGATCTTTTTGTCCCTTCTCATCTCCATATTCTTTTCATTTTCGTACTTAAGTATTTACTTAATTTCAACTAATCTACAGTTTCCGACTAAATCGAGGAGGAAAAGATTAACATTTCTATTACCATTCATTTTTCCCCCAAAATGCCATAGATTCTCTTCATAGTGCTACAAAAAGGAGCTAACTTTGCAAGATCAATGGGTTGCTACAATTCAAAAATCAAAACTCAAGAGTCAATTTCAAGATGCAAAGCTCGACGGAGATACATGAAAGAGCTAGTAAAATCTCGGCAATCTTTCTCCTGCTCTCATTCTCTTTACGTCCACTCTTTAAAATCCATGGGTTCCGCTTTACTGCAATTTGCAAATGCTGAATCTGCATACCACAAAAATGCGCAAGAGAACGTTGAAGAAAAACCTGCTTCTCAAAAAATTCAGCAGCCATTAAGTCCTCCTGCGTCTACATGGACGAACTCTTCATCTGCTGCCGCTTCTTCTCCTATTCTTCCACCTCCGCCACCTCCACATTTGCCAAATTCATGGGACTTTTGGGACCCATTTGCTGCATCTTGTTCACAGTCGGCAAAAGAAGATGGCGATTGGGAAAACATTTCTTCTGCTGCATCAGAAGCACTAATTTCCCCAGCAGCTTCTACTAAAGAAAACAATAACAATAACAACATTGCCAATAGTAATAATGTTGAGAAAGAGGGTTTAGCAATGATTGTTTCTAGTAATAAGAGTAAGAAGGAGCTGTGTGAGATTGTTAAAGATCTTGATGAGTATTTCGTTAAGGCTGCTGCGGCTGGAAGTCGTCTTTCTGCTTTTCTGGAAGCTCCTACTTGTCTTCAGTCTTGTTCAAATCAAGGAGTGATAGGTATTTTTTTTCCCTCTCTTGAGGAATATCTAATTGAGTTGATTAAGTTATGCCTTGTAGTGAATTGTTTCATAATGTAGGTAAAATTGGGAGTTATGGATTGAGTTTGAGCTCATGGGGTGTAAATTCATCTAGTAGTACAAGTAGTGGGTTTGCTAAGTATGAGAAATCACATGAGGAGATGACTGTGAAAAGCCATTCATCTACAATTGAAAAGCTTTACGCATGGGAAAAAAAACTTTATCTCGAAGTTAAGGTAACATCTTTGAGGCTAAATGTTTTCATGTCTTTCTTTTAGGCTTATGTTTTGGAATTGAAGCATGTCTTGCTCCATCACTTTTTATTTTCTTTTTAAATTTTGTGCTTCTTTTGGGTTCACAAAAGGGGGCCTATCACTTTATTGTTATGTGTTGTGCTTTGGGTGGCAAAGTAAGAAAGAGAACAAGAAAACAAAATTTAATTATTTGTAAAGACTGGGCAAAAGACAGTATCCATCACTGAAATAATACAATTTTATCCACTCCTTGTTACCCCGGTTGAAAATGAAAAGTAGATTGTGTACCTAAAAAAAGAAGGGACAAGGTAATCATGTCATGTTCTCGTAGTTCAATTATAGTCATTTTGACAACTATTATATGTCTTGCAGAACTATGAAGGCTTTAGGATAGAGCATGAAAAGCGAGTGAATGCACTAAGAAAACAAGAGTTAAAAGGAGTTGATTACCTTAAAGTTGAGAAGAATAAGAGGGAGATTGAAAGTTTAGAGTCCAAATTGATGGTATCCGTGCAAGCCATGGAGACAACATCCTCAGAGATTACGAGACTGAGAGAATCTGATCTACTTCTCCAGCTTCTTCGTTTGCTTAATTGGTTAGTTCTACAAAACTATATCAGGATATTAAATAAACCTTTTGTTAGTCAACCGTACCCATTGGAACAGAAAAAATATGGATTATAATTTCCTTATGAAATAGATTATATACATATATAATTAATTACATTATGGGTTTCGTGCATTCTTCCTCATAATTTGACGACGTAGGTGCCTAGTTCTATGGTATTTTTCTCTTTCAGTATATATAGTTATATAATCTATGTCAATTACCATTGAAAATCTAGCTTGAGTAGCAACTCTGTAGTCAAAGCGCTCGCCTAGGCGCCAAAAAGCCCAAGGCGCCAGCCTAGGGCTTTTCTCTATTTTCAAGCGCCAGTGATTCGCAAGGCGCCAATAAATCGTTCTAGGCGACGAAGCGACGAAAAAGCGAAGCCCCAATTTAAGCGCGCTTTAGTTAATTGAGTGATGATTTAGGGCTTTGGCCCAAAACTCTCAAAATTGAACCCGATAGTGGCTTAATTGAGCTACTGTTCGTAACTTAGGCTGATCGAACCCTCAAAATCGACTCTCAACTCGATATTTAAAAAAATACCCCTAATTTCGAGCTGCTATCGGAACTCGACCAAACCCCACCGAAGCCTCCACTGCTGATCTCGAGTTCGTGAACCAGAGGTATATTTTTGAATTTGGTTGAAGTTTTTAAACTTTTTCATGAGCTGATTTTAATTTAAATAAATGTTTTGATTTTAAAAACTGATTTTAAGTTTAAGTTACTTTAAATTATAAAGTTAAAAACTGATTTTAAATGTTATTAATTTTAAATTAAATTATAAAGTTTTGATTTTAAATTAAGTTTAAGACTTTAAGTAGTTTTAAATTTAGCTTAATTTAAATGTTTAAATTAAGTGTAAGTTAGTTTTAAATTTAGCTTAATTTAAATGTTTAAGTTAAAATTTGAAATTGAATTTAAAGTTTTAATTTCAGAATTTTAAAAGGAAAAGTTAAAAATTTTATAGTTTAAACTTTAAATTGAATTTTAATATGCAGTTTTTACTTTTTTTTAAATGCAGTTTATTTAAAATGCAGTTTTTTTAAATGCAGTTTTTAAAATGAAGTTAAAAGTTTTTTTTTAAATGCAGTTTTTTTAAGTGCACTTTTTTCTAAAATGCAGTTTTTAAATGAATTTTAAAATGTAGTTAAAAGTTTTTTTAAATGCATTTTTTTCTAAAATGCAGTTTTTTCAAGGCATTTTTTCTTTACTTTTTAGGTCATAGATGCAAACCTATCTAAGGCTTTTTTTAAGGTGCAGTTTTTTTGCTGTAAAACAGCAAAACTGATGCTCAAGGCGTCCAAAAAAGCTCTAAGCGCTAAAAAGCGCTAGGCGAGGGCTTGGGGCTTTTTGGGGATTTTTCGCATTGACTACACAGAGTAGCAAGAGATTTTAGATTCGATTTCCCAGTCATACATAGAGCTATTATGGTAAAGGTAAATTTCTCATTACTAATCAATCGATTATCATTTTTGAATAACGTTGGTATACCATTGTAATCAATACGGTAACAGTAAATTTATCATTTTCTACGGTAAAACATCGGTAATAATTCGTCAAAACCAGCGATAACGGTAATTTAACAGTCAATTTATAAATTAGAATTCATGAATATTCATATTATATATAATTATAGCATTTAGAAGCATCGAAATGGTTAAATTTAGTTCGTTAATTCGGTTCAAATAATGCTAAATACACTTTTTCTTTTTTACATTTTAATGTATAATGAAGTATCGTTACAGTGTAAAAATATGTGTTATTGAATTTCAGGACAAACGGTAATTTACCATTACCAATGTAACGCTCGCTAGCCTTCAGTATACCATCCAATTGGTAACAGTAACAGTAAGCAATTGTAGCTTACTAGTAAAAATGGTACGACAACGGTATTTATAAAATGGTAATGATAACAATTCTAGTCATACATAATAAATAGTGTTGAAAAAAGATTTGTATAGAACTACTAGTTGAATAGTAAAACTTTAGAGCATTGATCTAGAGGTTTTGAGGTCAAAACTGTGACGAATGGGATTTTCGACCTCCGAAAATCGACAATAATACATCGTCGTTATTCACGTGCTGCAAATTCAAGTGCCGGAAAATCCGATCGTTAAGGGAAAGAAGAAAATAAAAACAGAACAAAATCTTATACGAACGGAATAACATATAATCTTTACAGCGGAAAATTTTAGATACATTTATCAGAGTTTAACTTAATATCAACA
This sequence comes from Allium fistulosum, assembly GCA_030737815.1. Lineage (NCBI taxonomy): Eukaryota > Viridiplantae > Streptophyta > Magnoliopsida > Asparagales > Amaryllidaceae > Allium > Allium fistulosum. The sequence continues at coordinate 1,183,541,866 of CM060902.1, forward strand.
TGGACAGTTATAAATCTCTGTCCCTAAAAATGCGGAATACAATAGTACATAAATATGGTGGAAGTGGATAACAATATTCAAAAGAATCTTCTAGCTCCATGCTCCAAGCTCTTCCAAAATGCTCCAAACTAAACCTGACTAGGCTATCCGAAAAATAGGGCATCCAAAGTTTAAAGGAAAGAAAATAAACTTCGGGTCAGTCATGGAACTGGTGTGAGAAACTCAAAATACGAGTATTTGAAAACAAAGGGTATCTCATAAGACCACACCACACATAAACACGGAACGAGATTTTACCTTATGATAACCAAATCATTTCTACGTAAATCCAGTGATATTATTTTTAATAACATTCTTTGAAAAAACCTTTCAAATAAACATATTCAATTAGCGAAATTGTTACATTGGTTAAATTTGACGGCATAATAGGATTATAACTAAATTCGAAGGCACTTATTAGAGAATAGCGAGGTAAAGGACTACCCCTAATACAGTACATTTCTAAAGGAATGTACCGAGACTACCAACATACGATCCTCTGCAAATTAAGACCGGCCTACCCGAGACCAACATATGGTACAAATAGCACCGAATATAATATCACACCGGCCGTTCTCGACCTCTCTGAGACGTCTCATAACATACAACACAAAATTTAAACCCAACGTTATAGCGGGCAGAAATAAATAAATCTAGAAAGGTGATATCATACCTTAATGGTTGCGATCCACTTAGCTTTAAAGCCAACCCCGTTTCATAATTCCCTGGGTGTGAGGCTTGAGAATGTTTTCACTTAAAATGTCACATTACCATTTCCAACAACACACTATTGATTTCAACAAAAGTACAACCTCTGAGCTCGTACTTCTCAGAGAAGGGTATTAAGCATAAGAGTGGTTACTGTCTACATCATCAAACAGATGTACGTTTGTAGAGATCAATGCACTGTGATCTTAGAAATTCAATATCAAACATTCATCCATATAAGTTGTCTAGGAACAGGACAATTCGAAGGAACTCTCTTACTACATCTTGTCAGGAATTACTCTAGGATTAGTAGCGAGTAGTCCTTGCATACGAAGATCTCAAAACGAAGGGACCACTGCTATTTATTTATCTTGGGAACTACTCCAAAATTATCAACAAACAGTCATTCCGTTATGAAGATCCCCGCCTTCAACTTCATTGTCTTTAACATGTCTTCATTTTCGAACTTGTAAATTGGTTCGAAGTGGTTTTCGGATATGAATCGTCCAAATCCGATCCCGATTCTTTTGAACCAATCATCGATAAAAAGATGTTAAGTGGGTGATTAATATTTCATTAATTTGTATCCTTTTATCCAAAATATTTTCTTAGAGATATATATCTTTTAAAGCCATTTTTTTCCAGTATATACGGAATCATTAAACCTCTCTTTAACTTTGGAAATACCAAATCAAAATCATTTCTCATAAATCATATTGCAAAACCTTATTGAGTAAAAAAGATCGATAGAAATTATATTAATTCTACTCAATATCAATTTTCGTATTCAACCTTTACTATCCGTCGAATAACGGTGAAATTATCTTTTAAATCCACACGGATGGTACGGGTTCTCTCCTTGGAATCTAATGCCAAGTATAAGAAGATTATTTCTATATGATTCAAGTTGTATTAAATTGGGAAAAAAATCAAATCTTTTATACTTGCCTCGTTTTCGACGTTTAGACCTCATCTATTCATCGCCTAGGAAAGAGGCCAAGTGAGCCAGGGCACTGGTTGCTCCTAAACATCTCCTCAGTTTAAGCACCTCACATTCGGATCTCACGAATAGAAAAATCCAGTCTACTCATCGGCTTTTAGTGCCAAAAAATCACTTGATTATAACGGCTTTTCTTTAAATCATTTATTTAAACTCTTTAAAATAAATTATAAAACCTCCACATTATCTTTAAAATACTTAATTATTTATTTGAAAATATTTATAAAAGATTTGGGAAAAAATACTTAAGTTTAAAATTATATTTCACAAGTTATTAAAAAGTGTTGCGAATAGTGCTTTTAAGGCTTATTTGATTAAAATAACTTTTCTATCATTTAAAAATTTATTTTTATAACTCAAATCTCTTTTAAAACATTTTAAAATATTTATAGAATTTATTCCATATTTTAAAGAATTAAAAATATCACTTTTAAAGAATTTATTGCTTTGGTTTCCGAACTGCCAAACCGCGACTATTTTGAAAACTTGTTGCTCATATTTCAAAATCTATTAAACGAAATTTCGATCCTTTTCTTTTGCTTGAAAACTATGATTATAAGAGTTCGAAAAATTCTTATTACCAAGAATTCCGACTTCGATTCTATCGTATAAATGGATTTAAACTTTTACATTACGAATCGCGAACTGTCGTTAAGCGATGCGTCTATTTCTGGCTCAATTTTCACAACTTGTCAAAACTTCACTAAATTGGATTTTAGTGTTTATAAAATATTTATAAACCATTTTAAATCATTTCAAAGGGGTTTAATGATTCCATATCACTTTTATAACTTGATTCGAAAAGTGATTTTCTTGTGTAATATCGACGTGTATTTAACGTGACTAGTTTACATAATTAAACATTATATTAAAACAACTAATATTTGATGATCAAAGCATAATAAACATCCATATCAATCATATCACATCATAATATATATATATATATATATATATAGTTTTCCACCTTCATTGGTTTCTAACTTTACGAAAATTTGTTATAGCTTCGTTACGATCGAATCAAAGCCTATTGAATCGAGCTCGGAACCTTTGGATAGCCGCGGCCTAAGCTTGCAAGTGGAAGTGGGCTCAGCCCAACATAGATATGGATGTGGCCATGAGCTTTGAGTGGAGATGTGGAGTGATTTGCCTTGGTTTTGAGGTGGAATGACATGGTGTATATATATGTGTATATATTTTACTTTATTTTGCCATAGCTTTACAAATATTTTTTTAAGGCATGAAAGTCATTAAAGAAGAGCTCTTAGAGCTTTAAGAAGGAGGAAGAAGTGAATGGATGAATGAAACGAGAGAACTAACACCTTGTATTTATAGGCAAAAATGTGTGAAAAATATCTAAATGTGCATTTCCTTTTCTACCCTCAACCCACACCACTCCTTTCCCATCATCATACACATTACTTCCCCTCCCCATGAGCCTCCATTATTTCACTTCACTTCATGGCATGTGCATTGACTTTGGTTTGTTTAAGGATGAAGTTTGTGTAAAAAATATCTTAGATCTTTTGTAATATGTACATATATAAGTGTATATGTATATTTGTATGTATATATGTGTTCATGTATATGTTAGGGTGTGCATGTGTATGTTATATATGCGCACAAGACATATAAACAAGGTTTGAACAACTTTGATCAAATTCCGTTCGTTAAACGTTGAAAATCTCAAAATCGATTCCCGGTCACATTTTCCCTTATTAATTAAATTAAATATAAATGTAAACAAAATTTGAAATAATTTCTTATCATTTTTAACTAATTAAAATGATCACATTTGATTTATAACTAGATTAATATTAACAATTGTTTACAAAAAGTGGCGTTATATCGATAAAACGATACAATTTTTTTTATATTTTTAAATCAAGCATATATCTTTATAAAAATATTATAAATGATTTACTATTACTATATAACTAATTAAAATGAATTATTATCATTTTAAACAATTATTTGAATATTTATAATAATTATTAAATCGTTAAATCTTAATTTAAATTCATAAATCAATTATTAAATATGAAACCATTATTGATGATGTCATAAATACATTTTATTCCTGAAAATAAAATAAATAATTTTATTTCATATTCTCGTTTAAACGGATATATAAGTGTATGTATCCAGCTCCGTGAGCGACTTCTGATAATTATAGAGCAGTTTATTGATAAAATGATTCTCGACCATTTTATCGATATTCCTTCAAAGTTTATATTTTCGTAAATACTTATTCAAATAAGATTACCTTTATTATTTATTGTTCAAAACATCATAGTTTATGTTAAAAAAACTTATATTTGAATATTTAATTTTTTTTATCAAAGTGATAAATTTGCAGGTCGTTACAAAAACCCTTCGACATTAATTGATAGTTTTTTTACACATACATACATATACATTCATACATATACATACATATATACATACACACATGTATGTATGCATGTATATGGGAGATATTTACATTCCGACTTTATACACGTGCACGATCGCAAGTGCGCACACACATGTATATAAGATTGTATAACCATTAATTCAAAAGTATTTAATTTTAATGGGCATATGATACCAAGACAAAGTGATTTTTTACAAAGATGATAATGATGTTAAATAGATCACAAATACAGAACTATATCGAAATGTGATTATTGAAGATACTTGAAATAGAGTTAGCATAAATCTAGGATAAAATATGTCAAGATGCGTATCCATCCCTAATATATACGTGTTCTAATTTAATCTTAGTGGCAGGCTTTCGATCACACACCCAAAAAAACTTAGAAAACCTAGAAACCTTGAAGTTCATTGATAAACCTAAAAACTTTATAATATGTGTACAATGGTATCAATATAACAATTATCATTGGAATTTCCACAACACTTGTTTATGTCTGCATAAGTGTGGGATATGTCATATGTGTCCCCCAACACCAAATCACGTAAGTAGGTCTTCTATTACTAATCTCCATGTGTCTAGATATCTGTATCCATAAAACAATTACTAGTTTATGATTATGTGGATTCAATCTAACTACTTATTCAAAATAATAGTAAGATATATGTATGTCCCCAGGGGCGGAGCCCCCTTGCATATGGGGTAGGCACGTGCATACCCCAGTATCTGGAGAAAAAAAAGCGGTTTCCATGCAAAACTTTCTATAGTATTTTTCAAAGCAAAAGCTTGTGCTATTGGAGGTAAGTTGTATGGTGAAATACTTGAATGGAAACAGACATAAAAGCAATGTTTTGGAGCTCTTCTCAGTTTATCCATTATTTCATGCAACTCAGGATGAATTCCATGTTTATCTATCAATACATCTATTTACCTAACTTAGGTTCAATCTGAACGATAGAAACTGGAATCATAAACGGAGACTTAGGCTGCTTTAGTGATTGACATGTAATTTGCACTTATATTTACATTGGTAGATCATCTATATTTATTTTATAACATAACATATACGAAATTCATATTAGATCAAAACACACAGACACATAACTATTCAAGTGATAGTTAAAAAAAAAATCGTCGACTGCCATCTCCGAACCCCTGCCTTTTTTAATTGTGCTTCCGCCAGCTTCCAATCCTGGCTACGCCACTGTATGTCCCTAGAAGATAGTAATACGTCTCTTTGTTTCTATAAAGGTCTTGAGATTAAATTTCATTCATACCAATTAACCAATGTTCAAAAATGTAAGATATTTGGTTTAGCTTTATTAATATATGTCTATACAGTAACTTATATTTTGTGTTAGCATATACGTTGTATATGTTAACAAGGTGTTTGAAATTGTTCTATGTTAATTTCCTTAAAGATATGACTGTAAATTATGAGATTTGATTGAATAATCACCTAGTTTTTTTAAATGTTCCCAGTCGTAGGTATACAATAAATGAGGTATCTTTATACCAAACAAAACATCATGTGTAACTCTTTAGTTGGCGAACTATGATATATATATATATATATATATATATATGACTATCTATAACATCCCTTTTTGGAAAATTAACATAAATTTAGCACAGTAATTAGTACGTGATGTTGCTTTTCGGGACGACAGGGGTCGAATTCCACGGCCGTCACACTTAGATTGACATCTAACACTTAGTACAATGACATTAAATGTCTTATCGAAATACTTGTATGTATATTTGAGAAAAACGACGAGTAATCAATACACACAAAATACATGTTTATTTTAATGCCCAACCATAATTTTATTACCACCATTGCAACATTACAATATATCTTGCCATATATTGGTAAAAAAAAACACATTACATCCTATATCATTTGTATACTTTTTTATAGTATTTATAGTTAAACCCATATAGTATTTAATTATTAATACTATATTGATACTTCTTATGGTATTTAGAAATAAATTTCATGTAATGTGTTATACTTAGGTGTGATAATTACTAATGATATAGTTCGAAGCATATGAACTGAACACATTAAAGAGGGATTCATCTTATAATTATTTAGAAAGTTGGCGTCATCATTATCAAATCATAATTATATTCAAAGAAATTTTTGGCTGAGGTAATTAGGGTTAAATTAATGAACTATTCGACTAAACTTACCGGCCGTATTCTTCAGAGCTGGTCATGGCCCAAGGCGACCAAAGCAGTCACCTTTGGTCTCAAGATTTTGACGGTTTTCAAGGGCTTCGATTATTTTTATTAGTCTAGAAGTTGAAATTGTTATTTGTATATACATTGTTAATTCATGTAAAGCATAGTATGGTTGGTAAAATTTTCTATGTTGACTCAAATAGTTATATATTCAAAACCCATGTCCAACAAATTTAAATAACTTCTGAATTTTAATGAATTTCAAGGAAAAACTCTATATTATTTGCAAGGCCTCGAGTTAAGAAGCGATCTTGGGTCTCTTGAAAGGATATTATTGTTTAATATGTGATTCTACCAAAGCAAGCATTCCATCAGACCAATTTGTACGGATCGATTTCTATATGAATGCGAGGACCTCGAGTTAAGAAGCGAGTTCAGGCGTCTTGAAAGAATGTCATTGTTAATAGATGATTCTAGTGAAAATTAGCGAACATTATGTTGAACCAATTTGTAATAATTGACTTTTACATGAATGCACAATATATATAACAGTTGGTCATGTTAGATTTGTCTTGTTCTCATCATGCCGATATATGGAGAGTTACACTTGAAAACCTTTTGAAACTATCTACTTCGCTCCAACAAAACACCAATTATACATTTCATATAATAAAATTTTGATTTAATATGGACTTGCATATTTATAATCGATAGTAAAACGCATGCACGGGCGCGCACGCGCGCGCACACACACACACATATATATTAAATATTAGAGCTGTAGCAAGTATGTCCAATTTAAACCCGAGTTTGCCAAGACATTGGGCTAGGTTAGCAGCATGAGAGTTGAGAGGGGACAACAAAATAATATTATCACGTCATGATTTACGGACCTAGGATTACCAAATTCTCAACAATCTCGCCGACGTCATGCACCTCTAGACTTCAATGCTACCAACGTCGGCCCAAGGTATTCGATACCAAGTCCAACATTTTTTATTTTCGTTGCCTTAATTTTTTGGTATCAAAAAATATATTTTATATAAACTAAAATACAAATTCTATCATAAAATTTAATATTGATCACAATAATGGTAAACTAAGGCATTTAGATTACATGCTAAAAAATATAAATGTCAACATGATATTCTAACATATCAATATATATTAACGGAAACATCTTCTTGCTTTTTGAATATAAATCATTGTTTATTCTTCTCACATAAGTTTTCCTTTTAAAAACCATGTTTTACGCATAAATCCATCATTTTACAAAGTAAAATCAAACCCAACGTACTCAAATCTTAAATCCAACTAAATGCACCTAAATTCCTCTGATTAACATCATTAACAACATTTACTTCGCATAAAATCCAAAAATGAAATGTGTTGAAAATCTAAACACTTTTTTTGACAGTAATGGAAAGATGATGATGACTTTTAAACTTGAATGCTTAACGTTTGAAGAAGAAACTTTGAAGAAGGCGAGGAAGATTGAATGGAAAAGGTGAATGCAAAAAGTTGATTTTTAAAATGTACATGAAAGAGGGTTTTCTGATGAATTGGAAGAGGGGTAAAAGTGGAATTGATTGGGGTGTACAAGGAGATAATTGAGATTTTTTGTGGGTGTGTTAAAAGCATTTTGTGGAGCTCAAATTGCATAGGTCTTATTTTTTATTTTTTACGTCATCTTCGTTGAATTCCCTTTTCATATGAAAAATTCTCTTTGCAATTTTTTTTGGATCAGTGCCAAAATTATTTGCAATTTCCTTAGCTTCTTTCTGTGAATTTTCAAATTCGTAATCGTAGTTTCTCAAAAAAAATGCTACAAGCTTTTAACTTTTGTAATTCGAAATCAATTTTTCCCGTTAAAGTAATTTATTTACTCGATGAAGGTTGTCCAATATTGTGAACTAAATAAACAAGCTAATTAAGAATTTTTAATTTTTCTAAGCATATAAAGATAACCTTTAACCTCCATTATCACAACGTTGTCTTTGGAATTATTTGCAACATCAATTAAACATCTTTCTGTTTGATGTTTGAGCTCTTATATTTTTAACACTTTCGATGTGATTTTACTAACGAGTCACAAATGATGATTTTAGGGTCAATCCCTCACACATCTTCAAAGTATTTACCATCGATGAGTAAAATTAGAAAATAAAGTATAAATCCTTTGCATATATGTAAAAAAGGTTTCTAACTATTATACGTGATTTCGCCATATCACATAAAGTAGGATTCGGAATATGACATCCGTATGAAATTTAGAAAGCTTTAGGAATTATACAAGTAGCTATTTTCCGTACAACTTGATGTTTACACACATCAAGTTCAATTTAATAGTTAATACTACGATCAAGAGTTCAACATCCAATTTAAGATTAGTTTTGATTTAATTGTACACCTCTCATATTTGAACTACTATCTTACCACCGTCTCTCATGTTATTAATATTAGTTTCAAGGTCAACCAATACATCTTCAAGTTACTCAGAAAGTCTAAACTCGGATGTATCATTGATCATTATGATTACAAAGTATTTGTTCACCTTGATAACATTTGCATCATCAACACACGTTTTACAACAATGAATGTTTGCTCTTTATGACTCAATCTCAGAGAATTGTTATGGATAAAGACAAGTACTTTGCTTTCATTATTTTTGTAAAAGTTGTTAATTTGATTATGTTGTCAACGAACTTATCATTTCATTTAGAATTTTGTGTGCTAACATAATGGTTATTGATTTTATTATTCATCAAATGTATAAAATGGTATTTCAAAACATGATCAAAATCAATTATAAATTTTATCAGTTGACACAAATGAATGTGATAATGTTTATTATTTTTGTTGTAAACTATTTAAGCATACACAATGTTCAAATATGCCGACGAAAGAATTATTGGTTGACATAATTTATCTACTGAGCTAAGAAAATGAAAGTAATCCATTGCACGATACAAATTTTATCTAATAGGTTGACTTTTACAGAGGACTTCAACGAAAGACAACAATGCTCAAATTGATCAACAAAGTCAAAGTTGAAAAAAAAATACTTGTGCATATAATTAATCTTCATCTACTTAGTGCATAAAACTCTCGCTTGAGGGGAGTTTGGGATCAACAAGTTGCACACAATCTTACCTTAGTCATTGGAGAGATGGTTGCCGAAACTTGATCGATAAATCGAGTGTCCATAAAACCGAATCCAACGATGCATAAATAAAGCGTAGAGTAGGTTTACATATTCAAAACAAATTGTGCGTATAATTGACGTATGAGAAAAATTTGTTATTTCAAGGATCAAATGAGAAGATTTATGAGAAGAGTAATAGTTTTGTTTTGCCAACTTGTAGCATTTTTAGCTGAGTTTGATTCAATTATGAAAAATTAGCTTAACAGGCAATAAATAATGAAATCAATATTCATCATCTTAGTCACAAAATTCAAAATGAACTGATAAATTGGTTGGTTAACAAAATGTCAAGATCAAAGTTTTAATAGTTACAAAAATAATAAATGTAAAGTACTTCATTATCCTTGATTGCACTTTGGATTTGAAATATAATGAGCGAATATGAAATATTATAAGAGGTGCGAATGTTGATGATTCAAATGATATAAAGCTAAAAGAATATTTTCTTAGATTCACATTGCTTGATGATACATCCGAGTATAATCTTTTTGAATAAATTGTAAACGTTTTGGCATAGCTTAAATTTGATATTAGTGATGCAAGAGCATAGGTGTATAATAACGTTCAACAGTGTAAACTTGATTTTATTCTCTTGCTATAGTATGAACTATGAACTATTACATTGAGCTCGATGCATGTAAACATCAAGGTGTACAAAAAGATTAGTTGATTTAACTCCTAGAGTTTTCTACATTTCATATGGGTATTATAGTCTAAATCTTGCTTTATATGATATGGAAAAACAATGGATGAAAACTAGAAACCTTTTTGGCATATGTGCAAAAATATTTGTTCTTTATTTTCTGGTTCAACTCATCAACGGAAAATAATTTGAAGCTATGTGTGAATGTTGACTCCAAACCATTATTTGCAATTTGTTGGGAGGTCACATTGAAAGTGTTGAAATAATAAGAATTAAACATTAGAATTAACAGATGCTTTGATTTGATATTGCAAATGATTCTAAAAATGATGATGTGATGAGGAAGACCGGAAGATCATGCCAAAATGCTTTAGAAAATTGTGACTTTTTAATTAGCTTGTGTATCAGGTACACTAATTAGACAATATTATCTGAATAAGTAAAATCACTTTAACGAGAGGAAATTGGTATAAAGGAGTAAAAAAATTAAAGAGATCTTAGCATTTTTTTGAGAAATCTAGAGAAGTTGAATTAAAATTTGATGAAAAAGGTGAAACCCGGTGCACGAGGCTCCCGTACGATAGCGGGCTCTGTGGAGGTCGATAATGTACGCAGCATTTCCTCCTTATTGTGAAGAGCCTGTTTTAGAACTCGAACCTGGATGCTCAGATCACCATGCGGGTGATCTAACCGTTTGCGAAGAGGCTAAAAGATACAAATGTTGTTGGCATTGATTCATTTTTTTTCCTTTCAAAAAATGGAATTGTTTGTGGGAAAACGGTTTGATGAAGATATATAGAGAATAATGATAGTAAATCTTCGAAGGATAATTTTAGAGATACTTATTTTCTTTACATGTTAGTTCAAGCTTTTAACTTCAAGTAAAGACCAATTTAGACCGATTTAATATTTAAAAATATCGACGATGAAAAACCAAAGAACCACTACATAATACTAGAAAGATATTTCGGAACACAATGAAGAGCAAGAGTTACTATCCATGAACTTCAACAATCAAATGGTCCTACCGTTGAAAGTAACTAAATTAATCGATATTCTTAATTTATTGAGCTCTTATAGTAAATGTGTTTATATAAATGTTTACAAGTTATTTAATTTTGTTGATTATTTCTGTTACGGTTGTTTCAGTAGAAAGAAGTTTCTCAAAATTAAAATTGGTAAAAACACATCTTCAGACTACTATGTCGCAAGAGATGTTAATTGAAAATGAGCATTTGGATTAACTACGATTTCAATTAAAAACAAGTGTTTGAATATGCTAAACCATGAAGAGATAACAATGGCGTTTGCTTCAAAAAATGCCAAAAGTTATTATCGTTAGTATGTATCGATATATTATGATATCGTGTTGACATTAAACTTTTTGACATGTAATCTAAATGCCTTAGTTGATCATATTTCATAATAGAATTTGTATTTCGTTTTGTACATATAAAATATTGTTGTTCGTTGGCCAAAATTAAGACAACTAAATGGAAAACATTGTTTGGCTTGAACATCAGATACCTTGGGGCCTGCCGTAGTAGTAAGATACACATGTTAGAGATATTTGAACATCTTCCTAAACACGAGTAAATAAATATTTAGCGAATAATTACAAATTAAACACAAACAAAATTTAGCATATGTATAAGAAAGAAAACTTTGACGCCCGTTTGGCTAGCCATATAAGTTAGTGTTAGGGTTATCCTTATGTTGTTTGCACTGATTTTATGGCCAAGTTTTACACTATTGGATCGAGTTTTGTGAACCTCTCATTGAACTCGTGATTTATGTAAAATTATCATACTTGATAGTTGAAATTCTAATTGAGCACTCATCTAATTTTTTTTAAAGCGACCATTGAGTATAAATCAAGGTTTGAGGTTTCGATCAAAACACCGAGATTTCGATCATTTCATTTAGGTTTCAGGAGGGATCAAAACGAAACCAAGCCGAAATTTCGGTTCAATAAAAAAACCTACCGAACTACAAATTTTATAAAAGAAAAAAAGAGAGTTTCAAATATATGAATATTCAAAATCTGAAATTTTGACTTAGGAAACATACAAATTCAAAAAATATGTAAATGTGTGACTAAAAAAGTTGAAAAACGAGGTAATGAATAAACTTTTTTGTTAGTGTTATAAATATTTATAACTAGCTAGTATGTGTTTGTTTATATCTTATTTTTCAATTCAATATAAATTATATGTTTTTTTTCAAGAAATTAAACAAATACATATGAAAAATGAATAACAAGATCTGAAACCGAAACTAGAATTGAAATTTCCGATATTTACGAATTAGATCTAAATTCTAAAATTACAGAAGACTGAAACCGAGATGTAGAACCTTGGTATAAACTTAGAGATAAATCAAACAAAAATACACGTTTCCATGAAGAATCGCTAGCAATGGCCACAAAATAGTTTCACATCAATTTGATTAATGTGTGTGGAGTTGATTGGAGAAGAGTCGAGATGTTTAGGTAGTGTTTGGTTTGTTACTTTTAGTTTTGAGTTTTCGTCTATACAAAAATGCACACGACACATTTATATTGTCGAAAACGACCAGTTTAGAAAACAAAATTATCATACAAAATTGAAAACAACTTTTTTTTATTTTCCGCATTTTGAAAAATAACACAAGCACGTGAAACAATCTATCCTTCCATCGTCCCTCTATCCTCTTTGTCCTTCCATCCGTCTTTCTTTCATCCTCTCCGTCGTCCCTTCATTCTTCACATTTTTGAGATACATATTGAAAATCGAAAACATAAAATTCGTTTTTAAAACAAACACTACCTTAATTTCTAATACGATCTAGGGATTTTCCTAAGGGATTCTCATATCTATTGCTCTAGATAATAAGTTCTAGGGTTAAAAGTTTATTTTCCACATTTCATCATAAATAGCAATATTATTTATTTATTATCACCATTCCGATGTTGACTCCATCTTCATTGTTCCGTTCTCTTCAATAATCGCATATTAATCAGTAATCACAACATTCTTAAAATAGAATGTCACATCATAAATATTTGCATTCTTTTAGTATACCCTTAAAAGTGTAGTCTCCACTTAGGGCAAAGATTATCATCACTCTCCTCATGAGAAAAAGTTGAATAAAACCAACTGATCTTGTGTGGTTTTTCTAATATGATATCAAAGCCAAGTCCAATTTGTGTGTGCTTAACCGCCATGTATGCTCCGCGTCATCCAAAGCAACACACGACCTTGCTCAAGATACGTCACATGTGAGAGGACGTGTTGAGAATAATTCCATGAATTTTAGTATACTTGGTTCTCTATAAATATTATGTGATCACTCTTCATATTTATCAATTGGTTTGTGATAAATAGTGGTTTAGTAATATAGGTGTACATCTCCAAGCTTCCTAGGGGGTTTTCGTATGTGTTGCAATAGATAAGCAGCTGTAAAATCATAATATTACTGTCCACTTTTCATCATAAATAAAAGAAAGAAAATACTTTGTTATCTCGTTTAATTTTAGAAGAATGAATTACCAAACTTCCTTGGGGGATTTCTTTGTTTTTTCTTCTGTCTGGGCACTCGTTCTTTTCTTCTAATTCTTCACAGTAAAAGAATGTCGACGAGCAGAAAAATTCACAAGGATGGTATTAATAGAATGTTGATGAACAAAAAAGTGACCTCTCTTCTTTGAAGTAAATAGTTATTTTGCCTACTTTAAATACATGATTCAAATTCCATCATAATGGTTGATTTTCTTTTTATTTAAGAACTTCCATGTAAGACCGTAATTGAATGGACTGACAAAACATTCATCCTTTTCTTCTAATTCTTCTACTGATGTATTCTTTAACTTCTTTAGCATCTAAGTGAAATTATTTAAAAGTATTTCTAGATCCATTGAATTACATAATCATATAACCACTACTACTACTTCTAGAATCAGCCAACCACAATGTACTCTGATACCAACTGTAATGAAATATATTCTGGAAAATACTCAGTGATCTGGTTTGATTGTTAAATCAGAATTAAACAACAAACAGTGAATCAAAAATAAATAAAACATTAATTTATCAATCTTCGAGTCGAATGATCTACTCCTCGAGCCTGATAGCTTTTATTACATTTATAAAGACGAGAGAATTACAAAGGAGAATCACTTTTTTTTACAAGCTTGAATAAATATCAACCGAGGCTGATCTTAGATTGTTGCACCATTAAAGAGAATAGGATGAAATTCTTCATTAATCCCAATTGTTGGCTAAATAATATTTCTTCCACAATACATTTTCTCACTATTTTTTCAAGTAAAAATGCTATAAGACCCGAAAGTAGGTATGTCAAAATGTCAGGTGTAGAGATAAAAACTGGAGGCCCCTATAATTCCTCCACTTTTTTTTTTGCTTTCCAGTACCCCATCCGCTGACTTCCCCGTCCTCCTATTTCCTGGCCCTATAGCATTTGTTCTTTTTCAAATTACAACATAATATTTAAACTCATATAAAAAGCTTGTGTTGATACATGATGTGCAGCTTGACATTGATGTGGAGGAGCATGTACGAGTGCCACCAAGTACAAGCCCACATCGTACAACAACTCCCATACACCACCGGTGCAGCATCTCCACCATCCACCGTGCCCACCTCCCACATCCTCCGTCAATCCACTCTCCAGCTCGAGCTCGAAACCGACCGCTGGCACTCCTCCTTCACCAACCTCATCAAATCCCAGCGCGACTACATCCATTCCCTCTCCGGTTGGCTCCGTCTCTCCCTCTTCAACTCCCACACCAACCAACCTCATCATCCCAAAGCCTCAACAGCCATCCACTCCCTCTGCGAAGAATGGTACCTCGCCCTCGACAGAATCCCAGACAAAGTCGCTTCCGAAGGGATCAACAGCTTTCTGACCGTGATCCACGCCATTGTTAACCAGCAAGCAGAAGAGATAAAGCAGAAGAAGAAGGCCGAGAAAGCTCTGAAGCTTTTCGAAAAGAAGGCGAATGAGCTTAGGGTACTGGAGTCTAAGCATGGCCATGATGGTGTGATAGATAAGAAGGCGAAGGTGGATGCTTTGAAGTCGAGAGCGGAGGAGGAGAAGGCTAAGTATGAGAAAAGCTCGTGCATGACGAGGGCGGTGACTGTTAATAATCTGCAGACTGGGTTTCCTAACGTTTTCCAGGCAGTTACTGGGTTTGCTAGCGTTTGCATGCAGGTTTTCGAGGGTGTTTACAATAATCAGCATAGGAGTCAGAGCCAGATGAATCTGAAGTTGTTGACTTAGATGAAGTCTACTAGCTGAGATGCTAATGTATAATTGTTACTCTTTTTTTTTGGCAAGTTTGATGTATATTGTAATTGAGAAAAGGAATGCTAGATTAGATACATTTAATCCACCTTGTATTTTGAAGTAGTGTATACTTTCTGATTAGTTGGGTCTGAGATCTGTTCTATCTATATGTAAGCAAATGGTCTGCTTCAATTGAAAGCGTGGCAGACTGGGATGAATCTATTTGTGCACAAAAACGATTGGAAGTGTTGGAAAATTTTGCAAAGTTTGTACTTTGTAAACTGGATAACTGCAGAAGAAATCTGTTTATTTATTCAGATTAATAGATTTGAAATCTGAATAGTTGGAGTTATTACAGTAAATAAGAATGTGAAAGAAAATTAATAAGGTAGTGTTTGGTTTGTTATTTTTAGTTTTGGATTTTCGTCCATACAAAAATGCAAACGGCGCATTTATATTGTTGAAAACGATCAATTTAAAAAACGAAGTTAACATACAAAATAGAAAACAACTTATTTTTATTTTCGCGTTTTATGAAATAACACAAGCACGTGAAACAATTCATTCTTCTGTCGTTTCTCTATCTCCTTCATCCTCTCATCCGTCTTTCTTTCATCCCTTCCATCGTCCCTTCATTCTTCTCATATTTGAGATACATATTAAAAATCGAAAACACATATTGAAAATCGAAAATACAAAAATCGTTTTTAAACCAAACACTACCTAAATCTTTCTAGACAATGTATATTTTTTTTCGATAGTTGCATACCTGCTGCTGCTCTTGATCCTTTTCGCGCTGCTGCTATGCTAGAATTCAACATTCACCCTATATGTGTTCATTTCAATCTACCTTCTCATCTCCAGCACTTGTTTGTTCATCCCGTTGTTCAACCCCTTGCTGTGCTTGCAAAGGCGGCCAATGCCATCTCAAAGTCTAAGGTAGTGTTTGGTTTACTCTTTTTAGTTTTGGATTTTCGTCCATACAAAAATGCGTACAACGCATGTATATTGTGGAAAACGATCAATTTAGAAAACAAAGTTAACATATAAAATAGAAAACAATTTTTTTCTTCCATGTTTTGAGAAATAAGAGAAGCACGGGAAATAATCCATCATTCTATCGTTCCTCCGTCCCTTCTCCATCTTCCATTTATCTTATCTGTCGTCCCTCTACTGCTTTCATATTTTGTAATTAATGTTAAAAACTCAAAACACAAAAATCATTTTAAACCAAACGCCACCTAAGCATCTCGTTCTTGTGCTCCAGCCTAGGTCTGTTGTTAATTCCAATATATGTATATTCTCTACTTACTTGGACCAGTATAAATCGCACGTATATGTACCTAATAACTAAATGTATTTACTTTTTATTTAATGAAATTTACGGGGATGTTGATGGCGTCAATACAAATTGATAGTGAAACTCCGTTGATAGATGGTCGGAAAGGGGTGATGGTGGAGGTCACAAATCGATGGAGAGATTCCCTTGATGGGTAGTCATGAAGGAATACCATTTAGGGTATTTTTGGAATTTTAAAAAGACACGACTGAAATACTACTTATTAAATTTTCATTATTAATAGTAGATATAATATTTTGTTGGATGGTAATGATCGTGATCTGGGTAGTCAGTCCCCCGTGGCTGAGTCGTCTACTTCCTCCTCTTCGAAGTGGTCATCACGTTTTAAGTGCAAACCGTGCAACGCTGGGACTTATGTCCTGAAATAGTTTGATATTGTGTATGGTATGGTGCCTCATTCGGAGGTTATAAACGCGATCATCTTCTCAGTTTCTTTCTTGAAAAGAGTCCTATGTTTTACTTGGTTAAAAACACTATGATCTTTACATGGGAACTCAAACACAACGATATCTTGTATTTCTTTGAGTTCCCTTGCCCCTAGGAGCGCCGTCCTATAATTGAAGCCGATTCCACGTTCACTGAAGCAGAGTATTTATTCTTACTCAACGGAGTCCATCGATGGACCTGGCCTGTGAGTATGTTTTGTCTATTTCGATTTGGGTATTTTTGTCAAATATTCTTTCTTTGTATCAACCACTGATTTATTTGAACTGGTTAGCAAGCCATATTGATGATCATGTTTGTTTTTATATTTCTACAAAGCGACTAGATAGGCTGGTGTATGCTAAAGCGCTTAACAAGATCACTCCTGAGAAACCATATCCAGAACGTCATAAGGTGCCATTATCTAAAGGCCAATTTGGTTATATTGACATATCTTACTTATGGAAGCTTGAGATTTGCCACGTTTATCATTCCTTTTACAATTGCTTCAAGTCTTTCCGCCACCTTGCCATGTCCAGGATGAAGCTCCTGTTGAGCCTACGACTTTATCCATCAAAATCTTTCCCAAAACCTCATGTTCATACATGGAAAGCCAAAATCTCTATCCAAGCTCCAACTAAGCTTGCCTTTTTTTCCACCTTCTAAGGATCTCCTTCATGTTACTCCTATTGAACATTCCGACCTTGAGAGACTTGATCTTTTGAAATTCTTCCTTGTCATTGCTTCACCTGATGACTCGACTGCCTCCTTACAAAGTGTATCGTTCCATCCGATCACTCCTACGCCACCTCCACCTCCTCTTATGTGTAGTTCTCTCACTTGCATCCCATCAGATTCTTTTGACCTGGATGATGATATTGATGAGGCGATGGAGTACTCCATTAATGATGTTGATCCTATCTCCACTGTTATGCCGCAACATTCTATGTTTACCACAACATTGATTCATGCATACGACGATGATCTTAGCGTGCATATGCATAGACTCTTTCATGAATGAGTCCAATTATCTGCATTTTATCCATGTTATCCTGTATTCGTAAAGAGAGATGTGATACGTAATTCTTATTATGTGGGTGTGCTTTTATGTGAGTTGCTGTGGTTGAGGTTAGGATGTTAGTCGGACGGACCAGATTAGACATAGGGTTGTTCGTGTCCTATCCTATAAGAGTTTTAGATGGACACAGATCGGACGAGACTTTGGCTCGGACACTCTTCGTACGAGTCGGACAACGGACGAACTATGTGCGAGCAACATAAATATTCTTCGAACATTTTGTACGGATGAAATATCGTACAAAATTTCTTTCCCTAATATGTGTTCTAAGTGAGAAATGGAAGAACACAGATGGACGCTTTTCGACTTCGACCCGAGCCGGACAACGGACACTTGTACCAAATTAACACCGCTAGGTTAAGGTTCATTTGCCTCACTTCTATGTTTGCATAAGTTTTTATAAAAAATGATAGATGTTGATTTAAAATTCATCCAACCTCGGAGTTATGAATTTTGAGCAGATCTTAAGCCACTGAACGTGGACTAAATAAGTTTTAAGTGTGACTAATTATGAGATTAATGCTTAAAATTGAAGGTAAGACACCTAGTTTTTAAAGTGGTTCGATCAGATGATCAACATCCACCATGGTCTGATTTTCAATTGTAGAGCTTGAAATAAATACAACAATGTTATTATAAGAGTTTTTAGCTTAAGCTCGTTATTAGTGGAAGAAAAATTCGACCATTGTGGCTATGCATGTGGTTACTCTTAAATAGTTCTTTGTGTTGTGATTTGTGCAGATTAGACGTAGTATGTTCTCAATGTGATCTGGACGATCCAAATAGATGCCCTACATCTCAAGTATTTTTATAGCCATTGACGTTAACTAGATGGCCCAAATCTACCGTTTCGGGCACTCTCAATTGTGTGTGCTGTAGTAAGGGAGTTGTTGAGGAATAGTGCTCTCGACCACATCTTTAGTCAAAGGTGCTTATTACTTCAGCTGCTTTTGTCAGAAGAAATGCCACAATTTTTTATTTCCTTAGACGCACTGCTATAGCCATTTACAAATCAAAACTTCAACAGTTGTCTGGCTTCATATATGATATGATGGATGAACGCTTACATGTTGGATGCTCTTGGGATGTCCACATGAGTTACTCTAACCCACCTGCTTATACCGAAAAGGAACTAAGTGGGCTTATGATGGAAGCTCGTTTGATATGAAGGATGAACTCAGATTGCTTGCTGGTGGTCGAGGAGGATGGTGAGGCTCGAATTGGTCAATGTTGATGTGTCCGGATTGTATATTTCTTCATTGTTTCTCTAGCTAGATCATTGTTGTAGTGGGTCATGCCATTCCAAAATTGGCCTCGCGGCTAGATCTATAGTGAGACCTTGTATCGGGCTTTGAATTCTTTGCATGGAAAATTCTTTGCAACATTTTGGCCCTCTAAGTCCATTTCCATGGTGGATGGGGGCATACTTGTCTAGTGGCATTAAATGCTGAGGCACTTGTTAGCATCAAGAGCCAAGGCTCTTGGTATTTTGGTAATCCTTTGATTTGCGGGGCATGTGATGTGAAAATTCAATTGAATGGGATCATGAGACCAAATTTTTTCTCACCTTTTGGATCAAGATCTAAAATATCATTCCTTTCCTATTTAAGCACAACATTACCCCTTCTTCCTCTTCTTCACTTTCATTTTCGCCTGATATCGATGTTCAAATCTCCTAAACTCACAACCATTCTCAAGAAATTTTGATTCTTCTTACGAATAAGCATATTTTCATAATTCTATTGCAAATGTTGTTGCCGGTTTCGTATATCTTTTCCTTTGTTTTTATTTTCTCTTTACATCAACTTTTCCCATTATTATTGTGTTTTCATTTCAAGGGTTGACAACTTGTTTACTGTCCTTAAAAACATGCCTTTGTACTTATAGGCTGCATGATAGGTTGGTTATAGTCCATGAATAAATGCTTTGGAGGAGGCCAATGCGCTACTTGCCGGCCTACCTTTGCGGGCTGGTTAGTGAGCATTATTGGGTACATCTCATGTATGAGAGGCGTGTCCCCTTAGTTTAGTTAACTTTATATTGGTGGCTATTTAACAAAATATTTTTTATTTTTGATAGCTTAAAGTGGTGTGAAATCTACCTACTGCCTATCCTCGTGTTCCCCCTCTGAAGACATGATGTTCAAGGGGACAATTTCAACTCTTCGGTCGAAGACCTCGATCAAGGCACTATACAAGGGGCATGTTATCGCTTTGATGGGTTACAAGTGGAAGTCCCTGGATGACATCCAACATTCCCCTCCAAAAGGTTCTTTTTCGCTTAGCCTCATATCTACTTGTAGTATGGCCCAACACTCTAGCTCCATCCTTTCTACATGAAACTTCCTCAATCGATTTGGGATGACATTGGCACAGCTTGTCCCTAACTCGTTCAACATTTTAACCGTGCTGCATGTGATATTCCTCCGTCATAACATAAGACTCGTCACCTGTAACAACCCAATATTTGTGCAAATATTTTAAATTAGATTTTATTTCAATATTTTTTTTAAAACATTTTAAAGTGTAGTTGTAATTTTCCAATATTTGTTGTATTTTATTTACAATTTTTAATTCTAGTTTCAATAAATTAAACTATTTTCTTTATTTATTTTCTATTTTTCCTATGACTGTTTATTTATTTTCATTTCTACTTTATTTGTTTTAACTTTTATTTTGTTTAATTGATTTTTATTTGTTTATATTGAATTAAAATGAATTGGAAATTTAAAGAGACAAAGTCTTTTCATTTGCTTGTGACTTTTCAATTTCTAGTCTTTTCATTTGCTTGGCCTTTCATTTTCTCTTGTTTAGCCGTACATTTTCATTGCTATTCACGTGAAAAACTTCCTCATTCACTTCACAATTCACGGCTAACATCATTTCTGAAAATAAAGTAAGTAATGGCTTCCATTCTCTTAATTTTCCTCTTCATTTTCTTTGTATTTTGCCTTGCTCCTCTCTAGTGTTGCTCGGCCATAACCCTCCACTTCTCCACCGACCACCACCATCCCCTCATCATCCACGGCCAACAACCCTCCTACCCCTCTGTCCAGTCATGGCCGTGACCATCCTATGGAGCCTACACCACAAAACTTTGCAAAAACTCCTAGAAATGCCTAGCCGTGCCAACTAGTTCACCATCACCTTCATTTCTAGCCACGACCATCACCCTAGCACCACCACCACCACGTGACATCACCTCTAGCCATCACCTTACCATCTGACCTGACCTGTACCTGACTATGGCCGAGCCATATTGACCCTAGGCTGAGCCTATGTTGAACCAAAACTCCACTTTTGCCTTGTCCTTTGACCTTCTCTACTTTGTAACTCCCAAACTCTTCATCTCCTTAGTGTAGCCGTGCCTATGTGATGCAAACCCAAGCCTTACCATCAATTATAACATCATGGCCGAGACAAATAACATGTATGGTCAAGCAAAAGTGAGTTGAGATCAAGAAATTTTGATTTAAAAGCTTGGTGATGTCATTTGTTAATTCTAATTTCCATTTTGTTTCAAGTTATATTTGTTGAATATATATTTACATTGCTTTGTTTTATTTGTTATATACAAGATCAAAATCTTGACTCTCTCTCCACTTGAATCCAAAGTCGTGCTATATCGTGCTTTCTAGAATTTATCTGTGTGTTTTGATTTGCGAACTCCAGCTTAAAAAGGTGAGTTATTCACGCTTGACATTCATACTTATAGAATTGTGAAACGACAACAAGTGAATGTGTAGAAACTGTTATATCATGTTATACCCGCCTGTGATATGTATTATATGATGTTAAATCCTGTGGTTGCAGAAAGAAAATCTAAAATCTGAAACTAATAAAAGGGCTACAGTAGCACTTGATAAGTGCCGCAGTTTGCTGAAATGAGATTTTCAAATGTAATTGAACTACTGCAGCAGTTTGTATATGTTGTCTTTGCTGAATTGAACTAATTTTCCAAATTGAACCCTGAACTACTGTAGCAGTTTATAAATGTTGTCTTTGTTGAAATGAACTGTTTTCAAATATAACTTACCGCAGCATTTTCTAAGTGCTGCGAAAGCTGGAATTTTAATGTTTTAAAGCATTTAAGTGAATAAATGAGCTCAGAAAAGGCTAAATTTTTGGGAATTGAGTATACGATTTAAAGGTAAAATGACTTCACTTTTAAATGGTTTAAATGAATTATTTTGATTTATAAACTATTTTTGAAATTTATAACCACGGGTTATAATAACGATTGGTTGTTAAAGAGACCGGGATCAGATATGAACATACTCTCTGTCGATACCGAAAACCACTTTAACAACTGTGTACGTGGTGGAGATTCCAGAATGAAGTAGGATGGTGGCGACGATCTATTGAGGTATATACGTGGACCCCACTCCCGTGAGTTGGCATAAGGTGGCTAAAACAGGAGTGATTAAGGGGCCAATAAGGTAGCACCTCTGATCGGACACACTTCTTTGATACTATTCTATTACTTTTGTGATTGATTGGGTGCACCCTTTGATTTGGGAGTGTGGCTCGAGGTGGGCGGTAGTGGCTGCTATGCGTTTCCACCAGCCCGGATGCGTAATTGGTATATCTACCCTGGCATTGCCTAGTTGTTCCGTGTCACCTACCATATCGAGCTTTACTACGAGTTTGGATTTCTCCCGTAGCCTGTGGAGTATTGAGGGTAGCCCTCGATCTGGGAGTATTCTAATACTGGATAGACTACTGGGACTATTACGTGTTAAGGTGGAAAATGTAAAGCCTTAATGCTATTTAAAAGTATGTTTATTTTACTATTAGACATTATTATAACAGCGAATATTATTACATAGTAGATAGTTTAACGGATCCTTAAAGAATGGGCAATCCCAAGCATTCTTTAAGTTACTGGTACCTTTTATTACAGTTCACTTGAGTTGGTTTACATTGTATAAGTATGTATGTCCTGACTCGAGTGTTTGTGTTTTATTTACACTCGGGTCAGCCTGAGTATCAGCTTTGGATCTCACCTTTTGGAGCTAGGACTGCTGGAGATCATCTTTTATCTAGTTGCTATCTATTTCCATTTAGTATTTCTATGTCAGCTTTGTATTAGAGACATTTGTATTTGGGATTTCTACTATACTTATGTGTTCATACTTCTGTTGTATATGTTTTTCAGACTATGTATTTTGAATTTGTTTTGAGACTATGTATTGTAGTGGCTTCATGAACCACTATTTATTTTATTTTCCGCTGCGAGTTATTCTGATATTTCTGTGTATGTGATTCTATGATTGATTTTATTTGCTCCAAATTTTATTACAATCTGTTATTTTGCATTATTCAAGTCTGACATGTGTGGATTATTGTCGATTTGAATGGTCCAAAATAGTGGGTCGTTACATTTGGTATCAGAGCCAGGTTTTTAGGCAAACCTTAGCCTAAGGAGCAAAAACTCATTAGAGATAGGGTAGAAATACCCTAGAATGGGTGAAATCAACCTCATAATCATTTCTTTGTGAGAGAACGTATTTTCAAAGTATAAAATGAATTTAAAATGTTTTTTCAAAAGATTTTTCAAAGATTATTTTGATATAAAATTTTCTTGTTTTAAAAACAAATTTTTCTAAACTTCCTTCCTTTCGTATCTACCTTGTTAGGAATTTCTTTAATTGGGATATTCATCCAAGTGAATTTATCTTGTCTTATCTTATCTTATCTCAGTCTCCCTCTCCTAACTCTAAGAAGAGAAAGCCAAATTTCCATCAGCAGAAGAAGAATTGGCTTAAGCATCCGGGTTTGGGATCTTCATCTTCTCCTTCTCAAAGGCACCCTATCGACCATCTACCATTACCTATTTCAAGTGTGATCTGAAGGGACACTATGCTAATAGTTGCCCTACTTCAGTTGGTGCTGCTGTTCCTCCACCTCAGAGTACCAGGAACAACCTCTGTCATGTTTGTCTGCAGCCTGGTCATTTCAAGAATGATTGTCCTTTGTATCAGAAGGGCAAGCCATCTGGTATTTTTGCTGTTACCTCTGCTTCTTCACCTGCTCCACCTACACCTGCTCCTGCTCCTAGTGATGACCAAGATACTCTTCAGGGCACCTTTTCTTTATTTAATCATCCTGTTCGTGTTTTATTTGATACTAGAGCTTCGCATAGTTTTATTTCTGTGGAGTGATAAGTTTGAGCATCTTCTTTCTCTTATGTATGCTGTTGAATCTTTGTGTGTTAAAAATCCTATTGGTGGTCCCGCGAACCTTAGTAGGATTTGTAAGCAAGTGAGACTCTTCTATTTTGGCCATAAATTTTCTGGTGATTTCTATGTTCTTGGTTTCGATGCTTTGATTTATTGCTTGGAGGTGATTGGCTTAAGAGGCATGATGCTCATATCTCTTGTAAATCCCGAATTATTTCTCTTGAGGATGATCGGGGAAATCCTTTGGTTATTCAGTGTCGTATGCCTCATGATTATGTTGGCAGCTTTATTTATTCTCTGGATTCTTCTCCTGTTGATCTTCAGTCGACTTGTGTGGTCAAACTTTATCCCGATGTATTTGGTGAAGTCACTACTTTACCTCCTAAGCGGGAAATTGATTTCCGTATTGGTCTTATTCCTAGAGCTCGACCTGTAGTTCTTCCTCCTAGAAGAATGGCACCTCGCGAGAAGGTTGAGTTGGGAAAGAAAATTGAGGACTGTTTCTCCAAGGGTCTGATCAGACCTAGTCACTCAGAATGAGGAGCAGCCGTGGTTTTCGTCACCAAGTCCGATGGTTCTCTCCGGATGTGTGTTGATTATAGGGAGCTGAACAAGCTCACTATGAAAAACAGATATCCAATGCCTCACATCAATGATATGTTTGATCAACTTTATGGTGCTACTGTTTTCTCTCAGCTTGATCTTGCCACAGGTTTTCACCAGCTCAGAGTTGCTGAGGAAAGTATTTGTGGTGACCCTCATCTTTAAAATCACTTAGATTTTTTTTATTCAAGAGGGACTCACCACTAAACCCCAAATACTTTTATATTTAAATTTTTATATAGTTTCCAAATATTTTTTTCCCAAGACCCTGTAATTACTAATATAATCATATCAGTGTACAAAGATTAAACCAATTATATATTTGATGATATACAATTGCTCCTTTATTATTATTTACATATATATTTTTATATATATCAGAGTCAATTTAAATCAAATTGAAAACAAAATATCATACAAGCTATTGACAAGCCACTGATTTCCTATTTAAATCTTATTCTACTGCCAGAGGTATATTTTTAGCAAATTATAATACCTAAACTTGTTATCTGACTATATATAAATATTAATCTGCCTAAATAAGGCTATTAGCATTTATTTGTTCTTGTGACAGTTATTAGGCTTATGCATAAAATTATTTCAAGATCCTACTTGTAGTTAGGAACATTAAAAGTGATTTCCTTATCACCGTCTCAAATTAAACAATTGAAGTTAGATTGCATTTCTATATTTGACATGGTACAGATTTTTAGTTGCTTGGTATATTTCTAAAATTGCTTGGGGTTATATGAGGGTTGCTTGGTGTGTTTCTTGGTTTTGTCCCGGATGCACTCACACTTCATCAATTGAAATGAAGAGATTCCAAGCTCCAAGGGTTTGACCCATGGCCACCTAGACCAGCCATAGTCCCCCTTTTACCACTTGCAAACCCATACCCTTCATTTTGACAAGCTTTTACAAAATTCCTACTCCTAAATTTCCAAGCCTTTTTATGCCTAGTTCAAGTTTTCTGGAAGATACTTTCTTATAAGTGTTCAACCAAATATCCAAAGTCCATTACCCTTCCAGGTCTACTATTCTCAAAGATCCATTTTTTTTAATGCTTAAATCCATACAAATTTCCAGAATTTATGCACCTGCCAGTATCATTTACTTGCCATGCACAAATTCATTTTGCTTGTATGTTCTGCTCAAATCTTTGAGAGTTCATTTCAAAAATTAAATCCCCTTAGCTGTTTAATTTCCATAAGACAAAATATAAACAATAGAAATCAGAGATTCAAATATATACATATTTATATATTTCAGTATCAGTTATCTGACATGCATACATTTTATTCCACTTGAGTATTTCTTATTCAAATCTTGTCAAATCTATTGTAATTTTATTTAAAGAAAATCATAGAATAAACTCAGGCAATAAAACCAGAGATCATTACATTCACATTTTATATTTATGTGTTATATCCATCCCCTTGTTTTCTCCAAATCAGATGATCATAGAATCAATAAAAATCAAACCCCATCAAATATCATTCAAAATGAATTTTACTTAAGTACAAGTTTTCAACCCCAAATACTTAGAAAGTTTCCTACAAGTACTTCAATTACAGAAAATAGAATTTGTCTAGTAATTCCATTACAAAGCAACTGCAAATTTAAAACAAGTCTCTCTTATTTATACTAGCAGCCAATGCCTTCTTTACTCATCAAGCCAACTTCAATTTCCTGCAAGCAAATCATTTAGCTGCCCCAAATAATTTTTGAGACACCCAGATGATTGCAAGGGCAACCAAAAGGGTCAGTTTACACTGGTATGAGCATTTATCAATTTTGTATACATGTACAAAATTGTAGTAATCTTGCAATGCTTTCCTAGATTAACAGGTCTTATACTTAGCAAGTTTTGGTTCATGCAAGAAGACACAATATCACATTCAACAAATTATACAATGCACAACAGCCAGTTAAGATTAATCATGTGTACAATTTTTAATTCATTCTCATCAAATCTTGGATAAGTAATCACTGATTTATACTCCAAACTTCCACCCAGCAATTAATCAATGAACAATATTTATCTTGATTAAATCTAACACCAAATCTGAAAGTTTATAACCCAGATTTTTAAACCCCTACCCCATTTATTTTATGGTCTTTAACTCCTTGTCAAATGAACACTATGTATGCATTGTGATGGAAACTCCCAGGTTGTTTAAATTATTCCAACACACAAAGGCCTCAGGGTGCAGTTGCACCATGCACATACTTGCTTCCACCTGAAGTAAGCAGATCATTGACTACCCCCAAGTGACCAATTTAGTTTTTTTTTATATCAGAGAAATATGACTGTCTGCATATTTTCTGGCTCAACCCCATGTTCCCCTATTAATCTTGATCCATGTTTAATGATGATAGAACAAGAATACTTAAAACATGTTAACTCTGAAAGCCAAATTACAGATCAATGCTCCAAACAAAAATGCACAAACAAACATCCATATCACTCATAACCAATCATTTCAGAGATTCAAATAACTCATAGTATTTTTAGATTGCCTGCAATAGGACTTAATGCCATTGCACACAAAAGATAAATACTCACATAATGTTTCTCCTTTCACTGCCTTAATTTCTTAGAACAGCAAATCCCCCAAAGCCTCAAGCTAGTGTTTCTCCTTGTTTATTTTATTTTGTTTTTGATCCCGAGAGAGTGATGGTTTTGGCTATGTGCAGTTATTTATAAATCCATTCTAGGGTTTTAGAAAATGGGTAATTCCCCTGATACCCTTAGATGTTTATGTACACATCATATTTCTGTGTGATCATAAATTGGAAATGCACATTTTAATTAGCTATTTCGGGGATCATGCATTTTTAGACACTCAATACTATTTTCATGACTCTTTTCTACTCATGCAATAAGCATGTGACCCTCAGTTCATTATTTCTTTTTATAAGTTTTAAAGAAATCTGAAAATCTACTTTGTATTTTTTTTCTCTACCTATCTATTACCTCCATTAAATCAGACATACTACCATACTTTGTAATGTAAAATCATTTACACAAATTATTTGCTTGGAATAAATATGGTATGGAAATTTTATTTGATTCTGTATATGTGTATATATATGTATTTCTGCCTTTATGTCAAATCAGTCAACTTCCTTTTAAATTAAAAATCACATATATTATGCTAATTATTTTCTGGCACAATTATAAGACATATAAACCTTTATATTAAACTTTATTTTATTTTATCTTCATATAAAACAGCAAACACCCCATATATATTAAATGTGTATATATATTTACATAATTCTTTGAACATAAAGCTATATTTATTTTGAGTTCCAATTTTTCTTCTAATTACCTTAATTCCTTGCATTTTATCAAACAGAAGCTCCCATTTAATTTTATTTATTGCCAAATTCTTTTCTGTTTTAATACAATATATATATACACACTTATATGTATATATCTCAGAATTTTCTAATATAAATATATATCATTTTATTTTTATTTTAGGGTCATTACATACCCTCCCCCTTAAAGGAATTATGTCCCCATAATTTCACCTAATTTCTCCAATTAAAAGCACTAATCCATAGCCTGTTTTAACTCCATAACCCCATACCCATATTTTATGAAAACAAACAATGTATAAGTATATTTAGAAAAATTATCTTAGGCTGCTTAAACATACCTCTTCATCAGTAAACAAATTGGGGTATTTAGCCCTCATTTTATCTTCAACCTCCCATGTACAATCATTAGTGTCCAAGCTCCATTGGATTTTCACCAGTTTGATCACCTTGTTCCTCAACTTTTTCTCTTCCTTGGCAACTATCCCTACTGGTTCATTGGTATAAACCAAATTTTTCTGGACTTGAACTTGAGTAGGTGACTCCAGAATTGCTCCTTCATCATGCACCCATTTTCTCAATTGAGAAACATGAAATACAGGATGCACACCACTCAACTCCTCGGGTAACTTAAGTCTGTAGGCCATAACACCAATCCTCTGTATAATTTCATATGGTCCTACAAATCTTGGTGATAGCTTACCAGATTTTCCAAACCTGAACACTTTCTTCATTGGTGATACTTTCAGAAAAACATGCTCTCCTACTTCAAACTCCATTGGCTTTCTCTTTCTGTCTGCATAAGACTTTTGTCTTGATTGTGCTGCCTTCATTCTATGCCTAACCAATTCAATCATGTTGGTGGTTTCTTTAACATGATCTGGCCCCAATAGTACACCCTCTCCTGCTTCCAACCAACAGGCAGGAGACATGCAAGGTCTCCCATACAAGGCTTCAAAGGGAGTCATTCCTATGGTTGATTGATAGCTATTGTTGTAAGTGAATTCTGCCAAGTGAATATGATCCTCCCAATTTCCCCCAAAGTCAAGCACACATGCTCTAAGTAAATCTTCCAATATTTTATTCACTATCTCTGTTTGCCCATCACTTTGAGGATGGTAGGCAGTGCTTAAACAAAGTTGTGTTCCCATTGCTTCTTGGAAGCTTTCCCAAAATCTTGAGGTGAACAAAGTGTCTCTATCACTTACAATAGTCTTGGGTATGCCATGTAGCCTCACCACTTCTTTAATAAACAATTGTGCAAGCCTAGATGCATTTCTATCTGACCTGACAGGAACAAAGTGAGCTGATTTGGTTAGCCTATCAACAATTACCCATATACTATCATTTCCTTTCTTAGTTCTAGGCAAACCATCCACAAAATCCATGGAAATGCTTTCCCACTTCCACTGAGGTACCTCCAAAGGTTGCAACATGCCAGAGGGCTTTTGGTGGTCTGCTTTAATTTGTTGACATGTGGAACATTTTGCCACATATCTTGCCACTGCTTGCTTCATTCCTGGCCACCAGTAGCCTCTTTTTAAATCATGATACATCTTAGTACCGCCAGGGTGTATGGTGTACCTAGTCTTGTGATGCTCATTCAAGATTTCTTCCTTCAATTCTGCAATGTTTGGTACACAAAGCTTATCATTTTTCCTCAAATAACCTTGGGAATCTATTTTAAAATTCTCTGACTCAATGTTATTTAATAACATTTCTTTCTTCTCCTTTAGACTTTGATCTTGATCTTGCATGCTACCAACTTTCTCCACCAGATTAGACTTCACTGTGATTATTCCCAGTGTACCATACTCCACCATATCACCATGTTCTTTAAAATTCACTGTATCCTTGCTGTATATATCTGCCTCCCCAAGCACTGCAAGATTTTTAAACTCATCAATCATCAAACTGGCTAATCTAACATGATTTCTGCTCAAAGCATCTGCCACTCTATTAGCTTTTCCAGGGGTGTACAATATATCTAAATCATATGCAGCTAGAAACTCCAACCACCTTGCTTACCTCATATTTAAATCTTTTTGAGAAAATAAATATTTCAATGCTTGATGATCTGTGAATAATTCAAATTTTGCCCCAAGCAAATAATGCCTCCATAGTTTTAGTGCAAACACTATTGCAGCTAATTCTAGATCATGAGTTGCATATTTGGTTTCATTGGGTTTAAGCTGTCTTGATGCATATGCCACTACCTTGCCATGTTACATAAGCACTACACCTAACCCAGACCCACTAGCATCAGTGTATACAACCATTCCTTCATTTGCTTCTGGGATTTGTAGGACAGGAGCTTCCACCAATGCTTGCTTCAATTTCTCAAAAGCTTGTTCACACTGCTCAGTCCACACATATGGTTGGTTCTTCTTGGTTAGTTTGGTCATTGGTGCGGCTATTCTTGAAAAATCCTTGATGAACCTCCTATAATACCCTGCCAAACCTAAGAATGACCTCACCTCAGTCACTGTTTTGGGTCTACTCCATGATTGAACTGCAATGACCTTGCTTGGATCTACACTTACTCCCTGCTGTGACACTATGTGTCCTAAGAATTTTACTTCATGTTGCCAAAATGTACACTTTGAATACTTGGCTTTTAATTCATGTTCTCTAAGTCTGGATAATACTAAATGTAGGTGCATGGCATGATCATTTTCTGTCTTTGAATAAATTAATATGTCATCTATAAATACCAAGACAAACTTATCCAAAAAGTCTCTTAAAATTCTATTCATCAAGTCTACAAAATAGGAGGGAGCATTGGTCAAGCCAAATGGCATTACTAGAAATTCATAAAGGCCATACCTTGTATTAAAGGCTGTGTACTCAATGCTTTCCTCTGCAACCTTCATCTGATGAAATCCAGAGGCTAAGTCTAGCCTTGAAAATATTTTAGCTCCATGCAATTGATCAAATAGATCATCTATTCTAGGCAGTGGGTACTTATTTTTAATAGTCACCTTGTTTAAATCTCTGTAGTCTACACACAACCTCATTGTTCCATCATGTTTCTTGACAAATAGCACTGGGGAACCCCAACTGGAACTACTTGATCTTATGAATCCTTTCTCTTCTAATTCTTCTAGTTGATGTTTTAATTCTACCAACTCTTTTGGACCCATTCTATAAGGCTTCTTAATGATCGGATTTGTTCCAGGAATTAATTTTATTTTAAATTCAACTGGTCTGTTTTGAGGAATTCCTTTCACATCTCCAAACACATCTACATATTCATTGACTACTGGGATTTCCTCTATTTTTAATTCCTTTTGAACTTTATTAATACTCCAGATTTTATTAAAACATGTATTCTTTGCTATTTCACTTAAGATGGTAATTCTTTTGCCTTCATTTGTTTCCAAAGAAATAGTAAGGTTTTCTAAATTTAAAATTGCTTTATTTCTCATTAACCAATCTACCCCCAAAATAATCCCAATACCAGGATAATTTAAGGTATATAAGTCTGAATTAAATTCATAACCCCCTGTAATTAATTTCAGACCCATACACTTCATCCCCAACATGCAATGACTCCCTATGGGACTGTGTACAACCAAGGGCTGATCAATGGAAACACATGCAAGTGTTAACTTCTTTACAATTTCCAAAGATATTAGTGAATGTGAGGCACCAGTGTCATATATTACTGATATGGGTTGGGTATGAATAAAAATTATACCTTCAAGTTGCCCAACATTCCCAGTGTTACTTGCTGGCAAAGCTCCTACCCTTGCTGTTCCCCTATTGGTTTCTGGGCAATCCTTCTTGAGATGACCCATCTTTCCACAATTATAGCATCCTCCTCTGGGTATCTTGGGGTCAGGGCATTGGTTACTATAATGTCCAGCTTTTCCACAATTAAAACAATGAGTGAACTTCTTGCTTTCAGGTGCTGTTGCTCCTTCCCCTTTCTTAACTCCTTTACTTGCATTTCTCTTGTCATAAGGTTGCACTTTGTTCTGACCACCCTTCTTCTTGTTGAGCTTCATATTCCTGAATTTCTCTCTTGCAGTGTCATGTTGCTCAAATGAGAGAGTTAGATCAATTACTTGATCAAAGGTTTTGTCCTTGTATGGCAACATTGCCCTTGACAAACTAGGGTTCAAGCCTTGAATGTACCTTGCATTCTTTGCTTCTGCATTCCCTATTAACATCAGTCCATACTTGGATAATGCTTCAAACTTCTGAGTGTATTCATTCACACTCATGCTTTCTTGCCTTAATCTGATAAAGTCTTCAAGCAGTGTGGCCTTGGCAGATGCTGGGACAAATCTGGCCTCAAGCATGTCCTTGAAATTATTCCAAGTAATGGTATCCTCTTGTCTTCCTGCTGTCACAACTTCCCACCAATCCAGTGCAACCCCCTTCAATTTCCTTGAAGCTATCTGTCTCTTTCTTTGGTCATTGATTTGCATATCTGTGAAGACCCTCTCCATAGTTTTTATCCAAGTTTGAACACCTATTGCTCCTTAAGTACCTTCAAAATCCTTTCCTCCCAAAGTGGTACAAGTCTTAAGCAGTTTGGAGAGTTCCTCATGAGGATTGTCTTGCCTTGGTGCCATTCCATCCCTTAAAGCTCTCACAAAATCCTCCATGCTCATCACAGGTGGCTCACGTGATGATCCTGCACCTGTGTGATGCCTTGGTCCTACCATAATGCTATAAATATGATTGTTATGTTAGTTTATTTACCCCTATCAGTTTTTGGTGTCTTTACTTGGTTCATTTTCATTTCTGTGCACACTGTGCATGTGTCACATGTACACACATATATTTCTTGACATAAAGCAAAAACATTCAACACCAACAATTCAAACAATGCATTCAAACATCCATATGCATACAACAACATTTACTATGTTATTTAAAACATAGCTCTGATACCAACTGTGGTGACCCTCATCTTTAAAATCACTTAGATTTTTTTTATTCAAGAGGGACTCACCACTAAACCCCAAATACTTTTATATTTAAATTTTTATATAGTTTCCAAATATTTTTTTCCCAAGACCCTGTAATTACTAATATAATCATATCAGTGTACAAAGATTAAACCAATTATATATTTGATGATATACAATTGCTCCTTTATTATTATTTACATATATATTTTTATATATATCAGAGTCAATTTAAATCAAATTGAAAACAAAATATCATACAAGCTATTGACAAGCCACTGATTTCCTATTTAAATCTTATTCTACTGCCAAAGGTATATTTTTAGCAAATTATAATACCTAAACTTGTTATCTGACTATATATAAATATTAATCTGCCTAAATAAGGCTATTAGCATTTATTTGTTCTTGTGACAGTTATTAGGCTTATGCATAAAATTATTTCAAGATCCTACTTGTAGTTAGGAACATTAAAAGTGATTTCCTTATCACTGTCTCAAATTAAACAATTGAAGTTAGATTGCATTTCTATATTTGACATGGTACAGATTTTTAGTTGCTTGGTATATTTCTAAAATTGCTTGGGGTTATATGAGGGTTGCTTGGTGTTTTTCTTGGTTTTGTCCCGGATGCACTCACACTTCATCAATTGAAATGAAGAGATTCCAGGCTCTAAGGGTTTGACCCATGGCCACCTAGACCAGCCATAGTCCCCCTTTTACCACTTGCAAACCCATACCCTTCATTTTGACAAGCTTTTACAAAATTCCTACTCCTAAATTTCCAAGCCTTTTATGCCTAGTTCAAGTTTTCTGGAAGATACTTTCTTATAAGTGTTCAACCAAATATCCAAAGTCCATTACCCTTCCAGGTCTACTATTCTCAAAGATCCATTTTTTTTATGCTTAAATCCATACAAATTTCCAGAATTTATGCACCTGCCAGTATCATTTACTTGCCATGCACAAATTCATTTTGCTTGTATGTTCTGCTCAAATCTTTGAGAGTTCATTTCAAAAATTAAATCCCCTTAGCTGTTTAATTTCCATAAGACAAAATATAAACAATAGAAATCAGAGATTCAAATATATACATATATATATATATATATATATATATTTCAGTATCAGTTATCTGACATGCATACATTTTATTCCACTTGAGTATTTCTTATTCAAATCTTGTCAAATCTATTGTAATTTTATTTAAAGAAAATCATAGAATAAACTCAGGCAATAAAACCAGAGATCATTACATTCACATTTTATATTTATGTGTTATATCCATCCCCTTGTTTTCTCCAAATCAGATGATCATAGAATCAATAAAAATCAAACCCCATCAAATATCATTCAAAATGAATTTTACTTAAGTACAAGTTTTCAACCCCAAATACTTAGAAAGCTTCCTACAAGTACTTCAATTACAGAAAATAGAATTTGTCTAGTAATTCCATTACAAAGCAACTGCAAATTTAAAACAAGTCTCTCTTATTTATACTAGCAGCCAATGCCTTCTTTACTCATCAAGCCAACTTCAATTTCCTGCAAGCAAATCATTTAGCTGCCCCAAATAATTTTTGAGACACCCAGATGATTGCAAGGGCAACCAAAAGGGTCAGTTTACACTGGTATGAGCATTTATCAATTTTGTATACATGTACATAATTGTAGTAATCTTGCAATGCTTTCCTAGATTAACAGGTCTTATACTTAGCAAGTTTTGGTTCATGCAAGAAGACACAATATCACATTCAACAAATTATACAATGCACAATAGTCAGTTAAGATTAATCATGTGTACAATTTTTAATTCATTCTCATCAAATCTTGCATAAGTAATCACTGATTTATACTCCAAACTTCCACCCAGCAATTAATCAATGAATAATATTTATCTTGATTAAATCTAACACCAAATCTGAAAGTTTATAACCCAGATTTTTAAACCCCTACCCCCATTTATTTTATGGTCTTTAACTCCTTGTCAAATGAACACTATGTATGCATTGTGATGGAAACTCCCAGGTTGTTTAAATTATTCCAACACACAAAGGCCTCAGGGTGCAGTTGCACCATGCACATACTTGCTTCCACCTGAAGTAAGCAGATCATTGACTACCCCCAAGTGACCAATTTAGTTTTTTTTTATATCAGAGAAATATGACTGCCTGTATATTTTCTGGCTCAACCCCATGTTCCCCTATTAATCTTGATCCATGTTTAATGATGATAGAACAAGAATACTTAAAACATGTTAACTCTGAAAGCCAAATTACAGATCAATGCTCCAAACAAAAATGCACAAACAAACATCCATATCACTCATAACCAATCATTTCAGAGATTCAAATAACTCATAGTATTTTTAGGCTGCCTGCAATAGGACTTAATGCCATTGCACACAAAAGATAAATACTCACATAATGTTTCTCCTTTCACTGCCTTAATTTCTTAGAACAGCAAATCCCCCAAAGCCTCAAGCTAGTGTTTCTCCTTGTTTATTTTATTTTGTTTTTGATCCTGAGAGAGTGATGGTTTTGGCTATGTGCAGTTATTTATAAATCCATTCTAGGGTTTTAGAAAATGGGTAATTCCCCTGATACCCTTAGATGTTTATGTACACATCATATTTCTGTGTGATCATAAATTGGAAATGCACATTTTAATTAGCTATTTCGGGGATCATGCATTTTTAGACACTCAATACTATTTTCATGACTCTTTTCTACTCATGCAATAAGCATGTGACCCTCAGTTCATTATTTCTTTTTATAAGTTTTAAGGAAATCTGAAAATCTACTTTGTATTTTTTTTTTCTCTACCTATCTATTACCTCCATTAAATCAGACATAATACCATACTTTGTAATGTAAAATCATTTACACAAATTATTTGCTTGGATAAATATGGTATGGAAATTTTATTTGATTCTATATATGTGTATATATATGTATTTCTGCCTTTATGTCAAATCAGTCAACTTCCTTTTAAATTAAAAATCACATATATTATGCTAATTATTTTCTGGCACAATTATAAGACATATAAACCTTTATATTAAACTTCATTTTATTTTATCTTCATATAAAACAGCAAACACCCCATATATATTAAATGTGTATATATATTTACATAATTCTTTGAACATAAAGCTATATTTATTTTGAGTTCCAATTTTTCTTCTAATTACCTTAATTCCTTGCATTTTATCAAACAGAAGCTCCCATTTAATTTTATTTATTGCCAAATTCTTTTCTGTTTTAATACAATATATATATATACACTTATATATATATATCTCAGAATTTTCTAATATAAATATATATCATTTTATTTTTATTTTAGGGTCATTACAGTATTTCCAAGACTGCTTTCCATACTGAGAATGGGTTTTTTGAACGGTTAGTCATGCCTTTCGGTTTGACTAATGCTCCTGCTTTCTTTGTTGATTTGATGAATCGTGTTTTTCGTGATGTCCTTAATAAATTTGTTTTAGTCTTTGTTGATGATATTCTCATTTTTTCTAAGTCTGAGGAAGAACACGAGTTGCATTTGAAATCTATTCTTGAGACTCTTAGAAATCATCAGTTGAAGGCTAAATTTTTGAAATGCCATTTCTGGAAGGATGAAGTCCGATTCCTCAGGCATATTTTTTCTGGTAATGGAGTTTCTGTTGATCCAGTCAAGATCGCTGCGATCAATGTAAGTCTTTCTTTCCTTCTCTTTCCTTGTTTCATTCAATTTACTCTATCTTTCCAGTTGTCCTTATTTATCTCTATTCTATGCAGGATTGGGAAAATCCTAGGACTCCAACTGATATTTGTAGTTTTCTGGGCCTTGCCAGTTACTACCGGAGATTCATTGAGAATTTTGCTCGGATTGCTGCACCTCTCACCGCTTTGACTCGAAAGAATGCTAAGTTTATTTGGAGTGATGAGTGTAAAGCTGCATTCAGTGAGTTAAAGCACAAGCTTACTTCCGCACCAGTTCTTACCGTTCCAAGTGGAAATAAAGGATTAACGGTATACATTGATGCTTGTCGTGAAGGTTTGGGAGCTGTTCTGATGCAGGATGGGAAGGTCATTGCTTATGCTAGTCGTCAGTTGAAGACCCATATGCTGCTCATGATTTGGAATTGCTTGCTGTTGTCTTTGCATTGAAGCTTTGGAGGCATCATCTTTTGGGTACTAAGTTTGAGCTCTTCGCTGATCATCAGTCTTTGAGGTATATTTTCTCTCAGAAGGATTTGAATCAGAGGCAAGTTAGGTGGTTGGAGTTTCTTGCTTCTTATGACCTCAACATCAACTATACCCCTGGGAAAGCTAATGTTGTGGTAGATGCTTTGAGTCGGAAGAAGGCAATGTTGTGTCAGCTTGTTGTTTCTTCTTCTCTTTTGGATCGTATCATGGCTAAGCAGGATGAGGATCGGATGCTTAGGATTATTAAGGAGAATGTTCGTAGTAGAGTTGGAGGTAGTAGTCTTGATGGCAGTGGAGCTCAGATCAATGATAGAGGTGTTTTGAGGATTAATAATAGGATTTGTGTCCCGAATGTTGATGGATTGAGACAAGAGTTACTTCAGGAGAATCATCGGTCCAGACTTTCTATTCATCCGGGAGTGACCAAGATGTATCAGGATATGAGGAACTTGTATTGGTGGAGAGGTATGAGGCGAGATATCTCCATCTTTGTTAGTAGGTGTGCAACTTGTCAGCAAGTCAAGGTAGATCATCAGAAGACCCCTGGTTTGTTGC
Source organism: Allium fistulosum (assembly GCA_030737815.1). Lineage (NCBI taxonomy): Eukaryota > Viridiplantae > Streptophyta > Magnoliopsida > Asparagales > Amaryllidaceae > Allium > Allium fistulosum. The sequence continues at coordinate 1,183,580,000 of CM060902.1, forward strand.
AGCCTCTTGAGGTTCCCAATTGGAAGTGGGAACAAGTTTCTATGGATTTTATTGATGGATTACCGAGGACTAGGAGGGGTAATGAGAGTATCTGGGTTATTGTGGATAGACTGACCAAGTCCGCTCATTTCATTCCGGTCAAGTCTACCCGTTCTGCTTCTGGTTTGTCTGAGATCTACATGAGGGAGATTGTTCGTCTCCATGGTGTTCCTCTCAGTATTGTTTGTGATCGCGATCCTATCTTTACTAGTCAGTTTTGGAAAGCTTTTCAGGAATCTTTGGGTACTCACTTGAATCTGAGCACTGCTTACCATCCACAGACCGACGGTCAAACGGAAAGAGTGAATCAGATTGATCTTCTTCGTGCTTGTGTGCTTGATTATGGAGGATCTTGGGAAGATCATCTCCATCTTGTCGAATTTACCTATAACAATAGTTATCAGGTATAACTTCTAGCTTTTGTTTTAATCTTATCTTAATCTTTTATCTATCTCATTTCTATCTTTGAATTCAGGCCAGTATTAAAATGTCTCCGTTTGCTGCTCTTTACGGACGACCTTGTAGATCTCCAGCTTGCTGGATTGAATCCGGTAATCGTTTGGTTCTTGGTCCTGAGATGATTTTAGAGGCTTCTGAGAGAGTCGAGGAGATTAGGAGGAAGATGAGGATTGCTCAGGATAGGCAGAAGAAGTATGCTGATCGTCTTAGGCGGAGTTTAAAGTTTTCTGTTGGTGATTTGGTTTTCCTTAAGGTCTCTCCCTTAAGGAATGTTATTCAATTTGGTCGTAGAGGGAAGCTTGCTCCTAGGTTCATTGGTCCTTTCCGTATTGTGGAAAGAGTTGGTTCTTTAGCTTATCGCCTGGATTTGCCTGAGAAGTTCTCTGGAGTGCATAATGTATTCCACGTCTCGCATCTTCGTCGCTATCTGCATGACCCATATCTTATTGTTCAGCCTTCTACTCTCAATAGTTTGAATATAGAGCCTAATCTGATTGTCGAAAGGAAGCCACTTCGTATTGTTGACAGAGGTACGAAGCAGCTAAGAAGGAAATCTGTTAGTCTGGTCAAAGTACAGTGGAGTACCGATGATCGAGACTGTACCTGGGAGACGGAGGAGAGCATTCGTGCTTCGAATCCAGAATTGTTTGTTTCAGGTACTATTTGCTTTTCTATCTTGTTTTTCTTTGTTTTCCTTGTTTCGTTCTTTTCGAGGACGAAAAGATTTGAGTGGGGGAGAGTGTAACAACCCAATATTTGTGCAAATATTTTAAATTAGATTTTATTTCAATATTTTTATTTTTAAAACATTTTAAAAGTGTAGTTGTAATTTTCCAATATTTGTTGTATTTTATTTACAATTTTTAATTCTAGTTTCAATAAATTAAACTATTTTCTTTATTTATTTTCTATTTTTCCTAAGACTATTTATTTATTTTCATTTCTAATTTATTTGTTTTAACTTTTATTTTGTTTAATTATTTTTATTTGTTTATATTGAATTAAAATGAATTGGAAATTTAAAGAGACAAAGTCTTTTCATTTGCTTGTGACTTTTCAATTTCTAGTCTTTTCATTTGCTTGGCCTTTCATTTTCTCTTGTTTAGCCGTACATTTTCATTGCTATTCACGTGAAAAACTTCCTCATTCACTTCACAATTCACGACTAACATCATTTTCGAAAATAAAGTAAGTAATGGCTTCCATTCTCTTAATTTTCCTCTTCATTTTCTTTGTATTTTGCCTTGCTCCTCTCTAGTGTTGCTCGACCATAACCCTCCACTTCTCCATCGACCACCACCATCACCATCCCCTCATCATCCACGGACAACAACCTTCCTACTCCTCTGTCTAGTCGTGGTCGTGACCATCCTATGGAGCCTACACCACAAAACTTTGCAAAAACTCCTAGAAATGCCTAGCCGAGCCAACTAGTTCACCATCACCTTCATTTCTAGCCACAGCCATCACCCAAGCACCACTACCACCACGTGACATCACCTCTAGCCATCACCTTACCATCTGACCTGACATGTACCTAACTATGGCCGAGCCATATTGACCCTAGGTCGAGCCTATGTTGAACCAAAACTCCACTTTTGCCTTGTCCTTTGACCTTCTCTACTTTGTAACTCCCAAACTCTTCATCTCCTTAGTGTAGCCGTGCCTATGTGATGCAAACCCAAGCCTTACCATCAATTATAACATCATGGCCGAGCCAAATAACATGTATGGTCGAGCAAAAGTGAGTTGAGATCAAGAAATTTTGATTTAAAAGCTTGGTGATGTCATTTGTTAATTCTAATTTCCATTTTGTTTCAAGTTATATTTGTTGAATATATATTTATATTGCTTTGTTTTATTTGTTTTATTTGTTATATACAAGATCAAAATCTTGACTCTCTCTCCACTTGAATCCAAAGTCATGCTATATCTTGCTTTCTGGAATTTATTTGTGTGTTTTGATTTGCGAAATCTAGCTTAAAAAGGTGAGTTATTCACGCTTGACATTCATACTTATAGAATTGTGAAACGACCACAAGTGAATGTGTAGAAACTGTTATATCATGTTATACCTTCCTGTGATATGTATTATATGATGCTAAATCCTGTTATAAACTTGTCACATCATCTGATATATTATATTATGTTATATTGTTTATTTTATTCTGTTTCTCACATTGCAAGTTCCCTGTAGAATAGAATCACTATGGTTTGAAATGCTATATACCCGAACGGACTTTAGAATAGGGAAAATCGTTATGGGCTGAAATGATAGGCCTGCGTGATTTTTATTTATTTTATTTACTTGGGATTACGGGTTTGAAATGATAGAACCCCGATTTTTCTTTGTAAATTACGGATTGAAATGATATATTATCCGTATCACTTGACCTAGGTTAGAAAATATTACACAGACCCGTGGTTATTTTATATATTTTTTTGGAAAATTTTAAGTATTTTAAAATGTAAAAATATGATAATTTGATTTAAATTGAATTAATAAAGTGATAATGATTTTTCTATGTATTAAAAATGTTAAATAAATGAATGGAAAAATTGTGATTTAAAACATAACTTAATTTGGGAATTTGTGATTTGATTTTTAAATGGAAGTTTAAGTTAATTAAATAAAAATGGAAATTAAGTTTATTTATGAAATGGAAATTTAAATTTAAGTGTTAAGGTAAATTGTTAAAAATGAAAAGAATCAGAAAATGGTACACTTGAATTTAATCAGTGAAATTATTGGAAAATTTGATTTTATTGTAAAAAATTTCTTTGTAAAAATTATAAGTTAAAGGGTATTTAAATGAACATTTTTGAAGTGGAAAAATATGATTTTTATAAGTTAAAATGGTTAAATTAGAAGTTTAATTATTTTCTGGAAATTTTGGTATAAATCTGGAAATTCTTTTAGTAGCACTTCAGAAATGCTATCATTTCTAAAATTAACTTAAAATCTGAAGTAAAGGATATTGCAACACTTTGTAAGTGCTGTGGTTGATGCAAATGAACTAAAGGCTAATTAACTAAAGGCTACTGAAGCACTTGGTAAGTGCTATGGTTGCAGAAAGAAAATCTGAAATCTGAAACTAATAAAAGGGCTACAGTAGCACTTGATAAGTGCTGCAGTTTGCTGAAATGAGATTTTCAAATGTAATTGAACTACTGCAGCAGTTTGTAAATGCTGTCTTTGCTGAATTGAACTAATTTTCCAAATTGAACCCTGAACTACTACAGTAGTTTATAAATGCTGTCTTTGCTGAAATGAACTGTTTTCAAATATAACTTACCGCAGCATTTTCTAAGTGCTGCGAAAGTTGGAATTTTAATGTTTTAAAGCATTTAAGTGAATAAATGAGCTCAGAAAAGGCTAAATTTTTGGGAATTGAGTATTTGATTTAAAGGTAAAATGACTTCACTTTTAAATGGTTTAAATGAAGTATTTTGATTTATAAACTATTTTTGAAATTTATAACCACGGGTTATAATAACGATTGGTTGTTAAAGAGACCGGGATCAGATATGGACATACTCTCTGTCGATACCGAAAACCACTTTAACAACTGTGTACGCGGTGGAGATTCCTGAATGAAGTAGGATGGTGGCGACGATCTATTGAGGTATATACATGGACCCGACTCCCGTGAGTTGGCATAAGGTGACTAAAACATGAGCGATTGATGGGCCAATGAGGTAGCACCTCTGATCGGACACACTTCTTCGATACCATTCTATTACTTTTGTGATTGATTGGGTGCACCCTTTGATTTGGGAGTGTGGATCGAGGTGGGCGGTAGTGGCTGCTATGCGTTTCCACCAGCCCGGATGCGTAATTGGTATATCTACCCTGGCATTGCCTAGTTGTGCCGTGTCACCTACCATATCGAGCTTTACTACGAGTTTGGATTTCTCCCGTAGCCTGTGGAGTATTGAGGGTAGCCCTTGATCTGGGAGTATGCTAATACTGGATAGACTACTGGGACTATTACGTGTTAAGGTGGAAAATGTAAAGCCTTAATGCTATTTAAAAGTATGTTTATTTTACTATTAAACATTATTATAATAGCGAATATTACTACATAGTAGATAATTTAATGGATCCTTAAAGAATGGGCGATCCCAAGCATTCTTTAAGTTGCTGGTACCTTTTATTACAGTTCACTTGAGTTGGTTTACATTGTATAAGTATGTATGTCCTGACTCGAGTGTTTGTGTTTTATTTACGCAATTGTCGATGAAAACACCCGTTTACAATCACAGATCACAGATAGCAAGTATATAGAGAATATAAATGTGAAGAACACTCAAAATTTTAAAAGGAAAGCAGTAGAAACACACGATTTATAATGGTTCGGCGTTGTAGCGTACGTCCACTTTGAAGAGTTGCTGTTTTATTAATTATCACTCGTTGGTTACAAGAGTATAGATGATAATAATCGAGTTACAATGAAGTTCTGCAGAGTAACGACGTAGAAGAACCAAAAAGATCCCTCTTTTGAAGTTCTTGGGCTGCTATTTATAGGTGTGGGTAGCAAATATCTCGCCCAAATCTCAGAAGACTTCTTCTCTCACGTGGGCGGGCCCACGGGATTGAGTTCAGGTGATTTCAACTCGATCTAGGAGCGATATGAATTGAGTTCGTATCGATCCATAATTGGTCCTTTTGGGCTGAAATTGATCAGGTACATTCTTGAAGTTGTAGACAACTCCTGCGAAAATTTGGTGGAATTTGGACTTGTAGATCTCGAGTTATGATCGATGCAATTTTGGATTTGTTGAAGGCTGTCGAATTCGTATCGCTCTCATTCGCATCGCTTCTATTTGTATCGCTTGTAGGCACGTGATGTTCGATGACGCGGCGCTAATTTTTAGGATCGATCCACTTTTCATGCCAAGCGACCGAGTCTTTCCTTCTTCACGTGTCTCCTTCGTATCGCTCTCATTCATGTGCTTCGTATCCATGTCGTTCGTATCCATTGTCATGGTTTCGTTCATATCGCTTCCTTCAAATTTCATTCGCATCAGTATTCCTAGGCGCTGCTTCGCATCGATCAATAAGGATGCCGTTTGTACCGATCCATCACGTATCATTCACATCGATCCCTGGCCGATCGATACGAATAGCATGTATAGGTGGATCGATATGAATAAGTTAGTGGATGATGGATGCGAAGTAGGGTGAATACGGACCGATACGAAGTGAGGCATGTTTGATCGATTCGAACTAATGAATGTTTGATGGATACAAACGATACTTCCTTTCATGGATACGAACCACCTCTAACCTCGATGGATAAGAATTAGTGTTGCCATGATGGATACGAATAGTGCTAGTTTTTCTTCATGGATTCGAATGAAACCGATACGAAGGAGGTGGAATGATGGATACGAATGAGAGTATTGCTTGATTTGCATCGATCATATCTTGAGCATACGAACTCCGATTGACTTGAAATTTGGAACGTTGGATTTCATAGCTTTGCTTGTCGTTTCATGTTAACTGTAGCTCGATCTGGACTTGGACAAAATTTGTCAGTATCCATAGCAAAATAGTGTATAACTGATCTTCGGGACATATTATCTTCAGTTTTTAGTCAATTTTTTGGTGTCACGGCCTTGCCAAAGGGCGGGATAACACTTGCCCCCCAAAACATGCCTTGCGATAGGAAGGTGTGTTTTGTAGTGCCACAAGCTGGATGTTCGTATCCTGTTAATGACCTGTAAAGGTATTGATAATCTTACCAGACCGTGAATGGCGATCGCATGCCGTTCGGGGTGGTATGTGACCGTTCAGGGTCGGGTGCCGTTCGAGGCGAATTGTGAACGTTCGCGGTCGGGTGCCGTTCGAGGCGAATTGTGACCGTTCGCGGTCGGGTGCAGTTCGAGGCGAATTGTGACTATTCGCGGTCGGGTGGCGTTCGAGGCGAATTGTGACCGTTCGCGGTCGGGTGCCGTTTGAGGCGACTTGTGACCGTTCGCGGTCAGGTGCTGTTCAAGGCGAGTTGTGGCCGTTCGCGGTCGGGTGCCATTCGAGGCGAATTGTGTGTGCCCGGGGGGGGGGGGACTTTAGATTCTTAATGTCAGATTTCACGTTTGAGTGAGTTTCTAAATCATTTATTATAGCGGTTTGTTGCCATCTCAGAGCATGCCTGAGGACCGTTCGTGATCCCGTGCATGTGTAAGTGACTTGGCCTTTATGGAATTATTAAAACCAAATATCCATTCAAATGAGTCTTTCAACATAAATGTCCAACAAAATCAAGTCCAAACGTGAGAAATAGAAAACAAAAGCAAAACAGAGACGTCAAAGTGCAGACACCTACACTGATGCGGTTGATAGTTGTCTCAGAGCATGCTTGTGGACCGTTCGTGATCCTCAACATGTGTAAGCAACTTTACCATGTTAGTGTGGAGTTTGCCACTTATTCATCATTATTTTAATCAGTTGATGACAAGTTGATGCCTCGATCCTGAGCCGTCCCCAGTTGGTGCAGATGGCGGTTGTTCTTGCTCCACCGTTGCTGCTTGCCTCCTCACGTACTGTAATAGCGTGCCGTTTCGAATATGCCCTTCTGTCTCATCCCTCAATGTTTGCAATAATTCGTACTATGCCCGCTTAACTCATGGAATAAACAATACTTGTCTTATTTTCTCTCATTGTTAGTCGGATCCCTCCTCATTGGCCTTCAGTAAGGAACCTGCCCCCTGGTGTCTTGGTAGATCCGTTCCAAAGTCTCAATAAGTTCTGAATAAGAGGTGAATCTTGGCTCCTTACGCGACCGCTTTGGCTCATCACAACTATTATCTGCCTTTCGTTTCCCTTTATCTTTTCCTGAATCCTTTCCGGCAGGTTTCCGCTTTTGACTGCATAAACATCAACTCCCTCTCCTTCTTCTCTCTCAGCTTTTGCATCCTCTTGTCGTAGAAACCTTTCTGCCTCATGGTAAAACTCTCCTAGATCCATGGGTGGATCCCTTGCCAATAAGTTCTTGAATTCTGTGCCATCAGCTATGCCAGATACAACTGCCATCAAAACCATGGGTGGATCGGGTCGATCCACCGATGCTGCCGCTGTATTGAATCGTGTCAGAAAACTCCTTAAAGATTCTTCGGTTCTTTGCTTCAGTGTTGTCAAACTCATCACATTCTTGGGTCTCGAAATGTGAACTCTGCACTACCTCATGAACTTCTTGGTCAACTCGGTCCATGTTTCAATGGAGCCGCTCTCCAATTGCCTGAACTATAGTGCTGCAATGTCTGTTAAATATAATGGGAAACACCAGGCCATGACTTCCTTCGATGCCCCCAGTACCTCCATGTGCCTCATATACCTCGTCAGATGAACATCAGGATCGGTCCTTCCATCGTACGTTTCCAGTGTTGGTAGCTTGAATTCTGGTGGATTCCTAGCCTGCCTAATTGCGGGAGCGAAGGGGCTCCTATTCACATCTTCCAGATCTCTATTCACTAATCCGCCTCTCATTGCTCGTCTAACCATCTCTGTCAATCTGTCACTATCTCCAAGCTGCAGTCCTTGTCCATTGCCTCTGATCTGCCCCTCGAGTTCATGAGGGAATTCTAGAATCTGCTCTCCTGGGCGTGCACCTATTCCTCTATCAACGCCATGTTGCACAGTTCTGCCTGGGATTGGATCAGCATGCTCCGGGGGTGCGCCCCCTAGCTCTGGGGCTACTCCTGATGGTCCCGCTCTGTTCTGGGTTCTGATTGCTCCACGGTCCTGACCTCTATCTCCAGCACTTCCTGCCGTAGCGTTCCCTTGATTCTGCATTCTAGCTTGTCCAATTTGCTGGAGTAGGTTCTGCATCATCTCTTCTTGCCTTTTCAGCATTCCCTCCTACATAGCTTCCATCATCATCTCCATCTCGTCTCTGGTGATGAAGGCTGAAGTCTGATTAGCTCTTGAGGATGCTTCCTGGCTTCCTTCATGCTGACTCCTCTCTGCTCTTTGTCTCCTTGCTGATTGCTTCACCATAGCTTTCCAGATCCAAGCCCTTAAGCCTTCAGATCCGAAATCCAAGCTGTAGAATCCCTGAATGCTAGCCTTCTCAGTGGAAGCACCAAAATGTTTGCGCCAAAATTGGTCACAAACACCCAATTATCGTTGAAAACACCCGTTTACAATCACAGATCATAGATCACAGATAACAAGTATGTAGAGAATATAAATGTGAAGAACACTCGAAATTTTAAAAGGAAAGCAGTAGAAACACATGATTTATGGTGGTTCGGTGTTGTAGCCTACGTCCACTTTGAAGAGTTGCTGTTTTATTGATTATCACTCGCTGGTTACAAGAGTATAGATGATAATAATCGAGTTACAATGAAGTTCTGCAGAGTAACGGCGTAGAAGAATCAAAAAGATCCCTTTTCTGAAGCTCTTGGACTGCTATTTATAGGTGTGGGTAGCAAATATCTCGCCCATATCTCGGAAGACTTCTTCTCTCACGTGGGCAGGCCCACGGGATTGAGTTCAGTTGATTTCGACTTGATTTGGGAGCGATACGAATTGAGTTCGTATCGATCCATAATTAGTCCTTTTGGGCTGAAATTGATCAGGTACATTCTTGAAGTTGTAGAAAAGCTCCTGCTAAAATTTGGTGGCATTTGGACTTGTAGATCTCGAGTTATGATCGATGCAATTTTGGATTTGTTGAAGGCTGTCGAATTCATATTGCTCTCATTGGCCGTGAGATTTTGTGTATTTTGTTTATATAATTATTATATTTTGTCATTTCTCCGTGAGATTTTGTGTATTTTGTTCTTTTGTATCTTATTTCTTTAAATAAAAACTCCATTGATAATCTATCTTTTGGACTGTTTGAGTTAGGCATGTTTGGTTTATTGTTGACTTAAATCATTCAAAATGGCAGGTCATCACATGTTCTTCCAAGTTATAGAAGCAATGTTATCAATTTTCATTGTCCAAAGATTTTCTTTCAAATATCTACCTCTCATCCATTCATCCCATGAATTGGTTGACTCTAGAATTTCCCAAGCAAGTTCTAAGTTGTAGACTCTTTTTAGTTCAAAAAGACTTTTAATCCCAACTCCATCTTCTTTCTTTGGTTTACATAGTTCGACATAACCCACCTTGTGTAGACATCCTCTTCAAATAAAGTTAGCACATATTGAATTGGTTTTAACTATAGAGCAATTAGGGATATGAAAAGTTTGAAGTCAAAATATCTCCTTTGAAGTAATTACTATATATACTAACATAATTTTTCCAGCAAAAATAGTAGCTTTGACCTCCATCCTTGCAATTTTTCTCTTATGTTATTAATCGCCTATTCACATTCTACATCTGTGATTTTGTTGTTAGACAGAGGCACTCCTAGGTATTAAAATGGAAGTACACCCTCTCTTACATCAAGCTCTTCAATTGAACTTTTTAGTTCTTAAAGTATTTATTGAAATAACACTTGGTCTTCATTTCATTTACTTTTAGACCTTCATAATTCTCCATTCACCTAAATATTTCTTTAATAGTGTGTATAACCTACACATTTGCTTTAATAACTACTAATAAATCATCAACATAAATGAGGTGAGTGATAAAAGGCTGAAGATTATAAATGGAATTTCATATAAACATCATATATATTATATTTGTGTATGTGTGTATATATATGTGTATGTTTTTATATATATATATATATATTTAAATACATTAAAACATTTTATATTATTTTATTTTAGGTAAAAAACTGTTTTATTTTATTTTGTTAAATATGTGAATGTAATTTATATATATATATTATATTTAATGTGTATATAATCATTATATATATAATTAATTTAAATCATTATAAATAATTTTGCATAAAGAAAACTATTATGTTTAGCTAATATACACACACACACATACACACACATAATATATATATATATGTATGTATGTATGTATGTATGTATAGTGCATGGTGACATATTTAAGAAAGAATTAGAAATTACCTTGATGATGTTGTCGTTTCCGTGCACATCATAGGCCTTCAAGCTTGCCTTATGGACTTTAATGGAGGAGAATACACTTAAATGAGACCCCATGGGTCTTATTTACAATGGTGAGATCACACTAGGAAATATCTTGATATTTTCTAATATATCTCAACCAAGTCAAAACAAAGATTATCAATTTATAACTCACATTAATTAATAAATATGCAGTCGAATATTTTTTAAATAAATTAATACCAAATTAAAAATTTCATCCTATAAGTTCAAAATATATCGTATATGTATTAGAACTATTTTATTAATTAATAATTATCCCTTATATATATTAAATAATTACATATAACAATTATACATAATCAGATAATTTATTTTTAATTTAAAAATAAGAAATAATTTATATATCAAATATATAAATTAATGTTAACAATAATTTATATAACAATTATGTAAATTCATCTTTTTTTAATTTATAATAATTATAAATTATCATTATATAATAAGTCCAATGCTACATATCTCTGTTGTATGACTCAAGGTGTGACTTGGTCCGTGTTAATATTTAAACTATTTAAATATCATAGCATGTATGGACTTTGCTAAAGCACAATATAAGGCTTCAAGTCATTGCTTATTGATCATCTAAGTAAAGCCCTACTTACTCATTTTAAAGTTGCACCCTAAGCAAACGATATGTTATGCACATCTTGTCTCTTCGTCGATACTACATCACTTAGACATCTAGGATTAGGTATTTGGTCAAAACTGTAATAATGTCTGTAGTTAGTTGCAAAGTTGAACTTCGAAGTCACTTAGTTCAATCGATAATAATTATCAATTAACAAAATTTACTCTAGCCAGAGATTAATGATTTCGAGTCAAAATCCAATTATGGTGACACTAATCTTCTATATCGAAGGAGGAAAATTCACTCTTGAGTAGTGATTAAATGCTTACATTTCAACACATACCCAAAAATTATCGTAACCTGAACCGATAATAAGTGAAACTTCCATAATCAAAGTTAGACACTTATATAATAGATTCACAATATTCTCAAGACGAAAAACTACTATAGGTTGTAAAATGAGATCTTCTATTTTGACTTAGATATAGCTAAAATATAGAAGACTTCTCGGTGGGCTATTCTGTAGTTGATCTACAATAACAAGTACGTAGCATCTTGGTGTCCCAATGGTTATAAGTAAATCATTGTCCAACATTTTGTAAGCATTACATACACTTGCCTTGTGAGTGCATCGATGTCCTTTTCTCGAAATACCTTGATATGAACATTCAAATATAAGTACTTATTTTATTATTCAATCGATTCAATACTCATGATTACGAATGCTTTTTTTAAAATTGCAATTGATTTAAATACTTAGTCCTAGGGATTTCATAGTGTATATATTTAAAGTGATCATCAACATTAAACTTTATATTTATCAATATATGTACATACAACAAAAATAGAAACCAAAAAACTTATTTTTATTTTGAAAAAGGTTCATTTATAAGAGTTACGTGTACGATTGTATAATCAAAAATCACATAATTGCCCCTAGGGCATACCCATAACTCTAGCAATCTCCCACTTGCACTTAATGAGTAGACCGAGAAAGTAACTTGGTGAATGGATCTACAACATTATCCTTACTATCTATATACTCGATGACTATTTCATTGTAAGTGATAAAAAATTTATCATGCAATAATTATGGTGAATGTGTCTCCACTTCTATGAGCACATTAGTTCACATTGCAATCTAGTTGCATTATCAAATTCACAATAGGCAATTATTTGATCTTCAATAGTTGGAATTTTCTTAACTCTCTAATTTACGTAAATATACTTCTTCCTTTTATGGCATTATTCAAGGTGATGTACTCAGCTTTCATAGTTGAATATGCTACAAGTTTGGAACTTTCCAAAATATGGCTCCTTTATTGAGGGTGAATCCGAACTTCGAGATTGACTTACTTTTATCTATGTCCCTATAATAGTATGAGTCCGAATACTCTTTCACAAAAGGTTTTTGGTTTCCATGAAAATAAACCTCTAGTATTTGATAAATACTAGAAGTTACCCTTACTAGCTATTTCATGATTTTCATTTGAATTTGACATTTATATATACTTGTTGCACTAAGTGTGCAAGTGATATGGGTCCTTAGACATAGCATATATGATGGACCTTTTTGTCGATGCATAAAGAAGTTGTCTTATATGCTCTCACCCTCCTCGTTTGGAATGTGGAGTCCTTTCTATCAAGGATAACTCCAAGCTGCATAGAATCATTTCCTTTCTTAGAAACAAACATTTTAGTATGGTGTTTTGTATATTAATCGGGACAATCCCAACATCCTACTCGACCTATCTCTATAGATCAGTATATTCACTACATATTGGATGCCTTGTGAAAATCCTACATCGATAAATTCTATATACATCTTTATTTTAATTGATCGTAACATAGGTACATCATTATCAGTTAATAGTAAGTTGTTAACACATATTTTTATTAGCAATGTCATAATACCTTATATCTTTATTTCTTATAGGCACACACTTCCTCTGAATTTTGATTTTGATCAAACAGGTTGAATACCTTGTCAAAAAACACTTGTTATAACTCTTAGATGCTTATTTAAGAACATGAGAAGACTTATGAGCCAATAAGCTTTATTATTGATCCCACTGAACTCAAGAACCTTTGGCTGCGATATTGAAACAGTCTCTTCTAAATCATATTTAGATACCTTTTTAACATCCATATGTCGTGTATCATAGTCATAGTGTGCGGCAACTATAGGTAGAATCTGAATGGACTTTAGCATAGTATGGAGAAAAATTTGTTGACACAAACATCATTTTGAATTGACCAAATTCTTTTTTCATCACCCATGCTATGTTAGTCTATAATCTTCCATCTGTAGTAATCTTCTTAATGAAGATCCACTTGTAGTCTATGGGTATCATCCCTTCGAGTACATGTCCAAAGTCCAAACATTGTCAATGTACATGAAATCTGCTTCGGATTTCGTAGCATTATGCCAAAAGGTAGAGTCTATACCCTCCATGACTTGTTGGTAACTGAGGGGATTGTCATTGTAAATGATACGATCCTCTTTCTCCTCATTGATGATAAAATTATATTTTCTCACTAATGCATAAGATATCTATTAGATTCTAATATGGTGTGTCTATTGTGGGTGTAGTCTAGTTGGAATCAACTGCTTTATTAGTTTTCATGTTATATTTTTGGATCTTATCCAATTTTATCATATCGCCACCAATATATTTGCAAAGAAATTCTTTCTTTTAAGAAGCTGGAATATCTTGGAACAACAATTTTTGTTCCTTAGTATGATAAGGTAGGTATATGCATATAACCTATAATCTTATGCAAAACAAATTTAACTTCGAGTTTTTTGTGGTTTGCGTTCTTCAATGTAAATTAGACAATCTTATATCTTAAATAATTTAAGATACTGCTTCTTCCCAGTCCATATTTAATATGGAGTATATTAGATAATATTATATCCTAATTACATGCTACGATCATTAGTGCATATCCCCAAAGGAAAGAAGTAATTCAACTTCGCTAATCATAAAATGAACCATGTCCAACATGATAGAGTTAAGGGCGTACCCTAAGGGTAATTATGTAATTTGATTATAATTTAACTCTTATAACAAATCTTGTTTGAAATGAAATAAGTTTTTGGTATTATTTTCTATTGTGTATATTGTTATATCGGGGTACAAAATTGTTATAAATACATTAAATATACACAAGTAGGAAATCCTTAGGAAAATTATTTAATCGACTTCAATTATGAATGTGTTTGTAACCAAGAATATTGAATTGAATAAAATAAATATTTTTCCTTAAATATTCCTAGTCAAGATGTATCGAGAACGAGATATTGATATATCTATTGAGACTAGTATATGTAACGCTCTCCATGTTGATGGAAAGTGAACTACTCATGATTGTTGGGGGCACCAAAGGTTTACGTACGTGTAACTATTTGGAATAATTACAGAATGACTCATCGAGACTCTTCTATAGATTAACAATCAAATAGAAGATCTCACATAATGATGTAGTAGTCTTTTGATTTGAAAATACCGTGAATCTTAAGTGTCTAAACTATATTTTGATTATGGTCAATCACACGACGACGATGATCGTGTTAAGGTCATATTTGGGCATAATTGAACCACTTGAAGTGAAACCTTATTTAAGAATATATTTATCTCTTTCTAATAGAATGTTAGTATCATCGTAATTGGTAGTAAACGTAAAGTTAGTCTTTGACCAAAGCAAATCGATTAATGAATAACAGTTATTAGATTGAATCATGGACTTTAGTGTTGGAAATGAAATTAACTACGGATATTAATAGTTTTTTGACCATTGGTCGAGCTTTGGATATCCAAGTGATATAGTGACGACAAAGAGAAAATGCGCACAACATACTGTTACTTATGTATGTTGCTTTAACAAATAAGAAATTAAATTTCACTTAGATATTTTGTAAGCAACTGAACTCGTGTCAAACAAGCGTGCTCCAAAAAAATTCATATGGGCTTTATTATTTAAATTGTTTAAATATCACTGATGGCTGATTTTACATCTAGGAGTAACACAACTGCAACTCTCAATTTTCGATCAAAAGTAATATATTAAAGTAATTTATAGAAGCTATAAATTATTATTATGGAGAAATTATTAATATAATAGTTATATTAATTAATTTATATTAATATTGGTTATTATTAGAGGGTCAAAAATTAACTAGTAAAATACATAATTGTTATATATTTATTTAATTACTTTTTAGGCCAATATAATACTTTTAATATAATAAATAACATGTAATTGTGTGTGTGTATTATTTTGGAAGACTTTTTTTAAATCATTTTAAAATAAGGTGGGCCAAAACATATGTAGGTATGAATTAATTAAATGAGTTTAATTAAATTAAGCAAGATAAGATTTCACTTATATTGGGTCATACCCTAAATGGTGGATCCACCTTAGATATTTGCATAGCCCATTAGTGTTGCTATTAATGCACATTGATGCCTCCATTCTTAAATGCTTTAAAGTCATTTCTTTCATAGAAAATAAATTATATCTTAATGGTGGACTTTACAACTTCACCATCGAGTTAGAGAATTGTTCTCTCACAAGTGAAGCTGATATTTCATGGTGTGTTCGACAAGCATGATTATCGAGATGAAATCTTCAAATTATTTTCAACGAAAATCATCTTTTCATATATAAAGTTGTTTTAAAGTTCTGTTTTAATAAAAACAAATCCAATTTTGAACTGTACATGCATAGATCATTCACGTTCATCATCCCCGTTCATTGCTGGCATCAGCACTCATGACCGATCATCGCGACAACCAATATGCTCCGGCGTCCTTGTCGGGAGTAAGACTGGCGGGTACGCGACCACTAAGTTGAAGACTATCTTCAATTTGAGCTAGAAAGCGCTGTTATGATGGTGAGTGGTGTTGATTGATAGCACATTGGGGGAGGATTGCGGTGGTCGCTCTTTGAGGTAGTCTGGTGAACTAATGAATAACTCTCACATACAAACCCCATTTTGCGCACAACTTGCGACATTTGGTTTGTATTAAAATTATAGACACGTTGATATTGTTTAACTGTATATCACACTTATATATGAAATTGTTATTTAGATGTTGATATACACACACACATACACATACATACATACATACATATGATATTCATAAATTAAGTCCGCAATCAAAATTAATATATTAAGACAATATTTGTTTGATTCGAATATTTGATATTTGAACTAAGACAAAATATAATCATTTAAATCTATGACATCAAGTTTAATAAAAAGTGAATTTAAAAATTACTATTTGAACTTGTATTAATTATTTTTAAATTGCAGACTGACCCGGAGGGAAAACATCATGTGATCATATGCTAAAAGAACTCCCAAACAGAATAAAAGGTCTAATATTAAGATATCCAAAGTACATCCGAAATATACTAAAGACGGAACTCATATAATAACGAGTCTGCCAACTAACAAGTAAGCTATAAAATGAAATGAAAAATTCTTTGGAGCCATCTTTAGACCGTTTCTTTGAATATATGTCTCTCCAATAGTAGATGTGTAGACCAGCGTTGCATTACTTGTAATGCTATTTCCACTCCCAGTATTTGTTTTCAGTAATTTGCCAGTGGTTTTCCTTTTGAAATTATGTCTCTCCAACAGTAGGCATGGACCATCATTGGATTGCATTGTACGCGAAAACATCTCTCAATATTTGTATAATGTGATTTTTAGCAGTTTTCCTATAAAGGGTAAAGCGAAGCTAGCAGTATTTGTTGTGGAAAATATTAAAGTAAATCAATGAGGAAAAGTTGACTAAAATATTTAATGTATGCATTAACGAGACCTTTATATGGTAAAGCCTTAAAAGTGAGGATTATATCCCTGTGAACATATGTCACTATACCTTGTGTGGGCATCAGAAGATTATCATAAATCACCCTATTCCTAGCACACAAAACTTGCCAACATTTGAAACAAGGAACAATTTTGAATAGTACATGAACTAAAGACTTTCATCTTATGCAAGACCACCCAAAAAAATAGACGGTCATTAAAGGAACCGCCTGACCTTTAACTCCCATAAGTCCCTCAAAGTAAGCCCAATCTTTTTTGCTATATCGCTATGCCCAAATAGGCGATTCATGTTCTCATTATAGCGGAATAGACAGCATCTGCATTTAGATGCCATAGAAATATGATTTTTCTTTATATTTTATCTTCTAATGATAGAGCATTGTGTAGTAATTTCCAGATGAATATACAAATTTTGGAAGGAAGCCTTTTGTCCCAAATCATGGAATACTGAAGTTGAGAGCTATGTTTAACACATATTAAGTTCCAAGTTTCTTTACATTTGAAATTACCTTTAAGTCATTATCTGCCAACTTGAGAATCAGAAATGGTGTCGAAAGAAGACTTGGATTATTGCATCATTTTCCAAGTCTCACTAGATTAAGATGAGAGCCGCGATAATCCAGTTCAATGACGCGTCTACATTTTTTGGAAAGAAAGTTGGCTCATAAGAATCCTTTCCAAGGAATCTAACCTAATGCTTAAATGAGTAGTTTGGCATACATCTTTAAGTGATTTTATACTCTTCTCACCTTCCTCCTTAGGCCTATAAATTATATCCTAAGGGATTCATGTTGGAAAATTTTCAATATGTGGACTACATATGTAAAATAAATGTGTCGTGTTATGTTGATGTAAAGTCTAATTAAAGTGAACAAATTATGAATTAAAGTTAAAAGGCTTATAGGTATATTTGTCATGATATTAATGTTTAGATATTGGAGTAGTTCTATTTTGTTGAAGGATCAAATTAGAAAATGTCAACATTATGAATAAGTCGTTATAGTCCCCAAATTACATAAGCTCCAGTTATTCTCCTAATCTCTTCCATGGAAATAATTCAGATCTAGAGTTTATGTCAATTTGGAAGATCAGATCCAACTCTCATCTTTTAGATCTATCTTTTTCTCTTAATCAGTTTATAAAAGCAACAACTATGAATTCTGATCTAATATAAGGTTTAGGGTTTGTGTCAATATGGAAAACCAAACCAATTTTACTTTTCCAACAGCAACTATGAATTCAGGTATGCCTTCCGCTAACCCATTTACTTTCCTCTATTTCTTTTCAATTAAATCAATATGGATTACTTATTCAGATCTAGGGTTTCATGATTAATCAGTCTTAAAATATATTGAAATCCTAACAAGTGGCATCGGAGCCATCCATCATTGATTTTATTGAGAAATTATTTTTATGCATTTTTTTGAGTAAGTTTTGAGTTAAAATTCATTTATAAATCATTGAATTTATGTAATTTTTTACTTAAGTTTGAGATCTGCTTGATCTATGTATCAAGGTTTTTTTTTATGATTCTGAATTTGGTTTAATATCAATTTTTTTTATTGTAAATTGAAAGGCTGATTTGTGATACTGTTTTGGTGTAGAAATATAGATCTTAATGATCTGTATCTTATTTATGAAATAAAATAGAATTTTGAAATCGTAAACTTGTGGCAAATAATCAAAATTCCTCTAAATCTCAGTAACAACTAATTTGGTTAAAGCACATGTTTATTATTGTATGTTTTATAAATAAGTTGTGAATTTTAAAGTGAAGAATGTTTTCACTACTAGAGATACAATGTATTCCAACGGCGATGTTCCAACGGCCTCCAACGGCAGTTCTAACGGCTTCCAACGGCGTGTTGGATTTTGACGTAACCGTCTGAAGCCGTTGGAAACCGTTGGAATAAAGCCGTTTGCGGCCGTTGGAAGCCGTTGAAAAATTTCCTGCATATTTCACCGAGACCAGACCTGCAACTCATTATCTTCTTCCCAATCAACATTTTCACCCAATTCCCCCATTCCACCACCTCCTAACCTGCTACCGCCGCCCCAAACACCATCCCAACCACCTCCGACGCCATCTAGAAGCTGCTCCAGCCCATCTCCACCGTTCTAGCTTTTCAAATCGGTAATTTTGCTAAACATAATATTTAAGTTTTTTTTGATTTAGGGTTTAATTTTGAATTGTGATTGATTCCTACTGTTACTGTATGCATATTACACCATGTTATCCCCTAATTGCAACTATTATCCCATAATGAACAAGTTATTACCGATTGAAAATTTTGTAATTTAGAATATTTCATTAGTTTATGTTGATTTGGTTAGTATTGAACGTATGTGTGTGATAGAGTTTATTGCATTTGGAAGCCGTTAGAACGGATATTGCATTTGTGCGAACACGAGTTTTGTATTTGTGCGAACACACGAATTGATTTAGTGTATAAATAAATTTGTAATAAATGAATTTTGTGTACAAATTTTGAGTACAAAATGAATTTAGTACTTATGTAATAAAACGGTAAAATATAAACCAATATTAATTAAACGAGTTATATATTTAAATTTAATATAAACAAATATTTAAATCCTTAGATATATTTGGCCTCGTCTGACAAGTGTTGTATATGATCATTTTAGGGATATTCGTTTTTTCCACAAAACGGACAACTCTATTCATCTGATACATCATTTGTCGGATTTGTCCCTGTATTGGACAAGTTACAAACACTATAAAGTAATTATATTTCGTCAATCATATCACTTTAAACGGTTCATAAAATTTCGACGGCATTTCCTTTACGTTCCTTGTGTACACGCATTTGTGTACGATACAAGGAACACGGGGGAAATGCTGCCGAAATTTTGTGAAACCGTTTAAAATGATATGATTTACGGAATATAATTACTATTGTGTTTGTAATGGGAAGTAGGATGACCGACCATCAAAGAAGACACATAAGTGGCAATGAATCAATAGTTGTTTATTTAAAATAAAGTTTGTAGAAAAAATATAAAATTTAGTACATGTTTACTAAATCAGTAAATAAAATTTAAAAAAAATATAGAATGAACGATTTATAATTTTTTTACTTTATCATAGGTTTTCAAGTAGGAAAAATGGTCAATTACTTTAATGATCGGAGCTGGATGTATCAAAGAAGGGAAATTAATGGCACAATAAGTGAACATTTTCTGAAAGGGGTACAAGTGTTCATCGAATTTGCTATAAGTAATATTGCAAACGATGAAGAAATTCATTGTCCATGTAGTAGATGCAAATTGTTGAACTATTTAGTACCGAATATAGTTAAGGTTCATTTGCGCCAATACGGTTTCGTACTCAATTATTTGTTGTGGGATCACCATGGAGAAATTGTAGCCCCTAATAATCAAGAACAGTCGGTGGAGGTCATTAGTGATGAAGTTAGTACGAATCTCATAGAACATATGGTCGAAGATGCAGCACGATCAATGTTCCCTACCGTTGAAATTGATAACGACGATGTTAACGTCGAAGAGGAACCAAATGTTGCAGCTAAAAAAATATATGATTTATTGGATCATGCTAAAAAAACCCCTTTGGAATGGATGTTTAAGCGGCTCTCAATTATCGGGAACTGCAGAATACATTGCAATGAAATCAAAATACAACCTTACAGAAGCTGGATTTACGGCTGTTATTCAAGCTGCTAAACGTCATATGCCACCCGATAATTTAATGTGCGAAAATTATTATGAAGTGAAAAAACTTATGTCATCTTTCGGTTTGCCATATCAAAAAATAGATACATGTTTAAAGGGTTGCATGTTGTATTGGAAAGAAGACATCAATCTTAGAAATTGTAAAATATGTAATCAAGAAAGATACAAACCGAGGAAAAAGAAGGGAAAAGAGGTTCCGTACAAGCGTATGCATTATTTACCCATCGTCCCTAGACTTCAACGGTTATATGCATCATCTGTAACAGCGCATCATATGAGATGGCACCGTGTGAGAACACCTCAAGAAGGTACGTTGACACACCGATCCGATGGAGAAGCATGGAAATATTTTGACAAGAAATATCCCGATTTCGCAGCGGAGAGCCGCAACGTTAGACTAGGGTTATGTACAGACGGCTTCTCACCGTTTTCTCAGTTTGGTTCTAAATATTCATCTTGGCCTATAATAATCACACCTTACAATCTACCCCCATGGATGTGTATGAAAACTCCATATATGTTTCTCACAATTGTCGTCCCTGGCCCTGATGATCCGACACAGGGCATTGATGTTTACTTACAACCATTAATCGAAGAGTTGAAAATATTATGGTATGAAGGAGTTGAAACATACGACATATCAAAAAAGAAATTTTTTTGGATGTTCGCTTCTCTGTTATGGACTATTAGCGATTTTCTTGCATATGCAATGCTTTCGGGTTGAAGTACGGCCGGTCGTTTTGCTTGTCCTTATTGCATGGAAGAAACACGAGCATTTTTCTTACCGCATGGGAAGAAAATATCATGGTTTGATTGTTATCGATGTTTTCTTCATATTAATCACCCTTTTAGAAGAGACAAAAAACTTCATAGCTAATAGGCATGAGACTCTACGACCACCAACGGTTTGGTCAAGCGAGGATATATATGAACTTGTAAAAGATTATCCAAAAATACACGAGACCGGACAACAAATTGAAATTCAAGGTAAATCGACGTTTCATAATTGGTGCAAACAAAGTATATTCTGGGAATTGCCTTATTGGAAAAATCTCTTAATCCGTCATAACATTGACGTGATGCATAACGAAAAAAACGTATTTGATAATGTGTTTTATACAGTTTTGAATGTGAAGGGCAAGACTAAGGATGATTTGAAATCTAGACGTGATATAGAGGAAATATGCAATCGTCCTGAGCTTCATATGAAGCCCAATGACAGTAAAAAACCCAAAGCATGCTACGAACTAGACATCAACCAAGTTAAAGTACTGTTAAAATGGGTGGAAGAATTACGATTTCCCGATGGAATTTCCTCTAATCTTCGTAGATGCATCGACTATAAAAATGGAAGACTGAGTGGAATGAAAAGCCATGATTGTCATGTAATGATGGAAAATTTGTTACCCATCGCTTTCAAAGAATTGTTACCGGTAAAAGTTTGGACGGTAATAACAGAACTTAGTTTATTTAACAAGGAGCTTTGTTCAACTACGTTAAAGTTGATCGTCTACTTAAACTTGACGAAGAAATTCCTATACTGGTCTACAAACTGGAGAAAATATTTCCTCCAGGTTTCTTTAATGTAATGGAGCATTTACCTGTTCATCTTCCATATGAAGCACGTCTTCGAGGTCCTGTGCAATATGGATGGATGTATCCATTCGAAAGGTATGTTACTATACTGAGTATGTAAATGTTAATTTAATTTTAAATAGAAGTTAATACTTAACCGAAATATTTTGTATTAGGTACTTAAATCATTTAAAGAAAAAAGTGAGACAAAAAGCTCGAGTTGAAGGTTCTATTTGCAAATCATATATCGAAGAAGAAGCTTCTTTCTTTTTCTCTCATTATTTTAATGATCATGTGAACTTATCATTTGTAAGTGTTCCGCGTAATGATGAGGCCGCTGAACAAAATTCTTCTTCTGAATCAATATTATCTATTTTTAAACAACATGGCCGACATGCTGGAAAATGTGTGGAAGTATGGCTAGATGATAAAGATTACCATGTAGCACACACATATATTCTTCTTAATTGTCCTGAAGTTGCACCATTTGTTAGGTAATTATCACCTTCCAAGTTTTGTTAAATTTAATACTACACGTGTAAATAAATAATAATGTAATATATCTTGTTTGTGTTTGCAGTATTTTTGAATCACAAAATCCAAGTGGCGATTTAAGCAAAGATTCCAGTACTTGGTTTTCGAAATACGTTTCTGATCCCACAAATAATGTGCTTGATGAAGGACTGAAAAATTTGGCGTTTGGACCGAAAAGAAAAGTTAAAACGTATCCAATATTTTTTTGTTAATGGATATAAATTCAACACCAAAGAATACGGTGCTGAAAAATTAACAAACAATACTGGTGTATTTGTTAAAGGCAGTGATGATCCTAATAATCATATAAATGATTTTTATGGCGTGTTAACTCAGATTTTGCAGTTGACATATTTTACAAGACCCACAGAGGATGTTTATTTGTTTAGATGCAACTGGTTCAGCAATGTTCCAGGTTCTGGTATTAACGTGCATCCAAATTATAATCTTATAGAAATTAAACATACCTCGCGTTATCAAAAGTACGACCCTTTTATACTAGCCAAACAAGCCCTACAAGCTTATTATGCCCCTTATCCATCTCTAAAAAAGGATAAAGCAGATTGGTCTGCGGTTTTTAAAACCAATGCAAGATTTACGTTCGATGGACAGAATATTCCAGACGAACAAGCCTATCAAGCAGATCTGGAGGAAAATGTTGATATGGCAATTACAGACGATCAAACTGATTTTGGACCTTTAAATGATGAGACAAATTTATTAGTCGAAACATTTGAGAGTGTAGAGGAAAACGACATAGAACACGAAACCGAGTCTGAATCAGAAAACGACGAGGACGACTGAGTAATATCCGGTAATTTTTACAATTATTCACATTACATTTATCTCTGATTAATAATGCATTTATCCAAAGTTATACAATTTTAATGCCAACAAGTGTATACTCACACACTCAACACATACACACAACATGACACATTTGTAGCATATTGTATTACATTTTTTAATGGTTCGTCATATCATAATTATTATGAATTGTATATGTATGTATATGGCAGGTATATTATGTTTGGCTCTGGTTCTGGCTCTCGGCGACGTGGCTCTTCCCAGCAGATTGGAGAGAGTAGTGGTGAGCCATCAGCTCATCCAGTCGTTTACTTGCAACCAAAGGCTGATCAGGCGTAAGTATCATAATTAGCAGCATAGCAATTTAATTTTTTGTACATGATATATCTATAATTGTCTAAAGTTCTATTTTATATTTAACGCAGTGGGTTTGAGTTGGAGCCATCTAAAGTGGTTCTGAACATTGCTAAGCAGGCGTATATGAGCAGGATGAGCGATTGCTGGCCTAAGTGGAGCAAGATCCCCGATGATGTGAGAGAGACCATTTGGCAAGATTTTCTAGTAAGTTTATACCGCTTTACAAAATGATTAATTAAATACAAATAAATAATTAGTAATATTTTCTCATTGTACAGGGCACAGTAGATTTGCAAGAGTCTGACATCAACTTAGTTCAGCGACACTGGAACTCAAAGATCGCTAAGAACTATAAGGAGAAGATGTCAGAGATTAAAAAAGTGGGGAAGAAACCAAAGTGGATGAGCGTGGCTGTATGGGATAAGTTGGTTGACTGGTGGAACTCTGAGGAGTTCAAGGTAAATCTATAATGAATCTCAGTAATTTTTTTAACGTTTAATAAATAATTATTCATTGTAAATTTGCAAGAGGAGTCGGAAAGGAACTCAGCAAACAGGAGCAGGAATCTAGTAACTCATCGTGGAGGCTCCAAATCTTTCCAGCATCACCGCGAAGATTTGGTAAATTTATCTATTATCACATTTGTATATTGATCAGTTCAGTAATTAGTTATGTGAAGTTAAATTATCCAAATTATCAATTGCAGGAACGAGCTTATGGACATCCCGTTGGCTTAGTGGACTTATTTGCTCACACCCACGCATCTAAGAAAGTAGATGAGTCTGGCAAAATCATATATCAGTGGGGTGATCAGGGTAAGGCGACTGAGGCATATGTATGCGTTTTTTAATTTCTAATACTTACATCAATAAGTTTATTATTTACTAGCTATGTAAAATAAAAATTACATTCTACTATTTTTCAACTGAAATTGTTTTTTTTCATTATAGTCAAGGTTACAGGAGGCACATGCTTATGCGCTTCAGCAGTCTGGTCGTGATGAGTTGACACAGGAGGATCAAGACAACATATTTGACGCTATTATGGATCCGACGCAGCGGAGTAGACGTTATGGCTTCGGGAACGTAACGGTAATTAATCCTTTTACATATGTACAACAAATTAGCATTTAGATATATAGTGTTAGAATATTTTATATGCGTTTCCAACCCTTTTGCTATTATTTCTATTTGCAGGCTCGACAAGCTCAAAAGGCCCAAGACAAAGAAGAAATTAAGGAGCTTAGAGCTATGATTGAGCAACTACAGGAGGAGAATCGTCTGCGAGCTGTACAGATGGAGCAGCTGAATCAAAAGCTTGCGGAGTATGTGCAGAATCATGGTACCTTTCCTTCGTCGTCTGGTGCTTCCGGAGGCGACGACGAAGATGCTTGAGGAGGTATGTTTTTATTGTTTGTATTTGAACGATGTATATATTGACTTGGAGATGATTATAATGTGTTTTAATGTTGTATATATTGGTACGGAGTGGGTAAGAACGATCTTTTGATGGTATGTACGTGGTTTGTTGACATGTTTTGTTGGTATTTACGTTGATGGTACGGTTTATGATGTTTGAATGGTTTGGTTTGTTTATATTGGTGTTTAATTGATTTATGTGTGTTGTTTATATTGATATTGATATATATGTGTGGAATGGATTGGAAATGTATTGGAAATGGAATGGATTGGAAATGGTGTGGCTGGAAGGTTAATAGGCTTGCTGTTGTACAGCAAAATGAACCCAGATTTCCAACGGTTTCCAACGGCTTATTTGACATTTTATTCCAATGGCTAGTAACGGTTTCCAACGGCTATTAACCGTTGGTCGCCGTTGAAATTGCCGTTGGAAATTATTCGTTGGTTCCGTTGGAAGCCGTTGGAAAGTGTTGCTTATATTTTAACGGCTATTCCAACGGCTTCCAACGGCTCGTAGACGTTGGAATAGCCATTTAATCTTGTAGTGTTTGGATCTAATATGTACAGTCATTTTTTTAATGTTTATAAATGGTATAAACAGACATGTATAATTTAGAACCATTTATGCAAGAAATATAAATCCGACTCTATGACTATTTTACCTTACTTAAGTTTTGATTAAGTAATTTAGATATTTATATAAGACTTTTGGGTTATTTCAGAAATTTTGGTCAGTTGGAAATAAAGGATGCTCCTTTAATGTGTTTATGTTTATTTATTTTTTTGAAATAAATTTTAACATGATGCTAGTTTACATTTTTAGACCACTTAACGGTCAATTTCATTTATTTTTATCATAATTGCATTAAATGTGGTTGTTATAGTAATAAATTAAGTAATTTATTATCATAAATGCAGTAAATGCGTCAGTTGCAATAAATTTAACGATGCAGCATGTTTGTATTTGAAATAAGAAAAGACATATTGTTTATTATTTGATGTATTTATATTTGATAGATACAGATATTTTATATGTATGACCCGCTTATTAAAAATAAGTTTCATTTTCATGCTTTGGTTATCATGAAATAAAAGGAGCGGCAGTTTTCAAGTTTTCATATTTTGCCAAAATGCAAGGTTAGTGACCTTAATTAAGTATTCAAATAATAAACTAAAGACAAAGTGGTACAGTAGCATTTTGCATAACTATATTGTGGTTCAGATATACATTATAGCTACTACATTCATTCATGTTATTTATTACGACATTTACTATGTCATTTATGTACAATTTTATATGGCATTTAATTCTGGCGTTCATCCATGACATTTGTGATGTGATTTAATTATGATATCTTGTATCATACTTATTTAGAAAACGTCATGAATGTAACCACATACTTAAAGTAAAAGACTATAACAACAATGATTAAAACATGTTGTGCCACAGTTATAATTTTGAGATTTTCAAGTGTCATATAGACTTAAAATGCTTTTGGGAGTATTTTATAGCACTTGAAATATTGTATATACACTAAGAAATAAATTCAAATATATTTTTGGTGTCTCTTTGTGAACTAATTACAAATATCCCACATTCCAAGTGAACTAATTGAAATAACATGTCACCAAAGTGATCTCTCTTATTTTAGTTGTTCATGAAAATGTTTGATATTTGTGTGTATTTATTCATGCGGATGTTAGCCGACCCAAAGGAAGACTAATATTTGACCGAATAACTTACACATGTATGGTGATAAATATGTGATAATTATAAGGTTTTACAAGTGAATAACTAATCGGCCCGAAAGAAGATTGTTATTTGACTTGAATTTATTATCAGTGTTTGATCATTACAAGAGTACCACTTACAGTTAGTATTACTGTCCAAAGACTTGATATTAATATTGTGCTAGGTATCTTGAGAAGAGACGTACCAATTATTTGAATTTACTATGGCTGGTATTTGGATATGGGCATATACGGTCAATCCTTAATTTTTGTTCAATTTTCAACTAGTTTGACTAAAGCGTCTGCCAATTTTAATGTTATGATCTTGTTTGGGACTAACTCAAAAGATCATTAAGACAACATGTTGTTTGTTCTTAACTTTATGGGTCTAGCTCCTGCAATTAGGAGGGTCACAACCACTCATACTATGGTTGAATGAACTTATAATGTCATGAATAACATTCAAAGGTGAGACAATTCAAAAGGAAAGAGTCAAAAGATCATAAAGTAAAATATTTCAGAAGCTTTCAAGAATGTGGTATCCGTAAGATAACCAATTTTAAGTAGTTTTTTATTATTGAGAATGAAAAGCATTTTGTTAAAATGGTAAAGATAAACAAGCATGCTTTATATTGCTTGATTCCATAAAATCAAAATAAAGGAAACATAAATAAGTACTATATGGAAAATATTGCTTCAAAAGTTAAAGGCACTCAAGTTATTGTTATTTTTTCTTGTACTCTCTTTATTCACAGTATAACCATTTTAAGATTACTATTAATTTTCTTAAGAATAAAATGACCTTTATTGAGCTCATTTCACATTGTGGTAAGAAGAAGAGAGATTGAAGCATGGTAAGATAGAAAGTGCCTATTTATCGTACATTGTAAATAAATGTATAAATAAGGATAAAGAAGTCGCTAAGGATCTAGAAGAAAATAAATAACATATAAATATATTTATAGTTGTTTCTTTAATAAGGTATGTTGATATATAAAGTAAAGTTTACTAGATATTTTTAAGATATTATTGAGATTTCAGTAATATTGTTTGGATTTATTTGATATCTTTGTTATGCTGTCATTTAGATAGATTTCAGTTTTCTATTTCTAATATGAAAAAATTGGGTTGTTATTGTTTATTTAGAAATAATAAGATTGATTTATGAATAAATTCAAACATTGTTTGAATTAAAGCTCTTAATGTTTAAAATATAGCTTATATATATATCTACTTAGGCTAAATACCTTTTATAATGAAGTCTCAAATTTTGATTTGGTGATTAATATGATTATTTGTTTCAGCTTACTAAATAATTACAGATTGAGGCACTAAACATAGAAAATACTTTATTAGTATTCTAAGTGACTTAAAAGCTACAAGCTTTATAAACTCATACTAAGAAAAAATTATAAGATAGGAAATGCTACAATTTTTGAGGATGTTGAGTTTGGAGGGAGAAATAAAGTACCGATCATTGTCTTTAAGGAGAATCATTATCTTCGATCCAACTACAGTTACTTCTTCGGATAATATATAGGATTTGTTTCCTTTCATTAACAAGAAGTAAATTAAGAACCATAATAAGACAATGTTAAACAAAATTTTAAGGTATGTATCATTGTCCTTAAGGAGAATCATTATCTTTGATTAAACTACAGTTACTTCTTTGGATAATATATAGGACTTGTTCCTTTCATTAACAAGAAGTAGATTAAGAACCATAATAAGACAATGTCAAACTAAAGTTTCTTCAAATAAAGGTTACTGTTTAAAGAAAACAAACTCTACAACCCCAAAGTGCAAGGTCACTAAGGAAATCCACTTGAAAAGAAGAAATACTATTCCGATGACTATATAGTATTTTTTTCACAAAGATAAATATTGGATTGGTGAAGATGATTCTTTGGACTTGCATCAATCCATATAAGGTACTAATTTGAAATGTGGATTTAAGGTATGAATATATAGTCTAAATCTATAAGAGTAATAAAGTTTGAGATCCTTCCCACCACCTTAAGGTAACAAGATCATTGGTTATGAATAATTATTCAAAATAAAAATGGATCAAGTAAGTAATGTGGAAGGCATAAGGCTCATTACATAAAAGACTATACTCAAAAGGAAAACAATGTTTTATTTTTAAAGAGACTTTCTCTTTGGTTTTACTAAAAGAATCTTTAGGATTATTTTGAAACTTGTTGTAGATTATGATTTTAAACAATATCAGAGGGATACTGAAGTCATGTTACTCAATGAAGACATTGATGAAACAACTAAGAAAACCACTTATGGATTACCCATTTGTATTAGGGTTTCAAATACACCATTACCATTCATGGAGTGCTATTTGGATTATCACAAAAAGTGCTAGGCAGATATGGCTTTTAAAAAAGGGGAGAGTTTGGTATGCAAACTGCAAATCAATTCTCTTTTGCCAAAATTGACAAATGTTGTCTTATATAGTAATATGAGAACATCTTTGAAGCTAAAGAAATGCAAAAGATTCCTCATGCATTTGCGGTGTGGAGTCTAATGTATGCTAAAGCATATACACATATGGATAGTGCATGTATTATTTGGTAGATATCTTACTGACATTAAAAGTGGATCAATTGTTAGTAACCGAAATGGTTATGAGGTATCTTTAAGAAACAAAGGATTTTATGCTCAAGATAGATTGGTTGGAGATCATAAGGCATTACAGTCTGAATATTTTGGATGCCAAGTGTACAAAAGATTCACTTCAGATAACAATAATATTGTTGTTGTTGTTATTTTTTTGGATGAAGCTATATAAGGAAAGCTGTCATACGGATACTTATAGCCTTCTCTGCTATTTTTCGTTAAGGGGCATCCAAAGATGGAAAATAATTGTATGATTTTGTCATAAAGTAATGGACTATTGAATAAAGAAATTGAAAGATAATTAAAGTGTAACAATAAACAACATATTATTTTCCAATAAGGGGAGAGTGCAAAATAGATTGTAATTCATAGAGCATACTGTGACAAACTCCATTATGGTGGATCCGCTTACAAAAGGATTATCATCCAAGGTCTTTCATGAGCACCTTGCTCAATTGGTGTAACTTTTATGTAAGAATAGTTTGGTTCAGGGGGAGTTTGTATTTGGTACTGTCATATAACACATTGCTCTATACTTTGGTTACAGATATATATCAAGTTCTTTTTTCTGATCGGAAATAATTTAATAAAGTTTTGTTTGCACTCTAGGTTGCTCAAATACTGAATGTTTTGATCTCACTAAAGTAAGACCAGTTGGAAATAGACATGTATAGATCATGTCTCATGTATTTCCATGCTACACATCCATGATTGATCTATTTCATTTGATTGTGTTGGTATATGTGACCACCGATTGGTTTATTTTTAGTTACACAGAAGGTAACGAAAGCCACTTTGATCCTTTGTCAGCATAGTTAATGGACGAGATTATTTTAGAAACACCTTATGGTATAAATATCAAATTTTGGAGCTCATAAAGTTAAACACATTTATAAGGTTATTACATATACGACCCAAGGGAGATTGTTGGAAAATTTCAATATGTGGGCCACATATGTAAAATAAACGCGTCGTGCTATTTTGGTGTAAAGCCTAATTAAAGTGATCAAATTATGAATTAAAGTTAAAAGGCTTACAGGTATAATTGTCATGGTATTAATGTGTAGATACTGGGGCAATTCTATTTTGTTGAAGGGCCAAATTAGAAAATGCCAACATTATAAATAAAGGGTTATGGTCCCCAAATTACATAAGGTCTAGTTATTCTCCTAATCTCTTCCATGAAAATAATTCAGATCTAGGGTTTATGTCAATTTGGAAGGTCAGATCCAACCCTCATCTTTTAGATCTATCTCTTTCTCTTAATCAGTTTATGAAAGCAACAACTATGAATTCAGATCTAATATAAGGTCTAGGGTTTGTGTCAATATGGAAAACCAAACCAAATTTACTTTTCCAACAGCAACTATGAATTCAGGTATGGCTTCCGCTAACCTATTTACTTTCCTCTATTTCTTTTCAATTAAACCAATATGGGTCACCTATTCAGATCTAGGGTTTCATGATTAATCAGTCTTAAAATATATTGAAATCCTAAAAATCCAGTGATGTTTTTCAAGATTATCCAATAAACCTTAGAAGAAGTTGGCACCATTTTTTTCAAAATCTTTAATAAATAAGTTTGTAGGAGATAAGGCTGAGAAAGTGTGGGAGCCAATCATACTTAAGATGGATTTTAGTAGAAATAGTATGCCGACCAAAGATATAAGCGAGGAAGTCCATTTACTAACTAGATTAGTGGCTTTAGAGATAAGTGAGTGAAATAGGTCATTATTTTTCCTTCCTTTAAATTGTTTTACTCCTAAATATGTAACAGAAAGGGATTTAATTATGAAGCAAGTTCTTTTAATAATACTGGACTTTTTTAATTCGAGTAAATTTGGAAATGATAAACTAACTTTTCTCATTATTAAGTTTTTGGCCTAAAGATTTTTCATATTTGTTAAGAAAATTCATCAATTTGTTGATAGAACGAGCAGAGCCATTAGTAAAGATGAGGATATCATCAGCAAAGAGAGTGAAGGTATAAAAGGGTAGCCATTTGGAATATACATATGACATGTTACGACTTGAAATTTTGAACACTTCGTATTTAAATACATGAATTATTTAAATATTTGAATCTCGGGTTTAATGCGATATAGGTGATTTTATACTATTGTTAATCCCCTTTTAATTAATAACTAATGATGGTAAACTAGTTTTTGAAAATTGTTTACAAAAATAAATAGTTCGAAGAAATATCGATAATGTGACTGAAAATCGTTTTAGCGATAAATGGCTATTTTTTACTCGATAGAAGTTTTTCAAACATGTTGTGTTTGCATAATATATTATTGTGTAGTTAATTAGCAACTAAAAATATTTTGTGTAACATGACTAGCTAAATGTGAACAGTAAAAGATTAGCAAATGGATTAAGGAGAAGATATTTTGGTGAATAGTGAATAGATATTTGTTTTTGGTCAAAGATGAGGTGGAAAGGTTGCACATGAGAGAGAGAGAATGCCTGGTGGCCTTCCAAGGAGGTTTGGAGGTGGTAGTGACCTCTTGAATAAACTCTACAAATACACCCTTAAGGTTACATTAATCACTTTTTACCAAATTACAATGGTACAAACAACTTAGTGTTAATCCATTTCTATCTTCGCTAATCAACCTTTAATTAATTCAATTCTTTTCCAAACATCACTAAACTCAAGTATAAGGCTTAGCACATCATAGAAACAAGGAATAACAAAGAAAAAGTGAAAGAAAAGGAGCACAACACCCTATTTCATTTTTGGCCATGAGCATTAAGAGAGGAGGTAGGGTGGCCAAGGGCATTTTGGATCGAAAGGTGCTATCTTTGGATGTTTGGTGATGGTAGGAAGTATTCTAGTGTTCTTAGTGGCTTATGATTGGTTGTAAGCTTGGTTTGGAGTGAGTTTACTCACCATTTAATAATATATACTGTGATACATTTTTTTTGCCTGAATATAAAGTAAGTTAATGAACTAATGAAGTTATAACTTTAGACCATACTTGCTTTTAAAAAAAACTGAAAACTTTATATTGTATATTGTCATTTCTATTACCTTCTACACCGTGTAACGTGGCCTTGACATTGCGTTTACATGTTTCGTTTGGTTGTGTATGTCATTGATGTAACGACCGTAAATTTTAATGATATTTATAATGTAATTAACTGAAATTTTGCTTAAAATTAAATGATAAAATTTTGCAATGGAAATTTGATATTTGGTATGCGTCTATTCAAACATTGCAATTGGCAGATTTTCGTTGATAAATATGGAAGTTAGTTTTGTTATGTAATTTCAATTTCAATTTAAATCAGTTAAAATGATGTAAATAAAATGTTATCGAAATATGAATATTTTTACATAATAAAAATGTAAACTATTTTCTGAGTGAGACGTCGTAATTCGTTTCGTTAAATTTGAACTTCTCCAGCCCTGTTTATCTTATTTTCGACAAAATTGTAGCAGTTTGGCAACGAAATATCGACTTTTGATAGGATGGTCGTATCTGATACCTGTGTACCATTATGTTCGTCTCGTCGTGCTGATCTTCGTAATATATTCATTTCTGCATTTTGGCGTCCGGTGCACGGTGAAAACCGCGAAACGGTTAACCGTATCGGTACTCATTCCTGGAGTTGTTTGATTTTTGGCGACCATTCATTTTCTACCTGTTGAAATTTAATAGCCACTTGATATTAATTTTCCTGAATTTAACATTTTGACTTTTGTGATTCTACCTTTTCAATTTAATATAAGTCTATATATATTAAAACCTGTTCGTTTGCTTTGCTTTACAAACTTTCTTTTTGTTCCTATTATTTCCAAGACTCCTCCACTCCTTTCCATTTGGTTCGTGCTTTATAAAGAAAAAAAATATATTTATAATAATACATAAAGCATGATACTTACCTGTAGCCTACCTATTGCTCTTCCCCCTCCAATTTCTCGGCCGCCATTACACAAAACTTCCCACTACATGGCCGCCGAGCAAAACCCCCTCACCTCATCCCCTCCTAGCGGCGGCCGCCTCCACCCGCCATCACCATACGATCCATCAACTCCACCTAAATGCAGATCGCCACCTAAACATCGCTTCCCTCTTCACGTTTTCTTCCACCGCCTTCCACCTCTTCCACACCTCAGCCTTTCCCCAACAATAACTGCTCCTTCCATTCGCCTGCTCATGCCATCGAAGTTTTCCCCATAACACAACCCAATGCACCGCCAAGCACACTGTCCCTCCCTTCCCTCCACCGAACAAACCCATCCGCCACCTCAAACCGTCGCCAGTCCTTCCCCGTAGACCAGCCTACCACTGCACCTCAGACCCATGCAACCTCCACCGCCTGTCCCTTCCTCTGCCTTTAATCTCCCCTCATCCAGTCACCTCCGCAACCAACCCCAGTCGACCAGCCCAGCCCCTCTATTTGCCACGTTCTCTGGCCGTGCTCGACCCGAATACCACAGCCGACCAACTAGCCTCCCTCTGCCCTCAGTTCTGACCAGCCACCGTCCCATTCTCCTCTAACCAGTCACGTGTACCCATAACTCGCAGATTTCCCCTCCTCTAATAAATATAAAAATATATATGTTTCAAGCTTTCATTTATATTTTGAGATTTAGAGTTCGTATATATGAAGTTTTCATATGTATATTATTTTTGAAAACTAAAGCTGGCTCATCTTCTTTGCTTGAAAATAAGAGGTTTATAAGTTTAGATCTGAGAAAAAATATAATATAGTTTGCTTTCATATTTTTGGGGATAGCTTGCTCCTTTTTCCCGTGTAACCCTGCTTACCACCGGCCACTTTCTTCCCCTGTCTCTATGCTGCGTACGCCAGCCGTGCCTATCTATTGAGGGTGAGTTTGAGTTTCAAGCTCGTCATATATATATATATATATATATTGAAGGCTTTTATATATATGTGTGTGTATTCGTATATAGGTTATGCTTGAGAAATTTCAGTTTGAAGGTTTACAGTATACATATGATATGTTGAAAATTATACGTGTATGTGTTTTGGATAAATGTGTTCAAATATATACGGGTTATGTTAGTACTTTGAAATATATATGTAATATGTATTGATTTTAAAATATAATATGTATATATGTTTGATTTTAAAATATACGTGTTTTAAAGAAAATAGTGGTTTTGAAATACAATATATGAAGATTTTATATTAATATGTGTTTTAATTAAGTATTGACTTTTAATATAATATATAAAGGAATTTATTTTAAATATATGAGTAAACTTCGAGTTTTTGTATTTGTATTTTGTGTTCATCGATCCAGTTCATCGTGCTTTGCTTTTGTCTCGTCGCTGTCCAAATAGGTCGCAATAGCTTTTTGATTTGCTTGTGTCCGTATCTGTGTGCATGTCTGTATCACCATCTTCGCCACTGTTGTTCTCTAACCTTAAAAGGTGAGCATTCACTCACGATTAACATTCTTATATTTAGTAAAATTTAATTCACTTGAAATGACAATTGAAATATGCTGTTAAATTTGAACTGTTAATTACTGTACGTGATATGCCATTATCTGTAACTGTTTCACCTATGACATATGACACCCTAACCTGTTATTTATATTATAAGTAAATTTGTTATTGATGATATATGCCTGTTGTTGATATGTTATATTATTATCATATTTGTTCTCACTCTACAAGTTCCCTATAAGTTTAGAATCCCCTATGGGTTGAAATGATACATACCCGAACGATATTATAGATTAGGAGAAAATCGTTATGGGTCCATCGATTTTCATTGATTTTAAATTTTGGGATTGCGGGTTCAAATGATATATATCCGTAAATATTTAATTTGTGGATTGAAATGATAAATATCTGTATCACTTGACTATATGATAGAAAACTATATACGGACACTGTTGGTCTATATTTTGAAAAGATTTCCAAAGTTTGAAAGGAAATATATGGGTTTAATGAATATTGATTTTAAAATGAAATATATAAATGCTATTTTATATATGTATAAAATTTAGATATTTAAAATAATATTTTTGGAAATTTTAATTTATAAGTAAGTTTTGGAAAATATAAATTTTAATATTTTTCTTATAAATTTATTGTTTTAAAAATATATGTAAAAATAAATTTAATATAAAATAAATTTAATAATAAGATTTAATTTAATAAAATTTAATTTAATAAAATTTAATTTAATAAAATTTAATTTAATTATTATATAATATGTTTAAGCATTTATTTAAATTTATATTTTTAATTTTTTTTTATAACTTAAATAATAGAGGTTGGGAAGATAAATTAATGTTGACTTGGAATATAAATTGGTTAATAATTGAATTTAAATAAGAATTGATTTGAAATTATTGATTTTGAGATTTTGAAAGGTATGATTTATAACTTGATTTGATAAAAACGATTAAATGAATATTCTCAACTTTAAATAAAATTGAGACCGAATATTTAATATTGATTCAAATTTATAAATTGAGATTTTATTTAATTGTTATTAAAATGATTAAGTGAATATTTTCCAATTTGAATAAAATTAAAGTTAAATTTTGAAATATAAATGAAACTTATACTGTAAATGTTTGAATATTTAAACTTTGAATTTTATTGGAATTAAAGTGATAGTTCAAATCGGGATTTGAAATCGATATAAATTGAAATGGTTTATTGAGAATTTGAATTGAATCTTTAACCTTTTAATTGGAATGGTCGAACTAAGATTGATTTAAAATTGAATTTTAAAACTAAAGTGGATTTGAATTGATTTGTGAAATTGGAAGAAATACTTTTAATTATAAACTATTTTTAATATATAAACTATTTTCAATAAATAAACTATTTTAATCCATAACCTATTTTAAATATAAACTATTTTAATTTATAACGATTTCTATATATAAAAACTATTTTCAATATTTAAACCGTTTAAGTTAGAAATTGTTATGATCTAGATTTAATAGATTTAAAAGCGAATATTTTGATATGATGGTTTAAAAATCTTATGGTTATGATTTCGAAAGTGTATATAATTTCAAAAGTGATATGATTTTTAAATGAATATGATATTTTGAAATGAAGTATGAACTGTTTGAAATGTTTATAAAAGTGATTTTATAAAATGACCACGGTGGAAATAAGCGTTTGGTTGTTAAAGAGACCGGGATCGGATATTGTCATACTCTCTGCCAATACCGAAAACCACTTTAACAACTGTGTACGTGGGGGAGATCCCAGAACGAAGTAGGATGGTTTGATGTACGGTTATGTATGAGGTATTTACGTAGCCCTGACTCCCGTGAGTCAGCTTAGATGTGACTAAAACAGGAGCCATGCCGGGCCAAGTGAGGTAATTCCTCCGATCGGGCATATTTCTTCGATACCATTTTATTACTTTGTGATTTGATTGGGTGCACCTTTTGGTTTGGGAGTGTGTCTCGAGGTGGGCGGTAGTAGCTGCTGTGCGTTACCACAATTCATCCGCAAATGGTATATCTACCTCGGCATTGCCTCGTGTGCCGTGTTCACATGCCCTATCGCGCCTTCTATGAGTTTGGTTGGTACCATACCTATAGAGTGCCCTTTGATAGCCCTCCAGTTTACAGAGGAATTACGATATTGTATAGACTATGGGAATGTATAAAATGTTTTAAGGGGGATATAGGTAACGCCTTAACGCTATTTTAATACTTTACTTTACTAATAGACATATTATAATAGCGTATATTACTACATAGTAGATAGTTCTACAGATCCTTAGAGGATGGAAATCGCAAACATCCTTTAAGTTACTTGTATTTCAGTTGACATTTCACTTGAGTTAAATTTACTGGTATAAGAATGTTAATCCTGACTCGAGTGTTTTGTGTTTTGCTTTATGCTCGGGTCAGACTGAGTGTCACAACATTTGAGACTCACCTTTGGAGTTTGGAGCTTTGCTTGAAGATCTGTCTTTGTCTATTTAGCTTTCCAGCTACTTCAGTTTATTCCAGTTGTTTTGTTCAGACTTGTTATTGACATTTGTATTAGTAACTTCTCTGTATTTTAGATTTTCTATTGTATTTTGTTTCAAACTCTATTGGTTATATAGTAGCCTCATGAACTACTATTTATCTATTCCACTGCTTATTGTTTTATTACTCTGTGTCTGTGATTCTGTGATTGATTTTATTTACTATATATGTTGAGTTTTGCCAAATATAAATTAACAATTTGACATTTTGAGCAATTCAAGTCCGACGCAATTCAAGTCCGACATGTGCAGATGCGAATGGTTCAAAATCCTGGGTCGTTACAAGTGGTATCAGAGCTCTGGTTTAGGCAAATCTTAGCATATGGAGTAAAATTTAATTACAGAATCACCTTCGTTCGAGCTTGAATTTATTCCTCTTTGATTTGGATTTTCTTTTGAATTTTGGAACGTTCTCTTCGTTCTGAAATCCACTCTTGTCCTTTCCTATTCATGTTCTTCTTGATACCGGAGCATCCCATAGCTCTATTTCTATTGAACTCTATAATAAATTGATATCATCTTGCCACCCCAATTGTCAGTTTCATTCGTATCTGTGACTAATCCCATCGGCGGTTCTGCCAACCTTAGTATGATTTGTAAAGGGGTGGAACTCCTTTACGACAGGCGTCGATTCACTAGAGATTTCTATATCCTCGGTTCTGATGCTGTTATCTCTTGCAAAGCCCGAACCATTTCTCTAGTAGACGACCTGGGAAATTCTCTTATGATCGAATGTCGATTGCCTTTGGATTAAGCAGACAGCTTCATCTCTCGCTTGATTCTCAGCATAATGATCTCGACTCCACCCCGATAGTCAGGGATTATCCTGATGTTTTGGTGAAGTCATTTTTCTCCCATTTCAGGCAGGAAATTGAATTCCGCATCGATCTTATTATCCTACCTCCCGGACGAATGGTTCCTATAAATGGTTAGTCATGCCTCTAGATTAACCAATGATCATGTCTTCTTCGTTTGTATCATGAATCACGTTTCCGCGATATTCTCAACAGGTTTGCCATGTTTTTCATTAACGATATTCTCGTCTTTTCTAAGTCGGGTGACTCGGTTAAGGTCGCCCGCGATTAATAAGTCCATCCATCTATTCTCTTTTGTAATTTAATTATCTTATCTTCATTTTGAACCTATCTTCCTTGTTAGAATTCTCTGCGATTAGGGTCCTTCTGAATTTCAATCTCTATGCTTGTTCTAGAATCCACTCTCAAATCATCCTATGAGGGAGTGTACTTGTAATTAATATAAAATGTTTTATATGGTGTTGTTTGAGTTGACAAGTTTGATTTGGGGTCTCGATCGATTCGTATGGCCAGCGCTATCGGTAGAAATTCCAAAACACTTGAACAGATCAAATTGACACAATATTGTTTTCGAAATTGATAAATGAAATAATTTTGTGTATAATTATATTTTATTGATATAGTATAATTTTCTAAAATTAAATAACTAAATGAATGGTTGTTAGAAATGATAATACTAGATTAAAATTTATTGTTTTATCAACATTTCTAAACCATTAACTATTATTGTATGTTGTAAGGAGACGAAAATTTTAAAATGTGGTTCATAACTATGATTTGGAAATGAAATGAATTTAAATTAAGAATTTGAGAGTTTAATTTTCAGTACTTTTCAAATTTTTGTTTCCAACGTTTTGAAAAAAATATATAATTTGAAAGTATTTTCGAATGGAAATTGTTTCCAAAGAATTTAAAAGAAGTAAGTCTGTACTCCCCTCTTTTGTCGTTGGAAAATAATTTCGGTGATGACTGCAGCATCATCGACATTCATTTTCGAGTCTCAAAGTGGAGAGACCACTTAGTAGCTTCGCTACACTTTTGTTTTGGAAAATGGATTTGATTGGAATTTCTTGAGTATGATTTGATTTATAAAATATATAGGTATATGTATATATTTATTTCAAAAGGGTGGGAAGTGAAATCGAAAATTTAATTCTTAAATTCTGTGTTAAGTTAGGGTTTTCAATTATTGAAATGAATCAAAATTTTTGAAATATTTGAAGTGTTTAAAATTGAAATGAAATTAACACAACTTGAAACAGTTGAACTAGGATAAAATTATTTGTATAATACTCAATTGCATTTTTAAAATATATATAACTTACCTGAACTATTCAAAAAGTTAGAATGTAGTGTGAATTTGTAATTAAAGGTTATACAGGAGAAAACTTAAGTAATAAAATGTTCAAACTAAAATCTTGCTTAATAGAGATATTGTAAATAAAAGGTAAGTTCGCATATGGCTCAATTACACTCAAACATTTATAACTTACCTGGAAAAGTTGAATGTAATAAGAAAATGTAGTTGAATAGTATACAATATAAAATGTGAGTAATAAGATGTCCAAAATGAAATTTGTTAAGGAAAGTTATAAATAAAAAAATAATTTGAGTTGTTATAGTGAATATTTATACACCTAATCCATGTTATGAGATATGTTAAGTGGAATAAATTGAATAATAAAAAGGAAAATGCTATTTAAATAAATGAATATGAACTTAAGAATAATTGAAATTGAATTTTAAGTAAAATCAATTTGACTGAAGATAAGTGAGGTCGAATTGATTTAACAGATGAGTTAAATAAAATAAATTTTGTTTTGAAAGAAAATTTTAATAAATTGAAAACAAATCAATTAAATGAAAATACCTTGAATAGGAATCAACAAATGTGAATACAATGAATATTTATTGATTGAATACAATGGATTAAAACCAAATTTGTTTAAAGTAAATCAAAAATAAAACTAATGAAATTTATATGGTTTTGAATTAATTGTTGTATCTAGTATTGTGTATTTCAAATTTATCTTTCCTTTCTCTTACTTCTATTATCCTATCTCATTCCATTTTGGGGATGAAAATTTTTGAGTGGGGGAGAGTGTAACGATCCGTAAATTTTAATGATTTTTATAACGTAATTAACTGAAATTTTGCTTAAAATTAAATGATAAAATTTTGCAATGGAAATTTGATATTTGATATGCGTCTATTCAAACATAGCAAATGGCAGATTTTCGTTGATAAATATGGAAGTTAGTTTTGTTGTGTAATTTCAATTTCAATTTAAATCAGTTAAAATGATGTAAATAAAATGATATTGAAATATGAATATTTTTACATAATAAAAACGTAAACTATTTTTTGAGTGAGACGTCGTAATTCGTTTCGTTAAATTTGAACTTCTCCAGCCCCGTTTATCTTATTTTCGACGAAATTGCAGCAGTTTGGCAACGAAATATCAACTTTTGATAGGATGGTCGTATCGCTGATACTTGTGTACCATTATGTTCGTCTCGTCGTGCTGATCTCCGCAGTATATTCATATTTTGGCGTCCGGTGCACGGTGAAAACCGCGAAACGGTTAACCGTATTCCTGGAGTCGTTTGATTTCTGGTGACCATTCATTGTCTACCTATTGAAATTTAATAGCCACTTGATATTAATTTTCCTGAATTTAACATTTTGACTTTTGTGGTTCTATCTTTTCAATTTATATTTGTCGGTTCATACTATTATCTTATTCGTAAACAAAATAATATAAGTCTCTATATATTAAAACCTATTCGTTTGCTTTGCTTTACAAACTTTCTTTTTGTTCCTATTATTTCCAAGATTCCTCCTCTCCTTTCCATTTGATTCACGCTTTATAAAAAATAATATATATTTATAATAATACATAAAGCATGATACTTACCTGTAGCCTGCCTATATAAATGAAATATATGGATTTAATGAATATTGATTTTAAACTGAAATATATAAATGCTATTTTATATATGTATAAAATTTAGATATTTAAAATAATATTTTTGGAAATTTTAATTTATAAGTTAGTTTTGGAAAATATAAATTTTAAGATTTTTCTTATAAATTTATTGTTTTAAAAATATATGTAAAAATAAAATTTAATATAAAATAAATTTATTAATAAGATTTAATTTAATAAAATTTAATTTAATTATTATATAATATGTTTAAGCATTTATTTAAATTTATATTTTAAAAATAAATTTATATTTTTAAAATAAATTTTTTTATAACTTAAATAATAGAGGTTGGGAAGATAAATTAATGTTGACTTGGAATTTAAATTGGTTAATAATTGAATTTAAATAAGAATTGATTTGAAATTATTGATTTTGAGATTTTGAAAAGTATGATTTATAACTTGATTTGATAAAAACGATTAAATGAATATTCTCAACTTTAAATAAAATTGAGACTGAATATGTAATATTGATTCAAATTTATAAATTGAGATTTTATTTAATTGTTATTAAAATGATTAAGTGAATATTTTCCAATTTGAATAAAATTAAAGTTAAATGTTGAAATATAAATGAAACTTATATTGTAAATGTTTGAATATTTAAACTTTGAATCTTATTAGAATTGAAGTGATAGTTCAAACCGAGATTTGAAATCGATATAAATTGAAATGATTTATTGAGAATTTGAATTGAATCTTTAATCTTTTAATTGGAATGCTCAAACTAAGATTGATTTAAAATTGAATTTTAAAACTAAAGTGGATTTGAATTGATTTGTGAAATTGGAAGAAATACTTCTAGTTATAAACTATTTTTAATATATAAACTATTTTCAATAAATAAACTATTTTAATCCATATCCTATTTTAAATATAAACTATTTTAATTTATGACGATTTCAATATATATAAACTGATTTCAATATTTAAACTGTTTAAGTTAGAAATTGTTAAGATCTAGATTTAATAGATTTAAAAGCGAATATTTTGATATGATGGTTTAAACTATCTTATGGTTATGATTTCGAAAGTGTATAATTTTGAAAGTGATATGATTTTTAAATGAATATGATATTTCAAAACGAAGTATGAACTGTTTGAAATGTTTATAAAAGT
This sequence comes from Allium fistulosum, assembly GCA_030737815.1. Lineage (NCBI taxonomy): Eukaryota > Viridiplantae > Streptophyta > Magnoliopsida > Asparagales > Amaryllidaceae > Allium > Allium fistulosum. The sequence goes on from CM060902.1 coordinate 1,183,622,637, forward strand.
GATTTTATAAAACGACCACGGTGTGAAATAAGCGTTTGGTTGTTAAAGAGACCGGGATCGGATATTGTCATACTCTCTGCCAATACCGAAAACCACTTTAACAACTGTGTACATGGTGGAGATCCCAGAACGAAGTAGGATGGTTTGGTGTACGGTTCTATATGAGGTATTTACGTAGCCTTGACTCCCGTGAGTCAGCTTAGATGTGACTAAAACAGGAGCCATGCCGGGCCAAGTGAGGTCATTCCTCCGATCAGACACATTTCTTCGATGCCATTTTATTACTTTGTGATTTGATTGGGTGCACCTTTTTGTTTTGGAGTGTGTCTCGAGGTGGGCGGTAGTAGCTGCTGTGCGTTACCACCAGTCCGGATCCGCAAACGGTATATCTACCCTGGCATTGCCTCGCGTGCCGTGTTCACATGCCCTATCGCGCCTTCTACGAGTTTGGTTTGCACCATACCTATGTAGTGCCCTCTGATAGCCCTCCGGTTTATGGAGGAATTACGGTACTGTATAGACTATGAGAATATATAAAATGTGTTGGGGGGGATATGGGTAATGCCTTAACGCTATTTTAATACTTTACTTTACTGATAGACATATTATAATAGCGTATATTACTACATAGTAGATAGTTCCATGGATCCTTAGAGGATGGAAATCCCAAACATCAAATCCCAAACATCCTTTAAGTTACTTGTATTTCAGTTGACATTTCACTTAAGTTAAATTTACTGGTATAAGAATGTTAATCCTGACTCGAGTGTTTTGTGTTTTGCTTTATGCTCGGGTCAGACTGAGTGTCACAACATTTGAGACTCACCTTTGGAGTTTGGAGCTTTGCTTGAAGATCTGTCTTTGTCTATTTAGCTTTCTAGCTACTTCAGTTTATTCCAGTTGTTTTGTTCAGACTTGTTATTGGCATTTTATTAGTAACTTCTCTGTATTTTAGATTTTCTATTGTATTTTGTTTCAAACTCTGTTGTTTATATAGTAGCCTCATGAACTACTATTTATATATTCTGCTGCTTATTGTTTTATTACTCCGTGTCTGTGATTCTGTGATTGATTTTATTTACCGTATATGTTGAGGTTTGCCAAATATAAATTAACAATCTAATATTTTGAGCAATTCAAGTCCGACATGTGCGGATGTGAATGGTTCGAAATCTCGGGTCGTTACAATTGATGTGTGTTTGAAAGTGTTTAAAGTGAGAATAGTCACTATAAGTGCACTTCACGAATCTCTTGTGTTTAACTTGTTTAAAATGGTTATATGTGTATATATTATGAAAGTATGTGTTTTGGTTGTTCTCTACACTTATAATAGAGTATGGGACAACAATGAATTGGTTTGAAAAATTATAGAAATGATATAACAACGCTGTAAAAGTTAGAAGCGAGAATTAATCGCTATAGATGCACTTTGAAATGCCTTATGTTCAGTGATTTTTAATATAAATTTGAAAAATATCCTCAGGGGTTTCTTTGCATAGTTATTATGTATTGTAAGTAAAGTACTTACTGCAAAAAAATTGGACTTTAAATCGATTATTAACATGTTGAAAACTGGTCAAACATTTAAGGGTTTAAAACTAGTTTTGTCGCAAAAGTATGAAACTGCAACACTTTGCAACCAAAACACTATTTGGGTGTTTCTAAACTTTTGACTGCATTTATGTTAAATCCCATTGTTGCTATTTGAAACTTTAAAACGATTTAAAATGATATCCAGATAAAGTATTTTTTTGAAATCTTTTTAGGTATGTTTAATAACATATATTAAGGTATATTAAAAGTAATTTCAAGTTTAAATATATTTGTAATAATTATTTATGAAATTTTAAAGTCGAAGGTTTTATATGTACGAAACATTATTTTTATATTTTTTGTTTAAATTCCAAATTAGTTATTTTTAAGTAATATTTTATATGGATATTTAAACTGTATATATAAGTATTTTAAAAGTGAGTGTGTGTGTATGTGTGTATGAGCTTAGGATATTAGTTAATTGTTTTATAAAAGATAAGTGGGATTTTGTTGTTACATTACGTTATAATGAATGGTTTTGAAAAGTTTTTAAGATCTTAATTTTTTATCAAATAAGTATAGATGTAATTAGATCTTTAAAAAGCATGTTTTAAAGATAATGATAAGTGTGAAATGCCTTTGGATCTATTATAAACAATGTTTTAGCAACATTTATTTTTAACCCTTTTAACTACACTTATGAATGTAATTAGATCTTTAAATAGAGTATTTAGAAGATAATGACAAGTATAAAGTGAATTTGGGTTTATAGTAACAATGTTTAAGTAACATTTGTTTTTAACCCATTTGAATATACTTTTAGAAATGTGAAATCTTGTTAAGAGATTTATGAATGTTCTTATAGCTTTGGGATAAGAATATGAATACATTTCTAAGTATTAAAAATAGTAGAAATGAATAGTGAAATAGTAGTATACATATATATCTTTTATAAATGTATTTTAAATATATATATATATATAAGTATCTACAAAGAATTTTTAATTAATAAAAGAATTAATTAAATAAAAAAGGGACTAGAAGTCGCTTATGTGACTTAATCGTGCTTTGTGTGTTTACTCATTTATGGAAAGTATTTAATTCTATACTTAGTATTAAAAGCCAATAAAGCAGACTTGTTCTATCTATGAGAGTTAAGAATGAAATGCCATGGTAGGGCTTTGATGCAACTAGTGCTCTAACCAACTTGGCTTCACTCTTGATCGTAGGATAACGTAAGTTAAGAAGGTCAGAAACAGTGATAAGTATATAAAGCAGTTATATACGAGATTTGATTTCTATATGTGATCGTTTTATTTTTCTTGTACTTGACCAAAATCAACTTAGGAGGTATATAAGAGCTTCACGACTTCATACTATTTGAGATCCCTCAAGGAGACTCATCGGTATTAAACGTCTCTCGCCTTAAGAACGTATATATATGAGATCCTCTGGGGAGGACTCCCTTATATCGTTTGCTTACTTCTAAAAGAACCGAAATTAGTTAAACAAAAATTCACTGATTTAGTTTTGAAGGTATGAGATTGGGTAAGTGTATTAGTTACCGAAAACCACTTCAAGGCTGATATACGATTTCTATGTTTTGGAAGCGATTATGGAGCGGAGTGTTATAGAGTTGAGCTGTCTATCCTAAAGTTAAGTCCAAGGGAGAGGTCAGCATTATCATTTTGAACTAATGCTATAGAGTTGAACTGTCTATCCTAAGGTTGAGTCCAAGTGAGAGGTTAGCATTAGCATTCGCCGGACGACTTATGATGGAATCCATGGAGAGGTTCATGAACTGTTTGAGATGCTGGAATCCATCGAGAGGTTCGAGATCTATTCGAGTGATGAAGACTTATGCTTTGAGATGCTGTATGTGACTTCATTATTGAAAATGACAAAAAATAGAGCAGGACGCACTGCCAAGGGGTTCACCTAACCCAAATAGGTACATTAACTCCAAATATATAGAGATGCTTCGATTGGTTGGCATCGGGAGTTGATGGTATTCGGTATCACATATTCGTGCATGGACCAACTATGTTTTACTTAGTGGTAAATTTTATCTAAGATATACGTGGTTTCAGAAGGTACATTTTGACCCTTATCAGGAGGTCTGCCTCGATGCACTGGGGGCGTCTCCAATGGATATCCATATGCGAACGTACCATAGCGGCTTTAGTTGTACTTCTAATATTGTTCGTTATGAGACGCAAGCAACACAGCTATTTTCTGGTTTATATTCTACACCCTAGACATTATCTATTATATCACCTTATGTACTTATTTATGGGTTTAGTTCTCTTATAGGGATATCCGTTACGGTGATTCGAACGATCTCAAAAGTACTGTTATATGTTAGCGGCATATTTCTTGAGTTTCTCACACCAAACTTACATCTAACTCGTGGTTTTATCTTTCCCTTAATCCCTCGAGTGCTATTTTAAGCAGTTTGAGAAAGGCAAGTTTTCTTTAATATTCTTTGAAGCTCAAGGAGACGAGGTGGATGCTTTCACCTACCATAGTATTCTTATTTCTACTACACTACTAGTATGTAAATATCGGCAATTGTGAGGACATCCTATTATAACAATCCAGGCCAATGATAGTACTTAGGATTGTAACTCTAAAATGCTTTGTATCTAAGAGTAGCACTTTGTGCCGTCTTTTAATATTATATATTACCGTTTCATTGTGAGATTCTGATTTTTTGTTCTCTTCATTCTTGTTCCTTTTCGTTTTCTTTTTATTTACTTTAACAATTTTTCTTTCTGGCACTTGAGTGTCTGACATATAAATACCGTAGATATATTAATATCGATGTTTGGGGGTCAAAAAGGCTGGTCATTACATGACATATATGCATGTAAACCTGAGATAAGGACTTTTGATGCGATGATAAAGGGAACATAAGATAAAGGATCCCCCTACCTTACACTATACATGGACTTAAAATAACCATAAGGTTTTCCATTTATAAAAATCAAATACCAGTTTTTAGATGTCAATGAGCCTTTTTGAGAAGCCAAAGGCTCTAAGGACTCTACTAATAAAAAAACCATGAAATTCAATTATAAGCTTTAGCCATATCAAGTTTAATTATTGGGTTAGATCCAAAGGATTTCTTGTTAATATGAAAAGTAAACTCTTGTGCTAGGATAATGTTATCTATGTTTAGTTTACCTTTAATAAAACCAACTTGTAAGAGTGATATAATTTTCTCAAGCACCAAGTTGATTCTATTAAAGAAGATTTTGGAAATGACTTTGTTACACCCGTTCTTACCATGAACCACAACAAAAAGAAACAGACAATACTTAAAATTAAGAAAACTATCCTTGCGACAACATGATTGGGCAAAGAACAAACTTAAGATCATAACGTCTAATCAGACCTGAGCCCTCTTCAACAAGATCAAGGCTACAAAAAGTAAGTACCAGATACATTAGGATAATAGAGCAAAACACGTTGGTCATCTCAAGAAGTAGAGGCCGAGTTGAAATACAAAACCAAGGCATAAAGACTAACACATAAGGTTTTTGATTAACTTTACTCACATTCTATCAAACGTCTATAGGAACGGGTCTGCATAAGCACACACCGAGGGAAACCTAGATAGTGCCATGCAGAGCTAAGAGCACTCCAAAGGAGTTGTATATAGGGCTGTCCAAGATATGCTTCAACGTAGGCTCAACCTTATAGACAAACAACAATGACACATACCCAACCAGCCTTTGGAACAGAATGGAAAGAGATACTCTATTCTGACCCGATATGGTGACCAACAAAGCCAAGAAAATAAAGGCAGCAATGGGGCAGTATAGTCTGGACACCACAAGACATCCACCACTGCACATGTTCTCATACATCAGCAATGTAGTAAAGTTGCAGGGCAGTTTCTTACCTTTTCTCTTAGAGCAACTAACAATTTTAAGACCAAGGAGGTTGGCCTATGCAGATCTGGGCTTCCCGCCCAAATTTTCTGGCACCCTGCTTCAAATTTCCAAGATCCCGCCAATATCAAGGTTTCCCACCAAAAATCCGTCATCAATCCAGGCATAGAGGATAAGCATCATAGATAAGCAACATGTGGCAAAATTTGAGGGCGAAGATTAAAAGAAAACAGGAAAGTTGATTGCAACCTCCCACGACACACCTTTCATACTATAAAAGGAAAGGCATAAGGACAAAAGGGAGGATCTTCTTTCTGAACTTCTTCTCCATCATATAAAAAAGAATGAAATATTATACGCCCCTAGGACATGGTAATCTCTTGTATAAAAAATAGCAAAATATAGTGGATTATCCCGTGGATGTAGGATTAATAATAATCGAAACCACTTAAAAATCTCAGTGTCCTTTATATTTCTGCTATTTACTTTTAATTTCTCTTTTATTCATTGACCCATCTCAACAAACAGTTGAAGTGTGACTACATGGCTGTGTAAGCATTTAGCAACACAGTCGCTTCTAAAGGTGAATTTACCTAAGCTTAAATTCACCGATTCATAATCATGAGGACGACTAGACGTAAGGTTGCCTCACGATCAAGTCGAGTGTGGTGAAGTCGAAAAATTTCACCAACATTTTTAGCACTAGAAGAAGGGCTTAAGCCTCCACCTCCCTTGTCCATCCATCTTCTCCATTTATCCTTTCATCAACCTCTAGAAAACTTACCAATTCCATTTTCTATTTCTCTGTCATCTATGACTCACCACCCTCGTTTATCTATTGCATGTTTCATGCAGTCGATAAATGGTTACGACATCCTCAGAATGAGAACGGTGAGACCGGCTACCACTATTTGATAAAAAGACTCAACAATCGGTGTTTCATGAAATCTAGTCGAAGAGCTACCACCTTTTGATTATGGCCCCCAACGTCAGCTAACAGCCAACTTCCAAGCAAAAACGCACGAGCATTTGTCGGCTTTGGCAGCGATTCCGATGATGGCATAAAACCGAAGATTGAAATCCTAAATTCTCGTGTGCCCTGCTGGAAGAAGCATGAAAAATAACCTCCCATACATTGGTGGTAAAGGCAAGGACCTTTACACATTCTGTCTGAAGATCGGGGGATTCAGCTGATGCTCCCATTGACTAGGGATTGAAGTGCATGCCGATTCAAAAGATCGTTCTTCACCACCAAGATCAGCTAAGAATAGAGGAACTATATCGATATTTCTCACCCACAAGAAAAGCTGCCCTCAACAGCGAAGATTTAGAGAACGACAAGCTCAAAATCTAGTAGAGGAACTAAAATTGAAGCATCAGCCAACGACTACAAAGGAGAGTAACCAAAACTACACTGGAGGGCCCATGCTAGGAACCAGAATAAAAAATCTCTATAACATTCCTTGTTATGAAAGATATATATACCTTCATAATTCACCGCCAGTAGTCACTGATTCAGCGAAACGCTACGATAGTAGGCGAAAATGGCAATCTCAACACTAAGAACGATGATACTGATCCTACACACTTGGACTTGCATCAATGTGAGTCTGGCATCTCAGCCAAATACTATGCTGGACAGGATGACAAATTTCCTTGATTCGGTATGAATTCTTCTATGATTAACAATCATAAAGACCGGTCGCAGGGATATTAGACTGCCTGAACTAGTATACAAAATGTTTATGTCAGTTAATTCGCCATACCACACTTGACGTACGGATATTAGACAGCCCAAACTAGTATAGAAAAAACCATGTGCATGCGATGATGGGTTCTACATACATGACCTGACTTCTCAGTCAAAAACCATTCCCTCAATGGGAATGATCGTGCCCATCGCATAAGCAAACTACTCTTTATAGCCCACCATCGTCGTTCAAAGGTAAGACTCCACCTAATAACGACAACAACACTCTCAAAAAATTATAACGGTGATGTTAGAGAAGAATGCGGCTCAACATAAGTACGACGTTATGTCCCCAAACAGGGAGCAGGTCGTACTAAGTTGTAGCTAAGGACAGTTCGCCTCTAAAACATGGGGCATGTCAAAACAGATATTCAGCCAAGCATATGAGGACATTACTGTAATGACCCGTATTTTTAACGATAAGAAATTTAAATAGTTTATTTAAATATTTAATCATTAATTAAATAAAGGCCTGAAAATGTTTTTTTGCACACGGCCAAATCAGGACTCGAGACCACTTCCATTGAGTTCGGATTGACATTGCGAATTTAAATGAGTAATAGCTATATTTCAAGATCGGACGACCCGATCGCCAAAACGGTCTCGAAATACGTGAAATTAGCCTTCCGGGAGGCAGTTTTAGATGGAGACACGGTTAGTGCCGTTAGAACCGGAAAAATAAGATGATGTACACAAATGAGTTTCGTGGCGATTGGACGCGTCGTGTGATCGTACGAACTCGTAACGCGTAGCCATTTATTTGAGAAATTAAAATAAATGGTGAATATTTTATTATAAACTGGTTTCAAATCATCTCTCTCTCCATTATCTCATTCTCAAGTCACTGTAGCATCTATAGAGAAAATATTTCATGGCTGTGTATACATCTTGAGCTTCAAAAATCAATTTCTCCCACACTACTCATCTAAAAATCATGAAACGAATTGCATCGGATTCGTATCGAAGAGAGCTTTGATTCTATACCATAGATCTTGAGTTTTGTGATGCATCACCGAGGTCGAGCCCATAGTTGTGGATCTAGGGCTTGGGTTTAATGGAGATTGGAGCATCGATTTTCGAATTAGAGATTGTATTTGTGTTTCTTTCATCGAGACGCACCTCTCGTCAAAGTTTGGGCTCGTCCGGCCAACCAGAGCAAAATGCATCCATTGCTTTGGATGTTAGCTGTTGATGGATCACGAGCAGGAGTAGGGGATCGGTCGAGATATGGTGGAGTGGGAATCGAAGAGATCACGAAGAGTAAGAGTTTGGCAAAGACGGATCGTAGTTTCGTGGAGCGATTAGAGAGAAATCAATAAGCAAAGATAGCGGATATGCACGGTTCCTGTAGTGTGCATATTGGAGAAGATTAAGGATTAACATTAAATAGGTAATTAACGTTTTAATTTTTTTATTTAAGTAATTCGTTAATGACGATACTTATTATCTTCATATCTTTTACATACGAGGTCCGTTTTAGACGCAGTTTCTTACATTGGCTCGTTTTGGCGAGATCTACGTTTTGGCGTAGGTTTGGGCAGATTTGGCTCAGGTGAGTGATACTGTCTCTCACTTTACTATGATTGGTTGTTTATTGTTATATTGATGCTCGGGAATGATTTTGGTTTTAAAACGTGATATTATTATATATATACAGCAACTATATTTTTATAAATGAATATATAATTATTTTTAAATGATTTATAAAGAATATCATATATCTTTCCGTCGTCGTGCCATAGTTAGGGAATTATTATATTAGATCTATTATCGATGTTATTTCCCACACTAATTGATATGGATGGATTGTTATGTTGTATGTATGTTGTTTTGGATGGTGTTTGGATGTATGTTTGATTGTTTGGCTTATTTTTTATTTGGCTATTTTTGTTGAAAACGCCGATTAGCGGTGTTGATTTTAGGTAGCATCTTGGAGTTTCACACACGCGAAAATCAAATGAACGGGATGCGCTATAGAAGAAGGCTTAGGATACATGCTGATGGATCTGGGTTTCAGAGTGGATGATGCTGGACGTTTTCGTTTGGTCTGTACTTAACTGTTCGGTTAAGTACAAGACCAATGTGGATGATATTGACCATAGTAGAGTGGTTAATGTCCATCTCCGTTGTCGATTGGTGATTTGGACGATATGTGACTTGGACATTGATGAGATATCATGGTGTGCGATGTGATGGTTTGTTCGTGCGACCAGTTTAGAGATATGATGTTATTACACTATGGAGAGTGGTATTGATGGTGAGGCAGGGATGTGGTGCTTCGACCTAGTGATTTTATGGTGAGGTAGGGATGTACAGCTTCGACCTGGTAGTCTGATACTATGGATAGTGACTCGATGATGTATGGAGTAGGCTACAGGATGATAGTATCAGGACTGTACGGATCATGCTAGATCTCATGCTTTGGATGGCATGATAGTAGGGTTCTTCGATCGGGAGCTCTGGCAAAGAGCAGGATCTAGGATGGAAGCTCGGATTGGAGTGAAGCTATAGATAGCGGACTGGATTGAGTGTTAGGGCTCATGACCAGAAATCTTAGTGAGCCAGTAGGGCTCAGATCCTGTATCGAGTGAGTAGGGCTCGATGGATATGTTTGTGCCTAGGGATTGTTGATGACTCAAAGTGTTCTGGTTGTGTTCAAAGCAAGAGTACTATATGCAGGGGCATCAGAGGGTTGGTAGCGCCAGTCTGTATTTTGGACCGGTAGGGTCTAGGTCAGGTGGTACAGAGGTATCACAAGAGACAACTGTGCGGGATTTTAACCGATGAGTACGGTGAACACAATCGAGAACCAGAATTTCCACTAGTCCTTGATAGTCTCAGAGGGTCATATGAGTCATCATATATCTAGCATATTGGGTGACAGTTCAGTATTGTCTGATGGATGCTATGTTTGTTATGGTTTCTCACTAGTCACCTGTCACCCTAGGGATGTCACACTAGGTAGGTATTATGGTAGGGATACCTGGATACCTTGACTTGATGTAGTGTGGAGCAGGTATGGATGGAGATACCTAGATCCCTGAAGTTTACTTAGTATGGAGTAGGGACTATAGGTGGAGATACCGAGGCACCCTAACAGTTACTGAGTATGGTATACCCTTTTTGCGATGTTATAGAGTTGCATATTACTTATGTTTATGTGTTGACTCTGTGGTTGCAGGGACATGTCAGGTATGGTTTATATACCCTTTGTTAAGTATATTATCGAGTTTTATTGTATTTTGAGATTTGATTTCGCTCACACTAGACTGTTGTCTGACCCGAGGGTTTATGTTTTGCTTCTTATTATCCCGAGTACTCTTAAATGAGTAGATTGAGAGCAGGTGGATGATTATGGAGTTCTACAGGTGGACCGACAGGAGGTGACGATTATCTATACTTATATATGCATTTGTTATTACATTTCCGCTGCATGACACTATGGAGCCTTGACCGTGTTGATTTACATTATGAAACAGTGTACTAGTTGAGTTTACTTTCTCGTTGCATAAACTCTACAATGGTGTTGTATAGCTTTATGGATCTTTATTCAGATGATTATTTCACATTGTTATTATTGTATCTATTATTTTATACCTGTATTGATTATTATACCAACTCTTATGCGATGTGAGATATGTGATAGGTAATTTGATTATTTAATGCTCCCTTTTTCTTTTTTTCCATTCTTTTCTCTTCTATTTCTTCATCTTATTTCTTTTTATTTCCTTTGACTATCACCGTAGGTGTAAGGCGGTCGTTACATTTGGTATCAGAGCAAAGGTTACCTGATTAACCTTAGTTGATACCGCGATCCGGTAGAGATAGGGTAGGATTTGTTGCCTTAGACTGGATCTAGAGAGTCTATATATACGAGAGAGTTCGTATTTGTTATGTATTTTGGTTTTCAAAACTATATAGTAGTATATATAGTATATGAGTTGGGTGCACATATGAGCACTGTTGATGCATTCTTTATGAGGGACTGATCATCCTTATTATAGAATAGGAATTATCTAGCATGGAAGAAAAACTGCTATCGACTTTATGTTTAGAGTTAAGTATTGGGCAGGATTACGACCACTATCCCTGATTGATAGGATATGTTCGTAGAGTTGGTGCGGATCATTTCCTGAATGCCCAGTTTGTTCTGGATGGTTATGGTGCTCTAGTGCAATTGGCTAGATTTGACTTTGCCGAGTTGTACATAGACCAGGGGAGTCTAAGAGGCAGGCCGTTCCTTGGAACAGAGTCGGCTATTAGGAGGAAAGTTTGGTTGGTTGGTTGTAGAAGGATCTTCAATGACTAGGAGTTAGATGATGCATGTGGTAAAAGTTAGCCTCTAGGTGACTCCAAGGATGGACGATGAACTAGTGGAGTGTTTCTGTAGCTCTGATTCTCGAGGACCGATTTCTTTGGGACTAGTTTATAGTTTGCTTCGAAAAAGATTTGTCTCGACTTTTTTGAAGTCGGGGATAGTTAGGGAGTTCGCCGATTGAAGTACGACGATATGTTTGTGTTGGAGTGTGTGGTCGGATTCGATATGATATTGGGGTACCATCTATTCCTATCGATACTCCACACAGAAAGGATTGAAGTTTATCATTGGGTAGAGAGATCATCTTAGGGGTCAGTTGATTCGTCACATTGACGAGGGCTTCAAGAGGATGATCGATAAGTACCCAGTATTGAAGGGTTATCCTACACTAGTTGAGTAGGGATAGATCGGGAAGCATATATATATATATTGATTGCCTTTCTGGTTTCATCGATTACTCCATCGATGAAATAGAAGGGTAAGGGCATCATCGTTTGAGATATGCTTTCCGCATATGGTGGTTCCATACATGTTTTATTTGACGTTGAGGTTTCATATTCCTTCGTATCTAGATCTGATAGTTAGATATTGGGATAGAGACTCTAGATAATTACCGATTTTTGATCGTGATAGACCTAGTTAGGGGCTCAGCCAGCCTATACATGGTTTGTTGAGACCTTTCCCTATCGATTCATGGTTATTTGTTTGTTAGGAATTGATTGTTAGGGGTTTAGTTGGATTGGTATTATAGTTTGAGAATGGACTGGCTGAAGGGGATACAGAATAATGGTGGACTGAAAGTGGCAGTTGATGATGATCAAGATTGTGGAGGAACGTATGGTAGTGATTGGCTGCTAGTAGATGAGCCTTATATATTCGCTTGATATTCCACATGATAGGATATCATCTGTGCCAATAACTAGAGAGTGTCCGGACATACTCGAGGAGTCGACTGCCTTACCACCTTATAGAGATAGAGTTCTGTATCGATCTGGTCAAAGGAGTTGGACCAGTAGTTATGCCTTTAAGGCATAGAGTGTCCAAAGAGCTTAGGAGATTAGAGGTGCGAGCGGATGACCTGTTTAGGTGATGGTTCATCCATGCGTGTATATTTTGGGTAGGATGCACTTGTTGTGTTCGTCAGTAGGATGGATGGCTCTTTGGAGTTGTTTGTTGGTTGTTGTGGGCTAGATGAGATTACGAACATGTTCGTACTTCCATTTGTTGATGAATTATTCGATCAACTCTATAGCATGAGGATGTTCTCTTAGTTGGACCCTATGGTGAGGTTGCACCAACTGAGAGTAATTTGGGTGAGTGTGCCAATTATAGTGTTTCACACACTCCTTGATTTTAGGTTGGTTATGCCGTTCGGGCTAACCAATGTGTCGGCATATGTTTTGGATCTCATGGACCATGATTAGAGTGGTCACTTGAGTAGGTTGTGCTTGTGTTCGTTGATGATACTTTCATTTACCCATGGATGGAAGAGGAGCACAAGACACCGATTGGTGATTAGATTTTGGGTGGTATCACTCCTGAAGGAGAGGAGTAATATGCTGGGTCATGTTGTTTCAGAGTAGGATGTCGCTGTAGATCCTATAGTTATGGCGGTCCGGAATCTGGATAGACCCAAGATTGCAATATTGTTGACCTATTGTATGGGAGAGGATCAGACTTTTATTTGAGACGTGAGTTGTAGACCTGCGTTAGTGAGTCTGGCCGAGAGGTCGACAAGTGCATTGATAGTACTCAGTCCGAGCGAGAATGAGGAGATGATAGTACGCACTTGCCTTTGGTACTTAAATGTTTGCGGTATGATACCGGGAGGTAGTATCCGACTATTGATTTGGAATTGGAGATGATAGAGTTCACTTTAGGGATTTAGAGGCACTGCCTGCTAGGAGAGGAGTTTGAGTTGTTCAGTGATCCCTTGTCATTGCTGTAAATTTTTTCTGAGAAAGATCTTTACCTTCGCTAGAAGCAATGGTTGGAGTTCTTAGCCTCCTATGGTTTTGACATTTCCTAGATGTTTGAAGGGAAATGTGGTGGTTGGTATTCGAGTGGGAGACGTACCAGTTTGGGAGTGATATTCCTAGAGTGGGCATTGCTCAAGCTTTGATGACTTCCGAACTCGATGAGTTTTGGCCAAGTGTGATGGCTAGTTTGATCGTCAGACCTAGTTTAGTTTAGCTGATTGGAACTAGTCAGGTTAACCTAGACTTGTGGAAATCATGTCTAAATTAGAAGAGTGAGTAGTGTCTGATGAGGAGATGCGGTGCGCACCCGACAGAGACTGTTGGTTCCATAGGAATTCTTTGTTCTCGAGTAGTAGGAACAAATGTTTTAGGACTGCATCGAAGGATTGTCGATGACTAAGGATAGAGAGATAGCATTTGAGTCATAGTCGATTGGTTGACAGATGATGCTAGATTTGTATTCCTTAAGTCTAGCAGTACGGCATCCGTTTTTTTGTGTTATTTGAGGGGTGGTTGGTGTGATTCCATTGTGTGCCAGGTGCATTGTAAGTGGCCGGGACCCGTTGTTCGATAAGGGGTTTTGGAAAAACTTACAAGAGGCATTTGGATATTTGTCACTAAACGGGTTTGATGATATCAAGACTGAACCATAGGCTTGGAGTTCTCATAAGCTTATTTGTGCCGGTAGATGTGATACGAATCAGGCTAGGAGGAGGTTGAAGGAGTAGTAGGGTTCAGTGGAATGAAAGTGAAGGCAATAAGGTAAGGTAGACTGTGGGGGGCATGAGGACCGTTGGTTTGGAGCTCTTTAAACAGTGGGATTTTGTTTTTATCGCCCGCTTTCATTGTGGATATCATATTGGATGTTTATACTAGATGGTTTAGTATTCCGCATGCTAGGATAGGCATGGATGTTATTTTTGGATGTTAAATTTTATGCATGCATGTCTGATTTAATTGTTAGCATTTGAGATGATAGTTTATGTTTGTATGGTTGTTAGGCATACGGGATAGTTTGGTTGGATTTAGCATTCTTGTTTGATGACTGCTATATATGATCTAGTATAGTTAAAGATATGGACTGTAAGCATATCTTTGTTGTGTTGGGGTTTTTTGGACTTAGTCGTCCAAAGGAGGTTTTGCCGGAATTTTTCCGAAATCTGACAGGTTTTTTAGGGCCGATGGGTAGGAGACATTCTCCTTGCTTTGAGATTTCAGGGACGAAATCTTTTAAGGAGGGGAGAATGTAATGACCCGTATTTTTAACGATCAGATATTTAAATTGTTTATATAAATATTTAATCGTTAATTAAATAAAGGCCCGAAAATATGATTTTTCACATATGACCGAATTAGGACTCAGGACCACTTCCGTTGAGTTTGGATTGATGTTGCGAATTTAAATGAGTATAAGGATCATTATATTTCGAGATCGAACGATCCAATGGCCAAAACGATCTCGAAATACGCAAAATGAGCCTTCCGGGGCCTAGTCTCAGATGGAGATGCGGTTAGTGCCGTTGGATCCAGAAAAATGAGGTGATGTACGTAGACGAGTTTCGTGGTGATCAGACGCATCGTGTGATCATACAGACTCGAAACCCGTAGCCATTTATTTGAGAAATTGAAATAAATGGAGAATATTTTATTATAAATAGGTTTAAAATCATCTCTCCCTCCATTATCTCATTCTCAAGTCACTGTAGCATCTACATAGAAAGCATTTCATGGTCGTGTATACATCTTGAGCTTCAAAAATCAATTTCTTCCAAACTAGTGATCTGAAAATCACAAAATGGATTGCATCGGATTCGTATCGAAGAGAGCTTCGATTCTATACCATAGATATTGATTTTTGTGATGCGTTGCCAAGGTCGAGCCCATAGCCCTGGATCTAGGGCTTGGGTTTGATGGAGATTGGAGCATCGATTTTCGAATTAGAGGTTGTATTTGTGTTTCTTGCATCGAGACACATCTCTCGTCAGAGTTTGGGCTCGTCCGGCCAACCAGAGCAAAACGTGTCCACTGCTTTGGACGTTAGTTGCTGATGGTTCGCGAGCAAAAGTAGGGGATCAGTCGAGATACAATGGAGTGGGGATCGAAGAGATCGCGAAGAGTAAGAGTTTGGCGAAGATGGATCGCAGTTTCGTGGAGCGATAGGAGAGAAATCGATGGTCAAAGAATAGCGGATATGCACGGTTCCTATAGTGTGCATATTGGAGAAGAAGAAGGATTAACGTTAAATAGGTAATTAACATTTTAAATTTATTATTTTAGTAATTCGTTAAAGACTATTCTTATTATCTTCATATCTTTTGCATACGAGGTCCGTTTTACGTGGTTTCTTGCATTGGACTCGTTTTGGCGAGATCTACGTTTTGGCACTAGTTTGGGTAGAGTTGGCTGAGGTGAGCGATATTATCTCTCACTTTATTATGATTGGTTGTTTATTGTTATATTGATGCTCGGGAATGATTTTTGGTTTTAAAACATGATATTATTATATATATACAGCAGCTATATTTTTATAAAAGAATATATAATTATTTTCAAATGAT
Organism: Allium fistulosum; assembly: GCA_030737815.1. Taxonomy (NCBI): domain Eukaryota; kingdom Viridiplantae; phylum Streptophyta; class Magnoliopsida; order Asparagales; family Amaryllidaceae; genus Allium; species Allium fistulosum. Next base: position 1,183,638,671 of record CM060902.1, read on the forward strand.
TTATAAAGAATATTACATATTTTTCCATCGTCGTGCCATAGTTAGGGAATTATTAGATTAGATCTATTATTGATGTTATTTCCCACACTAATTGATATGGATGGATTGTTATGTTGTTTTGGATGGTTGGATGGATGTATGGATGTTTGGATGTATGTTTGATTGTTTGGCTTGTTTGTTATTTGGCTATTTTGGTTGAAAACGCCGATTAGCGGTGATTTGATTTAGGTAGCATCTTGCACGTTGGAGTTTCGCACACGTGGAAATATAATGAATGAAATAAGCTATAGAAGAGTGTTATCCCATCTTTTGGCAAGGCCGCGATACCAGGAACTCAACTGGAAACCAAGGACAGTCCGTCCTGAAGATCGGTTATATGCAGGTTTGCTATGGATATCGATAAATTTTGTCTGAGTCCCGATCAAGCTACAATTGACAAGACATGATAAGCAAAGCTGTGAAAGCCAACGTTCCAAGTTTCAAGTCAACCGAAGTGCGTATGCTCGAGATATGATCGATACAATTCAGGAAAGAAAACTATTCGAATCCATCGATAGCCACCTTGTTCGTATCCATAAAGCAACCAGGGAACAACTGACTTCATATCGATCTTATTCAAATCGATCAGAGGTGCGCGATTTCGTATCGATCAGGAGAACTGCACTCTTCGTATCCATCAACTGAAAGGCTTTCTTCGTATCCATACAGCATCGACTCTTCGTATCCATCCATCGATATCATCTCACATCCATCTGTTTGTATGCATCACATTATCAGTTATTCGTATCCATCAAGTTGGAACAACTTCGATCGATACAAACAAGACCACACAATCGATACAAGCCATGCAATTTGGACCGATGCGAATAGAGCCACGGTGCTCAATACGAACGGAGTCACTTCCATCGATACGATCTGAGTTGCTTCCATCGATACGAACGAGGCAACGGTCTTCGATACGAACAAGGCGAAAACCTTGGGATGACTCGGTCAACTTAGCATCGAAAGTGGAGCGATCCAAAAATCAAGCGCCACGTCAACTCGCAGGCATGTGCTCAACATCGAGTCGAAATGATCGATACAAACTGTATCGATACGAAGGGAATAGAGACCGAAAAACTCTAATTTGTGTGATGCCCCACCTCTATGCCCACGCTAGCCAAGAACACTACGGTGTAATGCTGTCAACTAGCACGGAGAATAAGGCTGTTGAGAAGCGACCATCCGTGTAATTGCTTTGTGCGAGCACCGATATGTCAGATAGTATAACATGCATTTCTATTTTAAGGAGGAAATCCGACATATCGATACAAACTCAAAGCTACTACACAGTGGCTATATTAGTTTAGGACAATAAATATAAAAATAACACAAATAACATAAATGCGGAACACAGATGGAACAAAAAGTCTCATTTATATATATAATAACTGATGTCAGTTACAATACATTTGACACAATACATATGATACAACTACAATGTCGACTCAAGAAGTTATATATACAAGTACATTATCGACTAATATACATGCATACATATTTACTTAAAACAGACACACTGACTACTACAAAAAGACGAAGACCACTTCAAAGATACGAAAAGTCTTCATAGCTCAAACGGCAACCCAAAGCAGGAAATCTACAACCTGAAATAACTCGGGTCTGACCCGAGTATTAAATTCAAAAGAAAATAATACACGGGTCAGTCTAATTCAAACTCAGTTATTAATGCACAGAAGCAATAATAATCAAATATCAAATAGACGACAGTCACAGAAATCCCGTATATCCAACTTCTCGATAAGAGAATCGGATAACGGCAGATATAACACTAAACAGTGTTAAACAACAAATCAGTAAATCCCAATCAGAATACAACTTCAAAATACTGAATTGAACCAACGAAACAATTCAACAAATCGAATCATCAATTAAAACTGCCAAATTTGATAGGGCTGCAGTACACGCACGCGTGTACTGCCTCGCCACTATCGCACGAAATACACAAAAGCTCAGTGAAAGTCATAAATGATCACAAGGTCAAACCCAAAAATCGGATTCAACTCAAGTGTAATGCCAACACAAACAATGTGCAGAGAGATAAGGTGTGCCAGCAAGGCAAAGCCCAAATGATCTGGCGACCATATAGAGACAAGCCTGCTAATAAAATGAACACACAAAGAACTAAAAAATGCTTCACAATTCAAAACAGTAGAAATGCACAAGCACTGCTGAGATTCGCAGTGCAAAACATGTACAGGCCGAGATGTACACATAGGAGTGCAAAACTAATTGATCAAGTGACCATACAAGCCAGCATCAAAGACACAGCCGAACCAAAATCAGTGCATCAGTGATGTCAACTAGTATGCAATTGCAATCAAAGGAATGCAACTGACAACAAAGAAATGCCACTGGCAACAATGCATTGCAACTGGCAACAAATGATGCAAATGCAACAATACTTCTTAATGGAGGAAGAACAACAAGTCACAATGTCACAGCAAGATCAAGTGACAACATAGGGCAGTACAACTAAATGAAACAGGTCAAGCAAATATAGATATGCGGTGACAAAGTGGATCAAAACGAATACAAAATGAAGTAGTGCAAGCATATGAAATGGCAACTCGGTGATATATGCAACATGAACAGATGAACATCAGTGCAGATAAGTAGGAATTCAAACATGAAATGGAGAACATCATTGCAAGTGCAACAGGTAGAAGAAGATACAGTGAAGCATGTACAAGGGCAGTACATATATGCAATCCAAACATGTGCAGACTCAACTGGAACAACACAACAACAATGAAGAGCATTGATACAAGGACCAGTTTCGACCAACAATATGCAAGTGAAACGAGAACCAGAAACAACATCACAACAACCATGACAGCAGATCAAATGAAAGACTAGTGATGCATACAGTAAAACGAAGACTTCAAGAATGATACAAAGCAGACATGAATGCATCACTAAACCAAATGCAAGACCACAATATGCTACAGAGAAAAATCGAAGCAGCAGGTTCAAAACGAGACAGTGCCAAATCCAAATAGTTCAAATGTCGAAGCCAACCAAAAATAAGTTCAAACACTATCAAGAACCCAAAGTCACAGTGAACAAAGCAAGGTCACAGCGGAATCGACATCATCAGAAAAGGTCAAAGTCGAAGTCGACAAAATCAATTTTCGCAACAAAACCAATAGATCGAAATTAACCAAAACGAACGAAAACCAACAGTGACGAGCGAATTAGATGTGAAATTTCAACTCACCTCAGTTCGGTCGAGAGTTGAAGTTTTGAAGCTTCAATCCAGCTGAAATCATCTCGCGTGACGATGATTTGAAAACGAGATCGCGAAGCCCTAATTCCTTCTCGAACGAACGAGCTAAAAGTTTTTGAAGCCGCCATTATTTCATTTTCTTGTTCGATTTGTTATTTTATTTAGGGTTGAGAAATGAAAAAGGGGATATAGGGTTGAACGGTTTATTTGGCTTAGTTAATTTTCACGGCCACGATAAAAGCATGGGCCACAAACTTTAATTTTTAAAGCCCATCAATCTTACTAAAAATTTGTAAAAGAATTTCAATTCAATTCAAATTTAAAACTTCAATTGGTAATTAGCAAACGAAATCATGGGTTGTTACAGACTCCCCTCCTTAAAGAAATTGCGTCCTCGCAATCATAAAGAATAAATGGACAAAAGGTAACAACCATAAGAGCATGGCAATGACGAGTGCATAAGCAAAGAAAATGTCAGCAGGGAAGTATTAGATATAAAATCAAAAGGTTCGACTGCTTCAAATCAAAAGAATCAACATCGTGGGGATCAAGGAATCAAAATCAGACGACTATATAAACAACCCCAAACATCATCATCGACTATCAAAAGCAAGAACAATCGAGTTCCAGCATTTAAAAGAAAAGGAAAACAGAGCAGAAATCACGTACTGCACGAATTGAATGTGAGTAAATCAAATTACTCACCTGAATCGCCAGAGAAAAAGATGAAGCTCAAATATCAAAATTGCAAATATTCAATCATCAAAAACGATAATCGAATTTTCAAATCGCAAATATCTACTTATCTCAAACGATAATCAAATCAATAAATATTTATTTATCAGAACGACAATTAGAATCTCAAATATCTAATTATCACAAGCGATAATCAGAAATCACAAATATCTGATTATCAAAAACGATAAATCAGAAATCACAAATATCTGATTATCAAAAAACGATAATCAGAAATCACAAATATCCGATTATCAAATCGAAAAAATATTTAATTATCTCAAACGATAATTAAATCGAAAAATATTTAATTATCACAAATGATAATCAAATTTCACAAATATCTGATTATCAAAAACGATAATCAGAAACACAATTATTTAATTATCACAAAAGATAATTAAATCTCACAAATATCTGATTATCAAAAACGATAATCAGAAACCACGAATATCTGATTATCAAAAACGACAATCAGAAATCACAAATATTTAATTATCACAAAAGATAATCAAATCTCACAAATATCTGATTATCAAAAACGATAATAAAAAACACAAATATTTAATTATCACAAAAGATAATTAAATCTCACAAATATCTGATTATCAAAAACGATAATCAGAAACACAAATATTTAATTATCACAAAAGATAATCAAATCTCACAAATATCTAATTATCAAAAACGATAATCAGAAATCAGAAATATCTGATTATCAAAAACGATAATCAGAAATCAGAAATATCCGATTATCAAAAACGATAATCAGAAACACAAATATTTAATTATCATAAATGATAATCAAATCTCACAAATATCTAATTACCAAAAACGATAATCAGAAATCAGAAATATCTGATTATCAAAAACGATAATCAGAAATCAGAAATATCCGATTATCAAAAACGATAATCAGAAACACAAATATTTAATTATCACAAATGATAATCAAATTTCACAAATATCTGATTATCAAAAACGATAATCAAAAATCAGAAATATTCAATTAACGAGTCCGGAATTAACCGAAGTAGTAAAAGTATGGTTCCATACTCCGTACTTTTGCTAAATCGTTTAAATCTCTTTATCGTTTCCTTGAAAGTGCAAAATTGTGTGTTTTAAAAATAACATTCCACATTCTCAAACGGACAAGTCCGGAATTAAATGAATCAGTAAAAGAAATGGGTCATAGTCCTCGATTTTGCTGAAACGTTTAAATCGCTTCCTCGTTCTTTTGAAAATTTAAACTGTAAAAATTTTGAAAACAATTTTTAATTTATATTTTTGAAACAACTTTTAAAAATAAAGAATTTTGAAAACACGTGATTAAATTAGCAATATCAGTAGCAACTTTGATAAGGAAGTTGCACTTCTCAAAGTACAGTAAAACGGACAACAAAATCAGCATTGCGGGAGAACCGCTTGTAAATCCATTTCAAAAATTGACGGTTAATGAAGTTAACACGTCAAAATCTCATCAAAATAACTGGCATCAAAATATAATACCAATGAATTTTCATTCATCAAAAATGTTACAAGAATCTTCTCAAAGATAGAAAGGGATGTCATACCCTAAACTTGTATGCATAACAAGTCAATAACACATGAATTCACCAATGCACAAAAACTGATATCATATCAATGAAAATCACGAAAATTGGTGAAGCACAAATTCCAGAAATCACACAAGAAATCCAAAAAACACATAAATAGGGGGGAGGCCTAACACATGAATGGGAGCATGAAAACTCACCTACGCGTATAACACATGACGAGAAGCTATCTCATGGAAGCTATCCATTAAATTTTCACACAGGAATGGCCCGAAGACCGTAGGGTGCTACCCTACATATGTGATGGCGAAACATCACATAAACGGGGTATAGTCTCCCACGCAGACAAAGAGACTTCGCACAATCGCTAGTCTAAATCATAAAAAAAAGGGAAAAAGGCCTAACACATGAATGGGAGCATGAAAACTCACCTACGCGTAAAACACATGACGAGAAGTTATCTCATGGAAGCTATCCATTAAATTTTCACACAGGAATGGCCCGAAGACCGTAGGGTGCTACCCTACATATGTGATGGCGAAACATCACATAAACGGGGTATAGTCTCCCATGCAGACAAAGAGACTTCGCACAATTGCTAGCCTAAATCAAATCACAAAAATGATCGTCATGATCATTAATAAGTGTCAATTACATTAAGTTAGTGAATATAAGAGTTTAGCTTCATGTCCCATAACCACTAGCTTAACTCAAATATTTACGAACAAACTGTAAGTCTTCACTAGAAAATTGTCACAAAAGGTTCAATCGAACAAGTCCAGGAGTTAACCGACGAAGTAAACGCAAGCGTTTCATACCACTTGTTTTACTAAGCCGTTTAATTCAATTTCTCATACGAGTGAAATAAAGGTTTGTATATACTAATAGATTGGAAAACAGTTTAAGAAAAAGAGCTTTGTAGTAAAATAGTTTTGAAATCGTTTGGAGAAAAGGATTTTAATATTTACTACTAGTATAGAAAACCTTTATATTTTTGAAGTGACAAATCACTAAAATGATTGTAGAAATAATCAATCACAAGAATTCACATACAAAGATGTGAATAGAATCCAAAGAAATCGATACCGAATCCATCTAAAAGTATGCTCACAAAAATCCCGAAGAAAATGTCATTAAAGTTGCTAATAAACGATAGCAACAAATCGGGAAATGATCAAGAATCGATTAAATTGGGAAACAAATCAATTCACTAAAATTCACATTCGAAGACGTGAATAAAATCCAAAGAATTCGATTCCAAATTCATCAAAGTAGGAATACCCAAAAATTCCTGAAATAGAAGTTATCAAAATCAATAAAGGTGATAACAACTAATTGGAAAAGAAGGATCGATTATCAATTGGAAAAACAAAGCAAAACGAGCATAAATGCATAAATGACTTCAACAAAAATAAGAGTCAATTCAATGTCGAAGTCAACAATTAATGGTCACTGTCGAGTACAAAATGAATCAATATCATCATCAAAGAATCCAACGGCAAACAAAATCAGAGTCTTGGAAATCAAGAAATTAGCAATTTCACAAAAAAAAAGTGACCGAAGTTGAATGGAAATCAAACCGAGGAAAACACAAGATATCAAGTTCAAACTTGCTGAGATTCGAACAAAATCAACATCAGCTAAATCAATTCAAAGCCGAAAACACAAGAACAAAATCCTCATCATCAAAAACCCAACTTGAGTTCGTAAAGCAAACGGAGGCAGAAGCCAAAAATACTTTCACGAAATCAAAATCAAACATAAGCAAAGATGAGAGATAAAACATCGACAAATAGTTATAACACATGCTCCATCTAAGTTATGTTTTATAATTGTCCTAAACCCCAGGCTCTGATACCAAGCTGTGACGCCCCACCTCTATGCCCACGCTAGCCAAGAACACTACGGTGTAATGCTGTCAACTAGCACGGAGAATAAGGCTGTTGAGGAGCGACCATCCGTGTAATTGCTTTGTGCGAGCGCCGATATGTCAGATAGTATAACATGCATTTCTATTTTAAGGAGGAAATCCGACATATCGATACAAACTCAAAGCTACTACACAGTGGCTATATTAGTTTAGGACAATAAATATAAAAATAACACAGATAACATAAATGCGGAACACAGATGGAACAAAAAGTCTCATTTATATATATAATAACTGATGTCAGTTACAATACATTTGACACAATACATATGATACAACTACAACTGTCGACTCAAGAAGTTACATATACAAGTACATTATCGACTAATATACATGAATACATATTTACTTAAAATAGACACACTGACTACTACAAAAAGACGAAGACCACTTCAAAGATACGAAAAGTCTTCATAGCTCAAACGGCAACCTAAAGCAGGAAATCTACAACCTGAAATAACTTGGGTCTGACCCGAGTATTAAATTCAAAAGAAAATAATACACGGGCCAGTCTAATTCAAACTCAGTTATTAATGCACAGAAGCAATAATAATCAAATATCAAATAGACGACAGTCACAGAAATCCCGTATATCCAACTTCTCGATAAGAGAATCAGATAACGGCAGATATAACACTAAACAGTGTTAAACAACAAATCAGTAAATCCCAATCAGAATACAACTTCAAAATACTGAATTGAACCAACGAAACAATTCAACAAATCGAATCATCAATTAAAACTGCCAAATTTGATAGGGCTGCAGTACACGCACGCGTGTACTGCCTCGCCACTATCGCACGAAATACACAAAAGCTCAGTGAAAGTCATAAATGATCACAAGGTCAAACCCAAAAATCGGATTCAACTCAAGTGTAATGCCAACACAAACAATGTGCACAGAGATAAGGTGTGCCAGCAAGGCAAAGCCCAAATGATCTGGCGACCATATAGAGACAAGCCTGCTAATAAAATGAACACACAAAGAACTAACAAATGCTTCACAATTCAAAACAGTAGAAAAGCACAAGCACTTCTGAGATTCGCAGTGCAAAACATGTACAGGCCGAGATGTACATATAGGAGTGCAAAACTAATTGATCAAGTGACCATACAAGCCAGCATCAAAGACACAGCCGAACCAAAATCAGTGCATCAGTGATGTCAACTAGTATGCAAATGCAATCAAAGGAATGCAACTGACAACAAAGAAATGCCACTGGCAACAATGCATTGCAACTGGCAACAAATGATGCAAATGCAACAATACTTCTTAATGGAGGAAGAACAACAAGTCACAATGTCACAGCAAGATCAAGTGATAACATAGGGCAGTATAACTAAATGAAACAGGTCAAGCATATATAGATATGCAGTGACAAAGTGGATCAAAACGAATACAAAATGAAGTAGTGCAAGCATATGAAATGGCAACTCGGTGATATATGCAACATGAACAGATGAACATCAGTGCAGACAAGTAGGAATTCAAACATGAAATGGAGAACATCATTGCAAGTGCAACAGGTAGAAGAAGATGCAGTGAAGCATGTACAAGGGCAGTACATATATGCAATCCAAACATGTGCAGACTCAACTGGAACAACACAACAGCAATGAAGAGCATTGATACAAGGACCAGTTTCGACCAACAATATGCAAGTGAAACGAGAACCAGAAACAACATCACAGCAACCATGACAGCAGATCAAATGAAAGACTAGTGATGCATACAGTAAAACGAAGACTTCAAGAATGATACAAAGCAGACATGAATGCATCACTAAACCAAATGCAAGACCACAATATGCTACAGAGAAAAATCGAAGCAGCAGGTTCAAAACGAGACAATGCCAAATCCAAATAGTTCAAATGTCGAAGCCAACCAAAAATAAGTTTAAACACTATCAAGAACCCAAAGTCACAGTGAACAAAGCAAGGTCACAGCGGAATCGACATCATCAGAAAAGGTCAAAGTCGAAGTCGACAAAATCAATTTTCGCAACAAAACCAATAGATCGAAATTAACCAGAACGAACGAAAACCAACAGTGACGAGCGAATTAGATGTGACATTTCAACTCACCTCAGTTTGGTCGAGAGTTGAAGTTTTGAAGCTTCAATCCAGCTGAAATCATCTCGCGTGACGATGATTTGAAAATGAGATCGCAAAGCCCTAATTCCTTCTCGAACGAACGAGCTAAAAGTTTTTGAAGCCGCCATTATTTCGTTTTCTTGTTCGATTTGTTATTTTATTTAGGGTTGAGAAATGAAAAAGGGGAAAGAGGGTTGAACGGTTTATTTGCCTTAGTTAATTTTCACGGCCACGATAAAAGCATGGGCCACAAACTTTAATTTTTAAAGCCCATCAATCTTACTAAAAATTTGTAAAAGAATTTCAATTCAATTCAAATTTAAAACTTCAATTGGTAATTAGCAAACGAAATCATGGGTTGTTACAATTTGCATCGACCATAAACTTCAATCCACAAGTCCAAATGCCACCAAATTTTCACAGGAGCTTGCGCACATCATCAACAATGTTCATGATCAATTTCGACTCGATTGGGCCAAATCTTGATCGATACGAAATTGGTTCGTATCGATCACGGACCGAGTGCAAATCACGTGGGATCGATCGCGTGGGCCCACACACGTTCCAGAAGAGGTCTCCCGAGATCTGAGTGAGATATTTGCAGCCTACGTCTATAAATAGCAGCCTAGAGCCTACAGAAAAGGGATCTTTTGGCTCTTTGACATCCAGACTCTATCGAATTCACAATTGTATTCAAATTCCACTGTTGTACCGAGATTTACTATTGCTGTAACCAGCAACCAAAAGATAATAAAGATCAATCATTTCATAGTGGACGTAGGCAACACGCCGAACCACTCTAAATTTCTGTGTTTCTGCGTACTTTCTTATTTGTTTTTGAAGTGTTTGTTAGATAATTCTCTTTTTCCATTTAATTTCTTCATTTTATCTCTTCAAACCCTTCCGAAGAGTGTTAAACCCAATTTTGGTACAAACACTTTGGTGCTTTCACCGAGAAAAAACCCAGTTTTTTCCTTCTGCTCATTGGATCTACTGCCGATACCAGATTGCAAACATCCAAGGGGAAGATCCAGATCTCCATTTCAGAAGTTCTTCCATCCTATTCATATTTTCTACAAATCTAGGAGAGAGCTTCATCATCCATCATGGTTAACACAAGAACTACTTCCACAGCTGCAGATCCTGAAGGATGGGACAGACAGAATCCCGTGCAACTGCCGCCAACTGATCAGAATGCTACCGGACCATCAGATCCGCAAGGCCCTGTTACTAGGGAAGAATTTCAGATGTTGATTTAGGAATTGACTCAGAGCCGCCCATAGCTCACTCAATAACTCCGTGCTAATGCGAACCTAACCAACCAACTGAACCATCAATGACGAAGGAGATCCAGGAGGGATCAGGCTTCCTATTCTTCCACCGAGAGTTCAGCCTCTTCTGATTATCATCATAGATCTACATGCCTACGACTGGACGGAAGCTACACACAGGCCACTGGGCATCAACATACATTGAATGTCGGGCAACTGAGAGTTGGCCCGTCAACCAGCCATCAGACTGGACCCTCCTCCCAAAGAGGCGCTACCCCACACCATATTACTGATAACCGTACTGCGACAGCTACTAATTTGGGCGCTGAGACCCGAAATCGGACAGATCCGAACCATCACCAGCGTGAATACTATCCTTAGCCTTAAGTCACCGAAGATATAGAACCAAGGAGGCGAGACATGGACCGTCGACAGCGACCGGTCCCTCCTCGCATTGTGGAACCTGACCACACCTTGGCCCAACCTGCTCAAAATGTCCAGATGCCCGACCTGCCAGCAATGATCCGTCAAATGGTCCGTGAATGTCAGGGTCTTAGCAATGATGACTGGGGAATCTCCCGAAGTCATACCCCTTTTACTGATGAGATACTCTATGCTCAACCACCTCGGCGATTCAGGATTCCGACTTTACCCGTTTATAAAGGAAATTCTGATCCTAATCAGCATATCCTGAAGTATGAATGGTTGATGAATGCTGCACGAGCTTATGATGCAGTCAAGTGCCGAAGCTTCTCGATCTCACTAGGGGGCATAGGGACTATGTGGTTTACCCGACTGCCACCTCGATCTATCTCATGCTTCGATCAGTTGGCAACAAAGTTTATTGAGCAATTTCGTATGCATGTCGCGAGACCAAAGGATGTTAATACTTTATCTAGTGTCACTCAAGCTCCTGGAGAGACACTTAGGCGTTATTTTGAGAGATTTCATGCTGCATATGTTGAGATCAGCAACCCAAATGATAACTCTATTCTTATGGCACTGACTAAGGGGATTGAGCCTGATTCTGAATTCGGCAACTGGTTGGCTGGAAAACCCCCTACATCATTGGACCGTCTCTATTCCAAGGCAGCCCAATTCTTGAGAAGGGAGGATGCGAAATAGTCTAGGAAGAAGGATGATGCGGGGCCTAATGCGGAAGGAATTCAGAATAATATTGCTGTTAAACAATCTGGGGAGAGTTCCGGAAAATTGCAATTGAACATTCAGAATAAGCAAGATCAGCAAAAAGGCAATGGTAACCGAAGTATAAAACGGGATCAGAACCGTGGTCCACGACATAGAGCTCCAATGTTTGATAATTATACTCCTCTGAATACGTCGCTGGAGAACGTATATCTACAAACATGCAATACCATTCAGTACAAGAAGCCTGCTCCGAAACAGTCATCGGAGAAGCAAATTCAAATAGGGAAGTTTTGTAGATTCCACGAAAGCTACGACCATAACACAAGTGAATGCCGTCACTTGCAGGATCTCATCGAAAAGTTGATAAGAGAAAGGAAGTTAGAACAGTTTGTGCGCGCGCCGCAGTCTGGAGGTGCGGGCCCATCGAATCAAAATCATGTACCAAATCCGACTAGACAGGAGGAACCCGCTCGTACTGGCGGGAGATTGGTGATAACCACTGTTACTGGTGGTCCTCATCCAGCAGATCGAAGCTGGAAGGAAATGGAGTCATATGCCAGCTCTATCAGGCATACAGACTTTGAATGTTGTAGTAATTCCGAAGATGGGGCTCCGGCCAAGCAACAAAGAACGATGGCAGATGACATCACGTCGGGATGCCGACAGGGTCGAAGCCCCCACTATCGATCCGCTTGTCATATCAGCTCAAGTAGGTCCTGCTTGGATGAAGAGGATCTTGGTAGACAGCGGAAGCTCTGTGAATATTTTGTTTAAACGAGCTTATGACCAGATGAGAATGGAAACTAAAGACTTGAAGCCGTGTCAGTCTCGTATTCATGGCTTCAACGGGGGTCCAATTATACCCACTAGAGTGGTGGAATTGGCAGTAGAGTTAGGAATTGGTGAACGCCGGAGAGTCCGGATACTACAGTTTGTTGTTTTGGATATAAACTCCCCATATAATGCTTTCTTGGGCCGACCAGCCCTAGCTGAATTCAGGGCTGCCATCGCCCCATGGTGTTTGACTTTGAAATTCCCTACCGACAATGGTGTCGGAGTTGTTCAAGGGGATCAGGCCGTAGGGCGAGCTTGTTACATTGCTGAGCTGCGCGAGGCACAACGGAAAGAAAAAGGAAAGGGCGTAGAGGAATCTCTTTACGTTTGCTTTGCTGATAATTGACAATTAGCGCCCGGGCCCGGGCACCCCAACCAATTTCAAAGAGATCTTGACCCGAGAGATACCGAAAGTGAAGATGAAGGTAAAGACAGTCAAGCTTCTCCGGCCGAACTGACGATCGATGTTCAAATCGACGATAATGATGACTCAAAAATGATAAAGATTGGATCTCAGCTAAGCCAACAAATGCAAGAGGAATTGGTTGAATTTCTCCGGGTAAACCATGATGTGTTTGCCTGGACACACTCTGATATGTGTGGGATCTCGCCGGACATCGCGAGCCACACACTGAATATTGGCAAGCGGTACGTCCCGGTCAAGCAAAAAAGGTGTGGTATGGATCCAGAGAGATCTACCACCCTTAAAGGCGAGGTAGATAAGCTTAAGGCGAAATTCGAGATGCATTATACCCGGAATGGGTGTCCAATCCTGTACTTGTCCGAAAGCCAAATGAAAATGGAGAACATGTGTTGACTACTCAGACTTGAATAAAGCTTGCCCCAAAGATAGTTTTCCACTTCCACGAATTGATCAACTTGTAGACTCAACGGTTGGACATGAACTCTTATCCTTCATGGATGCGCACTCTGGCTATAATCAAATACCCATGCACTTGCCCAACCAGGAGCATACCAGCTTCGTAACCAATATGGGACTCTATTGCTATAAAGTTATGCCTTTTGGACTCAAGAATGCTAGGGCAACTTATCAACAGTTAGTTAATCGAATGTTTGCTAACCAGATTGGAAAAACCATGGAGGTATATGTGGACGACATGCTAGTCAAGTCGCGATTTTCCACCGATCACATCAGAGACCTGGAGTCAACGTTTAATATCCTCCGAGAATACAGAATGAAGCTCAACCCATTGAAATGTCACTTTGGGGTAGCATCCGGAAAATTCCTTGGGTTTATCATCAACGCTCGAGGAATCGAATCCAATCCCAAAAGATCTGGTTGATCCGAAATCTTGAAACTCCGAAAACTATAAAGCAAGTCCAGAGTCTCAACGGGAAAGTTGCAGCATTGAGCAGGTTCATTTCAAAGTCCACTGACAAATGCATTACCTTCTTTGATCTGATCCGCAAGGGTAAACGAAACTTTGAATGGACTATGGAATGTGAGGGCGCATTTCGAGCACTAATTCAACATCTCTCCACACCGCCAACCTTGTCAAAGCCTATCGATCATCGGAAATTGTACATTTCCTTGGTGGTATCAGAAAATCCAATCAGTGGTGCCCTAGTTCGAGAGGAAGACGAATACAAAAGCCGGTCTACTACATAAGCAAGCGGCTAACCGGAGCTGAGAGAAATTATCCGAAGCTAGAGAAGTTGGCTTATTGTCTTGTTATTGCCTCGAGGAAGCTCCGTCCATATTTCCAGGCTCACCCAATCACCGTTTACACTGACCAGCCGTTACGACAGGTCCTTACGCGTCCTGAGACGTCTGGTAGGTTACTAAAATGGAATATCGAGTTAAGTCAGTTTGACCTTACTTACACTCCTAGGCGAGCCATTCAAAGACAAGTCCTAGCAGATTTCATTGCTGAATTTACCATCCCGGAGGACTTGCCCGAAACTAGTGAATCCCCCAAGTATATCTGGAAGCTGCATACAAACGGTGCATCAAATGACCGTTGCTTAGGTGAAGGGGTTGTACTTGAAACTCCTGAAGGTCGATCTATATGTTATGCTCTAAAGTTCAACTTCCGTGCAACTAATAACGAAGCTGAATATGAAGCCCTACTGGCTGGATTGAAACTTGCCAGAGATTTAAGAATCATTGTGGTGGAAATTTACTGTGATTCGCAATTGGTCGTGTGTCAGGTTCGAGGGGAGTACCAAGCCAGAGATCGAAGACTGGTCACTTACCTTTCTCAAGTTCAAAATACATTGAATCAATTTGAATATTATGCCATTTATTACATACCACGAGAACACAACCAGAAAGCTGATTCGTTGGCAAAGTTAGTTAGTACAGGTGAAGCACAGCAAATGGGAGACTTGTTCCCATAGAGACATTATCTTCGCCAAGCATTGATCAGACGGAAACCGATTGGATATTTGATGTCGTTTTCGAGAGGGAGTCATGGATGACTCCGTTCAGAAATTATCTCGAGCATGGAACCATGCCAAAGCGCAGGAGTGAAAAGAGACCGATTCTTAGAAAAGCTTCACGGTTCACTATTTAGAATGGAGTCATGTATAGAAGAGGATACTCTGTTCCTTTACTTCGGTGCATCACTCACGATGAAATCAAATGAGTATTGCATGATGTGCACGAAGGAAAATGTGGCGATCACATCGGGGGGCAAGCTCTTGCCAAAAAAGTACTTCGATATGGATATTATTGGCCAACTGTAAATCGTGATGCATCAGATTATGCCAAGAAATGAGATAAGTGTCAGAAGCATGCTCGAATTCCTAGAGCCCCACCAACCGAGATAACACAGATGGTCAGCCCATAGCCATTCGCGGTATGGGGCATCGATATTATTGGCTCTTTACCTCAAGCCAAAGGTGGTGTGAAGTACGCCATCGTAGCAGTTGATTACTTTACCAAATGGGCGGAAGCTGAGCCCCTTGCTACGATCAGAGCGAAGAAGGTGATCAACTTTGTAGTGCGCAACATCGTCTGCCGATTTGGCCTCCCACGTACTATCATCACTGACAACGGGACCAAATTCGACAGTGCCGAATTTAAGGATTTTTGTCAATGATTCCACATTTAGAAGAAATTCTCCCCAGTTGCACACCCTCAAGAGAATGGACATGTTGAAGCTGTTAATAAAGTTATAAAATCCATTCTGAAGAAACGACTGGAAAAAGCCAGGGGCAAATGGGTCGATGAACTTCCTATGGCCTTATGGGCCTACAATACAACCCACAAGTCCACGACCGGTCACACTCCATTCTCTCTCTCTTATGGATCAGAAGCTGTTATTCCAGTCGAATTAGAAGTACCTTCTCATCGTATGACATACTACAATCCAAAGACAAAAGCTATATTACTTGCTGAATCTTGTTGAATCATGAGTTTTGATTCATGACAAAAAGCTTAAACAATCAAGTGATGAGACTATACAATCATGCGACAAAAAGAGAATGAGATATGCTATTAACTACAAAGGAGACAAGACTTCAAATCTAAGTATAGTATGTTTATTTATTGAAGTTTTAGTCATTAGATATAGGTTGAAATTGTTAAAATATATCCTCAAGTAGTTTACACAAAATCAAAGTTTTTTTAAGATTCAAATTCTTTAAAGATAGTATAAACTGTGCACTGACAACCAGGTCAGTCGACTGACCAAAAACAACCAGTCGACTGAACCTGTTTCGTTGCACAGATATACTCTGTTTTACACAGCCTTTGAATATTCAGTTGACTGGTCGATTTTGCTCAGTCGACTGAACGATTTTAACAGCTATTTTTTCTAAAGAGACACTTCCATTTGCGAAGAGTTACGATCCAAATTGAAGAGATATGGCTGCATCTTTTGATCAAAACTCTTCGTGAATAGTTGTAGTTGTTTGTCTACTATATAAACACATCAAAATCATTTTCCAAATCACCGAATTTCACTTTGCTTTCTGATCATACTCTCTACTTTATATCCTTGCATTCTAAAAGTAATCACAATCTTTATATTGCTTGAATCTCTGAACTAATCAATATATTCTTTAATTCGAAGTAATATCTTCCGTTCATATCTTCACACACACAATATATACTTGAGGATTTGATTATAGGAAGGTCGTATACTTAAAGACATATCAGTGTTATTCAGAACACAATTGTCAACTATTTTCTTATACGAGTCAAAGTTCTGTTCGGTTGTTCAGGCGGTAAAAGCCCTCTTTCGGCTGTTAGAGGCGGAAAAATCCTGTTCGGCTGCTCAGGTGTTGTATACCTATTCCTCCGAGTTAAGTGAGGGGTTATTGAGTTTAAATTCCAGAAGGAAGTCTGGGACTGGACGTAGAATGAGAAGTTCGAACTAGTATAAAAACTCCTGGTGTGCTTATTCTTATTTGCTTTATTATTATTATTATCTGTTTCCGCATTTAGATTATAATATATTCCATATTACACGATCCTAAGTGATAACTAGCCACACAGTAGTCACTTTCATTTGGTATCAGAGCGAGGACATCCTATAACCATAACACAGTTATTTGATAATTTTTTGTAATATGGATAGTAACACCAATTCTAGCATTACCATTAACTCTAGTTTCACTGAAGGTCAGTCAACTGCTCGACCACCACTATTTAATTGTCTTAACTATAATTACTGGTCAACTAGAATGAGAATATATATGCAAGCTAATGGTTTTGAAACCTAGAATATTACCCAAAAGGAATATACCATGCCAATAGAAGATTTTTCAACTTGGACTACTGCACAAAAAACTGATGCTACTTCAAATGCTAAAGCTATTTACATGTTATTCCGTGCATTAGATAAAAATGAGTTTAATAGAGTCAGTATGTGTACAACTACTTATGAGATATGGAGAACTCTAAAAATAACTCATGAAGGAACTAACAAAGTCAAACAAAGCAAAATCTCTATGTTGAAAAATCAGTTCCAAAATTTCAAAATGAAACCAAACAAAACTATAAATGACATGTACTCTAGATTTCAAGATATATATCACTCACTATTGGCCCTAGGAGAAAAAATTTCCGACTTTGATATAGTATCAAAAATCCTAAACTCTTTAATGGATGAATGGGAAAGAAAGGTCTTAGATATTGAAGAAGCAAACGATCTTTCCACTATGAAACCAGAAGATTTAATAGGAAATCTAATGTCATATGAAGTGAATTTGCAGGCAAAGAAAGTTCAAGCACAGGATAAGAAGAATCTAGCATTTCAAGCAGAAACAGATGATTCTAATTCAGATGAAGAGGATATGGCACTTATTGCTAAAAATTTCAAAAAGTTTTTGAAATTCAAAAAGAATAACAAGTTCAGGAGTTACAAAAATAACTCTAACAACAACAACAATAGCAATAAACCATCATCCTCTGTCATAGAATGTTATGAATGTCATAAAAAGGGTCATATGAAGAAAGATTATCCAGAGAAAAAGAAAAATAAATTCAAGAAGGACAAATTCAAGAAGAAAGCATTTTCAGTAACATGGGATGATTCAAATTCTTCTTCATCATCAGAGAGTGACAGTGACAGTGACAGTGACACAGAGCAAGCAAATGTATGCTTCATGGCTACAAGTGATGATGTAAGTGAACTAAGTTTTGAAGATTTGGTTGAAATTAATTCAGAACTAGTGGACTTTGTAAAACAAACTAAAAAGCAAAATAAAGAGTTACAAGGAAAATTAAATAGATCTGATTTAGAAATTAGTATGCTAAGAGATGAAAAGAAAATTCTAGAAGAAGAACTTGAAATATCTCAAGAATCTAGTTCTAATTTAACATCTCAACTTTCTATGATAACTCAGGAATTAGAAATTCAGAAAAATAAAAATGATGATTTATCAGCAGAAATTAATGATTTAAAATCTAACACTAAAGTATTAGAGTTAGAAAAATCTAGTCTCAAAACTAAGTTAGAAGATATTAATAAAAATATTTCTAACTTCAATAAAGGACAAGAAAATCTTTCTACAATAATAGAAAATTCTCAGTCTACTTCAAATAAAATGGGACTAGGATATAAGAAAATTGAAAATCCAAAGAAATCTGGAAAGTTTAAAAATAAGTTTAAAAACAAAATTAAGAAAGACATTAAGAAAACAGTTTCTAACGATCTTAAAACTATTAAGATATGGATCCCTAAAACAAATAACAATTTAATTAGGAATAGACATATCAAAACATTTATGGAAACTGTTCATAAAAATAAGAATTATATTTATAAAGGGAATTCTAAACCCGCTTGGGTTTGGTTTCCTAAGACGTAACTCTTAGGACCCTAAAAAGAAAAGTGGGTACCAACTTAATCTTTATTTTTTGCAGGTACCACTTAAAAAGAGAGGAAAATGGATTTTAGACAGTGGTTGCTCGAAACACATGACTGGTAATAAGGATATGTTAACTAACATTGTCTACTCAAAGGGAGGATCGGTCACTTTTGGAGACAATTCAAAAGGTTATATCATCGGCAAAAGTGATGTGAGCAATAACGGTATCTCTAACTTACCTCTCATTTCTGATGTTTATTGGTTAAAAACTTAAAACATAATTTATTGAGCATAAGTCAATTATGTGATAAAGGTTTTAATATATCTTTTTCAGAAAATAAATGTAATATTTCTGGTAAAAACCAAAATTTAATTTTTGAAGGTATAAGAGATAGAAATATTTATATTTTAAATATGAATGTAAATCATAACACAAACATGTGTTTAGTAGCTACAGAAAATGATTCTTGGCTATGGCACAAAAGATTTTGTCATATAAATATTAATACTATTAATAAAATAGCTAAAAATAAACTTGTTAAAGGACTACCTGATATGAAATTCAAAGTTGATAACATTTGTGATGCATGCCAGTTAGGAAAATTAACAAAATCTTCTTTTAAATCTAAGAAAATCATATCTATAACACAACCACTTGAGCTACTACATATGGACCTTTTTGGACCTACTCAAGTTCAGTCTATTAATCACAATAGATATGTATTTGTTATTGTAGATGATTTTGCAAGATATACATGGACTATTTTCATGAAACATAAAAGTGATACTTTTGAGAATTTTAAAATTTTTCTAAAAAGAATTCAAAATATAAAGAATTTAAAAGTTAAAATATTAGAAGTGATCATGGAGGTGAATTTGAAAATGAAGCTTTTGAACATTTTTATAACAAGAAAGGAATTAATCATAACTTTTCCTTTCCTAGAACACCACAACAAAACGGAGTTGTAGAAAGGAAAAACAGAACATTACAAGAATGTGCACGAACTTTATTAAATGGAAGCACTCTACCTAAGCATTTCTGGGCAGAAGCTGTTGCAACTGCTTGTTATGTTTTGAATCGTGTTTCTATTCGATCGTTAACAAAACACACCCCGCATGAACTTTTAAATAGTAGAAAACCTAATATATATCTTATTTCAAAGTATTTGGTTCAAAATGCTTTATAATTAACACTAAAGATCAGCTTGGGAAATTCGATCCAAAATCCGATGAAAGAATATTCATAGGATATTCGGAAAGAAGCAAAGCTTATCGAGTTTTTAATATAAGAACTAAAATAATTGAAGATATTCTTCATGTTTCATTCGATGAAAATTTCAAAATTTCTTCTAATATTACGGACTTTGAAAATAATTCTAATAAAATCATAACAAATAATTCAGAAGATGATGATATAATATATCAAAATAATAACACTAATAATATTAGAGAAGATGAAAACATTGTTCATAATGAAAATCTTGTAAGATCTCCTCCAAGAATTCTTAAAGATCACCCTGTTCAAAATATAATTGGAGAAGTAAATTCAAATGTAAGAACAAGGCATCAATTAAATCAAATGGGCCATATAGCTTTTCTCTCTAATATAGAACCTAAAAATATTAAGGAAGCCTCCACTGATGACTATTGGATTATAGCTATGCAAGAAGAGTTAAACCAATTTGAAAGAAACGAAGTTTGGGAATTAGTTCCTAGACCAAGTGATCAATCCGTCATTGGTACAAAATGGGTTTTCAAAAACAAAGCTGATGAACTAGGTAATATAACTAGAAATAAAGCTAGATTAGTAGCACAAGGATATAATCAAGAAGAGGGAATAGACTATGAAGAAACGTTTGCTCCTGTCGCAAGATTAGAAGCTACACGTATTCTATTAGCTTTTGCATGTTTTCATAACTTTAAATTATATCAAATGGATGTTAATAGTGCTTTTCTAAATGGATATATAAAAGAAAATGTCTATGTTGAACAAACTCCTCCTTTTACTCATGAAAAATTTCCAAATTATGTTTATAAACTTAAGATATCATTATACGGTTTAAAACAGGAACCTCGTGCTTGGTACGACCGACTTAAAAGCTATCTAATAGACTCTGGTTTTGAAATTGGAAAAGTTAATCAAACTTTATTTATTAAGAAATCTAAAAAAGATATTTTAATTATACAAATATATGTTGATGATATTATTTGGTTCAACTAATGAAAAATTATGTAAGGAATTTTCGACTATCATGACAAATGAATTTGAAATGTCACATATGGGAGAACTATCATATTTTCTTGGACTAAAAATCAAGCAATTGCAAAATGGCACTTTTATTAATCAAGAAAAGTATTGTAATAATCTAATTAAACGTTTTGGTATGGAAAACACTTCTGCCAAGCCAACTCCTATGAGTACAACTATACATCTCGACTGAGATGAAGATGGTAAAAGTGTCGACCAGAAACTATATCGTAGCATGATTGGATCATTACTTTACTTAACTGCAAGTCGACCTGATATTATGATGAGTGTTTGTTTGTGTGCTCAATTTCAGGCAAATCCTAAAGAATCATATATGCGAGCAGTAAAACGTATAATTCGTTATCTTAGCAAGACCAACGATTTAGGACTATTTTATCCAAAAGAATGTCCTTTTGAATTAGTATCCTATAGTGATGCTGATTTTGGAGGAAGTCGGACAGATAGAAAAAGTACAAGTGGAACTTGTCATTTCATCGGACGATCCTTAGTATCTTGGTTTAGCAAGAAACAAAACTACGTTTCACTATCGACATGTGAAGCATAATATATATCTGCAGCTTTAGCATGTGCTCAAGTAATCTACATGCAACAAACACTGCAAGATTTTGATATAAAATTAAATAAATCTATAATATATTGTGATAACACCAGTGCAATAAATTTATCTAAAAATCCTGTCAATCACTCACGAACTAAACATATTGACATTCGTCATCATTTTCTTCGTGATAATATTGAGAAGGATATAGTAAATTTAGAATTTTTAAATTCTAAAAATTAGTTAGCTGATATTTTTACTAAACCACTCAATGAAAATTGTTTTATAAAGCTAAGAAGAGAACTAGGTATAAGTTCTTTAAAAGAATTATAACATTTCAATAATAAATTTTAATTTTTTTTGATACTTGAACTCAGCACCTCTAGCTTGGAAATTCTATGTCTTTATCATTTCACTATTTGTTGTTTCACAACTGATTTTATAATGTATTTTATTTACTTATTTCACTCTTCTCATGGATAATTCTCAACCATGAAAATTCTAATTATTTTCCTCCTCTAATTATTTTTCTGGTTATCCTTTATTTCATCTATCTACTACTATTTATTTTCATTATTATATATACTTGAAGTGTGTCTATTTATCTCTCCATCTCATTTGCTTTAATCATATATTATTTCTTTCTTTCAACAATGTCCTCCTAAGATAACTCCTCACATGGCTCTGCATATTCCTCTGTCGATTTCTCCTCACCTTCCTCTGGATCTTCATATTTACCTACACCTACTCCATGTCATGAACCGGCCAGACCATCCAACTATCATACTGGTCATACTCCAGAAAAAAAGAAGGCACGTCGTTTTTTATTCTTTGGTTCTTCATTAACAAAACAAAAGATTGATGATTTACATCATTATCAAAGGGAATCAATAGCAATTCAGCGAGTACTATGAACAAAAGCAAAATTCAAAATGACTTAGCTTTTTGGAGCAACTTGGCTAGAAATTTTGCGGCTCGACTTCATCCAATGTTCATCAACCCACAATGTCTTCTTATCATCAGTCACCACAACCTCCTCCTGTGTCTCCAAATTCATGGGAATGTGGAAATCACTGGTCTCCATTAAAACCATACAAAGAAAACACTAAAGTTGAACCAGAAGATTGCAAGACTCCGCATTCGTCCACTTCTTCTTCATCTAACTAAGTTATTTATTTATTTATTTATTTCAATTTGTGTTGTATGCTTCGTTGATTAATATATTGAATATATTAATATCTATTTGTTAACACATGCTAAAAGACTGATAATGCTGCAAAAGAGTATTCAGTCGTTTGAACGAACTAGGTCAGTTGATTGATTCTAGAAACAGAGAGTTTCGGGTTATTTATCAATCAACTGACCATATACGACCAATCGACTGAATCTAGAAATAGAGAGTTTCAGAGTATCTATCAGTCGATTGACCATATACGACCAGTCGACTGAATGAATAGTCTGAACCTATTAACTTCTGTTTCACCTCCTTTTTACCCTTTTAACCTACCTTCTTCTTTTTAACTTTTAACTTTTACTTTCCCTCATCAGAATTCCAAAACCCTAGCTCTCAAAATTTTAAAATTCCTTAACTCAATTATCATTTCAAATGGCTCCAAGACAACCTAAAAGATCTCGACAAGCCTCATCCTCTTCCTTTGAGCCTATTGACACCCAAATAGCTCAATGGCTTTATGATGCCACAACTGTTCAAAGATGGAACAAAATGAAGGAACCACGATTTCTCGAAGGATCTTTTATTGTGTTTTCTGACTTCTCTGCATACAGAATTCAAGAGCTTGCTAGGAGAAGTCGTCTAGAGTCTCTTCTTGACCACAATCAGAACAATCTCAAAATTAATCATACAATGGCAAAACTCTTTTACGCCAACTTAAATTTGGGTCATCAAAATCCACGAAATCGTGACAATTGCGTATGGAGTTTAATTTGTGGTCACCAAGTATTCTTGTCATTAGATAGAATTGGACAAATTCTTCACACACCAACAAATGGTATTTCGTTAGAAGATTTAAATGTTCCTATAGGCGAACGAGATGAAGTAAGTCATAGGTTTTTGGAAGATGACATGACAGATTTAAAATCTATCGCCTTACGCCCTACAGCTTGAATTATGCATCGAGCCTTAATGCATACTATTCATCCTCGTACTGGTTCTTATGAGCTTGTATATCCAGAGAATTATAGGGCTTTATATGCAATTTGGGGAGATGTTCAAATCAATTGGCCTAAGCTTATTCTTGACGAATTCTTGTCCTTCAACCAAGGTCGAATGAACATCATCTATTACAGAGAGTATATTATGCAACTACTTATGAACCTACAAGTTCCTATTCCAGAATCTGATACCTCTACTACTAAAACTCTAAATAGCCGCACAATTAGTCTGATGAAATTGCCTCCTAGACTTCTCACTATCATGTCTTTCCAAGATTGGCAATCAAGACCTCGTCAGCAATCTACTACTCCACAGCAACAAAGAGATGACATTCGTACCCCAACCCCATCCCAAAGCACCCAAGAGTCCATTGATCTACTTGCACGTAATCAAGTCATTTTGGATTCTCGCATCAAAATTCTTGACAAGAAGATCGACAAAAGGTTTGACAAGAAAGCTTTTTTGGGATTTTATGGGATGCAATCTCTTGTTCCTCCTCCACAACTTCGGACACTTCACATCAGGATCCGGGCAAACGTCCAACACCTTGTCTTACTTGGTCTACATCCGAAGAACATACAAGTTCTGACACTAGTGGAAATGGGGGTGGTAGACAATTCGTGGAAAGTTCTTCACGAGGCAAAGAACCAGCGCAATTGGAAGAAGTAATAGATTCAGACTCTGATGAGTGATGTTGATATTTCCTGCTTGGTGGTAGTAAGTTAATTTTTAATTTCACAAACATTCTACTACTGTTCATATTTTTTTATGAGCTTGTATAAATAACTCGGTAAAATTTGAAACAATTTTTTTGTTTGTGATTGTTACGCTGTTAGTTCACAATGATATAATTATTGGTTATTTCCTTTTTGTCGATGACAAAGGGGGAGAAATTTGTATGACTAACCAATTCTTTGCAGGGTTAGATATATCGCCAAATATTCAGGGGGAGATATATATAACTTCGGTTATATAATTCTTAAAATATAGTATCATCTAAAACAAGTTGTCATCAATAAAAAAGGGGGAGAATGTTGAATCATGAGTTTTGATTCATGACAAAAGGCTTAAGCAATGAAGTGATGAGACTATACGATCAAGCGACAAAAAGAGAATGAGATATGCTATTAAACTACAAAGGAGACAAGACTTCAAATCTAAGTATAGTATGTTTATTTATTGAAGTTTTAGTCATTAGATATAGGTTGAAATTGTTAAAATCTATCCTCAAGTAGTTTACACAAAATCAAAGTTGTTTTAAGATTCAAATTCTTTAAAGATAGTATAAACTGTGCACTGACAACCAGGTCAGTCGACTGACCAAAAATGACCGGTCAACTGAACCTGTTCAGTTGCACAGATATACTCTGTTTTACACAGCCTTTGAATATTCAATTGACTGGTCGATTTTGCTCAGTCGACTGAACGATTCTAACAGCTATTTTTCTGAAGAGACACTTCCATTTGCGAAGAGTTACGATCCAAATTGAAGAGATATGGCTGCATCTTTTGATCAAAACTCTTCGTGAATAGTTGTAGCTGTTTGTATACTATATAAACACATCAAAATCATTTTCCAAATCACCGAATTTCACTTTGCTTTCTGATCATACTCTCTACTTTATATCCCTGCATTCTAAAAGCAATCACAATCTTTATATTGCTTGAATCTTTGAACTAATCAATATATTCTTTGATTCTAAGCAATAACTTCCGTTCATATCTTCACACACACAATATATACTTGAGGATTTGATTATAGGAAGGTTGTATACTTAAAGATATATCAGTGTTATTCAGAACACAATTGTCAACTATTTTCTTATACCAGTAAAAGTCATGTTCGGTTGTTCAGGCGGTAAAAGTCCTCTTTCGCCTGTTAGAGGCGGAAAAATCCTGTTTGGCTGCTCAGGTGTTTTATACCTATTCCTCCGGGTTAAGTGAGGGGTTATTGAGTTTAAATTCCAGAAGGAAGTCTAGGACTGGACGTAGAACGGGAAGTTCGAACCAGTATAAAAACTCCTGGTGTGCTTATTCTTATTTGCTTTATTATTATTATCTATTTCCGCATTTAGATTATAATATATTCCATATTACACGATCCTAAGTAATAACTAGACACACAGTAGTCACTTTCAAATCTCTCGATTTTTGGGATGAGAAGCATGAAGAGGCTGATTTGAGGGCAGCCGCATATCGAAGTCGAGTCGCCCGATTATACAATGCCAAGGTCCGACCCCGAATCTTTGAACTTGGTGATCTCGTACTCAAAAGAATTTATCTGGCCCTTCGCATATGAACCAACTTGGGAAGGACCATATGTTATTGAACGAAAGCTCGGAGATGGCACATTCAAATTATCGACTGTTGACGGTCTCACTCTTCCGAGAGCCTGGAACAGCGAGAGTCTTCGTCGCTACTACACATAACAGGCTATGTTTATTTATTCAGTCTATTTTTCATTTGTAATTTGTTTCTGCATTTCGAAATTTGAATTTGTAATAAGGCAACTGACTTTGCCGTATTTTCTTATTTCAGCAATAAAATGCAATCTCTTCGAGCCAAAGCTGTGATTTACTTGAAATACTTCATATGACCATCACTATGCATGGAGAGCTAAGTTCTATCATACGGTGGAATTTATTCAAATAGGGAGTGACTATGATACGACCGGTCACTCACTAAATGAAACCCGAGCTCGGGGACAAGCCATCACACTAAAGTCAAAAAAGGATTGATACATGACAATCCTTTACATAACTCCAGATTCCCAGAGCGCAGACTGGAGTATAAACTTACAAATACGGTTTTGAAAAGGGTGGATCCGTCCACCTAATGACTTCGCCCGTATTAGAACCAAGTTTGAGGAGGATGGACCCATCCATCTAACAACCTCACTTGTTAACTCAGGGTGGATGTGATCCGACCATCCACGATCCGGATACGTCTTTCGTTCCCGGAGTGCGAACAAAATTCAAAAACTCACAACATATGTGATTGACCGTCTGTTTACCAACTCCAAATTCCTAGAGTGCGAACCAGAGTATAAACGTCAACTAACTCTAAGTTCCCAGAGTGCGGGCTGGAGTATAAACATCACTTAACTCCGGATTCTCAGAATGTGAACCGGAGTATCAACATAACACCAACTCCAAATCCCCAAAGTGCGAATTAGAGTATAAACGTTAACTCAAAATCCCCGTAGAGTGGATTGAAGTTTGACATGAGCCGGATTGGGATCGACCGTCCATAAAATTGCTTAAGTCCCCATAGCGTGGACGCATCCTTGTAACCCAAGCAGGCGTGATCAACCGCCAACGCACAAGTGCAATCCCCGGAGCGTGGATACAATCATCGATAAAAGAGCGAGTGTGATACAACCACTCGAATTCTCCATGTTTTAGCAATTAATTCAACGATGCTAAGCATGATGCATTAAAGGCGAAATACGACCGCTATCCGATCTTTTCAACTCATCCCTAAAACTGGGGGCAGAACTTAAGTGTCAATCACTGACTGAAGCAGTACAACATCGGAGTTCAACTTAATATCCAGTCATGACTTGCGGCCATGATTTCAGAGCTTGACGGATAAACTCAAACGAGATTCAAAAGTTGAAACTTCACAAGTGTACTGAACAAGGAATTCAAATGCTGGAACACTTAAACAAATAAACACACATCAAGTTCAAAACAAAATAAAGTTTCATTTCAACTACTTGTGAAAAGAAATTATGTACAAGTTGATTCCAAAATTCCTACTAGCGGGGGCCGAACCCGCATCTATACATGGCCTATGAAAGAAAGACTAAAGTAGATTCCTACCTATCTACCAAAAATAAACCGAAGAAGCGCGTCTACTCTCTTTTCTTTTTCGGCTTCCTTTTTGGTGTAGACCCACTGGAGCTGCCACTTATCTTTCTTTTCGAGCCTTTGCCTTTCGGCGGCCGATCTCCAGTAGGGGGCATGATATCAACTTCTTCATCCGAGCTCAAGTGTACGGGAATGCTCCCTGAAGGTGGAGTCGGAGGAACTGGGTCGACTATATGAGGCGGGATAGGCACACTGGTATTAATAACTGTACCACCAGGTGATATCATCCTTAACGGGGCTGGACCAGGTACCGCCATCCCACCTCCAAAACTATCGCCACGAGTCGTTGCCTCCATTTCAGCGTTGATTTCGACCAATATTTCTTCTTCATAAATTACTTGGGCCTCGCTGGGAGCATCAGTGGTTGACATTGAAGAGCCATTAGTAGGTGCACCTCCACCCATAACAAATGGTAGGTCCACAAAGGGGTCGTTATGATGACCGAGGAGTTCATCCATTATCTGCTCGTTAAAAATAAGCGTACTCATGCGTTCCATCAATCGGTGCAGTTGTAGTTATGGTGGTTGCTTCATTGATGATGGCCTCCTGCGCTTGATGTGATTCTTGAGTTGCAGGAGGCGCGATCGGTGTAATTCCAGTCACTGGATAGAGAAAAAAGGAGAACTGTTAGTAACTACTTCAGATGACAATTCCGATTTTGGATAAGCATAGAGAATGTTCAGAGTACCTTCCTCAGTTTGACTCGTGGACAGCTGAACGGCTTCAGAAACTTGTTCTCTAGCCGGAAATAACTGTGGCTGATCCGGATTGTAAGCAGGAACTGATTGGGAATCAACCACAGGTGCAGATTCAGGTTGGGTTGGCACAGGAACTTCAACACTTGCGTCGTGGTGCTCAACACCTGAACCTTCTTCGGCCTCCGAGTGTTGGGTGCCGAGCCTTTCTTTCTCATGTGAAATCATCGACTCATGGAGAATCTTTCTTTCATCTTCATTTAGCATACGATTCTCTCATCGATTGATTTACCCTGATGCACCGCCTTCTCCTCCTCAACCAATCGGCCACAAGCATTGTATAGATGTGTTGGGTAGTTGTCGAGCCAGGCTAGATTTCTATGCCTCGGTATTTTAGCATTGTAAGTTATCAAGAGATCTTTTATATCCGTCTCTAGCCTGGACTCAACCGATTTAATTTTCCCCTCGACCTCTGTCTCCACCACCCGGACCTTAGCCGTTGCCACGTCCCGTTCGCCCCGAAGCACTACGGCCTGTTCACAAGCCTCTTAGGCCGCTCTATTTGCATTATCTTTTTCTTTGATGATTTCAGAAAATTTAGCTTTGAGCTCAGCAAGTTCTTTCAGAGCGGCGTCCCATTCAGCTGTGACAGTGGTGTTTCAGTGGCCCATTTGCTCCACCAAGGCAAAGTGTGTCTGCCTCATCCTCTCCATGGCCAAGTTCGCCTCATCGGCCTTTTTGGTGGCCTCTATCTCTGATTTCCAAGAGGACTCGACTTCATCATTAAGCACTTGGACGATGCGGTCCTTCTGGGCGAGATCAGATTCTAACTTTTCAATTATTTTAGCCCGTTCGAAGGCCACCTTTAACGCTTTTCTGCATCCTTTGCCCTCTCTTTGTACTGGGAATAGATGTCATGAATGTAATAATGCATTGTGTTCACTGCCTCCGATGGAATTCTCTTTAAGTGAGGGGGGAGAATGTAGCCGTCAAAGCATATATTTGGGAAATCCTTCTTTAGCTGAGCGATTCTAGTAGCCCCTTCCCCGGTGGGCTCAGTGATAGCTTGCTCAGCGACGACGGGAGGCTCAACCTCAGTTCTATGGCGTTGCGAATCAGATCGAGAAGCATGCGAAGATGGTTTGTGACGAGAGGGCTCTACCGGCTGTTTTCCTTGGCCCGAAGGTTGCGTAGGGATTCTAGGAGGAGGAGAGCAGGATCAGATCGATGTCTGTAGTCCTTATCCCTATCTCTCTCATGACGTTCCTGGCTAGAGTACCCACGATCGTGGTTTCTATCTTCCTCTCTCCTACGTGACTCATAATACGAAGAAGATCGGCTAACTGAGCGAAGACTCCCTAACATCGACCCTCGTCCGGATATCGTATCTGTAAAAATGAAAGAGAAGCAGAGTTAGTGGTTTCTTGAATTGAAAAACTTGAGATTGGAAATCGTGTAGTGTCATGAAGTGTGTATGTATGTGCAACCCCCCGACCAACCGGAAATGTCGGCCGCACTTATAGGAAGCGACTTTCTTAGATCAAGAGCATTATCAAGCTCCTCAAACCCAGTGTCGTGTTGAAGTGACACATAATCCGGAATCGGAATATCGGCAAGCCCTTCAAAAGGACTCTCTGTTGGCGAGGAAGGAGCCTCTGAGATTCTAATGCCGGGAAATGGCAAAGAAACCACAACTGATTTCCACCTCGAAGACTTAGGATGTTTATAAGCAGCGGCCTTGCCTTTTCTTCTTCCTTTTGTCGCTTGAAATTCGGCCGAAGACCCAGCAACAAGTTCATCATCCGTGGGCGTTCTCTCTTCATCACCTCCTTCAGTTATTACGACCCCGAGTGTTTTGCATTTCAACTGCTTCTTCGAGGCTGCCCTCAGTGTTCCCTCAAGCCTTATGCTTTGATTCTGCTCAATCAGTCCAACGATTCTCAAATTTCTGTCAGTTAGAACCGAATCGATGTCCCTTATTTCACTCGGAACTTCTTGAAGGACCCTTACTATTTCTTTGAAGTACCCGCCTTCAGGTCGTAAAATTGCGGCTATAAAGAAAAGAAGATATTAGTTTTACATCAACTACTATTATCTTGATAATTCTTGGAGAAGACTGCAACACTTACGTCTGACTAACCATCGGCTGGCAAATCCTGGGGGGCATCGGACGTAGAACATTCTATTTTAAAGTAACTCAGCCTTGTCCAGGATCCAGTTACTACTTGACAATTCCTGACCGCCTCCAAGAATGTAAAAGATGGGCTATCTCCCCTACTCTTGATGTTAAAAAGATATCTAATCTCTGTTGGAGCCGGTGGCCGAAAGAGATGATCCATGAATATAATAAATAAACTATTCAGAGTAGCGTATCCATTAGGGTGTAGTTGTGATGGGGCGATTCTGAGAAAAGACAACACTTCTCTAATGTATTGGTTAAATGGAGGAAGTGTGCCTGTTGTGCATGCATGACGATTAAAGGCAATAAACCCCTCCGGGGGAGCGTGCGGTCTATCGTTAGGTCCCGACAGTAATACATCGTCCAATGACAAACCATGCCTTAGGCATATTTGTCCCAACATGTCTTCAGAGACGTTGGACAGAACAGAATCTTGGGGATTATTGATGAATGTAACATCAGGCAGCTCGTCCGGAGCTGAATCTATAACTTCGACAGTGATGGTCGGTATCTCTAGGACAAAAGGAGATGAACTCTGAAGCTCCTGTTGCTGTGAACTTGTGGACTCCATAACTAATCAACTCATTAAAACCCATCATTAGACGATAGTAAGCCCGTGTGTTCCCCAGTGTGAAGTGTGTGAATGTGGTGCAGTGCGGTGCTACACGTTATTTGAAGAATTCTACAGAGATAAAGAAAACATTCAAATGATGAGACTTCGGAATTTAAGCGGGGTGACTGTCATTGCTGACCGTCACAGCCGCGCCATCCAGACTTTAGCGGCCGATCCAAGTTAAGGTTTATTGAGTTCGGTTAAGTTACAGTTCCATCAACGAGCTCCAAAGGGCAGTCAAATGTACAGTTTAACAGTTAAACAGTTAAATCCAGTTATCCAAGGCTAAAAGCTCATCGGAGTCAAATGTTTAAGTATGCAAATGGCCACTAGTTCGTATCCATCAACTTTCAACTTGAATCGTCCCGCCAA
Organism: Allium fistulosum; assembly: GCA_030737815.1. NCBI lineage: Eukaryota > Viridiplantae > Streptophyta > Magnoliopsida > Asparagales > Amaryllidaceae > Allium > Allium fistulosum. The sequence goes on from CM060902.1 coordinate 1,183,670,519, forward strand.
AGTTTGCGTTCGTATCAGTCCAGAGCAGTGGATTTCGTATCGACCCGGAAGCCTTCATTCGAATCAATCCGGAAGCCTTCGTTCGAATCGATCCGGGATCCTTCATTCGAATCGATCCGGGAGCCTTCGTTCAAATCGATCCCGAAACCCACATTCGAGTCGATCTAAAAGCCCTGGTTCGCATCGATCCCGAAGCCTCGGCTTTGTATCGATCACCTCGGGCCGCTCCACTTCGTAGAAGTCGAAGGCAAGCGACTTCACGTCGATCCTTCCTGAATCGATACGATTCCTCCTTTCATCACAGATCGATATGAGTGTTTCTTCCTCGTATCACTCCACGTTTCTTCTTCCCCAAACAGCCTAAACGCCATTATCACTCCATTAACCTCACTCTGACCCAACTCCGGCAACAGCGTCACCAAAATCGGCCACGAAGTTAGATGACGTGGTTCAAAACTCGAATCTCATTATTGTGATGTGGGTTTATGGGTTAATTACCTAATTAGTGTAGTTGGTTCTAGAAATTAACAGGTTAAATGGCTTGAAGAAGAAGGCACTTTCACTTTTTCCTTGATCGATGCAAAAACAGTTCGTGAAAGCAAAAAGCAAGTGAAAAATTTTCTAAGTACGAAAGCGGTATTTATATGGACCCATGGAAGGAGGAAAATGATTCGTCTCCCAGTCATCGCGACCGATTCTAACCGGTTTCACCCCTGATCTATACGAATTGGCTATTCGTATCCAACAGCTCGAGCTTTATCGATACGAAATGTGCAACGAAGATTATTCTGAAACATTGGATTCCATCGATACGAAGCACTTATTCGTATCCACTGTTTTCGACTCCATTCGAGATGCATCGATACGAATTGCACTGTTCATATCCATCGACGCACGACCCATGAAGACTCGTATTCATCGATACGAATAGTACCCGAAGAACCAGTTGCTCTATCGCATCCCTTATAAGACCATCAATGCGAAAATGATCTCTCGACCTTTCATGTCGATCCAGGACAGGATCGATACGAAGGAGCATCCCAGAAACAACCGTCAAGCGTTGTTACAAATCGAATTTCACATCGATCCAGGAGAGGATCGATACGGGATTCGATATGGAAAAACTGACAACGACTTGTGAACGTGCGAACGTCAACAAGAGTCAGGTTAACGTATATGCAATAGCTAATCAATATCATACAACAATCAATTACAACAGCACACAGTACAACAGTTGGCAGTCTACAGTTCATAATTTATGTCTCTATGGATCAATCAAAGATTACAACTTCTAACGAGGAGATGATAACTATTTAACAAGTTAGATGGAACTATTCAGAGTGAAGATTGCAGCTTTTCAAAGCACGTCGTGTTCTCACAAGACGTACTTTGGGGGGGCAAATGTTATCCTGCCTTTTGGCAAGGCCGCAATACCAGGAACTCAACTGGAAACCAAGGATAGTCCGTCCTGAAGATCGGTTATACGCAGCTTTGCTATGGATATCGATAAATTTTGTCCGAGTCCGGATCAAGCTACAATTGGCAAGACATAACAAGCAAAGCTGTGAAAGCCAACGTTCCAAGTTTCAAGTCAACCGGAGTGCGTATGCTCGAGATATGATCGATACAATTCAAAAAAGCAAACTGTTCGAATCCATCGATAGCCACCTTGTTCGTATCCATAAAGCAACCAGGGAATAGCTGACTTCGTATCGATCTTATTTGAATCGATCAGAGGCGCGCGATTTCGTATCGATCAGGAGAACTACACTCTTCGTATCTATCAACCGAAAGGCTTTCTTCGTATCCATACAACATCGACTCTTCGTATCCATCCATCGATATCATCTCACATCCATCTGTTCGTATCCATCACATTATCAGTTGTTCGTATCCATCAAGTTGGAACAACTTCGATCGATACGAACAGGACCACACAATCGATACGAGCCATGCAATTTGGATCGATACGAATAGAGCCATGGTGCTCGATACGAACTGAGTCACTTCCATTGATACGAATTGAGCCGCTTCCATCGATACGAACGAGGCAACGGTCTTCGATACGAACAAGGCAAAAACCTTGGGATGACTCGGTCAACTCGGCATCGAAAGTGGAGCGATCCAAAAATCAAGCACCACGTCAACTCGCAGGCACATGCTCAACATCGAGTCGAAATGATCGGTACGAACTGTATCGATACGAAGGGAATAGAGACCGAAAAACTCTAATTTGCATCGATCATAACTTGCAATCCACAAGTCCAAATGCCACCAAATTTTCACAGGAGCTTGCGTACATCATCAACAATGTTCATGATCAATTTCGACTCAGTTGGGCCAACCTTGATCGATACGAAATTGGTTCGAATCGATCACGGACCGAGTGCAAATCATGTGGGATCGATCGCGTGGGCCCACACACCTGCCAAAAGAGGTCTCCCGAGATCTAAGCGAGATATTTGCAGCCTACGCCTATAAATAACAGCCCAGAGCCTACAGAAAAGGGATCTTTTGGCTCTTTGACGTCCAGACTCTGCCGAATTCACCATTGTATTCAAATTCCACTGTTCTACTCGAAATTTACTGCTGTAATTCGCTGTAACCAGCAACCAAAAGTTAATAAAGATCAATCATTTCATAGTGGACGTAGGCAACACACCGAACCACTCTAAATTTCTGTGTTTCTGCGTACTTTCTTATTTGTTTTTGAAGTGTTTATTAGATAATTCTCTTTTTCCATTTAATTTCTTCATTTTATCTCTTCAAACCGTTCCGAAGAGTGTTGTGCCCAATTTTGGTACAAACAAAGAGGGTTTGGGATACATGCCGATGGATCTGGATTTCAGAGCGGATGATGCTGGACATTTCCATTTGGTCTGTACTTAACTGTTCGATTAAGTACAAGACCAAGGTGGATGATATTAACCATAGTGGAGTGATCAATGTCCATTACTATTTTCGATTGGAGATTTAGTCGATATGTGGCTTGGACATTGATGAGATATCATGGTGCACGATGTGATGGTTTGTTCGTGCGACCAGTTAAGAGATATGATGTTATTACCCTATGGCAAGTGGTAATGATGGTGAGGTAGGGATGTGGTGCTTCGACTTAGTGATTTTGATGGTGAGGCAGGGATGTGATGCTTCGACTTGGTAGTTTGATACTGCAGATAGTGACTCGGTGATGTATGTAGTAGGCTCCAGGATGATAGTATCAGGATTGTATGGATCATGCTAGATCTCAGTCTTTGGATGGCATGATAATATGGTTCTTTGATCGGGAGCTTAAGCAGAGAGCAAGATCGAGGATGGAAACTTGGATTGGAGCGAGGCTATAGATAGTGGACTGGATTGAGTGTTAGGGCTCGTGACCAAAAAATTTAGTGAACCAGTAGGGCTCGGATCCGTATCGAGTAAGTAGGACTCGATGGATGTTTTGTGCCTCGGGATCATTGATGACACAGAGTGTTCTGGTTTTTTTCAAAGCAAGAGTACTATTTACGGAGGCACCCGAATGCTGGTAGCGCCAGTCTGTACTCTGGACCGGTAGGGTCTAGGTCAGGTGGTACAGAGGTATCACAAGAGACAATCGTGCAGGGTTTCTAACCAGTGAGTATGGTGAAAACAATCGAGAATCCGGATTTCCACTAGTCCTTGACAATCTCATAGGGTCATATGAGTCATCATATATCTAGCACATTGGGTGACAGTTAGTATTGTTTGATGGATGCTATGTTTGTTATGGTTTCTCACTAGTCACCTATCACCCTACGGATGTCACACTAGGTAGGTATTGTGGTAGGTATACATAGATACCCAGACTTGACTTAGTGTGGAGTAGGTATGGATTGAGATACCTAAACATTTGAAGTTTACTTAGTATGGAGTAGGGACTATAGGTGGAGATACCTAGGCACCCTGACAGATAGTGAGTATGGTATACCCTTTTTACGATGTTATAGAGTAGCATATTACTTATGTTAATGTGCGGACTCTGTGGTAGCAGGGACAGGTCAGGTATGGTTTATATACCCTCTGTTCCGTATATTATCAAGTTATATAGTATTTTTGAGATTTGATATTGCTCACACCAGACTGTTGTCTGACTCAAGGTTTTATGCTTTGTTTCTTATTAACTCGGGTACTCTTAAATGAGTAGATTGAGAGCAGATGGATGATTATGGAGCTCTACAGGTGGACCGATAGGAAGTGACGGTTATCTATACTTATATGTGCATTTGTTATTATATTTCCACTCGGTAACACTGTGGAGCCTTGACTGTGTTGATTTACTATTATGAGACAGTGTACCAGTTAGTTTACTCTCCCGTTGTATAAACTATACTATAGTGTTGTATAACTTTGTGGATCTTTATTCAGATGATTATTTCACATTATTATTACTGTCTCTATTATTTTATACCTGTATTGATTATTATATTTACTCTTATGCGATGTGAGATATGCGACAAGTAATTTGGTTATTTGATGCTTCCTTTTTCTTCTTTTCCATTCTTTTCTCTTCTATTTCTTCATCTTATTTCTTTTTCTTTCCTTTGACTACCGTTCTACACCATAGGTGTAGGGCGGTCGTTACAATTATGCCCCGAGTAAGGGGTAGGTCTGATCCAGCCCACAAAGAGAGGGACATTATGCCCCTGAACAGGGGGCAGGTAAGATTCAACCCAGGGGTAGATCAGCTGAGGATGGTACGCCCCTAGATAAGGGGCAGATTATACCCAATCTACGGTTCAATCGGTAAAAGATATTGTGGCTACAAATATGGGGGCAGGACATGCCAATAGATAGTCGAGCTGGTGCTGGATTCAACATCTTGAATCGGGTCACGCTAAAATGCATTGAAATGTCGCAACCTGAAGGGCTAAGATTAGAAAGCAAACCCAAGGCAAAAGCAGGCGAGTATACTACATGGAACGTACTAGTAATCAGGTGCAAATCTGAATACTACTCAAGGCTCACTAGGTATATATCAAGAACTAAGTTATCAATTCTTTGTTAATGATCTTACGTGTTATTTGTCTTAGCATATTATCGCAAAAAATCACAATATGGGTCAGGATGCAAAATTAACATTTCCCAAAAATTAAATTATGAGTTCGGTACAAAACTAAGCACGATCACATTATGCTCTGCAAAAATGCGATGCTGCGATTGAGGAGGAAATTAGCTCTCTAGCTCAGTAATCAGCACTAACGATCGGAAGTGAGAAAACCCACCATGAGTAGATTTTGGCAGATAACACCGAGATCATAATTTGCCCCAACCCAGACGTTTTCATAATCTACGGATCTATACTCATAATCTGCCTGATAATACAGAAAAGACAAGTCAAGTCCATGCCAAAGGAATCCGAAAACATCAATCGCACGTTGTCGGCCGATTTTTGCTATTTTGGTCTTTACTTTTTCCTTATAAAGCTTTTCCAAAAGGGTTTCCATCCACCCCGTCTTGGGAATCTGCGATGGAGTCCAATCGGGCCTTACATTCCAAACCATATATTTTGTTTTCTAAGGCATTTATCTGCCTCATAGCCATTTTTCTAATCCTTTCAGTTTCGTGCAAGAGTTGTTCCCTAGAATTTTCAACATCCCTAGAGAAGGGACCAAAGAATTCATCCTTATTGGACAAGAATGGGGAAACTCGAGTATCTGGCGTCCCTGATTCTCCCTTAAAGTAATCCTCTAAGTCTCTAATCTTAGCCTCATAGTGAGCCTTGACATCATTCTTCCACATAAGAATCTCATATGAATCAGCCCTAGGTGGAAGCACAGGGACTACATCCAACCTGAAAGGGTTCTAGGAAGCTGGAATTATAGGAGAAATTTCCTCTACACTCATACGCAACATCATCATTCTATCCCTCTCTACAATCCTTTTCTTCAGTTTGATAATCTCTTCTCTGTATAGGGCACCATATATACTCTTAGCATTTATTAATAAATCTTCCAACTCCCCTATTCTGAGCTGGACAGAACTCAACTTCTTTTGCAAAATGACTACCTTTAAATCCTAAACAGAATAAATAAGCTTGAGAAGGATGAGTAAGTCCATCAGTACCAAAATCGAATGAGAATATAAAATAAATAAAGTGGGGCTACTAAAAAGGTTCGCTTATTTTCCACAAAGAAATATTAGATAGAAATCTAATATCCCAGTCAAATCAAGTACTTCAAAAAGTGTTTTCCTTATACTAAAAGTCTTAATAATTGAACGTTAAATTTGAGTAGTGTTAGGGAGAGGTAAAGCCGCGTTAGTAACAAAGGTCTGTCGGGGGTTATAACGAGCTCCTGCCCAAGGATCCTAAGCTAGATCAACTATCACTTCAAAACCCTCTTTGTCATTCAGAAAGCTTTGATCCAATGCTAGGTAGAAAAATTCCAAAATGTTTCTTAATCGTTGCAATAATGTATTAGCCTTCTTGCTCTTAGTTTTCTCTTGCTTGAGATTATCCGAGTAAGAAGCAACTCTATCCTTAGAGGCCAATAATGCGCTCTCGATTTCATATACTTTTAATGCTACTTTTCTTTTTATGTCATTTTAAGTCTCTATTAGTTGGGCCTTTGTCTTCATATCCTCATTTGAAAATCACTAAATAACCTCATAGCAATGACCTTCCAACCATCACCATAAAGAAAAGAAGATTCCGAACTCATCAGAGGAACATAAGCGATGTCTAATTTAGGCACCTCAATCAATTTCCTAAGTTCAGCAGCCTCCAGTTCACCAAACAGTTTAGTGATATCAGCAGACATGTCCTCCACTTATTTTTTATACTTAGCAATTTTTCCCTATATATTATGCCATAAAGCTCTTCGTCCACCTATATGGTCTGTTCTATCCTTTCTAGTTTAAATGCAGCATCTCCCGACCATGAGCGCAATCTCCAATTGTAATCATACCGACGCTTGAGAGCACTTTGAGCGTTGGCAAGCTCTTCGTGATTAAACTTTAGCTCTGTTTTGAGCCTCTCAACATCGTATCTGAGCTGAGCAACATCAGCCTCAAAAGCGTCTTAGTGTTGGATACAGTTAGCACTGAATAGAGCTCACATGAGCTTGAGTCAAAGCATCATTAAAATAAAACTTTGTTACTTAATCAGAGCATAATAGATTAAGTCTCGATATCAAAACGTTTGTTACATCGTATATGCTTAGCCACATGTTTGAAAATTACATAAAAATTAACAAAAACATGGGAAGACTATTTGTCAACCAAAGATCTAGACTTAAGCCTAAACTATGATAGATCACGACTATCAGGTGGGAAAGAACCACTCTCTGACATGTGATGCCATCGATGCAAAACAAAATCACTAAGGGCCCCCTTCTCTCGAACTACTTGATTTACTCGGGCTAATAACTCCGCAATCTAATTCCTAAGATCCGAGCAAGTCTGGTCTAATTCCTTTTCACGCCTAACCATGGATGCTGTACTTAACCCAAGATGATCTAATGTGTATTCCTCAAGCCTAGCCTTGGTTTCCCTCAACAGTTTTGATATCACATCCTCCTAATAATACTAAACAAAATATTAAGGAGAACATAATCATTCAAATATAAAAATACCATGTCACATAACAAACAACCATCTAAACTTCTTGATTTCAAGTACAACAAGAACACAAAAGGATGTCTGGGGTTAATCATCTAATCTTATCAGAGAAGGTGAGTTAAACTTGTTTACAAGTTGATATTGCTCATCAAATTGCAGTATCTATTGATCTACATCGGCTTTTTTCTTCTTTTCTTGGGAAAGGCACTCAAAACCACTTGGGTCAACATCCTCTCCCTTAGCCACCTTTGCTTTCCACTTATTCTGGCAATATGCAAAAATCGAGTCCGCCACAGATTCATCTTTCACAAATTCAGGCTAAACTTCTATCTTGTATTGACGTCTAGCTAAAGAATGAAAGCCATAAGTTACACCTGAAATGATAATGTCGAGTTCTTTATTGGAATTTTCCAGCTCCTCTTTAATCTTGGCTAGAACTTCACCCTTTTCCTTCAACTCATGCACCTTTGCAGCTCGAGCATCCTCAACAGCCTTAAGCTACATCTTGGCCTTCTCAACCTACTCAAGAAGCACTCTGGCCTCTTCCTCCGCCTTGACCTTAATAGAAGCCAATGCACACTCCTTGATTCACACGCTTTCATCATCAAGGCCCCAGACTACAAGAGTGGAAAACACGAAACTACATGAGTCACAAACCAACGCAGTGTGAAAGAGAAACTGTAACGACCCATATTTTAAACTTTTTAGAAATGTTAAATTTAATATAATTATTGATTAAAAATGGTTAGAAATAAAGATTTTATGATTTATTAATGTAAAAAAATTTAGGATATAGAACACGATCTTAAATAAATGCTAAGACAATTAATTTTAATAAGGTAGAGGATTGTAATCCATATTAGAATATAATTTAATGATATTGGTTTGAATACGGTTTATTTAATAATTGTTTGAATGTAAGTTCCATTGATTGTAATAATAGATGTTAATTCCATTGATTGTAATAATAGATGTTAATATAAGAATGGAATAATTTAACAAGTAAATGTTGGAAAATAGGAAATGAACAGAAAATAGTTGTGGTATAATGAGAATTCCTGTCACGATCCAAATTTCAACGTTCGAAAATCGACACCCGTACTTCACTTGTACTCGTATACCGCAGATTCAATCGTTGAAATTCGACTCGTGCCGGAGCTTGTAACACATTAAGTATAACAACACAGCGGAAGAAAGAAATGAATGATATCATATACATCACAAATGATACAATATCCAGAATATGATATACAACAATGATATCTATATGATACAAGAATATCAGAGACAAATAATGTTACAGCGGAAACAACAGAAGTGATAACTCCAACCGATACTTAAAAGAGAATGAGTCCAACAACTCCAACATCAAGCTCGAACCACCATCACGTTGTACCAAGGTAAGCAAGTGTAGTCCATGAACTCCAAAAACTGAACTAGCTCCAAATAATATACTAAACCTGACTATTTGAAAAACCCAACTCTAGACTGCCCGTGAGAAATTGTAGGCACCCAGATTTTAGGAAGGGAACAATAAACTCCAGGTCAGTCATGGGACTGGTATGAGTAACAAAAACAGTTGTTTGTGTAAAAAAAGTTTATAATAGAAATTCGACATGCTTTTGAAAAATGAAACTACCATAAGACCTCCCACCACACACACAATGCAATCGCAGACTTGGAGGAGATTTCTTCTTATGATAGTCAAATATGCTTAATATAAGAAAACTCTTTTGATATTATTACTAGTGCATAGTGTGAAAATCCTTTCGAAAATATAATATTAATCTTAGCCAGCATAGGTACCATTATATTATGCCTGCTATAGCTGCCATGTTAAATGGCAGGTTCTACAACTAAAACCGTACTGAGTTCGTATTGGGAATTGGATTTCCAACAAATGGTCAGGCTAAGGAACTTCCTACTGCCACATGGATACGCCTCTGGAGGGACGTCCCAAGAACTAACTAGTTCTCTGCCAACACAAGGTCGGGTTACCTCTTACTAGGTAACTACTACACGAGTATGCCACCCCCCGGTCGTTTGTGACCTTTATCCGAGGGCCCTCGATCACAAAGCAACAATCACACAGTAAATGAGATTGGAGCAACCACACAGGTAAAATATCTAGGCTCCATACCATGATACCACCTTTTTCCAGAAGGAAATGACATACCCTAAAGGGTGCGACCCTCATAACCTTTCCGCATCTTTCCTGTTTCGACCACTACCGGTTTGTGAGGCTCGATGAGGTCTCATCCACAAAGCTACGCTTTACACGAAAGCCATGCTTTGATCAACAAATGATCAGCAACACACAGCAACACTTAGCATGCAACATTACCAATTTGGGAGTATATCACTGATAACCTTCAACTACATAACCTCTGAGCTCGTACGTCTCAAAGAAGGGTGTTAAGCTAAGAGAATAAATTCTCCGCCACAAACAGATATGTATTTGAAAGAAATCTGCTTTATATCTCAAAGTGTAGTGTCAAACATACGGCCATACAAGTTTGTTCCGGGTTAGAACAGAACCGAAGGCACTTCCAAAGAAGCCCTTGCAATCCAGGTATTTACAATCCCGATCGGACTTCCCATCACATATGGAGATCTCTATACCAAAGCAACTCAGTGCAGAGACAATCGATAGGTTATCCTACCGTTCTCGCAAACACCCGGTCTTCAACACCGGTCTTCAAATGCTATCCATTTACGTCGTATCACTATTCGGAATGGGTTATGTGACACAAAGTCCTCTCCCGGCTAGCCCGAATGGTGAGCGCTTAATTTTAAAAACATATGGATATTGGGATTTCAGTTAAGTCACAACTTATTACCCAAAACTTCTCTTTCAAATGGTTTAAACAAATTACCATTTTCAATCTTTTACACAAAAAGATTCATTTCACAAAGTTTACCCAGTTTCACAAAGATCTATTGATAGATTTTCAAATCGATTTCCATTCCAATTTGGATTAACTCGTTAAATCTTTAAATCAAAGATTTAACTTATAGCTTTCAAAACACGTTTCCAAAGATTTTTCATAACTTGGAAAACCATTTCCAATTCAAACTTGAAATTCCTTTAATTTAAATTGGAATTTCATTTCTTATATGAAAGCTTTTACCATTTGAAAACAAAAAGTTTTCATTTTGGAAAATCTGATTCATTTATACGAGTTAAAGTCCTTGGGTTAAATTCAAATTTTCAAAATTATACTTTTAGAATGGTTTAAATTCATATAAACACATTTATAACATCTTAACCATAATTTCCAAACATGGAATTCAATTCCAAATTTTGAATTCAAATTCAAATTAAATTATTTGAATTGAAAAGCTTTACCAAGTTATTCAAAATTACTTTCCTCTTTAAAACTTCTTTCCAAAGCTTTTCATTCCATTTTCAAAATTGAAATTAAAATTTCAATTTCAAAACATTTTATTAAATTCAAATTATCTGTGGCCTAACCGATTTCCACGTGAAATCCATATTTGTGTGTGTAAAAGTATGGTCCAGGGGTTTCACACACAATAATGCAACATTATTCAATCATCATAGATTCAAATACAAAAATATAGTTGATAAGCGGTATAAACTATAACGCTTTCATTCATTCACAGATTCACAGATGATATACAAATGTATCACAAATAAATGAATAAATTATACATAGCTCAATCCACAGAACAAAATATCACAGATCAGATAGGACAATCAATTTAAGGCATCTCATACAATACAATCATTCATAAGTAAGGTTAAATATTCAATAATCATTTATAAGCAGGATTGATTAATTGTTTAATCCTAATTAATTCAATTTATTTCGAATTAAATTAACTACTTATGAATTAATTATCCAATCCTAATAAATTAATCACAAATCATTTGATATAAATTAATTTACCAAACACCTTAATTAATTATTCTTAATTAATAAATTATTCTTAATTAATCACATTAATTAAATTAACCTCTAAACCAATTGCATAATTAATTAACCCCTTAATTAATTATTTTAAGACATTAAACCTTTAATTATTTAATTAATCTTAATTAATCACAATTATAAATTAATCCTTTAATTACTAACAAATAATTATACTCAAATTTCTAATCATCATTCAATTAATTACATCCAGTAATTATCTATTTATTACTTCTCTAAGTAATTATACTTTCCAAATCGTCAAGTGATTATTCTAAATTAATTATTCCTAAGTAATTAACTTAAACTAATTCAATTACACTCAATTAATTGTACTAAAAATTAATTACGTAATTACTTCCATAAAGTAATTATACTTAACCATTCCACAAATGATTATTATTAAATTAAGAAATCTAATTTATTGTTAAAATTAATCACATTAATTAATTATTTAAATAATCTTAGTTAATGACCTTCATTAACTAATAACAATTCTTTAATTACTTTGCTAAAGAAATTACTTACATTAATCATTATTAATCAAAATTGATTAATTATTAATAACTCATTGATTAAAAGAGTTAAAATCAAATTTTCTTTTAACTTCACATATTTAAAGTATATTTTAACATTAAACCTTATTTAAACATTTAAAGTTATAAAACTTTATTTAATTTAAAAATCTAGAATTCCACTTCAGATTTCAGTCCAGGTTTAAAACTTTTGATTTAAAACTTAGTTTAAAACCTTGCTTTATAATTTAATTTTAAATTTTTAAGTTTTAAAAACAGAACAGGTTTAAAACTTGTACGACATATTAACCCGAGCCTCATCAATATTTGCTTCGAGTTCAACACCTAAACGATTCGAGCTAAACACTCGACTTACTCGAGTCAAACTCGAGATCAGCCTGCTCCATCCCCAGACGAAATAAACATCCAAATCATCAAGCCCAAGTACTCGTGCACATGCACGACGCCGCCGTTCATCACCAGTCAACGCTGCATCGACGAGCAAGTCGACGATCACCCCCAGACCATTTCCCGACCACTAGCACGACGTCGTCCACTCGAAATCGAAATCGAGTATGTTAACCAAACCTAGAACCAAAAGAGCAACACCTGAAAACCACTCGACCTCGCCTCTCCGACCATCAGAACACCGGAGCCTCCGGCCACGACCTCGCCATCACCCTCGCTTCCATCTCCCAAAGTCTGGTGGAGCTCGATCCACCAGAGACACCATGGTGATTACATCTCCGACCATGACCAAAAACTAGGGTTAAAAACAATTCCAACCACCCATCATCACCACAGTAACTTGATCACCATTCCAACATTTTTCCCAAAGTCTCTGATCCTCCCTCTACCTCTGGTGAAGACCAAGACTTCCCAGATCACTGAGATCACCAGAGACAACCCAAAATACAAAATCTGATCAACCTCCAACTACTTACATATCCCAAAACTAAAAATAGTAATTTTTGTTTCAAAAATCAAGTTTTAGTTTAAGCATTTGATTCATATACCTGAATCCATGAATCATGATAATTGAATTTTATCTTATTTAAGTTTGCACAGTTATTTTATTATTTCCAGACGCAATACAAATTATTTTAACTTAAACAAGGTTTTTTAAACTAAAATCTATGATATTACAAACATATTTTGTTCAAGACTTAAGTACTAATAAAGATTGGATCAAGAGCAATTGATTTATGATTAGATCTAGAACCTGGAAACTAAGATCAGAGAAAGCATCCAGACACATAGCAATACACACAACGAAATATTCATATATATACACATAGAGTTTGAAAATATATACACAAACATACTTGTTTCAGAGATGAACATGCAACAGAATCATCTACTTAAATTTTAAAACAGTGATGTTACTCACCTTGATTTTCCAGAAATGAACAGAGCTTTTCTTTATCTTGAACTGGAACTATAATCCTTCTTCTTTCATTCTCCGGTTTGAATTGATTTGTATTGTTGTTTATGTTAAATTATTGTTTGAGTTTTAAGATGATGTTATTTTAAACTTTGCTCAGCTTGAAATGGTCGAACTGAGATGAAAATTGATATATGGAAAGGAAGCTTACAGGGGATATATTTTGTTTGTACAATATAGGACAGATATTTTTTTTATTTGTTTAGAGATTTTTCTTTGTATGTTGGCTATGCAGATTTCTTTGGTAGCTGAGATGATATTTCCCTTGTGTACTAAGGAGGCTAGCATTAATCACCTTTGTCTTCTATCTTCTTTTCCAAGTGTTCATACTTATCCAATTTCATATGTATATTACTTGTTTCATACTATCCATATTTGTTCATATTTAAGTATATATATATATATATATATATATATATATATATATTTCTTTCTTCCTTTGCTTTGTCTTATTACTTTATAAACTAAATGAATTTAATATGTTGGTAAAATTTATCTAATGTGTTTACTTTATATTTTTATAATTTATCTTATATATTTGTATTCTTATTTTTAACTCAAATATTTATTTCTAACTTTAATACTAATTGTCTTGTATGTCTACATATGTATTTTTATATTTATTTTGTAAGTACCTTTGTATGTATTTTATTTTACTTCGTATACTTATAACATATGTTTATTTTACACTTATGTTTACATATTAGTAAGATATATTTTATAAATTCAAATTATTTAACACATATTTTATTTGAATTTGGAGAAACTCAAATCAATTTACCAATTAATTTCACAATCTTTTATTCAAAAATTAAATTAATTATCAATTTAAACTTAATAAAAATCCGGGATCGTTACAATTCCAGTTTTAGTATGATGAGAATTCGTTGAAACCTAATATTGAATAGAAATTGCAATAAGAGATGTTGTACTCCTTTAACAGAAAAGAAAAGACTAGGGCATTGTAATTAATAAGTTCAGCGTGAGAACTTACATTTTAAATTAAATTAAAATGAACATTTGAATGATTAAGCCTTGACTTGAAAAGAATAAAATGAATGTTTATCTCTAAATGGAATATAATTGCAAAGTTTAATTTGAATATAATTGTAAAGTTTAATTTGGATATAATTATAAATTTTAATAAGGAATAAAATAAATGAATGTATCCATTTTTGAAAATAGTTACGAATTATGTAGATAGAAAGATTGAATTTTAAATAAATTTGTCTTGTCATTAAATAACTAAAATTTGAATAACAAATGTTGAATTTAAATACAGAATTGAGTGAATGTTTTAATGAAAGAATAATATAAGTTGATAGTTGAAATGTATCTTGGAGAAGTTGATTTTCAACAAGATAAAACATTTACTCTATAAATAGTGTATGCATTTTGTTGTGTACGAAATTTTATAAAACATGTTTGAATTAGTATAAATGAAAAGAAAACAGTGTTTTACAATTATAATTCGTTTGAAATTAGTAATGAAATTAATTGGATTACATTAATTGAAATGTTTCAATTAAAAGGAAACAGGAATGAAATTGTAACGAATGAGTTAATACAGGAACTTGCATTTTTGTGTCAAAATTGAATGAACATTTTAATTAAAATAAATGCATGTTTTGAGACGTATAAAATAAATTTTCATTTTAAATAAGTAAGATTTTATAAAAAGAAAAAAAAATTAGAATAATATACATGAACACACTTATTAGTATTTAAATTTTAAAATATATCAGAGAGTTCTTGGTTGTATAAATATTGTGGAATCGATTAGAAATGACCTTGTATTAACAATTGTATATTAATTACACATGTTCACATATATTTATTTTTACATTTTATATATGGTTAAAACTTATAAATTGGTTGCATTAATGTGACCGTTACAGTAATTAAAAAAAGTAAAGTAATCATTTTTATAGTGCATAGATAGATATATATTCATGAATTAATAAAATTGGTTTAAGTAACATAAATAAATATATAGATTGATTGGTTGATTAATTGATTGTTAATTGATTGATTGCGTTAATGGAATGTGCACGTATATTAACATAAACTGAATGTTTTAATAAAGAATTAAATGATATAAATAAGTGTATATTTGGATTTATTGAAATTAATTAATTAATTAGAGTTAGTTTTGGAATTTGGACCCCAAAAGTTTGTTTATAGTATATACGTGGTCCCTTCATTTGCTTTATATTTATTATCACATCTGCATTCTCTTTCTTTTCATTTTCAAGTTCTCCATGTAGGTTCCACTTGAGCGTCCATTTGATTGTTAGACTACTCATTCATTTCTTACTAATTAATAGTAGCGTCGTTTGATTTATTTTTAATTAAAAATTGTCACATTCTTTTCATTTGTTTCTCATTTGTTTCGTTTGCTCCTTTCCAAGTACTTTACCAGAAGTTTTTTTTTCCATTTTAATGTGAACATCCAAATTAATATTCATTCCACCTCATTAGCATTTACTATTCTCCATTTTTGAAGTTCATTTTGTTTATGCATTATAAGTTCTTGTAGCTTCCTTTCATTGGCAATTCTTTCTCCCGAAGCTTCATTTTTAAAAACGGAAGATTTATTTTTATCTTCATTCAAATTTTTATTCCTTTATTTCACCTCTTTCAATACCATAGTTTTTAAGGTTGTTCGTATTTTTACTTTATATCAATTTCTAGTTTGTTTATATATACTTTATTATCTTTTCATTTGTTACCATCTTCATTCATGTAGCCTCATTTCATTTTTCAAATTTCATCTTCTGTAGCTTCATTTTTCCAAACAAAACTTCCATCTCATTTTCTCTCTCTCTTCACCTTTCTTCCTTTTTCATTTTTCTTCTTCAAATCTCCTTCTTCTCCTTTTTTTTCTCAAAGCTTTTTTTTTCTTATTCTTCAAAATCTTCTTCTTTTTCAAAGCTTCATTTTCTTTTTCAATTCTTCTTCTTCTTTTTCAAACCTTCGTTCTTTTTTCCAATTCCTTTTCTTCAAATCCAGATCTATACAAACTTCTCTGTCTCTTCCAAATCTTTCTAAAAAAAGATTAAGATAGAAAGGAAACAAAACAAAAGGAGAAAGTAGTAGCAGATCCAAATCTGACTAGAAAAGGAAAAGCCAAAAGGTGAGTGTTTAAACTCACTCACGAAATACTAAAATTTTATTGCAAGTTAAACCAAGTCATATAGTGATAAAATTATTGATTGTTGGTTGGGAATTTTAATTGACATTTAATTTGAATACCTAAACTCCTATATGCGATAACTAATAATTATTGTGATATGTTATTGAATTGTTCGATTTGTTGAATTAGTTTATTTGAATGTTGATTGTATGTTGTGATGGATGCTATTGTGATTGAATGTGTGTTTGTTCATTTATTTTGATATAACCCTGTTATCACCCTATAGTTTATTGTAATCATATATATTTTCATATTGATTATTTGAACACTGAATAAGGATACAAAACCCTTGGATTTCTTATATTGACATGTGAAAAAAATTAGTATGTTTAGATTTACTTTTTGAACCATAAAAATGATTTTCAAGAAATAAACTGTCGTTACCTTATTTGAAAGTTTTCAAATTTAAATTTTGAAACCCTGGGAAGTTTTCATAAATTGAATTTTGAAACTTTTGAAAATATTCATAAATCAAATCTCATGAACTCTGAAATCTAATTTGGATTTTTTCTGTAAATTTGTAAGTTATTAAAATGGATCTATCGTGAAATCTGTTGTATTTTGAATATGAAAATAATAACTTTTTTGGAAAATTTGAAACTTTAAAAATGTAGTTATCTGCATTCCATATTTCATCTAATTTTTATTTAATTTGCATAAGAATTTTAGTTCTGACTCGAGTGTATTATTTTCCTTTATGCTCAGGTCCGCCTGAGTATTTCAATGTTTTGAAGATATTATTTCTTGAAGATGAAGATGGAGTTTGAAAACCGTATTTATTAATATTATTCTGTTGCATTACTTTGTTGTATCTGATAAATGTATAACTCTGATGATATTGTAAAGTGAAATTATTGTATATTGTTAAACAACTTCATGAACTGTTTATGCTATTATTATACTTTGTCATTCTGCTGCGAGATTCTTTGTATTGTCCTTCTTCCTTTTCTTATTTCCTTAAAATAAAACCCATTGATATTCTATCTTTTAAATGGTTTGCGTCGGACGTGGGTGGTTTATTTTCGACTTGAATTGTCTGAAAGGTGGGTCGTCACAGTTGGTATCAGAGCTTAGGTTTAGCGTATACCTAAACCCGTAGGATAAGTTCATTGAGTTTATATATGTATATGAGAGAGCATATTTATTTGTGATATAATTTTTTTTAAAATTAATAAATGAAATGATTTTAACATGGATTATATATAGAATATAAAAGAATTAATTCTATAAACTGATAAAATCATTCGTGACTGTTTGACGATGATGGGATGTTATACCTTTGTTGGTTGATTGATCGATTGATATGATTGTGCATATTATCATTTACTAATTAGTTAGTTGTGCTTGGCCAGTTTATGAAAATTTGACTTTTGTTGTTGACTTTCGAATAGTGCATAATCAGTTGTAAGTAATTTACCTTTTCACGCATGGGAAGGGTAGAAATTGTAATCTTTTGGGAATGTTGGAATGAACACCTTGCGAATTAAGTTTCAAAATTTGACTATAAAGCGTTCGACGACAATGTTTGGTTAAAATTGATTGTTAGATTAAAGTTATTTATTTTAATCCAAACAAAGAATTAAGATTTTTGAAATGAATGCTATGGGTTAATGACTCATACGAATATGATTTATGACTAGATAAAAGAAATTCAAACTAGAAATTTGAGAGTTTGAATTCTGGGAGTTTTTGAAATTGGTTTTAAAGATTCTGAAAATATATAACTGCGTAATTTGAAAGTATTTTCCGAATAGAAATGTTTGTAAATGATTTGAAAATGATTTCAAAGGAGATTTTCAAAATATTTAAAAGAAATGAAGTCTGGAACTCATTTCTGCCATTGTAAAATAATTTCGGTGATGATCGCGACATCATCGGCGTTCATTTTCGAGTTTCAAAGTAGGGGAAGCCACTTTAGTAGCTTTGCTACTCGATTGTTTAAATGAAACTGACTTGATTCAAATCCCTGAAGTATGATTTGATATTCGAAAGAGATATGTATATATTTATTTTGAACAATTTGAAATAAAACCCGGTAATCAGTTATCGAGTTTCTATTGAATAATGTTAGGAACACATGTACCCTATGCATTGGGATTGATTGTGCATCTTGTTGAGATGATTGATTGTTGATTTTCAATTTTGAATTGGAATTTGATTTTTCCGACTATTCTAAATAGTCGAGCACTTCCAAATTGAGAATTAATTTTCAAAGCTAAGTATTTTGGAAAGAATATAAGGTTTAGTTTTGAAAATTTTAAAGTAAAGATTAACAGAAGTTGAACAAGTTTTAAAATGTTAAATATTTTGATAAGTAAATTATATAAGATTATTTTGAATTTTACGAGTATGAAATTTAACTATGAGATGTTTTAAATGAAAAGAGTTTTAAGAAATGTTTTGAACATAGTAAATATTTACAAAAACTTATTATTGGCAAATTGATTTTTAAGCAGTTCCGACTTTGTATAAATACGGAAAATAGTTTTGAAAGGTTTATAATGGAATCCGTTTTAAGAAACATTTTGAACCTAGTAAATGTTTTATAATAAAAGATTTTGAAAAGTATTTGATTTGGAAAGAAATTTGATTTTATCTGAATTTGATATAAATATAAACTGAAGTTGTGGAAAACTATTGATTTGAAATTTGGAAAATTTTGAATTTGAATGATATGTGATTGAAAAAAAAAGATTGTTGAGATCGTATATGGATTTGAAACTGAACTAATATTTGAAAATGGATTGATTTCGAAGACCTTTGACTCTATATAAATATCTGATTTGGAAGTTTTTGATTCTTATATGAAAATGGTTGGTATAAGTATGAAGTTATTTCTAAAACTATTGATTTTGGAAGGTATTCTTTCTGAAAAGCGATAATCTTATATATAACGGAATTTATATAAGAATGATATGATATATTCGACACTATTGAGATTGGAAAGTACTCAATTTGGAAATGAAATCTTATATATAATGGAATTTATATATAAGCGTGATATTTGAAGTTATGTTTTGAAAAGGGTACTATGTATATTATGATACATTTCGAAATTGAAGATATGGGAAGTGCCCTCTGCGAAATTTGGTAATCCACTTTGTGGGTTCATTCTATTGATTTGATTTTTGTTTGTCCGGACATAAACTCATGAGTTCCTTCGAATTCCATAGCGTAACCTATGGTCTTACGATTTAGATCGTAGTGTAAATTGAGGTTAGAGATTACCTACAATACAAATGGATTCTGCTGGGATAGCGACGTAACCATTGCGTACTGCGATCTGCGTTGTTATTTTTTTAGATCGTAGCATAAACCGAGGGTAGAGATTACCTATAGTACAAATGGATTCTACTGGGATAGCGACGAAATCATTGCGTACTGCGATCTGCGGTGTTATTTTTTTAGATCGTAGCGTAAATCGAGGGCAGAGATTACCTCCAGTACAAATGGATTCTGCTGGGATAGCGACGTAACCATTGCGTACTATGATCTGTTGTGTTCGAGTGGTACTTTTCATATCTGTTTTTAAGTATTTTTACTGGTTGTTGAAACAGGTCCACTAAGTACTTAGAGATTTCTAGTCTTGCGCCTGATCAATGTACGACCAGTGCCTGTAAGAACGTGGATAAACTTGTTAAAACACCGAGTTATAAAAGTATTTTGATGAAAGTATTATATAAAGGATATTTGACTTTTTTCTCTTTTCTAAAAACTTTAAAAATGTTTAAAAGATTGTCTATTTATGCATGACATGGTTTAAAAGTTAATTATCAATGTTGTGAATATTGTGAGAAGTTATTAATTCAATAAAACATAGTTAAAGTTAATGATGATTGATTTATTAATAATATTTGAAAAGTATTTTGAGATTAAACTAATAAATTTATAAATAATGGATTAAGGTTTTCGATAGCTTCTTTCTAAATATAAGTAATGATGTTTTAAAGAAACCAGTAGAATAAAATACGTAAGTTGCGCGTACATCATTTTTTTCGCAAAATAGTTTTGATCCAAATTTGAATACATGATTTGAGGCAATTTACACCAGTCTGAATTAGGATTTTTCGCTCGATTCTTGATGGCGAACATTTGATACGAATTTTTGATATGAATTTGAAGTTTTTTATCATAGTTTATGGCTATGCAAGGAGAGCGGAGATTTCTAATCAAGGAACCGGATCAGAGTCCGCAATAGAGTGGTCGGGTTATCAATACTAGTTCGGAAGTGAAATTTGTGTATTCAAGCAAGTGATCAGAATTGATATTATGTACAAATAATATATGTACATCGTACGAACTTAATAATAAAATATTGTGCTATGATTGTTGCTTCTGATTGCTATACTATTTTGGTTGCATGTAACTGTTACATTCCAGTAGAATTGCATGTAGAAGTGCATCATACTTATTAGTTGCGTTACATCGCTTTGTTCCATATGATTGCTGTATTGTATGTTATTGGTATTTATGATAGAATAGTTAGTATATTGTCCTTTTATCATTTTTAATTCTCTTGAATTATGTAAGTAAGATACAGGTTTATGGAAGCAATAGCTGTTGCTTTTGGTTTCATAAATAAAATTTATTGCCCGACAAATAGGTACGTTTTCGGATTACGGTTTGGTAGTGGTATTTTATTGTTTCTCCCATGGTTTGGGATGCTTTATTATTGAAATATGATATATACAATGTAATTATTGATATTGTTTTTCCGGACCTAGCCGCGCAAAGGAGACGCTGTTGATTTTTTTTCTAAATTTAGGACTTCGAAAATTTTGTGGAAGTTAAGTTATTTTCAAATTTTATTAAACTTAAATATGTAAGTTAAATTGTTTATAAATTGACTATTTTGAATAAAATATATCATATCTCTTATTTCTTCTTTTTCCTTTTCGAGGACGAAAAGTTTTGAGTGGGGGAGATTGTAACGACCCATATTTTTAACTATTTAGAAATGTTAAATTTAGTATAATTGTTGATTAAAAATGGTTAGAAATAAAGATTTTATGATTTATTAATGTAAAATTTTGTTAGGATATAGAAATTGATCTTAAATAAATGCTAAGACAACTAATTTTAATAAGGTAGAGGATTATAATCCATATTAGAATATAATTTAATGATATTGGTTTGAATATGGTTTATTTAATAATTGTTTGAATGTAAGTTCCATTGATTGTAATAATAGATGTTAACATAAGAATGGAATAATTTAACAAGTAAATGTTGGAAAATAGGAAATGAACAGAAAACAGTTGTGGTATAATGAGAATTCCAGTTTTAGTATGATGAGAATTCGTTGAAACCTAATATTGAATATAAACTGCAATAACAGATGTTGAAATCCTTTAACAGAAAAGAAAAGACTTGGGCATTGTAATTAATAAGTTCAGCGTAAGAACTTGCATTTTAAATTAAATTAAAATGAACATTTGAATGATTAAGCCTTGACTTGAAAAGAATAAAATGAATGTTTATCTCTAACTAAATATAATTGTAAAGTTTAATTTGAATATAATTGTAAAGTTTAATTTGGATATAATTGTAAAGTTTAATAAGGAATAAAATAAATGAATGTATCCATTTTTGAAAATAGTTATAAATTATATAGATAGAAAGATTGAATTTTAAATAAATTTGTCTTATCATTACATAACTAAAATTTGAATAACAAATGTTGAATTTAAATAAAGAATTGAGTGAATGTTTTAATGAAAGAATAATATAAGTTGTTCGTTGAAATGTACCTTAGAGAAGTTGATTTTCAACAAGATAAAACATTTACTCTATAAACAGTGTATGAATTTTGTTGTGTACGAAATTTTATAAAACATGTTTGAATTAGTATAAATGAAAAGAAAACAGTGTTTTACAATTAGAATTCGTTTGAAATTAGTAATGAAATTAATTGGATTACATTAATTGAAATGTTTCAATTAAAAGGAAACAAGAATGAAATTGTAATGAATGAGTTAATACAGGAACTTGCATTTTTGTAACAAAATGGAATGAACATTTTAATTAAAATAAATGCATGTTTTGAGACGTATAAAATAAATTTTCATTTTAAATAAGTATGATTTTATAAAAAGAAAAAAAAGTAAATTTTAGAATAATTTATATGAACACACTTATTAGTATTTAAATTTTAAAATATATCAGAGAGTTCATGGTTGTATAAATATTGTGGAATCAATTAGAAATGACCTTACATTAACAATTGTATTTTTTTTTGCAAAAGCTAGCGGGGTTGACTGGTCCCCTACCAGATTTATTATATAAAAAAGAAATAAATTGACTTAGAACAAGCTCAAAGTCAAGAAAAAAACAGAAAACATACACACAAACAAACTGAAAAAAGAAAAGATAACACACCCAAAACAAATACAAGAGAAAACAACACAAAATTAGTGATGCCAAAGAGACATCTGTTGCTGAGTGAAGGTGTGTTTGGACAAACACAAGCCTGCACCTATTTCATTTTAAGGTCATTCCATAAAACATCCTTGCTCCTCTTTTTATTTTCAAAACACCGTCGATTCCCCTCATACCATACTATCTTCAAGTACTTTTTAAGAACAAAAAAACATGAGACATCTTTCATCATCTCTCTATCTTGTTGCTTTGGCTATAAGGTTCCATTCAATTTCAGAGATTGGAGAAACATCATTCCTACCCAACTTACTCATTGTTTTAGCCCAAATGGTCTTCAAGTAAGAGAAATCAAAATACAGATGCTCAACACTTTCAGTTTGTGAGAAGCAGAAAACACACAATTGATCAACAATCATGCCATATGCAGCCATCTTGTCCTTTGTCATGAGTACTTTCATGAGAACCTTCCACAGCATGAGGTCGTCACTGGTTGGAGAGGTTACATCCCATACTACCTTTTCCCACTTAAAACCTTGCATTTCATTCTGTTTAGTTAAAGCCTGATAGAAAACTAAGGTGGAGTGAGGCTTACCATTCCAAAGAACTGTGTCAGTGTCAACAGGAGGGAATGTCAAAGCCTCTAAACTATTCCACGATTATCTAACAACATGATTACTTGTATAAGGCAATTGAAGTTTACCATTCATGATATATTCCACTGCCAAAGTAGTTCTATTAATTCCAAATTGGTAGATTTGTTGGGGAGAGAAAACAATAGCTAAGATCAAGCCCTTATCTATCCATGGTTCATCCCAAAATCTTCTCTAACTATCAACAACAAGGTTGTATTTTATGAGGGGGGAGAAAGAACGTCTTAAATGTAGGATTTTTCTCCAAATCCAGCTGGTAGACTGGGGAACTTCCATTATCCAGAACTGCTTTGACCCAATGTTATGCCTGCTGGTCCACTTGACCTAAAGGCTATCATATGAGCAAAGCAAAGCATTAAAATGATAATTGTAGGCTGCTCTGTTTCATGCTTCAATATTGATGATTCCCAGTCCACCCTTACTCTTAGGCTTCTCAAACTTTGAAAAAGAGCACGGAACAGTTTTCCTAGTATGGATACCGCCAGTCTAAAAAAACCTCATAATAGCACTCCTAATCATTTTCAGTTGCTTTGTGGGTAGTATAAATGATCTAGCCTAGTACACCATCATAGAGAAGGTTACTGACTTTATTAAGACAAGCCTACCAGCCTGAGAAAGCAGCCTTTGGCCCAGTAGTCAATTTTAGCAGTTATCCTACCATACAGAGAGAGCCAGTTTGCAGTAGAGACTCTAGAGGTGCACAGTGGGAGTCCAAGGTATGACATATCATTCTGCATTGGTTGCATACCCGAGAAAGAAGTTAGTAAAGCAGCAGCTTCAATATGAATTCCAGTGAATAAGATATGGGATTTGTGGCAGTTCAACTTCAGACCAGTCATTAGGTAGAAAGAGTGTAGAGTTTTCTTAATATTTGTAATGGACTCATAGTCTGGTTTTGTAAAGATCATTATGTCATCAGCAAATAGAAGAGAAGTAACAAGGGGGGATTTACACTTAGGGTGGAAGAGAATTTCTTTGTTGAGAAATTTGGGGGTTATCATGGCAGTAAACACTTCCATCACAAGTATGAATATGTAAGATTGAAGTGGGTCACCCTGCCTGATTCCCTACTTGCTAGGAAAGTATCCAGAAGATATTCCATTATAATCGAGTGAGAAAGTTGCAGTTGAAAAACAAACATGTGCACATGCAACAAATACTTTGGGGAGCCTCATAATGGACATAATTTTTACTATAGCAGACCAGTGGATGCTGTCATATGCTTTTTTCAGGTCTAGCTTTAGCATTGCACTTGGAGTTGATTGAACTCGACCATATCCCTTAAGAAATTCATGAGCCAACATGACATTGTCAAGTATATTTCTATTAGGGAGAAAAGCAGGCTAGTTATTAGAGATAATTCTGCCCAACACCTTGATAGGTCTGGAGGCAAGAATTTTGGTAATGAACTTATACAGGATATTACAACATGAGATTGGCCTGAATGAGGTTACATCAGAGGCTGGGGAGGTTTTAGGAACAAGGACAAGGTTGGTAGCATTTACTACACCGAGCATTTTGAATTTGTCAAAAAAGTTGTGAATGGCTTTGCAAAAGGATTCAGCAATTATGTCCCAACTGTTAGTGAAGAAAAAGACATTGAAGCCATCTGGACCTCCACTAGACTTCCTATTCATAGAGAAAAGGGTTTCTTTGATCTCTTCATTAGTGATTTTACTTACAAGCATGGAAGCTTCTTCAGGAAAAATACTTGGCAAGTGCAGCTGAGAGAGGCTATCAAGATCTGGTTCAAAGTTAGATTCATTACCTAGCAAGGTAGTGTAGTAGTTGAGGAGTGTTGTGTCGACATCCTCAGGAGATTAGTGAATAACCCTAGAATCATCATAAATTGTGCTTATTTGTTCCTTAGAATGCTTAATTTTTAAGGAGGCATGAAAAAATGCAGTGTTGTTGTCTTCTTCAGTAGTCCATTTAAGCCTCAGCTGCTACCTTTTCATACTACCCACAATTGTCAAGGCATCGGTCAAGGCAAGAAAAAGAAAACTCTTAGCTTCAGCTGCATGTGGATCATCAGGTCTTGCCATCATGAGGTCTTGTGCTTCCTTAGATTTGTTGAGATGATAGTGCCATCACCAAATTTGTGATTGACCCAGTCCCTGAGTGCTATTTTGGCAGACTGTTGTTTCCTACAAAAAATATACATAAGGTTTCCATAGAATTGGTTAGACCATGCTTTTTTAATAATATTAGTATACCCGGGTTCATTGACCCAAGTATTATAAAATTTGAAACTTCTTTTCTCTTTTAGTGGCTTCAGGCCAGTGGAGATGATGAGGGGGGAATGGTCGGACAAAACTGGTTGAGGTGAGAAAGATGAAAGGGAAGGCCAGTGGGATATAGCTTGATAGTTAGAAAAAGAGTGATCAATAGTGGTAAAGGTTCTAATGCCACTTCTACTTCTGTTATTCCAAGTGTACTTAGCACCAGCTCTAATAATTGAGAGCAGGCTGGAATCATTGATTGCATTATTTAAGGGTTGGATATCCTTTGGTAACAATGGATGGCCACCATACTTGTCAGCTAAGCTAAGTCAGCAGTTGAAATCCCCAAGAACAAGCCAAGGGTGTGAATCTTGACTAAAAGCAGGCAAGAGATTGAGTAGAGACTATCTGGTGTGTATGGAATGTGAGCATATGCAATGGTTAGATAAAAGGAGCAAGGTGGATTGATAAAAGAGGCATGAAAATGCATGAGTTGTGAGGTGGAAAGTAATGGAGATAAAGAAAGAACAGATGGATCATGCAACACCATGATTCTTCCAAAAGAGGCTTCATTCAGATTATGGTTGAGAGACCATGAAGATTTTATATGATTAGCAGCTGAGAGAGTAAGAGAAAGGTTGAGTTTTGTTTCTAGGATTGCAAATAGAGAAAGGTTATGATGGGAAATGAGAATTTTGACTTGATCCAGTTTAGTGAAGTTGTGAGCTCCCCTTATGTTCCAAGCAGCTAGGTGGTGTGTCATGATGTAAACTAAAGTGATTGGTGCACAACATTTTTCGTGCTCCTTGTTGAAGTAGACCCAGATTCACTACTTTGCAGCTTATTTTTGTTGCGTTTTTCTTTTTTGTTCTTGTTTTTCTTACTAGGTAAGACAGGAGGTGGATTGTTTGGAGAGAGGGGAGGTGACTACCAATCTAGGATGGAACCAATGAAAGAATAAGGGGTGGGAAAGGATTGAGGTGATGTGATGTTAGGGGTAGAAGCTAGGAGAAAAGGATTATCATGCAAAGGAATGAGGAGTTGGATTATTTGATTTTGTAGTTCAGTGCAAAAAGAAGTTTCAGCTGATGAGGTTTGAGGGTTTACTTCACGTATAGGTAGAGTTTGTGCACAGCTGTGTCGTTGTGCACATGCACATCTAGTTCAGTTGGAAGAGAATCACATATTGCAGCATTGGAGTTCACCACAACAGTTTGTTTTGTTTTAGTCTTGATCTCATTATAATTTATCTCACCACCTTCAAGCTGCTCTTCATTATCAGTACAGTTTACAAATTTCATCTAATCATTTACATTTTGTATAGCATAATGGTTGCTCTTTATATTTAACACTTCATTTACTGCTGTTTGTTTGACAAAACCAAGATTTTTATTGCATTGATAATTGTCTCCTGTAGGGATGCCATGCTTACTGCCTTTATTCACATGCACTGTTGTGTCATTGTGCACATGCACAGTTGGAACAGTTTCAATAATAACACTTTCAGCATTTGAGTTGCCCACATCAGTTTGCTTATAATTTGTTTTCATTATTTCATCATTTTTCTTTCTCTCTGCAAACATTTCTTCATTATCACTACAGTCTTCCACCTCTATCAGATCATTTTCATTTTGTAATGCATCAAATTTATATCATCAAACAATTGTATATTAATTACACATGTTCACATATATTTATTTTTACATTTATATATGGTTAAAACTTGTAAATTGGTTACATTAATGTGACCTTTACAGTAATTAAAAAAAGTAAAGTAAATCATTTTTATAGTGCATAGATAGATATATCTTCATGAATTAATACAATTGGTTTGAGTAACATAAATAAATATATAGATTGATTAGTTGATTGATTGACTGTTAATTGATTGATTATGTTAATGGAATGTGCACATATATTAACATAAAACGAATGTTTTAATAAAGAATTAAATGATATAAATATGTGTATATTTGGGTTTATTGAAATTGATTAATTGGAGTAAGTTTTGGAATTTGGACCCCAAAAGTTGGTTTATAGTATATACATGGTCCCTTCATTTGCTTTATATTTATTATCACATCCGCACTTTCTTTTCATTTTCAAGTTCTCCATGTAGGTTCCACTTGAGCATCCATTTAATTGTTAGACTACTCATTCGTTTCTTACTAATTAGTAGTAGCCTCATTTGATTTATTTCTAATTAATAATTGCCGCATTCTTTTCATTTGTTTCTCATTTGTTTCGTCTGCTCCTTTCCAAGTACTTTACCTGAAGTTTTTTTTTCCATTTTAATGTGAACATCCAAATTAATATTCATGCCACCTCATTAGCATTTACTATTCTCCATTCCTGAAGTTCATTTTGTTTATGCATTATAAGTTCTTGTAGCTTCCTTTCATTGGCAATTCATTCTCCTGAAGCTTCATATTTAAAAACAAAAGATTTATTTTTATCTTCATTCAAATTTTTATTCCTTTACTTCACCTCTTTCAATAATACCATTTTTAAGGCTGTTCGTATTTTTACTTTATTTCAATTCCTAGTTTGTTTTTATATACTTTATTAGCTTTTCATTTGTTTCCATCTTCATTCTTGTAGCCTCATTTCATTTTTCAAATATCATCTTTTGTAGCTTCATTTTTTCAAACAAAACTTCCATCTCATTATTTTTTCTCTCTTCACCTTCCTTCCTTTTTCATTTTCTTCTTCAAATCTTCTTCTTCTCCTTTTTTTCTCAAAGCTTCTTTTTTTTATTTTTTATTCTTTAAAATCTTCTTCTTTTTCAAAGCTTCGTTTTCTTTTTCAATTCTTCTTCTTCTTTTCCAAACCTTCGTTCTTCTTTCCAATTCTTTTTCTTCAAATCTAGATCTTTACAAACTTCTCTATCTCTTCCAAAACTTTCTAAAAAAACTTAAGATAGCAAGGAATCAAAAAAAAGAGAAAGTAGTAGCGGATCCAAATCTGACTAGAAAAGGGAAAGCCAAAAGGTGAGTGTTTAAACTCACTCACGAAATACTAAAATTTTATTGCAAGTTAAACCAAGTCATATAGTGATAAAATTATTGATTATTGATAATTGACATTTAATTTGATAACCTAAACTCCAATATGCGATAACTACTAATTATTGTGACATGTTATTGGATTGGTCGATTTGTTGAATTAGTTTATTTGAATGTTAATTGTATATTGTGATGGATGCTATTTTGATTGAATGTATGTTTGTTCATTTATTTTGATATACCCCTATTATCACCCTATAGTTTATTGTAATCATACAAATTTTCATATTGATTATTTGAACACTGAATAAGGATACAAAACCCTTGGATTTCTTATATTGACATGTGAAAAAAATTAGTATTTTAGATTTACTTTTTGAACCATAAAAATGATTTTTGAGAAATAAACTGTCGTTACCTTATTTGAAAGTTTTCATAAACTAAATTTTGAAACTTTTGAAAATTTTCATAAATCAAATCTCATGAACTCTGAAGTCTAATTTGGATTTTTATGTAAATTTGTAAGTCTATTGTGAAATCTGTTGTATTTTGAATATGAAAATAATAACTTTTTTGGAAATTTTGAAACTTTAAAAATGTAGTTATTTGCATTCCATATTTCATCTAATTTTGATTTAATTTACATTAGAATTTTAGTTCTGACTCGAGCGTATTATTTTCCTTTATGCTTGGGTCAGCCTGAGTATTTCAGTATTTCGAAGATATTATTTCTTGAAGATGAAGATGGAGTTTGAAGACCGTATTTATTAATATTATTCTGCAGCATTACTTTGTTATATCTGTTAAATGTATAACTCTGATGATATTGTAAAGTGAAATTATTGTAAATTGTTAAACAACTTCATGAACTGTTTATGCTATTATTATACTTTGTCATTCCGCTATGAGATTCTTTGTATTGTTCTTCTTCTTTTTCTTATTTCCTTAAAATAAAACCCATTGATAATCTATCTTTTATATGGTTTGAGTCGGACATGGGTGGTTTGTTTTCTTCTTGAACTGTCCAAAAAGGTGGGTCATCTTAGAAAAGGAAAAGAAAACATGACCACTCACATAAGACCATAGGTTCTCAAATTCTGACAAAATGGCTGCCGAAGACATCATATAAGCCAAGGTAGAAAGAACAATAGGACCTTGTACAGACTTCTCAACTTTTCCCTTAAAGCAGAGCTGGAAACTTCAAATGCAACCAAACCACCTACATTGAGGGAAGATCGCTCCTAGATGTTAAGCCAATCAACCTAGAAGGTGCAGGAACTAGAGAAGGAGGAACTCTTACACCAGAAGAGGACCGAACCTCGGACGAGGGAGAAATAGCCAATTTCTTGAAAGGAGTAGGAGGATCATCAGACCCTCCAAGCGACCCTTCAAAGCCTTCTTTTTCTTCTCCTCCCTCTCTGCCTTCAAAGCCTTACGAATTATAGCGACATCATCCTTATCCATGTTATCTACAAAAAGAAAGATAACAAAGTTAAACTCACAGGTATGGCAACCTTAAAATGTGTTACAAGCTACTCCTACCCTCAATTTCAAAGAGGGGAGGAGTGGGCTTAAATCATCTTCTAGAAAGTATAGTGAGGATGTAGTAAACCATGAGCTTTCAGCTTCGATTCATAAAAAAAAACTTTGTTATTTTCCTATCCGTTACTGGTAAGTTCCGAATCTGATGCCTTTGGGATTCATACAATTGCTCATTCATCTCTAAAAAAATAGTAGGGACAGACTAACGTTGAGAAAAGGAAGGGAATCCATCGTAATTCGGGATAAAGAATCAAAATGTGCTCCATTTTTAGGCTCTACTAGAGACGCCTGTCAGATATGAATATTTAGCCCGAATATAAAAGAAACCCTTATTCCCCTTTCCAGGAATTCTTTTTACCTCGAAAAGAAATCAAAGTTCCTCGCCAGTAAGATTAATGCCATTTTCAGCATAAAGGATAAAGGTGGCCAAAGCAAAGGTATACGAATTAGGACAAGTTGAACCGGAGCAACACCTAAGGTAGTAAGCCATTCATGAATTATCGAATGTATTGGAAGAAATAATCTGCACCGAATATGTAAAGACCTGCCCTTTCACCCTTTAAAAATCGACACTAATATATCCACGTATTCACGTACCGAATATTCAAGTGCTGGAAAGACAGATGTTGGGGTGAAAGAAATAGAAGGCAGTACAGAATCTCACATTGTGATGAGATGATATATAATATATACAACATCTTTACAAAAATAAATCATCTTTATTATACACAACATCAGAGTAAACTAATCTAAATTCAGTCTGGACAGTTATAACAGCCCGTCCTTAAAATTGCTGATAAATACAGGCAAAAATCAAGAACAACAAAAAAGTAGAAGAATATAATATACATGAATATGTCTTGGAGAATCTAGCTCGTCTCCTAAAAACTCCAAAGCATCCAGCTAAATGTGGAAAAATATACTCGGGCTAACCGAGCATTATAGGAAAACAACGTCCGAGTCAGTCTAGTAAAACCAGCGTGAGAAAATCAAATCATAAGGAATTTTATTTATTATAACTTGAAAATCCTTCAAAATCAAAAGTATCTCATAAGACCACGCCGCACATAAACACGAACGGGTTTTTTCCTTACGATAGCCAAAACATTTTCTATAAAAAATCCAGTGATATTATAATAATGTCTAAGATACAAATAAATATTATTCATAGCCGAAACTGTTACATTATTAAATTCCAGCATAATAGGTATTCAATCAAGTTCGAAGGCTCGTATTGGAAAATGGATTCCAACTATGAAAGGGTGAGGTCTACCCACTGAATCCATGAACCTCTAGATAAAATGTACGGGAGGCTACAACATATTGCACCTCCACTACTTAGGACCGGCCCTACCCCTTACTGAATTCACAAGGTGTTCGTGTTAAATTTAACCAACAATAAAGGCTCATAAACTATCTGAGTCCAACCAATCAACAATAAATGATAATAATCAAATATATCATTTTCTAACAACCAATCACACCATATATAACTATATTAATTTTTGAAAATTTATTCTTTTATATATAAAATATAAAATCTTGGTAAAATTATTTCACTTACCATATTTTAAAACAATATTGTGTCGGTTTGCCTTGTTTAAGTGTTTAGAAACCCCTATCAATATAGTTGTTCCTTCTAAACCGACCAGAATTTATAAACAATTCAATCGATAAAAAAACACAATATAAAACATTTTTATAGTACTAACAAATACGCGCTCACACACGCACACACTCAACCTCATCCTAGGGTCTCACTTACCCTATCTCAAATGAGTCTTCCCCACCAAAGCCTAGGTGTTCGCTCAACCTAAGTTCTGATACAATGTGTAACGAACTGCCCTTTCGACCCTTAGAAATCGCCACTAATATATCCATGGTATTCACATGCCGAATATCCAAGTGTCGGAAAGACAGATTATTGGGGTGAAAGAAATAGAAGATAGAACATAATCTCACATCGTGACGAGAAGATATATAATATATACAACATCTTTACAAAAAGAAATCATCTTTATTATACTCAACATTAGAGTACACTAATCTAATTTCATCCTGGATAGTTATAACAGCCTGTCCTTACAATTGCGGATAAATACAGATAGAAATCAAGAACAACAAAACAGTGGAAGAATATAATATACGTGAATATGTCTTGGAGAATCCAGCTTGTCTCTTGAAAACTCCAAACCATCCAGCTAAATCTGGAAAAATATACTCGGGCTGACCCGAGCACTATAGGAAAACAACGCCCAGGTCAGTCTGGTAAAACCAGCATGAGAAACTCAAATCACAAGAAATTTTATTTATTATAACTTGTAAAATCCTTTAAAATCAAAGGCATCTCGTAAGATCACATCGCACATAAACACGGACGTGTTTTCACCTTATGATAACCAAAACATTTTTTATAGAAAATCTAGTGATATTATAATAATGTCTAGGATACAAATACATATTAATCATAGCTGAAATTGTTACATTATTAAATTCCAGCATAATAGGTATACAATCAAGTCTGAAGACTCATATGGGAAAATGGATTCCAACTATAAAAGGTTAAGGGTCTACCCACCGAATCCGTACAACTCTAGATAAAATGTACGTGAGACTACAACACGTTGCACCTCCGCTACTTAGGAACGGCCCTACCCCTTACTGGATAGCGTCGAATATGATCACCCCTTGGTTGATCGACAACCATAATGGGCTCCGAAGCATACATAAATATCGACACTAGATAAGAATAATCATGCCTTAATAGGAGCGACCCACTTAGCCCTGCCGCATGTCGCTGCTTTAGTCATTTACTGGGTGTGAGGCTCGAGGCTACGTTTTACCTTTTTCAATAGCAAACCCACTTGGAATGCTAACACTGCCCTCCAGGAAGAAATGCAATGCCAGCATTCATCCATACAAGTTCATTCTGGATGTGAACAAAACCGAAGGCACTACCTCTATTACACCCATTTTGGAATCACCCTCAGGATTAGTAGTAAGTAACCCTTGCACTTCAAAAGCTACATCTTCAATCATCTCCAAGATGTTCCAATTCGTACGCTTATACCAGTTCGAAGTGGTTTTCGGATAATATATCCGATCCCGGGCTCACCGAACCGACAGCGACAGTTTAAAAACTAGCCAAGTTTGATAGTCAATTATTTAACTATCAAATAAAAAATCAAATAACAATCCAGAGATTCAATTATCCATAGTAACCACGAGGCCTCATTTAAATAAATATTTTATTTATTAAATCTCTTGTCAAAATATTTATCAAAGTATTCATATACTTATCTCACTGGCAGAAGTATATTCACAAAACATTGTGAAAGATTTCTTATTTCAAAATCATATTAAAAGGAACAAAAACAAATGTTATTTAAATTAGGGATAAGAATAACCCCAAATACTATTCCTTCGGTGCAAAGCATGGAACGAAAAATTCCACACCACCATAATTAAAAAGGTCGGTTAAGGGAAATCCAAATCAGTAAATTCTTTTATGAATTTCTTCAGTAAATCCTTTTAATAAGTCTCTTTCATTTTATGGAAATCTCCTTTACTAAAATTCCAAATCATTTTATAACACTCTTTATAAATCTCCAAGTTTATTTATAAGACTCTTTTATAAATATCCCAAAATCATTTATAAAACTCTTCCTAAATTTCAAGATCTCTTTTCAATTTATAAAATTCCCTTTATGAACTTTTCTTATTTAAAACAAAACTTTTTTTTAATAAACTTTAATCAATAAAGTTACTATGATAAACAATCCATTATTTAAAATGCCTTTAAATAAACTAGTTATTATTTAAACATTCTTTGTTTAATTATCTTTAAATCATATTCAAATTAATAACTCTAGATATCATTAATAATATATTAAATTAACTTTAAACAAAATTATTATACTAACTAAGTAACTTCAAAACAATATTATATCAAAACTTTATTAATACAATAATTAATTAACTAATTTCAAAACATCCTTAGTATAATAATCAATTAATTTGAAAACATTATTAATATAATAATTGATTAATACTTTAAAATGCTATAAATGTAGTAATTAATCAATTTTTAAATAATATTAATATGATAATTAATTAACCTTTAAATATTAATAAAATATAATAAAATAACTTAAATAAATATAATTAAATAACTTCAATAAATAATTCAAATATAATTAAATAACTTTAAATAAAAAATATAACTAAAACATTTTAAAATAATTATTATATAACTTAAATAACTTTAAGAAATAATTAAATAACTTTAAAGAATCATATTAATAAAATAATTAACTTTAAGTCATTATTAAACAATAATTAACTATCTTTAAAACATTATTAATAAATAATATTTTTCTTAAATACATTGATTCGGTAATTAACTTTTCAAATTTAGAAAGGGGCTTAGCGACCACTGTGGTACTTAAAAAAGTTACCATTTCATTAAATTTGACTTTCCCAGTTTAATTACGGAAATTTACATAATCAACATTTATGTAAATAAATTCAACACTTAACTATCACCTGTTAACACATCAACTATTCAATAACGATTAATTCACATATCGATTCACAATGTATAATTAGATTTCCAAATATAATCTATTCGATTAATTATAGCAGAACGGTTATTATTCTGCTAAACAGGTGTCCAATTAACTTAATTAGCGGAACGGTGTTTTATTCCGCTAAATAGGTGATCAATATCCCTATTCAATTTAATAGAATGGTGTTTATTTGGTCAAATAGATAACACCCAAGAAGCATGATTAATCAAACTATATAATTATCCAAATTGATGTCATTAGAATCAGTCAGTATCAATTTACCATTAAATTATACTACACCAAAACTAACAGCAATCTATGTTATAACTTTGAGCTATCAATATAAATCCAACGCAAAAATTCACGGGTTACTCTGATTTAAATTGGGAGAGATATGAATTTCCAATGTTTTAAACATTTTAAACATAATTAATTAAATTAGATTATAAATTCTCACCAAAACTTCATGGCCCAAGCCCAACAGCCCTGAACCCAAAACTTGCTCCGCATCATAGAGCTTCTTCTACCTCTTTTACATTTTCACCGGAACTATTTGTGCACGTCTCGTGTGCACGTACACATGTGATGTCAATCACTGGCGACCAACCAACCTCGCCCACACGACCCCAAACCTACCCAATCATCTAAATCCATATCCGACCGAACACCTATAGCAGCCCCCCAAAATCGCATTCTACAATATATGACCGGACCACCTAAAACTCGGCCCGAAGATGCTCCTAGACTTGACAAACACCGTTGAACGCTCCACATCACTAATCAATTACCATTGCTCCATCTAACCCAAACCCTAGGCACCGACGACCGTAGGTGACCATCACAGAACCCTGCCAAAACTCCACCAAAAATTATGTATTGTTATACGAAACAAACGACGCTGATGATAACCTCAAATTCGAAGCGGATGTAGAGATATTAATTTTTGAAGATTTGAACAATATTTTTCGTTTACTAATTTTCCGCTATTTCTCTCTCAACATTCGATGAAATCGAGTGCGATCAATTTAAAAAAAAACTAGAAGTTGAAATGAGCAATATTGTAATTTGGAGTTTGGCTAATATCGAATGGTTTGAGAGCAAATGATTTTTGAAGCAAGAGATAAAGCTTTGTCCTTGATTTACAGGGAAGTATGAAAGGAGAATAGAGTTAAGTGTTGTTGCATGTATATATAATCAAACCAGTGATGATTTACCAAACAAAGGGGACAAGGCTGGTAGAATGAAAGAGGAGGCAAAAGGACAAGGATAGAGGAGGCAAGGATGGCTCAGTTGATGTTGCTCATGATGTTAAGTGTTGGGTTAAATTAATTTTGAAATTTTCTTCATTTCGCTGCACAGTCTTTCATTCGCGTACGGACCTCGAAACAAAAATACGATCGCACTCAATATATCGACACGACCTCAAAACAATAATAATATACACTGGTTATTAAATTATGTAAAATCACAAAAACACCGACGTTTGTGGATAAATCGTCAAACAAATATTTCAAGATTTCCTAAATTATAAATTATGGAAAAAATCAAGTAATTTAAATTAAAAAATACGTCAATAGAAATTGAGTCATTATTTTGAAATTTAATTTCTTATTATTAATTTGAACTTTTTATTACTGTAAATAAATTTACAAAATAATTTACCATTATTATTTCTTAATTTAACATGGGTTAAATAAGACCATTAAATACATTAAATCAATATTCAATTTAAAATTACGATGTCGTAAATTACTAATCAAATATTTTAAATAATCTCCATAAATTAATTCAGGTTTAAAGCTTTTTAAAAACCAGTTATTCATTATTTAAATTTAATTAAATATTGAAAATCAAATTACAAAATTCTGGGTCGTTACAGAATATGCTTAGGAGTAATGGCGATGTAACCTCCTGATGGAGTATCTATACGTTCGGGAGATTCAAGAACCCCAGATGCATACCCAAAGAATTCAAATTTCCTAAGGACACCAATGGCATCCTCTAAAGGAGTAATGTCAGAATGGGGAAGCAAAGAAGAGGAATTAGAAGAATCCATTTCAAAACCCCTACATGTTATATCAAAGAAGGGTCGAGTGAGAATTCAAATCGCTTATCCTACTCTTAATCTGCGAAATTACCCATAAATTTGAAAACTAATCCAACAATGATTCTTCACAAGTAAGAAGACAAAAGAAAATTTAGGGAAGATGAAGAAAGAAAATAGGCATCTGAGTTTGAATTATAGCTGCATGATTGAAATGATCAAGGACTTTGAGAAGCGTAGAGTTGTTGCAGAAAATAACGAGTATAAAATATTTATGGAAATCTACCAAGAAAAACAAAAAGGTAGATTGAACAGCTGTTAAAAGATGGCCAAATAAAAGAATGACACGTGTGTTAAAGCATTAAATGTCTATCTAGTTGAAAAGACTTATTCCCAGCGCTAAAAAGATAGATTAGACAGGACCGATTGGAGATACAGACTGAGTGCATAAAGCGACATGTCTACCCCGACCTACAGTCACCGCAGACTTGGGGGCAAGTGTTATACCTGTTCTTACCACGAACCACATCAAAAGAAATAGACAATACTTAAAGTCAAGAAATATATCCTCATGACAACAGGACTGGGCAAAGAACAAACTTAAGATCATAATGTCTAATCAGAACTGAGACCTCTTCAACAAGATCAAGGCTACAAAAAGCAAGTATCGCATACATTAGGAGAATAGAGCAGAACATGTTGGTCATCTCAAGTGCAGAGTTGAAATACAAAACAGAGGCATAACGACTAACACATAAGGGTTTTGATTTAACTATACTTACATTCTAGCAAACGTCTACAGGATACACTGGGGGCAATCTAGACAAAGCCATACAGAGCCAAGAACACTTCAAAGGAGTTGTATACAGAGCCAGCCAAGATATGCTTCAACGGAGGCTCAACCTTACAGACAAACGACAATGATACATACCAAACCAGCCTTTAGAACAGAATAGGAAGAGCTACTTCATTCTGACCCAATATGGCGACCAATAAAGCGAAGAAAACAAGGCAGCAATGGGGCAGTACGGTCTGGACACTAGAAGACATCCACCACCGCACATGTTCTCATTCATCAGCAATGTAGTAAAGCTTCGGGGAAGTTTCCTACCTTTCCCCTTAGAGCAGCTAATAATGTTAAGAGAGAGGAGGCTGGCCTATGCAGACCTAGGCTTCAAACCCAAATTTTTAGGCACCTTCTTCAAATTTCCAAGATCCGGCCAATATTAAGATTTCCCGCCAAAAACCCAACATCAGTCTAGGAACAAAGGATAATCATCATAGATAAGCGATAGGTGGAAAAATCCAAGGGCGGAGATTAAAAGGAAGTAGGAAAGACGATTTTAACCTCCCACAACACACCTTCCATACTATAAAAGGAAAGTCATAAGGACAAAAGGAAGGGTCTTCTTTCTGAACTTCTTCTCCATCATATAAAGAAGAATGAAATATTGTACGCCCCTGGGCTATGGTAATCCCAAAAAATAGAAAAATATAGTGGAATTACCACATGGATGTAGGATTAACAACAATCTAAACCACGTAAAAATCTTTGTATCCTTTATATTCCTGCTATTTACTTTTAATTGCTCTTTTGTTCATGGACCCATCTTGACATTTCAACAAACTGTTGAAGTACGACTACACGATTGTGTAAGCATTCAGTAACACAATCACTTCCAAAGGTAAATTTAACTAAGCTTAAATTCACCGATAATCATGAGGACGACTAGCCATAAGGTTGCCTTACGATCAAGACAAGTGTGGTGAAGTCGAAAAAATTCAGTAATGGACTTAACTAGAAAAATTACATAAACTTATAGGTCTAAATTCCAGACAAACTTCTGGATTTGTTTTCTTGGGTATAAGGATGATGTTAGTAGAGGACAACTCCTTGGAACTTCCTCCCTAACAAAGAAAGATTGAATAGCCAATACAAGGTCCGTAGAGATGATCTCCCAACAAATTAAGAAAAAGTGACCACTAAAATCATCTGGTCCGACAACACTATCCTTAGACATTTAAAGAACCCCCTTTTTG
The DNA here is from genome assembly GCA_030737815.1 of Allium fistulosum. Lineage (NCBI taxonomy): Eukaryota > Viridiplantae > Streptophyta > Magnoliopsida > Asparagales > Amaryllidaceae > Allium > Allium fistulosum. Next base: position 1,183,709,636 of record CM060902.1, read on the forward strand.
ATTTCATCATGGTTGGGGATTTATGACAGTAGTTCATTGTCCTCTTGATTTATGAGAAGTGGAATATATTAAGTAAGTCGGAGTTAGGATCATTCGAAGGTTGATTCCTTATCATTAACTGAAAATATTAAGCAATGGTATTCTCAGCTTCAATAGGGAGTCCACCAATGAGCCAGAATTGTCTTTGATTTTCAAAATTAATAGCTTGTTTTTATTTTTCTTAAACATTAAGTGAAATAATTTAGTGTTTTCATCTCTTTCTATAGTCCTTTTTATCCTAGTATTCTGTTTCCAACACAATTCCTCTAATCACACCTCTCGGTTAAATTTATCATGGGCTTTAAGCCATTTAAAGCGCTTATAAGATAGTAGATCATTATAAAAAATTTGTTCTTTTAGTGCGACCATTTCATCCGCTTCTTTTACATGATTAAAATGTTTTAAAATGTATTTTATTCCAATTCCTTAAGTAGTTTTTAAGAATTTTAAGTTCGTTGGCAAACTTAATCGTAGGCCTACCAAAAGAGGACATATCTAACATCGATGAAACCGGTTTTTTGAAATCATCATGATGGGTCCAAATATTTTGGAAATGAAATGGTTTAGGAGAAGAGCTAAGAGAGGATAATAAATTAAGGAGCAATGAAGGGTGGTATAAATTTGTACAATGTATATGGTCAACATGAGAATAAAATGGGTTAGCAAACCAACCAAACAAAGACCTATCTAGTCCTATGGAAATTCTCATGTTCCCATTTACAACATTACCCTACATGTAACCTATCTAGTCCTATGGATTAAAATGATTTGTGGTTATGTTAAATTCATCACCTATGACCCAAGATTCATAACAAGGATTGGAAATTTGTATAATTTCATTCCAAAGGAATCTTCATTCAATGTATGTACATTTTTCATAGACATAAGAATAAAAGAGCACGATTATTAATGTCAAATTGTACGAATAGAGTAACCATTTTCTCCGAGTCACAAATTAGATTAACTAGCATGTTATGATCCATAGTAACCAAAATTTTCCATTAACATTTGATATCCTATTTGAAAAACCTAAAAATCATTTATAATCGGTTATATGAGATGAGTCATAAACGGTTCTTGACTTGCAATAATAGAAATGTTAAATTTGTTTTATAATCACTTAAGCCTTTTGGAAATTTGTGGATTTCTTAAACCTTTGACATTCTAAAATAGATTTTTAATCATTAAGGTTATTTGTTTTTGTAGTTTTGGAAAGATTAGCTTGTGCCTTTTTAAATGGTTGACTAATTCTTAAACTCGATCTTGAAGGAGATAGTTTCTTTTTTGGCTTACATGGGGGGATTTCTTGTCTTTTATCCTTTAAACAAGTTGAAGATGTGGTTGGGGTTGAAGTCAAAGTGGAACAAGGTGTACTTGCCACAACTGGTAACTCTCCCATAATATTGTTATCTAGTTTAGGGTCTACAATTACTTTGTGGGAAGAGGATGCAAGGTGGCCAGTCGGAGGTACTAAATTCAAGACTTAAATAGATTAGCCCGTTGTTAGACCCAAAAATATAAGAGGGGAATCGTTTACATTATCATGTATGTCAATGATAGATTGTAGAGTGGGTACATTATGTGCATAATAGAAAATGTTTTCGACCATCAAAAAAGGAGAAGAAATAGTATCGACTTTTGGCCTTGTAGAATAATAGATATTGAAGAGTTAATGGTATGCCCTAGGGACAATTATGTAATTTGTTGCATATATCTAACTCTTTAATCAATCTTGTTCATAATAAATGTTATTTGATGTTTGTTTTCTTTTATATACTTTGTTATATTGTGATATATCAATTGATTAACTAATTTAAAGTATATAACTAAGAAAATCCTTTACTAAATATTACGTGATTGTAATTGCAAACAGTTGCCAGCACGAGTAACTAATCATAATATAATATAACATTTTGTTTTAAATATTCTTGGTTAAGATATTTTGAGAAAGGAATTGATACATTCGTTGAGACCAGAGTACGTAACACTCTCAAAATGTTGGGTAGTGTATTTCTCAAGGATGCTAGGGCACCAAAGGGATACATACTTATAGTTATTAGATAACTATATAGTGACATAGCAAGAGTTTTTTGTTGGTTGATAACAACTAGCTCAAAATAGGAAATCTCAGTTTGAGGATGTTATATAGTTCCCTCGGCTTGAAAATACTATGGAACTCCACCATGTTAGTTAAATCATGGCATGGTAAACATCGAGTGACTATAATTAGATCTAAGTTGAATCATTGGAAATAAAGCACTAGATAATTTGTCTCCTTGGTTGTATGAGGTTAGTATCACAGTGAAATGTAGTCAACTCAAAGTCAAAGTCTTTGCCAGAGCAGTATGGTTATTGTACCTATTGAACAAAAGATTTTTTGTTTGGAACAATCAAGTTGAATGTGGATAATATTGGAGTTTTGACTGGTACCAGACTCCATATGTCCTAAAGTGATATAATGTTAATGGAGAGAACACATGTAAATTATTGCACTATTGGTACTGCTTAAGGTAATGTAAAATATAAATTTATCGAAAGATCTATAAGCAATGAATTCGACCAAATTGTCACACCATTAGCTAAGGTGATATGTAAACTTTAATATTTGAATTGTTCAGTATAACATGTGACTAAATTCACTCTTTAATATTAGTTTATAAAGTGTTATAAATTAATTAATATTTAAGAGATATTAATTATTAATGTATTTTACGTTTGGGGTGTTATTTGTAAGTGGGGTAACTCCTAAAAATGTTTTGGGTGCTATTATTAATTTTTTAGATGTGTATACAAAAGTTATATATGCACGTATCGATATATGATATGATATATACCAAAACATGCTTTAGATATATTTAATTACTTAAATAGGCTTTGGGATTATATTTATCTATATAGGATGCACGTATGATTGGCCACGAGAGGGGAGATATGGTCCAGATATTTGATTTTGATCTAATTGACAACTAATGATGAAGGTTTTAAAGAGAGGTGTAACAACCTGCATTTTTTACCGTTCAAGTCGACAAAACATACACACATGCCGACTCAAACAATCCGAAATATGGATAGTTATTGGAGTAAATAAGAAAAGAAAAGAAAAGAAAGAATAGAAACAAACTCAGAATCTCGCAGCGGAAGGAACAAGATATAATAATAATATAACAGTTCATGAAGCTGTTAAATAAATAAATTTGATTATTATTATACATCATAAATCAGTGTTACATACATATCAGAGATAATACAATAATGCAGCGGAAAAATAATATGGTAGTAGAATACAAATGATGTAATACCAAACTCCGTCTTCGTCCTCCAAAATAGATCTTCAACCTTATCTGAAATGCTCAAGCTGACCCGAGCGAAATGAAAAGAAAAAACACTCGAGTCAGGACTAAAATATCTCATGTAAGTCAAATCGAATAAGAAATATGAGTGTGACGGCGTCAGAGATGTTTACGGGGTTTGACATCTCCTATCCAGTGTCAACGTGAGTGCAATAACTTAAGAGATGTTACGGGATTTTCCATCTCCTAAGGATCCGTTAAACTATCTACTATGTAGTACAATACGCTATTATAATATGTCTACATTAAAGTAAAAGTATTAAAATAGCGTTAAGCCATGGCCCATTCCACCCTTAACACAGTTTATATTCCCAAGAGCATATACAAGACCGTAGTGTGATATCCCGGGTTTTTGGGCAATATAAATTTAATAATCAGTATTGATAATTTAATTGATTTGATAATTTTCTTTATAATTTAAATTTAAATTGGTTAATTTAATATTTTAAAGTTTAATAAATACTTAATCTGGAAATATTGATTTAAAATTGATAAGATTTGTTTGTTAAAGCTAATAAAGTTTTATTCTATTTATAATATATATATTTGATATATATTGTGAATGGAAATATCTTTTGTTTTAAATATAAGATGAATTTTTCAAATTGTAATATATATGTATGTATATGTTATAATTTGATATTGTTGATAATTGATGTATGAATGGATATTGTAATTTTAAAAGCTTTGATTTAAATTTAATATCTTTTAAAAGTTAAAGATTAATTCAATTGTTTTCAAAATATAAGATAATTATTATTTCTAAAATATGATGGTTTAAACAAGATTTAATAAAAGATTTATTTTTATCTTGTTTTCTTTTAATAAGTATAAGACTAAAATGATTAAATATATATAGTTTTAAATAAGCTTTCTTTTTAATATCTCTTTAAGTTAAATAATCTTAACATAAATAAATAATAATTCACATTTACATAAATAGAAAAACATAATTACTTTTATTAATAAGGGTTTAGACATAATTATGTATTGTTTTAACACTTGTAAAACATATAAAACAAGTTGGACAATTGTCTAACTTATAAAATAAACAAGTGGCATACTTAATTTCTTTTGAAATTTAAATTATAAGTAAATATAGAAGAAGATCTGATCTTCATTTTTTTCAGTTCAAATCGTTCAAAACATATTTTCTCAATTCTTTTTCTCCTCTTTTCTAAAATCTAAAAGAAAACTGAAAACAAATTTTCAAAGAAAAAGATCAAAGCCTGTAAAAAAAAATTCTCAATGCAAATGAAGATAAAAATCTAGGATTCAAACATGCATTTCGAATGAAGATCATCTGCAATTTTTAAATCATCAAAATTAAAGGCATACAAAGGATTTCAACAGCAAAGGAAATCAAATGCAAGTTTCCGGAATTCAAAATATAAAAGCCTGGGAAACCTGCTCTGTTTTGTTCTCTGGAAAATAACAGGTGAGTAAACAATTTTGTTTTAAAAACAGTTAAATTATGAATGGCTCTAATGCATGTGTTGATCTGTTAATTGATATTGTTGTTGCGTGAAAATCTTTCAGTTGTATATGAATTGATATGTATGTGTGTAAGTATGTCTGCATATATTTACATCTTGTTTTCTGTTTTAACAAGAGAGTAAACAAAACCTTTAAAAACTTAAATAGGTTTGTAAAGTTTAGTGCATGTGATAACCAGATGAATAATATTTTCATGTATGAAGTGTGTGTGAATATATAAATGTAGATGTATGCCTGTATATGCCTGTAGATAAGCATAGATAAGCCTCTGTTCTTGTTCAGGCTTCAGTTTTGGTAGAAAAATTCTTATCTTCATTTACATTTAATTTTAGGCTTGAGCATGTAAATGAAAAAGTTTTCTAACAATACAATTCAAATTTTAAAATAAATTCAAGGGTATGCAATTATTATTTAACTCAAATTTTAAAATTTACAGTGAAAATCAAGAAATGGGTAAAAATCAAACTTGTTAATTTTAATGTTTGATTATGCAAGCTGAATCGTTGTACCAAATCATGAATTTAGGTATAAGAATTGGAATTTCTAGTTTGGAATTCAAGGAGATATTCAGTGTTGATTGTTTTTGGGATTTTTGGCATTTGCCGTTGTTCAACTCAATAATTTGGATTGAAATCTTGATTGAAGCTAGCTTATGAATTGTTGATGAAGGGAAAATTGTAGTTGGAATTTTCTGTTAGACGAATTGCTCGAATTCGATTGAACTAGGGTTTTAGGGGGAGTTTTGTTAGTCTGTTTGTCGAAGCAGTTTCAACGTGGATAGGGGATCGGAATCAATCGCGATAGGGGGAGAAGATAGCTGGAGTCGTGGCGAAGCTGCGGCGAAGTTGGCGAGGCTGCTCGAGGCGGAATTCGTCGACGATGGGGGGTTTTCCGATCGATGTGGGTTCCAGTTTTTGGTCGTTTGGGTTCGTTTTTGATATCGAGGTGGTATCGTCGATCTGGGTGTGGAATAGTGATCGCGTGGGTTCGTGGAATCGGTGAGGATCATCGCGACGATCATCATATGTCGGCGACGATGGTGCACGTGCACGTGCACGTTTGGATGTCTGAGTGTTTCGATGGTTTGGGAACGAAGGGGTTTGCTCGAGTTTTCTTCGGGTACGATCGAGTTTTACTCGAAGCAGTTGAGGTTGCAGGAGGACTCGGGGTAGACTCGGGGGTTTTAGTGGATTTACTCGGGTTGTTTTAATTCCAGTAACCTGGGTTTGAGATTTAAAAGAAAATCATATTTGGGTTTTAAAATTTAAAGAATAAACAAGTTTTTCAAGTATTTGGTAAATCTGAAAATGATTTATAAATACTTTATCTCCAAATAAGGTTATTATTATGAATTTGTAAATCAAGTTTAAAAATTTGTTTTGAATAATAAGATTTAAATAATTCAAATAATTTATTTATGAGGATAATAAGATTAAATTAGTATTGATATAAATTTAAGAATACTTAATTTAAATATGGTTTGTTAATAAGTAAAGTTTAATTAAGAATAATGTTTCCATAATTAATTTAGGATTTTTAAATATAGAATGTTAATTAATTTAATTGTTTAATTAATTTTAAATAATTAGTTAATTATTTATTTAATTTTAAATAATCACTTAATTATGGATTAATTAAGAGTAATTACTTAATAAAGTAATTATTGGTTAATTATTGAATGAAATTACTTATGGAAGTAATTAATAGGAAAATTACTCATGGGGTAATTAGTTAAAGTGATAAAAGGGTAATCACTTGATGTTATTAATCTAAGGAATTGATTAATATAATTGTTGAGATTAATTAATTATGGAATAGTTAATTAATTAATGAATCAAGGATTATTTAGTAATGGAATTACTTATTTGTTAAGTAATTAATTAAGAAAGTAATCAAGATTATTAATGGAAGTAATTAGAAGATAATTACTTATGTAAGTAATTAAAAGTTAAATTACTTAATTATTTTAGTTAAGTAATTAAAGTAATTAATTAATTAAGGAATGTGATTAATTTGAGGATAATTACTAAGGGTAATTAATTAAAAAAGTAATTAATTAATAAAGTAAATAAATTAAGGATTATTTGTTAATATAATTGATTAATAATTACGTAATGAAGTAATTAAAGATTAATTAATTAGATTAATTAATCAAGGTTAATATAATCAATTAAGAAGTAATTAATTAAGATAAGTAATTACAAATTGTTAATTACTGTTTATGATGAATTAAGTATAATTAATTAATGAAGTGGTTGATTAAAATTAATTATTTAATTAATAAAAAAAAAGATTAATTAATTAATAAGGATTATTGTAATTAATGATAGTAATTAAAGATTAATTAATTAGATTAATTAATCAAGGTTAATATAATCAATTAAGAAGTAATTAATTAAGATAAGTAATTACAAATTGTTAATTACTGTTTATGATGAATTAAGTATAATTAATTAATGAAGTGGTTGATTAAAATTAATTATTTAATTAATAAAAAAAAGATTAATTAATTAATAAGGATTATTGTAATTAATGATAGTAATTAAAGGTTAATTACTGTATATGGTTAAGGATAATTACTTGATGTAATTAAAGATAATTAATCAAAGGAGATTAATTAAGGAAGATCATTTAGATGTTTAATTAATTAATTTGTAATTAATTAATGATAGTGAGCAGGATTAAGATAATCCAAGTAATTAAAGGATAGTAATTAATTTAATTAAAGGTTAATTAAATTGATTAGAGTAAATCAATTCTGTTTAGATAATTGATTAATACTGGATGTTTGATATTGGGTGATTGGTTGATATTGGATGATTTGTATGTCTCTGATATATATATAATATATGCTGCTTTGTGAGATGAATGTTGATATGAATTATCTATTGTGATAATGTTATTTATCTATCTGTTTATATCATTCAGAATATAAGTTTAAATGTCTAAACCTTTAAACAACTTGGCCTTAAAAGATACGTTTTGGATTTCGATGAGACCGGGATCGGGTTTGCTACATTACAGCATGATAGGGGGTTCTCGCTTCGCGGTTTGGTGGCGAACGGGAGACTCTTACCCCTACATGTCCCATTGAGGGGTTGGTTGCGAGTCGAGAGGCTGGCCGTAAAAGCAAATTCGAGGTATCACTGTATGCCACGGTGGGTCTGGGATGGTTGCAAAGCCTACCGGTCGCCACTGCCTCGGGTCGTTACAGTTGGTATCAGAGCAGTAGGTTGAGTGAATACCTAGGCTCTGAAGTGGTGTCTATCTTGAGAGCGCGTAATTGTTAGTTATATAAAAATGGTTTTATATTGTGTTAATTGATCGGTTGAGTGGTATATGGATTCTGGTCAATACGAGTAGCTAACGTTATTGATAGGGATCTCTAAACACTTGAACCAGGCCAACGGACACAATATTGTTTTAAAGAGGTAGATGAAATAATTTTACCCAGAAATAATTTCTATATAAAAAAAATATATCATTTTAAATATATATATTTATGTATTTCTACCTATTTATTGGGTTACCTGTTCGGGTTTTCCAATATAAGTTATAAAGGTAGATAAGGGGGTAGTGTGTGTAACACAATTACCAATAGTTGGAGTTTGAATGTTTGAGGTTGGAAGTATATATCGAGACTGTAAACCCAATATCGTCTCGAGTAAGTTGGCAGTATGGAGTAAGGATGTCTCGGATCTCTGAAGAAAATCCTTTTCAAGATTCGGAGTCCATTATTGGAATGTAAGATTGGTTGAGCTCGGGTGAGCAGATTTTCTAGAGTTGAATCTATCAGTTGTGCAGAAGTAAGTGATGGTAGCTTGGCGACTTCAGGAAGGAGCAGTTGTATGATAAGACGCAGTATCTATGAATGTTCCCGAAGGAGATGTTCTTTTTGGAGCAAGATCAAGAAGGTATTGGAGGAACAGTTGATGTCTACCGCAGGAAAGACTCGGCTGTATAGGAATTCTCTGGATATCGAGTAAGAGAGTTTTATCTATTTTGAAGTATGGGACTAAGGTCGATTATTTGTTCTTTGGACATGGTCTCATTGTTTCCCTTAAGAAGAGTAAGTTATTGGCGATTGGTTTGGAGCCCGAGTTTCTTTTGGATGTCTGCCATCTCGGAGATTCGTTGAGAGGTTTGTTGATGGTTTTAGTTTTGAGAAGCCTTTGGATTAGAAGTTCTTGGTTAGCTGTGATAGCAGTACAGCTCGGAGTGTTCGGTGTGCTGTCGAGATAGAGTTTGGAAGCAGCAGTGTGGTTCGTTTCTTCGATGGTTCCGGAATCTTTGTGGTTCTTCTATCAGCAGTCCGAGTAGATGGTGAAGTTTTTCTTGAAGGGTTAACCTTGTTTGGAAAAGCTTAAAGCTGTTCTAATTGGTAAAGAGAGAACAGTTTCTTTGAAATCTGAACTAGGTTGTAACGCAAAAGTGACTTGCGATTAGTTTGAGAGTTCATCTTGAGTAATCTTTTGTATGGAGTTGAGGCATCTCAAGAGAAAGTAAAAGTTATCGAAGAGGTCAAAGGTTGCCCGTAGGTAAAGATTTAGTTTATATCGATTTGTTCCTAGAGAAGGATTGGTGAAGCATCTTAGAATTTTATGGAGTATCTGTGTTTTCTCTTCTATTTCTAATTTTGAGTTTCCTCTAGCTAAGGATAGCTGAAGACAGTACCATTGACCGAGGACTCGTCCATTCTTTGAGTAGTTGGCTATGTCTTTAAGATAACCAATGTTCCCGCTTGTTTGTGGATCTAGTTTGTGCTCGAGTTCATCGACATTCTCATCTATTTCAAAATCAGAGTTGTGCAGCGAAAGCAAAGGTAGTAGCTGTGCAAGAAAGGAAGTAACCTCAGATTTCTACAAGAAGTTTATGTGAATTTCTAAGTGGGTATAGAATTTTCTGGAATCTGGGAGAAGGAAGTTCAGTCTTCTATTTCTTGTGGAGAAGAGTTTGTGGATTTCAGCAGATTTGAAGATCATTTTGTGCTTGGTTCATAATTGTTTCAAAAAGCATCAGCAAAGGTTGAGCTGATCAGGAAGAGATGAGGTAGCTCGGGATCGTCTGGTGAGCTATGCAGATATGAGTCAGAGTTTGGAATTCGGAGTTGGAAATTGGAAACTGTTTAAATTTTCCTCGATTATAAGAGCTATAAGATTTGGTAAGTCTGGAAGCTAGCTCCGAAATATTTTGGATTTTCTTGTGTTCTTGAGAGGAGTAATTCTTTGTCTACAGGGTTGAATGGCCAGTTTGGATATCTGGAATCCATTCTATTTCACGTATCTCTGAGGGAGTACGTGTATGATCTATTACTAATTGTAGAATCTGCAGTTCAGATGGATTTGGAAGTTGAGTTGGACTTGGGTATGATCTGATATTTTGTTCAGATTGGTGAATCTAAAGAAGAGAGGAGCTCTGGATTATAGTGTGTAGTTTATTTAGCTTCTGTAGAGCGAGTCTCCCGGTGATTTTTACTCGGGAAAACTCGAGATAGTATTATGAAGTCTATTCTGATTTACGTCATAATAGTTAGTTAGATTAGATTGTTTGATTGGTTGCTTTGATTGATAGGAATTGGATGATAGGTTTGTGTTTAAAATTAAAAATCTTTGCTGGGTTATTAAATTAACTTTGCTTTTAATTTCGGGGACGAAATTATTTTAAGGGGGGAGGAATGTGATATCCCGGGTTTTTGGGCAATATAAATTTAATAATCAGTATTGATAATTTAATTGATTTGATAATTTTCTTTATAATTTAAATTTAAATTGGTTAATTTAATATTTTAAAGTTTAATAAATACTTAATCTGGAAATATTGATTTAAAATTGATAAGATTTGTTTGTTAAAGCTAATAAAGTTTTATTCTATTTATAATATATATATTTGATATATATTGTGAATGGAAATATCTTTTGTTTTAAATATAAGATGAATTTTTCAAATTGTAATATATATGTATGTATATGTTATAATTTGATATTGTTGATAATTGATGTATGAATGGATATTGTAATTTTAAAAGCTTTGATTTAAATTTAATATCTTTTAAAAGTTAAAGATTAATTCAATTGTTTTCAAAATATAAGATAATTATTATTTCTAAAATATGATAGTTTAAACAAGATTTAATAAAAGATTATTTTTATCTTGTTTTCTTTTAATAAGTATAAGACTAAAATGATTAAATATATATAGTTTTAAATAAGCTTTCTTTTTAATATCTCTTTAAGTTAAATAATCTTAACATAAATAAATAATAATTCACATTTACATAAATAGAAAAACATAATTACTTTTATTAATAAGGGTTTAGACATAATTATGTATTGTTTTAACACTTGTAAAACATATAAAACAAGTTGGACAATTGTCTAACTTATAAAATAAACAAGTGGCATACTTAATTTCTTTTGAAATTTAAATTATAAGTAAATATAGAAGAAGATCTGATCTTCATTTTTTTCAGTTCAAATCGTTCAAAACATATTTTCTCAATTCTTTTTCTCCTCTTTTCTAAAATCTAAAAGAAAACTGAAAACAAATTTTCAAAGAAAAAGATCAAAGCCTGTAAAAAAAAATTCTCAATGCAAATGAAGATAAAAATCTAGGATTCAAACATGCATTTCGAATGAAGATCATCTGCAATTTTTAAATCATCAAAATTAAAGGCATACAAAGGATTTCAACAGCAAAGGAAATCAAATGCAAGTTTCCGGAATTCAAAATATAAAAGCCTGGGAAACCTGCTCTGTTTTGTTCTCTGGAAAATAACAGGTGAGTAAACAATTTTGTTTTAAAAACAGTTAAATTATGAATGGCTCTAATGCATGTGTTGATCTGTTAATTGATATTGTTGTTGCGTGAAAATCTTTCAGTTGTATATGAATTGATATGTATGTGTGTAAGTATGTCTGCATATATTTACATCTTGTTTTCTGTTTTAACAAGAGAGTAAACAAAACCTTTAAAAACTTAAATAGGTTTGTAAAGTTTAGTGCATGTGATAACCAGATGAATAATATTTTCATGTATGAAGTGTGTGTGAATATATAAATGTAGATGTATGCCTGTATATGCCTGTAGATAAGCATAGATAAGCCTCTGTTCTTGTTCAGGCTTCAGTTTTGGTAGAAAAATTCTTATCTTCATTTACATTTAATTTTAGGCTTGAGCATGTAAATGAAAAAGTTTTCTAACAATACAATTCAAATTTTAAAATAAATTCAAGGGTATGCAATCATTATTTAACTCAAATTTTAAAATTTACAGTGAAAATCAAGAAATGGGTAAAAATCAAACTTGTTAATTTTAATGTTTGATTATGCAAGCTGAATCGTTGTACCAAATCATGAATTTAGGTATAAGAATTGGAATTTCTAGTTTGGAATTCAAGGAGATATTCAGTGTTGATTGTTTTTGGGATTTTTGGCATTTGCCGTTGTTCAACTCAATAATTTGGATTGAAATCTTGATTGAAGCTAGCTTATGAATTGTTGATGAAGGGAAAATTGTAGTTGGAATTTTCTGTTAGACGAATTGCTCGAATTCGATTGAACTAGGGTTTTAGGGGGAGTTTTGTTAGTCTGTTTGTCGAAGCAGTTTCAACGTGGATAGGGGACCGGAATCAATCGCGATAGGGGGAGAAGATAGCTGGAGTCGTGGCGAAGCTGCGGCGAAGTTGGCGAGGCTTCTCGAGGCGGAATTCGTCGACGATGGGGGGTTTTCCGATCGATGTGGGTTCCAGTTTTTGGTCGTTTGGGTTCGTTTTTGATATCGAGGTGGTATCGTCGATCTGGGTGTGGAATAGTGATCGCGTGGGTTCGTGGAATCGGTGAGGATCATCGCGACGATCATCATATGTCGGCGACGATGGTGCACGTGCACGTGCACGTTTGGATGTCTGAGTGTTTCGATGGTTTGGGAACGAAGGGGTTTGCTCGAGTTTTCTTCGGGTACGATCGAGTTTTACTCGAAGCAGTTGAGGTTGCAGGAGGACTCGGGGTAGACTCGGGGGTTTTAGTGGATTTACTCGGGTTGTTTTAATTCCAGTAACCTGGGTTTGAGATTTAAAAGAAAATCATATTTGGGTTTTAAAATTTAAAGAATAAACAAGTTTTTCAAGTATTTGGTAAATCTGAAAATGATTTATAAATACTTTATCTCCAAATAAGGTTATTATTATGAATTTGTAAATCAAGTTTAAAAATTTGTTTTGAATAATAAGATTTAAATAATTCAAATAATTTATTTATGAGGATAATAAGATTAAATTAGTATTGATATAAATTTAAGAATACTTAATTTAAATATGGTTTGTTAATAAGTAAAGTTTAATTAAGAATAATGTTTCCATAATTAATTTAGGATTTTTAAATATAGAATGTTAATTAATTTAATTGTTTAATTAATTTTAAATAATTAGTTAATTATTTATTTAATTTTAAATAATCACTTAATTATGGATTAATTAAGAGTAATTACTTAATAAAGTAATTATTGGTTAATTATTGAATGAAATTACTTATGGAAGTAATTAATAGGAAAATTACTCATGGGGTAATTAGTTAAAGTGATAAAAGGGTAATCACTTGATGTTATTAATCTAAGGAATTGATTAATATAATTGTTGAGATTAATTAATTATGGAATAGTTAATTAATTAATGAATCAAGGATTATTTAGTAATGGAATTACTTATTTGTTAAGTAATTAATTAAGAAAGTAATCAAGATTATTAATGGAAGTAATTAGAAGATAATTACTTATGTAAGTAATTAAAAGTTAAATTACTTAATTATTTTAGTTAAGTAATTAAAGTAATTAATTAATTAAGGAATGTGATTAATTTGAGGATAATTACTAAGGGTAATTAATTAAAAAAGTAATTAATTAATAAAGTAAATAAATTAAGGATTATTTGTTAATATAATTGATTAATAATTACGTAATGAAGTAATTAAAGATTAATTAATTAGATTAATTAATCAAGGTTAATATAATCAATTAAGAAGTAATTAATTAAGATAAGTAATTACAAATTGTTAATTACTGTTTATGATGAATTAAGTATAATTAATTAATGAAGTGGTTGATTAAAATTAATTATTTAATTAATAAAAAAAGATTAATTAATTAATAAGGATTATTGTAATTAATGATAGTAATTAAAGATTAATTAATTAGATTAATTAATCAAGGTTAATATAATCAATTAAGAAGTAATTAATTAAGATAAGTAATTACAAATTGTTAATTACTGTTTATGATGAATTAAGTATAATTAATTAATGAAGTGGTTGATTAAAATTAATTATTTAATTAAAAAAAAGATTAATTAATTAATAAGGATTATTGTAATTAATGATAGTAATTAAAGGTTAATTACTGTATATGGTTAAGGATAATTACTTGATGTAATTAAAGATAATTAATCAAAGGAGATTAATTAAGGAAGATCATTTAGATGTTTAATTAATTAATTTGTAATTAATTAATGATAGTGAGCAGGATTAAGATAATCCAAGTAATTAAAGGATAGTAATTAATTTAATTAAAGGTTAATTAAATTGATTAGAGTAAATCAATTCTGTTTAGATAATTGATTAATACTGGATGTTTGATATTGGGTGATTGGTTGATATTGGATGATTTGTATGTCTCTGATATATATATAATATATGCTGCTTTGTGAGATGAATGTTGATATGAATTATCTATTGTGATAATGTTATTTATCTATCTGTTTATATCATTCAGAATATAAGTTTAAATGTCTAAACCTTTAAACAACTTGGCCTTAAAAGATACGTTTTGGATTTCGATGAAACCGGGATCGGGTTTCCGTATACCGGTATTCCAGGTCTGGAGACCCGAATACCACATCGATCCAAATTAACGATAGGTCGTGAATCTCAAGTGAAGATGAAGATTCAGAGTGCAAGGGTTATTGTCGTTAACTCTGAGGGTGATTCCAAAACGAGTGTAACGAGATAATGCCTTCGGTTTCGTTCGAACCCGGAACGAACTTGTATGGATCGAATACTTTCAGAACATCGTCAGGCGGACGATGAGTATTCTAAGTGATATATGTTCTGATTAAAGGTAATCGTAAACCTCAAGCCTCATCAACCGGGAATGGCTAAAACAGGGGAGGTGCAGCAAGGTTTCGTGGGTAGCACCCACTGAGAGCAAGATAGATCCCTGTCTAGAGGTCCCTTTTCTTTTATTCGGCTTAGTGTGTGGTTGGTCGCTCCAACTACGGGATTGTCTTGTTCGGGATTATCCAGTAAGGGATGGTTCCGGCTTTGTGTTGCAGGGGAGCGGGCGTACTCCTCGGTACGGTGATCTAGGCCACGTACTGTGACGGGCGGTACCCCAGTAGCCCTGCCATTGTATGGAATCCAAAATCCAATAAGTGCCAACGGACTTGATTGTATAACCCACTTTGTGGCTAGTATGCTGGAATTTAATAATGTAACAATTTCGGCTATTTCATATTTACTTGAAAACCCTAGACCCTATTATAATACAATCGGATTTACTATCAAATGTTTTAGTTAGCGTAAGGTAAAAACTTACCCATGTTTATTTGTGGGGGAGTCTTACGTGATACTTTTGTTTTCAAAGGTTTTCAAAGTTAAGCAATCTAACCTTTTACTCACACCAGACCCATGTCTGACCCAAGTGTTTATTTTCTGTTTTATTAAACTCTTGGGTACTCAATATTGTATTGAGTAGTCGAGGGATTCAGGATAGTCTTGACGAATTCTGGAGGAGCTGTGGAGCAGGAGGCTGTGAAGACCCAAAATTATTGAGATAAGAATAATTTAAATAAAGTCAGAAAAAGGAGAATTTTCAAGGAAAAAAGAAATAATACAGCCTGAAAATAAATAGTGAGAATAAGTTAAAAATATAATGAAGGGAATAGTTGTTTTCAGTAAAACAAAAATGAAAATGGTAATTAAATATATGAATACATTTGTACATCAAGAGAAAATAAATAGCTTGAAGTATTAACAAGGAATCAATTCATAAAAGGATATACATGTATACATTACAGTTTAGCATAAAGAAAATAAACAATGCAAGAAAGTCACATGAGAATAAGGTGTGTGTATGAAACATGCAAATAGCATGCAAATCAGAAAAGAAAAGAAAAGTTAAAGCAACTGAAAATACCCGAATTGGAAATCAGAAAGAAAATGGCATTTCTAGCCATGACATTATATGTAAAATTCTCTCAACTGTATGGGGATAAGATGGGTTTTTCACTCTACTAAAACCCTAAACAATGTTTTAAAAAAATTAAAAGAGAAGCAGCAGTCTCACTGCAGAAAAACAGAAAATATTAAGAAAAGAAAGGAGAGCAATCCAAAGCCATTGTTCAAGTTAAAGAATTCTCAGGGAAAAGAGGCAGGAAGGTGAGTGATTAATCAATCTATGAGGCTTAAGGCATTAAGACCCAAGTTAAGGGCAGCTATAGTATTTTATAAAAACCATATCATGTTTGTGCTTGATCTATTTTTCAGTATAAATGAATGCTGAAAATGGTAGGTGTTTTGATAAGTCTTTGGTTGATGCTTTGGTTTGCTTTGTTTGATTGTTTGATAAGGAAAAAAATACCATGATCACTGATATAGATCCAGCACCTTAAAACACCAGTTTATAAATATGGTTAGTAAGATAAATACATTTTTATTGTGAAGTAGGGTATTACTGAAAAATGAACTAGGCAGTGTGAATAAAGGAGGTTCATGCTCATGTCTGGATTGTTTTAAACTTAAGGTGAACAATGCAATAAATCATTTATGTGCTGATTTGTTCAGATCTTAAGCTAAAATGTTTTATGGGTTTTTCTCAAAAACCTTACCCTATGTTCACAGTAGAATTGAGTATAAGAATTTCTATTTAGCCTTGCAGGATTTGTTTAAGTGATCATGATATTCCTGAATATAGAAGATAAGCAGTGTTAAAACAAATTTTGAATAAAACAACTGGAAAATGAGATGTGGTATTCTTTTCATGAATGTTTACTATGGTTAGCTGAAATTCCTGAGTGAGTTAACCCTCTCTGATTAAAAATAAGAAAGAGGAGAAAAGAATATAGCAGCATTTCAAGAGTTAATAAATTTTCTGAAAGAAAATGAGAATGGTCTCTAGATTATAAAAACTAATCTAGGAGTAAAGCCTTGATCTATCCATCATAAGGGGGATGATGGGTATGTGCATGACTTGTTTAAGTCCTATAGGCCTTTGTGCAAGGGTTAACAGAATTGAGTCCCTTGCAATGCACACATGGTGTTCAATGGCAAAGAGTTAAGACCAAATTGAATTTTTAAATTGAGATTGAGAGCTGAGCTATGGAAATTAAAATGAGTTAATTCCATAGGAATAGGTGTACATGTATACTGTATTGGATGGATGAATGGATGCTTGTGTGCATATGTGTTAGTAGTGGTTTATACATGTTCATAAACCCAGTTTACATTATGAATCCAGATAAGCATCAAGCACATAAACTCTCTGCACAATAATTTAAATGTCAAATTATTATATTTTGATTTCACTCATACCAGAATTTTATTCTGACCCTATTTGTTGCCTTGCAATAATTGGGGTGTCTCATTTTTATGGAGGCAGTCCAAGGTATTGCTGCAGGAAAAGATGTATAAGTGGCTTGCTTGCATGGATATTTGAAGATCTTCATGAATTAAGGAAAAATGAATGCTTAAGGGAGTAGCAGTATAATCTGTAATAGATAATCTAGGCAAACTTCCTTTTATTTTGTGTATTCTCAGCAATGATGCTTATTTTGTTCACTTGAAAAGAACATGTAAAAACTTAAGTATTCTGTGGGGTTTGTGAGTTACTGATTTAAGCAACTTATTTATATGATTTCTGGTGGAAAAAGTGATGAAGGAAGTATGCCATATAATATGATATGTGGACATACATACCTTGGCAAGGTTTAAGTGATTTTAAATTATAAAGATAAGGCTGTTATTAAAAAGTATGCTATGAATTTTGTTAAATGGATAGGTGAATCTGGTCCTGGCTAACCAGTAAGGCTTGAACATGACTTATAATTGATATAGGTCCATGCAAAGGCTAGAAAGCATAGCCTGTAGTCTGGTTTTGGGCATTTGATTTTTCCCCAGCAAAAACTTGTATTGCTTGGTGTAATAAGCTCATATGTATGCTAGATACTTGTAGGCATCACTGCAAACTAGACTCATCTAATTCTTGATTTCTGGATACTCAATTCAAATCTGGTAATATTGAGTCTTAGTCAAAACCAGTAATAATTTGTAGAGGCATGTGGTCTTGTTTGTAATGAGCATCTCCACCATTCAATAGAATAATGACCATTAACATTTGTTATCTTTCCTAGAAAATCATCAGTTGTTTTCATTATAAGTTCACCAGGAAGTCTTGCATTTTGTCAGGTCATTTTGCCTTTAGGCACACTGTCTGCACACATGTTCTTAGTCTCCATTTAGCATGATAGTTTGAGTTAGCACTCTAGTCTGACTGTATTGTTTTCCTCTGCTTAGCCTTTAAAATCAGTTTGTAATTTCAATGATCACCTGATTATTGCTACTTAGTAAATTAAAGCATGGGTATTTCATCTGATATAAAGATTGTTTGAAGATGAAATGAGTAACACAAGCTAAACTAAATAGCATGGGTTAGGTTGAACACATTTTACTTATTATAGAACAAATAGTATCATATTACAAAAATCCCAGGATTAAATTGTATGGCTTATAGATTCAGGGATCAATTAATGGGTGAGATAGGATAAGAAAATAAGAGAACTAGTGGTATCTAATCCTAAGGTTAATCAGGCTGGAGTTCTAAAAAGAAAAAAAAAATGAAAAATAAAACAAAAATTGGGTTTGAACCGACCAGCATAGCACTCGAACTCGTGACCTTGTATGTATAAGTTAGGCGCGTTTCCATTACGCCTAGATGTTGCTTGTGTTTCCTTAGGATCCACTTTATTTTATACTGATTTTGACACTATTCAGAACTTAACATAAACATCTATATTAAAAGCTTGTTTACTAGTGATTATTTCTTGATCACTTCAGTATTGAGTTGCTTTGCTATTCTAATCACTCTGATAAGCAAAAAACCATTTATATATCTTCACATATATAAATGATAGGATTTATTTTAAATACTGATATATTTATATTAGTAAAATTCAGGATCTTGGGAAGAATTAGATTAAGGATAGTGATCCATTGACATGTATATATATGTATATACAGTGTGAAAAAAAAACTCAACAGAAAATTCACTAAAAATAAATCATAAAGATATGGGTCACTTCAGTTGGTATCAGAGCTATGTTGTTAAAACATAGCATAAATATATAGTAATGATAGAAATAAATATTTTCAGTAGAAATAAATTGCAGAAAATAATTGAAATAGAAATATGACTAATTAGCTATGCAATTGAATAGTGAATCATGGTAGGAAGACCACCAAGTCATGGAGCAGGATCCTCCAATGCAACACCAATGGTCAATTTGCAAGATTTGGTGAGGGCATTTAGAGAAGGAGCAGTGCATAGAGAAGAAAATCCTCATGAGGAATTATCTAAGCTATTGAAGACATTTTCAAATTTAGGAGGCAAGGATTTTGAAGGCACTGAGGGAGTTATGGGAGTGCAGACATGGTTGAGAACTTTGGATAGGATATTTGCAGATATGCAAATAAATGATCAAAGGAAGAGGCAAATTGCTTCCAGAAGACTCAAGGGAGCAGCACTTGATTGGTGGGAGGTCATTATCACAGGGAGGCCAGAAAATGAGATAACATGGGATCAATTCAAGGAGATGCTTGAGGCAAGATTTGTCCCAGCAACAGCCAAGGCAACACTGCTGGAGGAATTTATAAGGCTGAGGCAAGGGCCAATGAGTGTAACTGAATACATACAAAAATTTGAGAGCTTATCCAAGTATGGAACCATGCTCATAGGGAATGAAGAATTAAAGAATTCCAGATTTATTCAAGGACTTAATGCTAATTTAAGTAGAGCAATGCTACCCTACAAAGACAAAACCTTTGATCAAGTCATAGATCTTACTCTCTCTTTTGAACAACATGATAATGCCAGAGAAAAATTCAGGAGCATGAGGGCTAACAACAACAATAAAAAAGGGAAAAATAGAACTCACCCTTATGATAAGAGAAATTCAAATCAGAAGGTTGAAGGAGCAACCAGTGGAGAAGTCAAGAAGAAGATTATTTGCTACAATTGTGGTAAAGAAGGACACATGAGTAATAGGTGTCAGGCAGCTAAGAAAACCCCATTCAGTTGCTACAACTGTGGGAAAGAGGGTCATATTAAAAAGAATTGCCCAGAATTCAAAAAGGGAGCAAAGGTAGGAGCACTTGAGGGAAAAGCAACTGCAGTGGGAAGTTCTGGACAATTGGAAGGTATACTTCTAATTAAAGATCACCCCATCTCAGTTATATATGACACTGGAGCAACACATTCACTAATATCCCAAGACATAGTGAATAAATTAACTCTCACATGCTATTTAGTTGATAATCCCTTGTCTATTCAAAGTCCCCTGGGTAGCTCTTGTTTGCTAGGATTGAAATGTTTGGGAGTAGAATTAAACATAGGAGGAAATGTGTTTAAATCTGATTTGTTTGTATTAAAATACCCTGGAATAGGAATTATTTTAGGGGTAGATTGGTTGAGCAAATTCAAAGCAATTTTGAATTTGGAAAATTTTACTATTTCTCTGAAAACAGAAAATGGTAAAAATATTATAGTCATGAGTGAAATTGCTAAAATCAATTACCTTAACCAAATATGTAGCATGACTGAGAAAGAATTAACCCTTGAAGACATAAAAATTATAAATGAATACCCAGATGTCTTTGGTGAAGTCATAGGTGTTCCAGAAAATAGGCAAGTAGAATTTCAAATAAGGCTAATCCCAGGAGCAAGCCCAATCATCAAGAAACCTACTAGGATGGGTCCTAAAGAATTAGTGGAATTGAAACATCAGTTGGAAGAACTGGAGCAGAAAGGCTTCATAAGGCCTAGTAGTTCAAACTGGGGTTCTCCAGTTGTATTTGTGAAAAAGCATGATGGTACTTTGAGAATGTGCATAGATTATAGGGAATTAAACAAAGTCACCATTAAAAATAAATATCCACTTCCCAGAATTGATGATTTGTTTGATCAATTAAATGGAGCAAGGATTTTCTCAAGGCTAGACTTAGCCTCTGGATTTCACCAAATGAAGGTTGAAGAGGAAAGTATTAAATACACAGCATTCAACACAAGGTATGGGCTATATGAATATTTAGTAATGCCTTTTGGATTGACAAATGCACCATCATATTTTGTAGATTTAATGAATAGAACATTTAGAGATTTTCTAGATAAATTTGTGGTTGTCTTTATTGATGACATATTAGTGTATTCAAAATCAGAAGAAGAACATGCAAAACACTTGCATCTGGTTTTGTCTAGACTGAGGGCACATGATTTAAAAGCCAAATTCTCTAAGTGCACATTTTGGCAGAAGGAAGTAAAATTTTTGGGGCACATAGTATCACAACAAGGGGTTAGTGTAGACCCAAATAAGGTGATGGCAGTGCAATCTTGGAGCAGACCCAAATCAGTAACTGAGGTGAGGTCATTTTTGGGAATGGCAGGCTATTATAGGAGATTTATAAAAGATTTTGCAAGAATAGCTATCCCATTGACCAAGCTAACTAAAAAGGAGCAACCCTATGTGTGGACAGAGAAGTGTGAACAAGCTTTCATATCACTAAAGAAGGCACTGGTAGAAGCTCCAGTTTTACAAGTGCCAGAAGGCAATGAAGAATTAGTAGTTTACACAGATGCTAGTGGATCTGGATTGGGGGCAGTGCTTATGCAACATGGTAGAGTCATAGCTTATGCATCAAGGCAACTCAAGCCAAATGAAACTAGGTATGCTACACATGACTTAGAACTAGCTGCTGTGGTGTATGCATTGAAACTATGGAGACATTATTTATTGGGTGCTAAGTTTGAATTGTTTACTGATCACAAGTCACTTAAATATTTGTTTTCCCAAAAAGACTTGAACATGAGACAACATAGGTGGGTAGAATTTCTAGCTGCCTATGATCTTGATATATTGTATACCCCTGGAAAAGCTAATAAAGTAGCAGATGCATTAAGTAGACATCAAGCTAAATTGGCAAGCTTAATGATGGCAGAGTTCAAGGATTTGACAATTCTTAGTGAGGTGGAAGTGAAAGAAGAAACTAGTGTATCAGATAAGACACACAGTAAGATGATTGAATATGGTAAATTAAGCCTCATATCCTTAAATTCAACACTGGTTGATAAAATAGGACAAATGCAGAATCAAGATATAAATTTGAAGGAGAAAAAGAACATGATATCCCAAGGCATGACAGTGGAAAACTATGAGGTAGATAGTAAAGGATACTTAAGGAAAAAGGGGAAACTCTGCATACCAAATGTAGAGGAACTAAAGCAAGAAGTTATGGATGAGCATCACAAAACAAAGTATACCATCCATCCTGGTGGTACAAAAATGTACCATGATCTCAAGAGAAATTATTGGTGGCCAGGAATGAAAGGGGCAGTAGCAAAATATGTGGCAAATTGCTTAACATGCCAACAAGTAAAGGCAGACTATCAAAGACCTTCAGGCCTATTGCAACCTTTGGAAGTGCCTACCTGGAAATGGGAGAGTATATCAATGGATTTTGTGGATGGTTTGCCAAGAACAAGAAGGGGAAATGATAGTATTTGGGTAGTGGTTGATAGACTCACAAAAACAGCACACTTCATCCCAATAAGTTCAAACAGAAATGCTCACAGGCTAGCTCAATTGTTTGTAAAGGAGATAGTAAGATTGCATGGCATCCCCAAGACTATCATTAGTGATAGAGATACTTTGTTTACTTCAAGATTTTGGAGTAGCTTTCAAGAAGCTATGGGGACAGAATTAAGCTTAAGCACATCCTACCATCCACAAACTGATGGGCAAACTGAGATTGTTAATAAAGTTTTAGAGGATTTGTTGAGAGCATGCATACTTGATTTTGGAGGCAACTGGGAAGATCATATTTATTTAGCTGAGTTTGCTTATAATAATAGCTACCAGTCCACTATAGGAATGGCTCCATTTGAGGCTTTATATGGGAAGCCTTGTTTATCTCCTGCATGTTGGATGGAGGCTGGTGAAAGGGTGTTGCTTGGACCAGACCAGGTAAAAGAAACTTCTGCAAGAATTGAATTAGTGAGGCAAAGAATGAGAGTGGCTCAAGAGAGACAGAAAGCTTATGCAGATAAAAAGAGAAGGCCAGTAGAGTTTGAGGTGGGAGACTATGTGTTTCTCAAAGTTTCACCAATGAGGAAAATATTGAGATTTGGAAAAGCAGGGAAACTGTCACCAAGGTATGTAGGACCATATGAAATTGTTCAAAGAATAGGGACTTTAGCTTATAGGTTGAAGTTACCAGAGGAATTGAGCAAAATACATGATGTATTTCATATATCTCAATTAAGAAAGTGGGTGCATGATAAGAAAACTATTCTTGAATCCCCTACACATGTTGAAATTCAAGAAAACCTGGTTTATACAAAGGAACCAGTGGGCATAGTGGCTAGAGAAGAGAGGAAATTAAGAAACAAAATAATTAAATTGGTAAAAATTCAGTGGAGTCTGGATGAGAATGATTGTACATGGGAGGCTGAAGATAGAATGAGGGATAAATATCCTAATCTATTTTCTGCTTAAAAAGGTATGTTTAAAACTATGATGAAACCTTAAAATTTTTTTTTTATGTGTGTTTGATTGATTTAAAATGAATGAGTTTCTGAAAATTCATTCAATTGAAATTGTGCTTTGTATACATTTGGATGGAAATGTATGAGAGAATAATTGTGGGACACAATTCCTTTTAGGAGGAGAGTATGTGAAGACCCAAAATTATTGAGATAAGAATAATTTAAATAAAGTCAGAAAAAGGAGAATTTTCAAGGAAAAAAGAAATAATACAGCCTGAAAATAAATAGTGAGAATAAGTTAAAAATATAATGAAGGGAATAGTTGTTTTCAGTAAAACAAAAATGAAAATGGTAATTAAATATATGAATACATTTGTACATCAAGAGAAAATAAATAGCTTGAAGTATTAACAAGGAATCAATTCATAAAAGGATATACATGTATACATTACAGTTTAGCATAAAGAAAATAAACAATGCAAGAAAGTCACATGAGAATAAGGTGTGTGTATGAAACATGCAAATAGCATGCAAATCAGAAAAGAAAAGAAAAGTTAAAGCAACTGAAAATACCCGAATTGGAAATCAGAAAGAAAATGGCATTTCTAGCCATGACATTATATGTAAAATTCTCTCAACTGTATGGGGATAAGATGGGTTTTTCACTCTACTAAAACCCTAAACAATGTTTTAAAAAAATTAAAAGAGAAGCAGCAGTCTCACTGCAGAAAAACAGAAAATATTAAGAAAAGAAAGGAGAGCAATCCAAAGCCATTGTTCAAGTTAAAGAATTCTCAGGGAAAAGAGGCAGGAAGGTGAGTGATTAATCAATCTATGAGGCTTAAGGCATTAAGACCCAAGTTAAGGGCAGCTATAGTATTTTATAAAAACCATATCATGTTTGTGCTTGATCTATTTTTCAGTATAAATGAATGCTGAAAATGGTAGGTGTTTTGATAAGTCTTTGGTTGATGCTTTGGTTTGCTTTGTTTGATTGTTTGATAAGGAAAAAAATACCATGATCACTGATATAGATCCAGCACCTTAAAACACCAGTTTATAAATATGGTTAGTAAGATAAATACATTTTTATTGTGAAGTAGGGTATTACTGAAAAATGAACTAGGCAGTGTGAATAAAGGAGGTTCATGCTCATGTCTGGATTGTTTTAAACTTAAGGTGAACAATGCAATAAATCATTTATGTGCTGATTTGTTCAGATCTTAAGCTAAAATGTTTTATGGGTTTTTCTCAAAAACCTTACCCTATGTTCACAGTAGAATTGAGTATAAGAATTTCTATTTAGCCTTGCAGGATTTGTTTAAGTGATCATGATATTCCTGAATATAGAAGATAAGCAGTGTTAAAACAAATTTTGAATAAAACAACTGGAAAATGAGATGTGGTATTCTTTTCATGAATGTTTACTATGGTTAGCTGAAATTCCTGAGTGAGTTAACCCTCTCTGATTAAAAATAAGAAAGAGGAGAAAAGAATATAGCAGCATTTCAAGAGTTAATAAATTTTCTGAAAGAAAATGAGAATGGTCTCTAGATTATAAAAACTAATCTAGGAGTAAAGCCTTGATCTATCCATCATAAGGGGGATGATGGGTATGTGCATGACTTGTTTAAGTCCTATAGGCCTTTGTGCAAGGGTTAACAGAATTGAGTCCCTTGCAATGCACACATGGTGTTCAATGGCAAAGAGTTAAGACCAAATTGAATTTTTAAATTGAGATTGAGAGCTGAGCTATGGAAATTAAAATGAGTTAATTCCATAGGAATAGGTGTACATGTATACTGTATTGGATGGATGAATGGATGCTTGTGTGCATATGTGTTAGTAGTGGTTTATACATGTTCATAAACCCAGTTTACATTATGAATCCAGATAAGCATCAAGCACATAAACTCTCTGCACAATAATTTAAATGTCAAATTATTATATTTTGATTTCACTCATACCAGAATTTTATTCTGACCCTATTTGTTGCCTTGCAATAATTGGGGTGTCTCATTTTTATGGAGGCAGTCCAAGGTATTGCTGCAGGAAAAGATGTATAAGTGGCTTGCTTGCATGGATATTTGAAGATCTTCATGAATTAAGGAAAAATGAATGCTTAAGGGAGTAGCAGTATAATCTGTAATAGATAATCTAGGCAAACTTCCTTTTATTTTGTGTATTCTCAGCAATGATGCTTATTTTGTTCACTTGAAAAGAACATGTAAAAACTTAAGTATTCTGTGGGGTTTGTGAGTTACTGATTTAAGCAACTTATTTATATGATTTCTGGTGGAAAAAGTGATGAAGGAAGTATGCCATATAATATGATATGTGGACATACATACCTTGGCAAGGTTTAAGTGATTTTAAATTATAAAGATAAGGCTGTTATTAAAAAGTATGCTATGAATTTTGTTAAATGGATAGGTGAATCTGGTCCTGGCTAACCAGTAAGGCTTGAACATGACTTATAATTGATATAGGTCCATGCAAAGGCTAGAAAGCATAGCCTGTAGTCTGGTTTTGGGCATTTGATTTTTCCCCAGCAAAAACTTGTATTGCTTGGTGTAATAAGCTCATATGTATGCTAGATACTTGTAGGCATCACTGCAAACTAGACTCATCTAATTCTTGATTTCTGGATACTCAATTCAAATCTGGTAATATTGAGTCTTAGTCAAAACCAGTAATAATTTGTAGAGGCATGTGGTCTTGTTTGTAATGAGCATCTCCACCATTCAATAGAATAATGACCATTAACATTTGTTATCTTTCCTAGAAAATCATCAGTTGTTTTCATTATAAGTTCACCAGGAAGTCTTGCATTTTGTCAGGTCATTTTGCCTTTAGGCACACTGTCTGCACACATGTTCTTAGTCTCCATTTAGCATGATAGTTTAAGTTAGCACTCTAGTCTGACTGTATTGTTTTCCTCTGCTTAGCCTTTAAAATCAGTTTGTAATTTCAATGATCACCTGATTATTGCTACTTAGTAAATTAAAGCATGGGTATTTCATCTGATATAAAGATTGTTTGAAGATGAAATGAGTAACACAAGCTAAACTAAATAGCATGGGTTAGGTTGAACACATTTTACTTATTATAGAACAAATAGTATCATATTACAAAAATCCCAGGATTAAATTGTATGGCTTATAGATTCAGGGATCAATTAATGGGTGAGATAGGATAAGAAAATAAGAGAACTAGTGGTATCTAATCCTAAGGTTAATCAGGCTGGAGTTCTAAAAAGAAAAAAAAATGAAAAATAAAACAAAAATTGGGTTTGAACCGACCAGCATAGCACTCGAACTCGTGACCTTGTATGTATAAGTTAGGCGCGTTTCCATTACGCCTAGATGTTGCTTGTGTTTCCTTAGGATCCACTTTATTTTATACTGATTTTGACACTATTCAGAACTTAACATAAACATCTATATTAAAAGCTTGTTTACTAGTGATTATTTCTTGATCACTTCAGTATTGAGTTGCTTTGCTATTCTAATCACTCTGATAAGCAAAAAACCATTTATATATCTTCACATATATAAATGATAGGATTTATTTTAAATACTGATATATTTATATTAGTAAAATTCAGGATCTTGGGAAGAATTAGATTAAGGATAGTGATCCATTGACATGTATATATATGTATATACAGTGTGAAAAAAAAAACTCAACAGAAAATTCACTAAAAATAAATCATAAAGATATGGGTCACTTCAGAGGCTTCAGCGAGTAGATATATAGAGTTTCCGCTGTGTTTGTATTAGTCTGTATTGTACTGATGTACTTGTGTTGTATAATAGACAGAAGTTTATAACTGTCTATTCTGTGATGTATAAATTGTGTACTCTGATGTATATGATACTATGTAATATCTTATGT
This sequence comes from Allium fistulosum, assembly GCA_030737815.1. Taxonomy (NCBI): domain Eukaryota; kingdom Viridiplantae; phylum Streptophyta; class Magnoliopsida; order Asparagales; family Amaryllidaceae; genus Allium; species Allium fistulosum. Next base: position 1,183,737,214 of record CM060902.1, read on the forward strand.
GATAATATATTTCTCATTCCGCTGTGAGATTTCTGATGTGTTGTTGTTCTCTCTTCTTTTCTTTTCTTCTTCTATCCCTTTCTTTCTTCATAACGATGCGTCTTTCTGGGCAAAGAAAAGTCGGGTCGTTACACGTAGTTTCCCCAAAACCGGAAGTCACCAGAGGGCAATCCATATACTAAAGGTACAAAACAAAATGTAGTGGTCACGAATAGGATAATCAGTATGACAAGGTACATGAGGCGATACCAACTAGGATACTAGTAGTTGCCTGATCCGGACTGATGTTGGGCATAGCAGCTACTACCCCAACACCACGAAACAACACTCCCATAATCGAGGGGTGCACCCAAATCGAATCACAATAGTAATAGATATGGTATCGAAGAAGTGTGTCCGCTAGAGATGGCAATCCTCAATGGCCCGGCGCGGCTCCTGTTTTAGTCATGTTAGGGGTCATCCAAAATCGTTCTCTTTCTTCAGTCAACGCGTTCACCAAAACCATCCACTTCATTCTGGATCAACACTCCGCGTGTATTAGTTATTAAAGTGGTTTTCGGTATCGACAGAGAGTATGTCCATATCCGATCCCGGTCTCTTTGATAACTACGTATTATTACACCGGTGGCTCTTTTACATTTCAAATCGATTCATAATTGATATCAAAATATCATATTCGCTTCAAAATCAAATCCATTCAAATATCATCATATCTATTCAAGATGTAAGATTCCGTTTCAAAATCATTTTTCGCCTCAATATCTCATTTCGATTTCAAAATCATTAATTTCAACTCGATTTAGCTTCCCAATAAACCATTTCAAATTATCAATTTCAAATACATATTTGAACCACAAAATAAACAATTTCACTTTCAATATATTTCGAAACTTTAAATATTTCACATTTCAAAACAGCTCATATATTTATATAAGAATATAAGATTCGCTTTAAAACCATTTCGTATTCAAATTAGAATATACTTCAAATTAAACATCCGTATTAAGTAGTTTACTTAATTTCTGGAACAATTCCAATTCAATAAACTTAGATTAACATTCAGATTTCAAGAATTCATTTAAGTATTACATTCCAACTCAATTTCAGTTCAAATCCTATTCAAATCAATTTTATCTTCAAATTTAATTCAATAGTTTCAATTTAGTTCAATTCACGAATTTCTTTGAATTTCAATTAAATTCCAAATTAATTAAATCTCAATTTCAAATTAAATTTCAATTCCAAACTCAAACTTGAAATATCATTTCATATAAATTTTCTTAGAAATATTCAGAGTTCGATTAAAAGTCCAATCTTTTAAAACAAATCAACTTTCGAATATTTACGTCGTATTTCAATCCTTTTCTTAAAAATCTAAACTTCGAGTAATTAAACAATTTCATTTACTAAGTTTAAATTCCAACATATCGAGCTTCAATTCAAAATAATTCAATTTCCATAAATTGGATTTTATTCTTAAAATCAATTCATTTAAATAATTTCAAAACAACTTTTAAAATCATTTAATTTAACCAACCCGGTGTCCGTATATAATTTTCTAACCTATGGCCAAGTGATTATTTATTTCAATTAAATGTCAGGGATGAATATATATCACATAAACCAATCACAGTGTCATATGTATGTATAACAGGATACATATAAGAAAATAAACATCCAAACATTTAGATATCAACCAATAGCATCCATCGAAATAAATCATCCAATAGACAATACAATTCACGGCAATTTCATAGTTATCAATGTCAGGTAATTTAATCGCAATTCAATTTTAATTTCAATTTGACTGTCAATTTAATTTTCAACGGTGAATTCAAATGACAATCTATATGACAATTAAATTTTTATCAAACAACGACAAATAAAATTCATATCACTTCATAATATCAAATTTAACTAACAAAAATTATTTTAGTTAATTGTGAGCGTATAAACACTCACCTTTTGAATTTAAATTGAATTTAAATTCAATTTAAACCCAAAAATTTGATAGTCTCCAAATCCATCCAAACCAGCGTCAAAGTGTCCGGAATTTCGATACGATCCTAACAAAAGAAACCTCGTCCAAATCCGAGTCTGTATGCAAAAGTTATGAAAATTTGAAGATTGGAAAATTCTGGTGCTGAGTCGACTTCGAGTTCAACCCGGTCCGCCGCCTCAAATACCCGATGCCTGCTTGGAGTTTTTGCGAAAATGACCCGATGACCCGAGTAGTTTTCTTCCCGACTCGAAGTAGCTCCAGGGTTTTTTTTTTAGATTTTGGAATTTGGGAATTAGGTTTTGTCTGCCATTGGAATGAGAAGCTAAGAAGAAGATGAATTGTACCTACAGACAAATGAAGATTAGGGAGGCTAGGGTTTATAACTGTGTTTATATAGGTATGTTAGAGATAGAGTAGATAGACTAGATAAATGAACGTGCGGAACAAACTATGGCCCGAAAAGCCTGTTCTGACCCCGGAACGAAATTGAGTAAACGCATATATCGAAATAGGTGTTTTAAAATATTCTGAGCGCGATGGAAAAAGTTTCACGTCCAAATTCCATTGTATGAAGAAGTTATGCTGAAAAAGAAATTCTCAAATTGATTTCAAAAATTGATTTCAATTAAATTGATTTCAAGGCGTTTCGCGTTCGTACGATCAAACGACAAGTCCGATCGTTATGAAACTTAAAACCCTACAATAATATGACATTACGGATCCGATGAAACTGGTTTCGTCGAAATTCGAGATTTTTTGAAAAATGACTATTTTCTCTCGCCGAATTAATATTAAAAACAATTCGATGCGTTTCGAGCTGCCACGGTCAAACGATAACTCCGATTGCTACAAAAATTGAAATCCGGCAATAACAAACTATTACGGATCCAATGGAACTAGTTTCGTTCCATTCTGAGACTGTTAGAAAAATGGCTATTTTTCAGTCGATAATTAAATATTAAAATATTCAATTTTCACAAATTAACTTTAAATTCAATTTTAAAAGTTCTATAACATTACTATAACTCCAATATGATAAGATAAAATTTTACAAATCATTTTCAATCATATTCAACTCGATTTTCAATTATTTCTGAAATTTAACTTATTAAACTATCGATTTAATTGTCTAATTAAATCCAATATTCGAAAAATAAATTATTCGACTGTTTAATTTCAATATAAAATTCCCAATTTTAAATTACTAACTTTTAAATCAAATTTCAATTGTTCACAAATTCCATTTTTAATTTCATAGTAATTAACAATCTTTTACAATGCAATTTTCCATTATAAATCCAATATAAAAGATTATATTAGATTCAGCGTTCAATTATATTGTAATTCAAATTCAAGTTATTTAATTCCAAATGAATTCTTTTATTTCGATTTACACTTTCATTATTGAATCAACCATTTACTTATACATTATTATCAATAGTTTATAATTCATTTACTTTCATTTTCTTCAGCTATCATCTTATTTAAATTCACAGTAATATTAAATTACATTCATTTACGTTGATTTCCATATTATAACTTCAATATTAAATGTAACATTTTATTTATTTCGTTGTTTACAATCAAATTCAATTCAATTCAATTACTTGTTACATTCAAATTTAAATCTTTTACTTACGTTCAATTACAAGTTAACATCTTTATCAAATTACAGTTTCAGTTATTATCTGCTTTCAATCAACTGTAATATTCAGTTACATTTATTTATATTAGTTTCAATAACATAACTTCCATTATTAAATCTACCATTTTACTTATTCTTTGTTTACAATCATAACATATTTGGTTTACAATCAAATTCAATTCATTATTTACATTCACTACAAGTTAACATCCATATTTAATTTACAAATAAGTTATTTTAGAATTTAGTTTTGTATTTTAACTTGTAATTCACATTTAACAACACAAAATTTTATTTCCTTCGGATTTTTATCCAAAATTTTCATTTTAATTCGTATTTTTAAAGTGTTAAAAATATGGGTCGTTACATTCTCCCCCACTTAAAACTTTTCGTCCTCGAAAAGGAACGGAGAAGGGGAAACCATCATTTAGATATAATTCATTCAAAATATTCTACTTATTTGCAAAATTTAGTTATAGGATTTCTTTTTTTTCACAAAATTTTCTAACTCCCGGATTTTTGAAAAAATTTCGGCAGCACTTCCTTTGCGCGGCTAGGACCGAAAAATTTCATAGTAGTAATAATTGCATGATATACATCTCATTACAAGAATGAGGCATCCCAAAACATGGGAAACACAATAATATACCACAACATAAACTGTAATCCGAGAACATGCCTTTTATTTAGCGTTTAATAGCATTTTAACTTACATTTTGCATTAAGCGTAGAAGCGAGCTCCACAAGCGAAGCGCAACCCCTTTGCTACCTACTAAAATGCTCAATAACCAAGTTAGAACCATGCATATAAAGATAGATCGATATACTTATCATAAACAACACACATATAACATGTTTAACTTCAAAACTGAAATTCAATTTCCAGGACAGCAAACGAATCTCAGTTTTTGGTCACCTAAACGATAAAATTTGACAATGGAATCTAAACAAAAGTTGTTGCATTCGTTTCAGGCTTCCCGGAATGTCCAAAATCATTGAATTCGGACCTTCCGTTCAAAAGTTACGACCGTTTTACTAAATAGATACGCCTCAGCCTGGTAATGAATTGCGCAGGTCAGCGACGTTTGGTCACGTTTTTGACCTTCTAAACGACAGCAAAACACCAAATGGTTAAAACAAAAGTTTTAGCTTAAGTTCTAAGCTTTCCAGAAAGTGCAAGATCATCAAAATCCAATAAACCAGTAAAAAGTTATGGCAAAAATACTAAGAGTATATGCTACTGATTTTGCTTCCCTTTTACACAGGCCAGCGAGAAGATTCAAATTTTTAACTAAGTAAATAAAGGAATTTCTCAATACAGTCTAAACAAAAGTCGTGCTACAGTTTCTAAGTTTTTCGAAAAGTCTAATATCGTTGAACTTCGTCCAGCCATTTAAAAGTTATGGTTGTTTTTGTTTCAGCATATATTGGACAATTTTGGATTTTTTTCCAAAATTTTGCTTTTATTATTTCAAAGTACAAACCATCGAACTTTAAATTTTCTAAAGAAACAATCATAAACACAAAGTCTTTTATTTTCTTATTTATCCATGAAATACGTTTACATTCAATTTGTTTCCGATCTATTCAAGTTTGTTTCATTCACATTTTAAATTCAAGTCAATTTGCTTCAATTTAAGTTGGATTCAATTATATTTAATTTCACTTTGCTTCAAATTTGAATTTAATTATTTTAAAATTTTATTCCGTTTATTCAATTCCATTAACACTAATGAATTCTACTAAATCAATTACCATCCATCAAACAACCAACGCATATCAAACATTACCATCCATCCAGAATCTACACTAAATCAATTATACATTTCCAAGTAAATTTTTTTTTATTTCATACACTTCCAAGTTTATTGACATTTAGTTATATTCAACTTTAATTAGTTTCCATTTACAAATTTTATATTTCATTAATTTTAAATTTTATTCATTCACTTGTATATATCATTCATTTTACAGCTTAAATTTCTTTTATATTTACAACTATCAATAAATCTTCACATTTTATTATTCACTCTCACACTGGTATATTATTCCTCTACTTATCCTTATAAGCATTTTAAACTTTTTAAGTATTTGGTAAGTTTTTGTTATGCAAATAGAATGTAGTTAAACAACATGCAACCTCTTTTCATTCAAAGTTGAATTTTCAATTAATTAATTCTTAAGTCATTACTTAAATTTCACTATAATTTAATTTCACATTTACATTCACATATAGTATTTCCATTTTATATTAACAAAATGGTGAATCACCTTTAAATGTTACTTTAAATTCCAATTATTTACTAACAATTTTATTTATATTTGCAAACCATTAATTAAATGCATATTTCATTATTCAAACCTAAACTTGTATATTATCCAATTAACAATTCATATAACATTTTTGAACTTCTTAAATATTTTGGTAAGTTATATTTATGCTATAGAATGAAATTTAATACTATGCGAGTTTTACAGTTTCAATTTTATTTTAAATTCATAATTTCCTAATTCTAAGGATTTCTACTTCAATTGATATTTTCACTTAGCTCTTAGGTTCATTTCTTATTTCACAATTTAGAAGTTCCGTAATGATTCAAGTATTTGTTTATCTCAATAGTTTAAAGTCATTAAATATTAAAGAACTTAAGAATTTCATCTCCGGTTTCATTTCAAATCAAGTTTGAATAATATATACTTATATTAATGTGTATCAAGTCATACTATAGAGAATACAAAATAAAATTCAATTTTAATCAAGACAGGGTTTAGAAAAAGCTATTATGTGATCTCCCCCACTTAGACTCTCGAAAATAAACGTCGATGATGCGTGCACTCATCACCGAAATCATTCTCTAGTGTCAAGAGGGGAGTATAACACTTACTTCATTTGAAAATCCTTTGAAAACAATTTCTAATCGAATATACTATCATATAATACTTGTATTATACATTTCAAATTTTTGTTAATAAATTTTCAAAACACCGGAATTTAAATTCTCCATCTTAATTTAAATTCATTTTTATTTTATTTTATTTACCATTTATATTCATTGTCAATCATATTTACAAGTTTCATTTCTTAAAATCGTCCAATAGTCAATAGTTAGAAATATTGACTAATCAACAATAAACGATGATAATCTAATATTATCATCTCATAACAACCAATACAATCAAAATTTATAAATTTTCAAGATAGTTCTTTTATATAAAAATATAGTCCAAAACAATATTATGTCAATTTGTCTTATTCGAGTGTTTAGAAATTCCTATCGATGCCTTGGCGTCCCAAGTACCAACGAGAATTCATAAATACTCAACGGAACAATTTAACACAATATAAAATCATTTTTATATCAAAATTACAAATACGCTCTCTCATATACACTCGAACTCATTCATAAGGTTTAACCCTATTTCAATGAGTTATTCCCCACTAGAGCCAAGGTAATCTAAACCAAAGCTCTGATACCAACTGTAACAACCTGCATTTTTGACCGTTCAAGTCCTGCACCCGCCAAGTGCATAGGCAGACACACATGCCGACTCAAACAATCCGAAATACGGATAGTTATTGGGGTAAATAAGAAAAGAAAAGAAAAGAAAGAACAGAAACAAACTCAGAATCTCGCAGCGGAAGGAACAAGATATAATAATAAAATAACAGTTCATGAAGCTGTTAAATAAATAAATTTGATTATTATTATGCATCATAAATACATACATATCAGAGATAATACAATAATGCAGCGGAAAAATAATATGGTAGTAGAATACAAATGATGTAATACCAAACTCCGTCTTCGTCCTCCAAAATAGATCTTCAATCTTATCTGAAATGCTCAAGCTGACCCGAGCGAAATGAAAAGAAAAAACACTCGAGTCAGGACTAAAATATCTCATGTAAGTCAAATCGAATAAGAAATATGAGTGTGACGGCATCAGAGATGTTTACGGGGTTTGACATCTCCTATCCAGTGTCAACGTGAGTGCAATAACTTAAGAGATGTTACGGGATTTTCCATCTCCCAAGGATCCGTTAAACTATCTACTATGTAGTACAATACGCTATTATAATATGTCTACATTAAAGTAAAAGTATTAAAATAGCGTTAAGCCATGGCCCATTCCACCCTTAACACAGTTTATATTCCCAAGAGCATATACAAGACCGTAGTTTCCCCAAAACCGGAAGTCACCAGAGGGCAATCCATATACTAAAGGTACAAAACAAAATGTAGTGGTCGCGAATAGGATAATCAGTATGACAAGGTACATGAGGCGATACCAACTAGGATACTAGTAGTTGCCTGATCCGGACTGATGTTGGGCATAGCAGCTACTACCCCAACACCACGAAACAACACTCCCATAATCGAGGGGTGCACCCAAATCGAATCACAATAGTAATAGATATGGTATCGAAGAAGTGTGTCCGCTAGAGATGGCGATCCTCAATGGCCCGGCGCGGCTCCTGTTTTAGTCATGTCAGGGGTCATCCAAAATCGTTCTCTTTCTTCAGTCAACGCGTTCACCAAAACCATCCACTTCATTCTGGATCAACACTCCGCGTGTATTAGTTATTAAAGAGGTTTTCGGTATCGATAGAGAGTATGTCCATATCCGATCCCGGTCTCTTTGATAACTACGTATTATTACACCGGTGGCTCTTTTACATTTCAAATCGATTCATAATTGATATCAAAATATCATATTCGCTTCAAAATCAAATCCATTCAAATATCATCATATCTATTCAAGATGTAAGATTCCGTTTCAAAATCATTTTTCACCTCAATATCTCATTTCGATTTCAAAATCATTAATTTCAACTCGATTTAGCTTCCCAATAAACCATTTCAAATTATCAATTTCAAATACATATTTGAACCACAAAATAAACAATTTCACTTTCAATATATTTCGAAACTTTAAATATTTCACATTTCAAAACAGCTCATATATTTATATAAGAATATAAGATTCGCTTTAAAACCATTTAGTATTCAAATTAGAATATACTTCAAATTAAACATCCGTATTAAGTAGTTTACTTAATTTCTGGAACAATTCCAATTCAATAAACTTAGATTAACATTCGGATTTCAAGAATTCATTTAAGTATTACATTCCAACTCAATTTCAGTTCAAATCCTATTCAAATCAATTTTATCTTCAAATTTAATTCAATAGTTTCAATTTAGTCCAATTCACGAATTTCTTTGAATTTCAATTAAATTCCAAATTAATTAAATCTCAATTTCAAATTAAATTTCAATTCCAAACTCAAACTTGAAATATCATTTCATATAAATTTTCTTAGAAATATTCAGAGTTCGATTAAAAGTCCAATCTTTTAAAACAAATCAACTTTCGAATATTTACGTCGTATTTCAATCCTTTTCTTAAAAATCTAAACTTCGAGTAATTAAACAATTTCATTTACTAAGTTTAAATTCCAACATATCGAGCTTCAATTCAAAATAATTCAATTTCCATAAATTGGATTTTATTCTTAAAATCAATTCATTTAAATAATTTCAAAACAACTTTTAAAATCATTTAATTTAACCAACCCGGTGTCCGTATATAATTTTCTAACCTATGGCCAAGTGATTATTTATTTCAATTAAATGTCAGGGATGAATATATATCACATAAACCAATCACAGTGTCATATGTATGTATAACAGGATACATATAAGCAAATAAACATCCAAACATTTAGATATCAACCAATAGCATCCATCGAAATAAATCATCCAATAGACAATACAATTCACGGCAATTTCATAGTTATCAATGTCAGGTAATTTAATCGCAATTCAATTTTAATTTCAATTTGACTGTCAATTTAATTTTCAACGGTGAATTCAAATGACAATCTATATGACAATTAAATTTTTATCAAACAACGACAAATAAAATTCATATCACTTCATAATATCAAATTTAACTAACAAAAATTATTTTAGTCAATTGTGAGCGTATAAACACTCACCTTTTGAATTTAAATTGAATTTAAATTCAATTTAAACCCAAAAATTTGATAGTCTCCAAATCCATCCAAACCAGCGTCAAAGTGTCCGGAATTTCGATACGATCCTAACAAAAGAAACCTCGTCCAAATCCGAGTCTGTATGCAAAAGTTATGAAAATTTGAAGATTGGAAAATTCTGGTGCTGAGTCGACTTCGAGTTCAACCCGGTCCGCCGCCTCAAATACCCGATGCCTGCTTGGAGTTTTTGCGAAAATGACCCGAGTAGTTTTCTTCCCGACTCGAAGTAGCTCCAGGTTTTTTTTTTAGATTTTGGAATTTGGGAATTAGGTTTTGTCTGCCATTGGGATGAGAAGCTAAGAAGAAGATGAATTGTACGTACAGACAAATGAAGATTAGGGAGGCTAGGGTTTATAACTGTGTTTATATAGGTATGTTAGAGATAGAGTAGGTAGACTAGATAGATGAACGTGCGGAACAAACTATGGCCCGTAAAGCCTGTTCTGACCCCGGAACGAAATTGAGTAAACCCATATATCGAAATAGGTGTTTTAAAATATTCTGAGCGCGATGGAAAAAGTTTCACGTCCAAATTCCATTGTATGAAGAAGTTATGCTGAAAAAGAAATTCTCAAATTGATTTCAAAAATTGATTTCAATTAAATTGATTTCAAGGCGTTTCGCGTTCGTACGATCAAACGACAAGTCCGATCGTTATGAAACTTAAAACCCTACAATAATATGACATTACGGATCCGATGAAACTGGTTTCGTCGAAATCCGAGATTTTTTGAAAAATGACTATTTTCTCTCGCCGAATTAATATTAAAAACAATTCGATGCGTTTCGAGCTGCCACGGTCAAACGATAACTCCGATTGCTACGAAAATTGAAATCCGGCAATAACAAACTATTACTGATCCAATGGAACTAGTTTCGTTCCATTCTGAGACTGTTAGAAAAATGGCTATTTTTCAGTCGATAATTAAATATTAAAATATTCAATTTTCACAAATTAACTTTAAATTCAATTTTAAAAGTTCTATAACATTACTATAACTCCAATATGATAAGATAAAATTTTACAAATCATTTTCAATCATATTCAACTCGATTTTCAATTATTTCTGAAATTTAACTTATTAAATTATCGATTTAATTGTCTAATTAAATCCAATATTCGAAAAATAAATTATTCGACTGTTTAATTTCAATATAAAATTCCCAATTTTAAATTATTAACTTTTAAATCAAATTTCAATTGTTCACAAAATCCATTTTTAATTTCATAGTAATTAACAATCTTTTACAATGCAATTTTCCATTATAAATCCAATATAAAAGATTATATTAGATTCAGCGTTCAATTATATTGTAATTCAAATTCAAGTTATTTAATTCCAAATGAATTCTTTTATTTCGATTTACACTTTCATTATTGAATCAACCATTTACTTATACATTATTATCAATAGTTTATAATTCATTTACTTTCATTTTCTTCAGCTATCATCTTATTTAAATTCACAGTAATATTAAATTACATTCATTTACGTTGATTTCCATATTATAACTTCAATATTAAATGTAACATTTTATTTATTTCGTTGTTTACAATCAAATTCAATTCAATTCAATTACTTATTACATTCAAATTTAAATCTTTTACTTACGTTCAATTACAAGTTAACATCTTTATCAAATTACAGTTTCAGTTATTATCTGCTTTCAATCAATTGTAATATTAAGTTACATTTATTTATATTAGTTTCAATAACATAACTTCCATTATTAAATCTACCATTTTACTTATTCTTTGTTTACAATCATAACATATTTGGTTTACAATCAAATTCAATTCATTATTTACATTCACTACAAGTTAACATCCATATTTAATTTACAAATAAGTTATTTCAGAATTCAGTTTTGTATTTTAACTTGTAATTCACATTTAACAACACAAAATTTTATTTCCTTCGGATTTTTATCCAAAATTTTCATTTTAATTCGTATTTTTAAAGTGTTAAAAATACGGGTCGTTACAAGAGGAATGAGAGCATGTTTCTTTTTCTTCATAAAAACAAACCTTCCTATTTAATTCATTTTAATTCCTTTTCCTCTCCACTTTTTCATGGCTACCACTCTCATGCCCTCTTCTTCCCATGGCCAAAAAATTTCTCACCCAAAATAACATTGAATAAAATAAAATTAAAGCGGTTCATTCAATTCTAGCAATATCGGGTGGTGATTCAAGGAGCCGAGGAGTTAATTCACAATTCAAGGTGTCAAAAAGGGCTGGATCTGCAAAGGTAAATTTATATTTATATATTCATATATGTTCACTCCTAACCATAATTGATATATGCAACATATTTTAAATTGCCATCGTATATTGTTCAAATTTAATTTGTTGTATATGTTGTTTGTGAATAGAATTTAAAAAAACAATGTAGTTTAATTTAGATTTTTTTGGCCATATACACATATATAAATCAATATTTTTATAGAATATATTTTATGTAATATTATATAAATAATACATATTATATATTTATCATCATTTTCACTATAATCAAATATGTATATTTATGTGTATCTAAAATTGATGTTTTGATTCTGAATCATGTTTTTTAGTGCTTACTTAGTCAAATAAATAAAATCTATTATTTATTTTATTAATTATTTTGGATTATTAATTGTACACATATACATATGTAAAATTGTTCACAATTATATGTTGTTTTGTATATAAAACCAAAATGAGACACATATGCATAAAATAAATATGATTAGATATGTAGTATACACATTACCTTTTATGACCTAGATCTAGATTAAAATTGGATTTTGTAATAGAGGAAGGTGTAAAGCCTTTCCATTTTCTCTTAGTTCTATTTTGGTGTTTACTTAGTTAAAGAGATAAATTTGGAAGTTATTCAGTTAATTGTTCTAGAATAATTATTTTCAAAACCTTAATTTATATGGATGTATATACATATGTTATACGCATATATATATATATACACACACACACAAGTGCTATTAATATGTGTATACAAACAAAATACAAATTATAGTATATTTTAACATGTGTATATACTTAGGCAATTTTGTTCCTGATATTCAAATAAATTTATCATATGTGTATGTAAGTATATTATATATGTATATACAATAGATATAAATCCCGATATCTACATGTATGTATATAGTTATACACATGCTCATATATTGTTATGTTACCATGTCATGTTATGAATATATATGATATATTCAAATCAAACAATGAATAATTAGTATGATTAATTATATAAATATAACTTATTTAAAAAATAAAATATGTTTTATTTTAACATATATAGATCGGACCTAATACTAGTTAATAGATTTCATGGGCTCATTAAGATCGAAATAAAGATTATTTTTTGAAATTTACCCCTAAATGGGCCAGTCCCAAAAATGGTATCGGATCCCGTGTGGTTTGTGCAATCCTATCTGCCAGCATTTGGGGTTATTTGGTAAACTTTTTTATCTAATGGGTGTCTAGAATAGTAGTGTCTAAGCTTAGAGTTGGATAAAAAGTATCATCCCCTCTTTGGCTGCTGGCCTAGTCCAATGGGTGGAGTAAGTCCAAAAGATTGATCCAGATGTAAGGCCCGAATTTATTTTGGGGATTGGGCTAATTTTCTAATTAAGATTTGATAATTTAATATATATATATTTTAAACTTAAATGTTAAGTATACAATACAAAAGAAAATTTTAAAATTATTGTAAAATAAATTTCAAAAATTTCAAAACTATTTTAAGAAACTAATTTAAAAAAATTTAATTGTTTTATAAATATTTAACTACTTTTGAATGCTTAAATATACAATTAATTAAAAGTTAAATAAATAATATATATATTGATATATGTATATAACTATAAAGGTTATAGTATCTTAAAATTGTATAAGGTAAATTAAATAATTTGATTGATAACTAATTAGTTAAATGTTAATTAACAAGTATGTGTACATATATAAACTTTAAAGGTTATAGTTTAATGATCTAAAATATTTTAATTTTTCAAAATTGTTTTAAGAAATTAAACTAAATAAATCTTCAAAATTTATTAAATATTAAACTAAAATATTTTATTGAATTATTAATTAATTAATTAAACAGTTAATTAATTAATGTAAGTATGTGTTTGATATATTTATAAAACTATAAAGGTTATAGTTGATTATTCATCTTAAATAGTTTATGTGGACTAAATAAAAAAATTGAAATTTTATGTAAAATTTAATTAAATCATTTCATTGAATTATGAATTAAAATTAATATATATGCAATTTAAATAATAAGATACATATAAATATTATATAAGTTAATTAAATTATGATAGTTATAAACAAATCAAACTCATCTATTTATATATATATATGCATGAATATAATATATATGGAACTATGAAAAACCCAAATAGTTTTTTGAAATAAATACATACGTTTGGTATGCATACCATGATTTTAGATATGTTAGCACTTGAATTACGAGGGTATTTCATAGTAAATACATTATTCCTTAAATTGATATCACTCAAAAATATATTAAATCTTATGAACCATTAATATAGTCGCCCTCTATATATTATGTATTAATAGATTACTTGCATATGCTAGTTATCGAGCAAACTCAAGCTAGAGCTTTATGTAGTGCTATTAGTATGTTGTCAAGATGATGTAAGGTATATACATATATTTGTTAAGCAAACTCATGGTATATGCATTATACTTAGGTCGTTGAGAGATGATAGGTAAGAGTTTGTGCAATTAAAGCGCTTAGTGGTTCCATTGCGGCGGAGTTGCAAAAAGTTGTAGCGGGGATAAAGCAGGGATATAGCGAGACATAATGAAGGTGCAAAAAGCTTAATTAGATATAAAAAATATATTTAAAGTTAATTTATTCTCATTCACACATCATTTGTGTAGGAAAAGGAAACAATGTTTAATTTTATGTAAAAAAACCGAAGAATAACATGATTTATACAGACTAGAGTTGGTGACTACAATAGATTTCTAACTTATATTGAGCACTTATGCCTTAAAATTAGGTCTTTACCTTAACTTTGTTGATTTGGTTTAAAAGAGAACCAGTCAAATCAATCTTTGTATATTAATATTGCTAAAGCGGGTGTAAAAGCCTTGATTTAGTGGGTGTAGTGGAAAATAGTAGGGCTTAAAGCGGATCTACTGTTTAATACCGCTGAATTGAAATAGCATAGCGGTCGAAGAGCGCTATGCGTTATAGCGGAGATTTTGCGAGGCATTAGCTGGACTTTAACTGCACGGGTAAGAGTTAATAATATTTTTGGTTTTTTAAGAAAACTCAAGGTCAAGATCGAGATTAGGACAAAGAGCATAGTTAAGAGTTAAATATGATACAACCTATAAAGAGTATCCATCGCTTGTAGGGCTATGATTTGTTGAGCGAACTCAAGGTCAGAATTCCATGGTAAATAAATCCTAACACCCACTAGAGAAATTTAAATTCTATATTTCTCTTGTGGTTTTGAGAAATATAAAAATATAGTGGGAGCCTTATTAGAAAATAAAATGATTATATTTATCCATTCTAATATTGTAATAATTCATGCTATATGTCAAGGACCACTAGCTCAACTGGTTAGTGGTATGTCACTCTATACATAGGTTTCAGAGGTCATCGGTTCGAATTCCCGAGACATCAAACTGAGTGCTCTAAATAAAGCAAAACACTTACCATAAAAAGGAATCCATGCTATACAAAATTAAAATTAACTACTTCAATAAATTTGTGCAACTAATCTAATTGATAATTATTTTATCAATTTAAATATACTAATGAAGTGAATTAACATTGACAAAGAAATATAAAATATACTTACTAATAAATCTTTTTGCAAGTTGTCGCTTCAAGACCCATGCAAGAGCCGAATTATACAACTACTGAATAAATTCGTACATTGGTCACTAAAGTGTTTATTTCTATATTTCTCTTAAGGTTTTGTGGAACATAAAAATCTAGTTGAAGCCTTATTAAAAAATGAAATGATTATATTTATCCATTCTAATATTGTAATAATTCATGCTATATGTCAAGGACTATTAGCTTAATTGATTAGTGGTGTGCCTATTGTCTTCTTATTTTTGAATTCTAAAGCAATACAAGAGTCTGGATATTTGATCCATATTAGATCACAAACAAAAGTTATATGGTAAACAATAGCGTTCATAATATACAAAATTTCCATGAAAGTGGTTCATTTGATATGACAAAGTAACCTACGGTGCAAGATCGTGTGTGCAATATGATTGAATACAATGAGAATCTCATTGTGTTGAAAACATTATACCAAGGACTAAAGACCGACCTAGGAGTTCGATTACTGAAATGTCAGTTTAGATCAATTCACTTAAGTGCAACCTATTCGATATCCTTAAAATGTTAAGGATGTCTAAATGCACTTTTGTAAAGAATTTTGTGCACTCTTATAGTAACAGTTTTCTTTTGAATGGTTCGATCATTTGGAAATGAAACAAAATGATTGAGAGTGGATGTAATGTGGAACGGTTTAGATGGAGAGAGTGAATGGTCAGCTCTACTTCATGAAGAAACATTAGAAATGGGAATTCTATAAAATACTAGTATATACTTATTATGGAATGAGAAATATGATTTATATTCCAAGTGTATTTTTATAGAAAATTGTTCTATATAAGAGTTATTTCTTTAAGTTCAAGATATTTGATTTAAAATTATCAACTGCAAACTAGTTACAGTAGATCAAATAAATAGCTTATAATAAGTGGTTTAATGGAGCTTCATATTATTTCATGTGTGGTTATTGTAACAGCAAAAATAGTAGGAGCGTACCATATGATGCTTATTAGTGGATGCACCAAGTTATGAAAGATTGCTTTAGTGTATATATATACCAAATATTATTTATGAAATAATAACTATTTTCAGTATTAACTGAAAATAGATATAGTTTTATTTTAATATGAATATTATAAATATTCATTATAAAATAAATCTTATAATAACAGTATTTGTATTCATAACAATAATTATGCAATAGCTATATATAATACAAGAGTATCTAAAATTTACTACAATTATTTTGAAATTATGGACTAAGCCATATTTTTTAGGAATAATTCTTTAACTATATGAGTATGAATCATGTGATACCCATGAATTATATCTCAAAAGATTAAAGGAAAAGCACTCATTCAGTGGGAGTGGAAAAAGAGTTAATGAACTCTTTAGATTGATATATATATATAGGTATTTGCAGTCCAAGGTCTAATGATACCAAACCATAACCACTTACTTTATTGAATTCACCTATGAATTATCATAGACATGAACATATGTATTTGACATGCAAGTAGTATATCTGTGATGAGTTTGTATAATATTTATTAAAGTTCAAAACAAAACATGAAAAGTAAATAAAACAATTCGGTTTGATCGAACGTCTGAGTATATATAGGAAAAAGGTTCAAAAAATACCTAATACAAATAAGAGTCAACCTCAAAGTTACTCCTCCTTAAGATACATGATGTATCGATAAGGATTAATTAGACTTTGTTAGACAAAGTACGGTTGATGATGCATGATGTTGAGTTAAAATTCTTTTTATAAGGATATGTACTAAGAGTAAGTACATATTTTAAATTTTATTCCATCTAAAGCACAGTTTATGAAATCAAATAAGATATGAATTGATAAGAAATCTGATCTTAAATAGTTTAAGATGTGTGGTTGAGTAATTTATGTTATAAACATAAGTTTCATAAACTCAAAACTAATTCATTTTTATGTAAGTATAAAGGCATTTCATGAAATTTTTTTGAATGCCTATTCTACTGCACTGAGATACGACTTATATTTCAAGAGATAAAACATTATGTGAATCAAGAAGATGTATGTAAGATTTGCTCATGAGGGATCTTTTGTGGACTACCCTAAAGGAGTTTAGGACTGACCAACAATAGAAATCGGTGGCAGTACAATAGGCTTGGATACGATCCACATACTCTAACATAGAAACTAAATATGTAAGATGAAATAAAATTAATCAAGACTAAAATGGACACAACTCATTGGAATGTCTAATAAGAATTCTTATACATTAAATAGAAACTATGGGTTTCTTATCAACGTCGAGAAAAAGAATAGTTTGTAGTAACAGTTTTCTCAATTGTCAATTAACTATGAATGCCATATGACATGCTGCTTTAAATCAAAAATGGATTCCAAGAACATTATCAAAATATGATTTTGGTAGTTGTACCTGAAAGGATATGAACTATCAGCCGTAAGTGTGTCTTTAAGAAGATCAATGCACCTGGACTTATATAAACCAGTGGTCTTAAGAAATGACCACATTAATTTCAAGTGTTGAAATTAATGAAGTGATTTTGCAAGTCAACAAGGTTAAGCCCATATAGATTCAACACACAATTATGACATAATTTGACTTTGAGTTTTTGGCACATTGGTGTAGAAAGGACTGTTTGCACACAGACTCCATAAGGTTTTGTCCATAGAGCTTCTAAATAATGATTAAGATGGGACTATTTGCACATAACAACTAAAATATCTCGAAGTCAGTGGGAGCAATAACATGATTTATATGTTTTGGATATGATCTAAGAAATAACACTATGTTCGACAAGCATCAAAGTTGAATAAGTATTTTGGTAGAAATATCAAATACTTTGATTTTCAATCAAAATGCATAGGTAGTGTGTGTCCTTATGAAACAACATACTACTGATTGTCAAGGACGTACCCATGTTGAAAGCAATTTAGTATGGTTGTTTAATTGTCAATATAGGATTTAATAGTGACATCTTTTGTACTTGGTATAAAAGGATGTTTGGATTGTCTCGGTCTATATACACTGTATTAAAATGTTTAATATGGAACATATGATGTAGATCCCTTATGCATCGGCAATATGGATCATCACATATTTTATGTTGCACGATGTATTGGATCTCGCTTATACATTGGTGTATTAAAGGAATATCAAGTCTAAGTTAAAATCACTAAATGGTAGTTAAAGAGTATTCTTGAGTATTTATGAAATAAAAGAGAATTATGTATGGAAACAACAAACTACATATGTAGGAGTGCTTGGGCTTGAACTTCGTAAATGATACTGAATATAGCATGTCAATCCTAAACTCATGTTCAACCATAGTTAAGGTGCTTTAAGTTGAATTTGTTCCAAACGAGCGGTTGTGGTTGATTCAACCAAAAAGCTAAGTACATCGCTTTGAATAACACAATAATAAAAGCAATGTATATACACATAAATTCATGACTAGGCTAGGGTTAATCCAAACGTTTAGTATCCCATGACACTATTATATGATAATAATGCTGCGATAAAAATAGTGAAACAACCTTGGGCTCACTAGGAATCATGAAAAATACTCCGAAAGTTTCACATGATGAAAGTAGTTTATCAATGACGGAGAGGTGCTAATTGACGGAGAGTAGCTTTATAATTATTCACTTACAATATTCACTTTCTATTACATTTAATTAACAGCATTTCAATTATAACTTAAGCTTACAACTATTTAAATATCAAAATTCTCACTTATAAAGTGAATTCATTGAACATTTTCATTACATAAGTTTTACTTGTATAATATTCCATTACATTTTCTTATTAAACATTGCAACTTTTAATATTTTGGTAAGTTATATATATATATATATTGTGTGTGTGTGTGTGTCTTTAAGAAATGCAATTGAAAGCTACACCAGTTTATCTTATTTCATTTTAATTACAAAAGGGTTCAATAATCATATCTTCAAGATTTTCATCCTTTTACTTACAGGTTACAAATTTCTTATATACTTCATTTATAACTAGCATTTAATTTCTTATTTTCATTTAGAAGTTCCAATTATTAAATAGTTAAATTCCATTTCATTCTCAATAGTTAAAATCTCTAATATATAGAAATTTAAGAACTAAATGCTAGGTTCTATTTTAATTATTTCAATATATATATAATCATATCTTTTATATCATTTAAATTTTGAAATTAATGTTTGTTCATCAAAATAAATGTGTAGTAAAACTACTACAACAGTCTTTCCACTTTGAAACTCGAAAATGAATGTCGATGATGCGTGCACTCATCACCGAAATTATTTTCCAGTGACAAAGAGGGGAGCACGGAACTTATTTCTTTCCAAAATTTCTTTAAAACAATTCTTTCAAATCATATTGAAATATTTATATCAAAAAATACTTCTAATTATTATTATTATTATTTTCCAAGACCATTCGAAAGAAATTTTCAAAAATCCCGGAATTTAAGTTATAAATTTTCCAATTTATTTTTTATTTATTTACACATTTTCATTTTCAACCAATATTTATAAATTTTCACTACCTAACAAACAAAATATATTACAACCAATATATCATTTAAAAAAAATTATTACTATATATATATAATATATAATAGGCAAAATTATTTCATTCACCTATATTTCAAAACAAATATTGTATCGGTCTGCCCTATTAAGTGTTTAGAAATCCCTATCGATGTCATAGCGTCCTATGTACCAACCAGAATTTAGAAATACAATCAGAACAAATTAACACAATACCAAAACCTTTTATAACACTAACAAATACACTCTCTTAGATATATACACTCAACGACTCATTCTAGGGTATTACTACCCTATTTAAAATGAGTCAAACCCCACAAAGCTAAGGTTATCGCTAAACCAAAGCTCTGATACCAACTGTAACGACCTTCCTTTTTGGACGCTTTAAGCAGAACACGCGTCAAACTCAAAGCATTCAAAAGGGAAGATTGTTATGGGGTAAATAAGAAAAAGAGAAGAAATAAAAACAAATACAGAATATCGCAGCGGAATGACAAAATATAATAATCAAAATAACAGTTCATGAAGGTGTTTACAAAACATTTGATTATATTTATACAACACAGAATCAGAGTTACATACAACAGAGATAAATAAATAAGTGCAGCGGAATAGTATGAAAGTAGTGGAATAAATATAGTAAATAATAGCAGTATAAATCTTTGTCTTCGTCCTCCAGAAATAAGGTCTTCAAATCTTGAAATTCTCAGGCTGACCCGAGCGAATTGAAAAGACAAAACACTCGAGTCAGAACTAAAAGATCTTATGTAAGTTAAATCAACGGTAAATATGAGTGCAACGGCGTCAGAGATGCTTACGGGGTTTGACATCTCCTATCCAGTGTATACGTGAGTGCAGTAACTCAAGAGATGTTCAAGATTCACATCTCCTAAGGATCCGTTAAACTATCTACTATGTAGTACAATACCCTATTATAATAGTGTCTACAATAAAGTAAAATATTAAAATAGCGTTAAGGCGTTACTCATATCCCCCTTAACAAATTTTATATATTCACATAGTCTATACGGTACCGTAATCTCCCCCGTACTGGGCGTCGTCAGAGGGCACTCTATAGGTATGGTACAAAACAAACTCGTAGAAGGCGCGCTAGGGCATGTGAACACGGCACAACTAGGCAATGCCAGGGTAGATATACCAATTACACTTCCGGACTGGTGGTAACACATAACAGCTACTACCACCCACCTCGGAACACACTCCCAAATCAAAATCAAGGGTGGCCACCAAAATCATAAAGTCAGAATATAGTATCGAAGGAATGTGCCCGATCGGAGGAATGACATCACTTGGTCCGTCGATTGCTCCTATTTTAGTCACATCAAGCTGACTCACGGGAGTCAGGGTCATGTCATACCTTATACAGAATCGTCGCCACCATCCTACTTCATTCTGGAATCTCCACCGCGTACACAGTTGTCAAAGTGGTTTTCGATATTGGCAGAGAGTATGACAATATCTGATCCCGGTCTCTTTAACAACCAATCGCTTATTACACACCGGATGGTTCTTTTACAATTCAAAAGTCAATTCACAATTTATACCAAATATCATATTCCCAAAACCATAATACTTTCGAAATCATATTCACTTTGAAATCATATTCACCTTTGAAGATCATATCGTTTCCAAATCATTATTTTCCAAAATAGGTTAAATCCTTACTTCAAAATCATCATATTCAATTTAATACAACATTTAAATCCCACCCGAGGTTATAATATCATTTAACCATATTCCCTTAAAATCGAGGATTTCAAATATAACACCTCTACCTTTTTTAGTTTGAAATTTAGAAAGATAGTTTTAGATTATTATAATTAGTTATAAATAGTAAAAGTACTCAATTTTTTTATAATAGATTGAAATTAGTTTAACTTGATTTAAGATAGTTGAATAGATTTAAAATAGATTTAAATATAACTAACATATATTAAATAGCTTTAAAATAGATTAATTAGATTTAAATTAGATTAAATGGTTAAATTAGTTTAAAATGAATTAACTTAGTTCAAAATAGGTTAAAATAATTTATATAGTTAATATAGGCTAAAATAGTTTAATAATTTTGTTTTCATCTTAATAATTAGGAATTTTAAAATAATATTTTTTAAAACAGTTTATATTTAATATGAAATTTGGAGTTCATATAAATTTAACTATTTATTTTATTTCAACATATCTGGACAATTTCACATTTCCAAATCACAAATCCCAATTTCAATACGTTTCAAAGTTATATTTCAAACAATTTTAATAACTCAATTCTGGTAAATTTCGATTTATACTTCAAAAATCAACTTTAAAAATTCAATTAAATTCCTTTAAACCAATTCCAATAATAATTCAATTTATATAAATCAAATTCTTATTTTAAAATATCATTCAATTAATTTCAAAAATTAAGGATTCAAAGATCATTTAATTTAACCAATCCAGTGTCCGTATATAATTCTCTACCCTAGGGTCAAGTGATACAGATATTTATCATTTCAATCCACAATTTAAAATTTTACGGTTATATATCATTTCAAACCGCAGTCCCGAATTTAACAATAAAATCCATAAAATCGCTCGAGTCTATCATTTCAACACATAACGATTTTTCCCTAATCTATAGATCATTCGGGTATGTATCATTTCAACCCATAGTGAACTTGCAGTTATAGCGATATAAAATACAACATCCATTCATCCAATATCAACAATCAAGCATCCATCACAATCATCATCCA
The DNA here is from genome assembly GCA_030737815.1 of Allium fistulosum. Lineage (NCBI taxonomy): Eukaryota > Viridiplantae > Streptophyta > Magnoliopsida > Asparagales > Amaryllidaceae > Allium > Allium fistulosum. The sequence goes on from CM060902.1 coordinate 1,183,760,085, forward strand.
AATCAACCAAATAAATATCAACAATTAACAAATTTACAATAACAGGTATTTAAGTGGCAATTTAATTTCAATAATAAATTAAATAACGATTTAATTCAAATAAATTCAAATTAACTGAGATGACGGTATAAAATATACCAAACAGTCATAAATAAATTTCCAATCACATCATAAATTTTATTTAACAACATAAGAAACTTTAGAAGTTGTGAGTGGGTTAAAGCACTCACCTTTGAATTTAAATTGAATTTAAATCCAATTTAAGCCCAAAATTCAAACAGTCTCAGAATTCGTCCAAAACTAGCGTCAAAATGTCCGGAATTTCGATACAAATCTAGTGGATCAAACCGCGCTTGAATCGGACCTTGTATGTGAAAATTATGCGAGTTAGAACGTTCGAAATTAAAATTTATATAAATAAAACAAAACAAATAGAAATTCAAAATAACACGTACGTCACCTCAGAGAACACGTCACTCCCATCCTCCCCTTACAGGCACGCACGCCTCACGAAACCCGTTCGAACCCAAAATTATCACCGTTGACCGATCATTGAGCGCGCCACCGACCACCCGAGACCACCGCATCCCTGCCACCCACCTGCCTCGACAAACCGCGCCCGACGACCTAGGTTCGGTCATTAGTTTCCTCCACCGGCCGTCACTAAACTAAGCCCTAGGTCGAATTTTTGCCGCAATCATCCGATCACCCTCTAACCTGCATGGATGCACTCCCCTCGGTCCTCTCCACAAAGCTGTACCTCCGATTTGTCGATCAAACGAAGATGATCAACACTTGATTGAACGGCCGTGAATAGATCGACGTTTATTGAACAAACGATAAACCAAATTGAAAAACGAATTGCAGATCTGAGATGCGCTCGTCGAGAGCTTCAAATCGATATATAATTCCCTATTGTTTGAGGAGTTTAAAATTTTGATTTGAATTTGATTTTGAAATTGAATCGAGAAGTTTGTTTGGTAGGTCTGCCATTGAGAAGGAGGAGATGAGAAAGAGATGTACGTACAAATAATAGGAAATAAAAAGGTGCTAGGGTTTATAACGAGATATTTATAGGCAAAGCTGAAAATAGAGTGAATGGACAAGATTTGATTTGGGTTTGAATGATATACGACCCAAAAAGCCCGTTCTGTCTCAGGAACGAAAATGGTAAGTCCCATATATCAAAATAGATGTTTTCGATAATTTTAAATTCAATGGAACAGGTTTCAAATCCTAATTCCATCGTATGAAGAAGGTATGTTAAAATCAGCTTATTTCAAATTGATTTCGATTGATTTCGATTAAGTTGATTTCTAGGCGTTTCGAGCCCGTACGATCAAACGACAAGTCTGATCGCTACGAAACTTGAAATCCTATAATAATTCACGGTTACGGATCCGATGAAACTAGTTTCGTCGAAATCCGAGTTAGTGGCCAAAATGGCTATATTTCAGTTAATTGAATAAATTAATATTATATTAATTAAATCACTTTTTTTAATTCAATATTTATTGACTAGCAATTTCATCATTTTTAATCACTTAGACATTTACAATAATTTAAACAAGCTTACGTAAAATTTCAGTGTTAATTAATTTCCAAAATACAGTGTTCAGTTCCAAATGCAATTAATCCAATTAATTATAATTTAATTCAAATAAATTATTTTAAATTTGATTCCAACTTATATATTCAACCCCTTTAAAACCTGATAACATAGTTGACATTTGTTTTACATTTCATTACATTAATATACTCCAATTTCCATCTTCTATTTATATTTACTACTATAATTCAATTATATTGAAATTTTGTCAATTTCACACATTAATTAAGATTTTAAATCCAATTAATTATTTTATATTTATTCTATTCTTTTATCACATCAATTATTACTTTTTGAATAATAATTAGCATTTCTATTCATTTTGTTACATTCATAGTCTCAGTTATTGTCTAAATCGTATTAAAGTAACATTAAAGTTCGTTTAATTCAAATTGATTTCTCATTTTAATTTTAGACTAAATAAACATGTAACTTATAACAATCGTTACCATAACTTTTAATTACACTTATGAATTCATCATTCACAAACAAATGTTACAACTACTTATAATATACCGATTTTATTCAATTACAATTAACTATCTATTTCATACAATAATTAAATATTTACATCTGTTTCTTATATTCAGTCTTATAACCAAGTATAACATTTACATTATTTCAATTAATTGAACTTCCATTAAAAGGTTATCCTTTTCTTAAATTAACCTTATTCCATTTCATTCTGTTTATCAATTTCCCTTAATAAATCACAAATTTCTGTTTTTTTCAATATTAAATAACAAAATTTAATTAAATTAACAATTTAAATTATCCAAAATTTACGGGTTGTTACACTCTCCCCCACTCTTTTCGTCCCCGAAAAGGAAAAAGAAGGGGAAAAAATTAAGTAATCAAAATATCTTATTCAAAATATAAATATATGAACAACTAATTTACATAATTAAATAATTTAAATAAAATATATTAATTTATAACAATTAAATCCTCTTTATACACATGTCAATAAAAGTTTGGAAAACATTTTACAAAATTTCTAAGTCCAAAATTTATGAAAAATTTCGGGAGAGTCTCCTTTGTACGGAGAGGTCTGGGAGAAATGATAATATCAATAAAACAATACATATCCTATTTTCAAAATAATATATCCCAACAGCGGGAAAATAATATAATATCGCTAGAAAACCATAATCTGAGAACGTACCTATTTGTCGGCCAAATAACGCTTATTTTATGAAACCAAAAGCAGTAGCAATTGCTTCCATAACCTATATTTCACTTATATAATCCATGGATGTTAATAATTATATAAAAGAGAAATAATTTAAGCTGTTTCAACCAATACAAAACAAAACAAAGCAACATAACAACAATCACTTACAACCAAACATACAATCATCATAAGGAATCAAAGTAATCAACCATTCACCCATAGCAAGTAAAACAAATGTTTGTTTGGGTTTAGACACTTCAATCGTACAGAATGATAAATAACTATTAATTATACCATACACTCAACAGTCTTAGATAAAACTCAATAGATTATCCATACATCCAAACAATTATAAGTATCTTTACCCAAACAACCCATAAACCAAACAACAACAAATTCCAAACATTATTTAAGTTTATTCTTATTAATTTCTTTTCACAAGATTTGTTGTTCATCATTTTTTTCATTCAATGATTACTTTCTTGAATTTTACATTCATTTCATACAAAATTTTATACCCGTTTATTCATTCAGCACTTAATTTCATTTATTTACATTCATTTAATTTCATTTTCTTACATATGTTACTCATACACAATTTATTTAAACATATGTAAATCAATTCCTAAAGTACTATATAGGTTTCTTTGTAAATAAATTCACATTTATTCATTTAGTACTTATTTTCACTTATTTCATTCATTACTTACAAAATTTGTTTCAGTTATTCATACAATGTCCATTTCTTTTTATTACCTTACATTCAATCCTTTCTTGTATAATGTCATTGAATATTAAATCCAATTTCTAAATCGATTCAACTTTTCTGAAGTTATAATCATTTAATTTAATATAGTATCCATTTTATTATTTACTTTAATTATCAATAGCTTCAAACATTAACTGAAGTTTACACTTATTTATTTACAATATTCATGTTTAATTCAATTACTTAGCATATTAATTCATTAACTTAAGTTTATAATTATTCACTTATAATATTCACTTTCTATTACATTTAATTAACAGCATTTCAGTTATAACTTAAGTTTATAACTATTTAAATATCAAAATTCTCATTTATAAAGTGAATTCATTGAACATTTTCATTACATAAGTTTTACTTGTATAATATTCCATTACATTTTCTTATTAAACATTGCAACTTTTAATATTTTGGTAAGTTATATATATATATATATGTCTTTAAGAAATGCAATTGAAAGCTACACAAGTTTATCTTATTTCATTTTAATTACAAAAGGGTTCAATAATCATATCTTCAGGATTTTCATCCTTTTACTTACAGGTTACAAATTTCAAATTTCTTATATACTACATTTATAACTAGCATTTAATTTCTTATTTTCATTTAGAAGTTCCAATTATTAAATAGTTAAATTCCATTTCATTCTCAATAGTTAAAACCTCTAATTTATAGAAATTTAAGAACTAAATGCCGGGTTCTATTTCAATTATTTCAATATATATATATATAATCATATCTTTTATATCATTTAAATTTTGAAATTAATGTTTGTTCATCAAAATAAATGTGTAGTAAAACTACTACAACAGTCTTCCCACTTTGAAACTCGAAAATGAATGTCGATGATGCGTGCACTCATCATCGAAATTATTTTCCAGCGACAGAGAGGGGAGCACAGAACTGATTTCTTTCCAAAATTTCTTTAAAACAATTCTTTCAAATCATATTGAAATATTTATATCAGAAAATACTTCTAAATAATAATATTATTATATTCCAAGACCATTCGAAAGAAATTTTCAAAAATCCTGGAATTTAAGTTCTAAATTTTCCAATTTATTTTTTATTTATTTACACATTTTCATTTTCAACCAATATTTATAAATTTTCACTACCAAATAAACAAATATATTACAACCAATATACCATTTAAATTTTTATTATTATTATATATACAAAATATATAATAGGCAAAATTATTTCATTCACCTATATTTCAAAACAAATATTGTGTCGGTCTGCCCTATTAAGTGTTTAGAAATCCCTATCGATGTCATAGCATGGATTCTATATAATAAGGAAGGGAGAGGAAGCAAAGGCCGAAGAAAGACCTTCTGCACGACTGCTCTTCTTTCCTGTTTGCTGTAACTGTAAACAGCCGATTTGCTTATTCAACAACTCTCTAGATTTTTTGAGGAACGTATCATGCACCAACCAGAATTTAGAAATACAATCAGAACAAATTAACACAATACCAAAACCTTTTATAACACTAACAAATACGCTCTCTTAGATATATACACTCAACGACTCATTCTAGGGTATTACTACCCTATTTAAAATGAGTCAAACCCCACAAAGCTAAGGTTATCGCTAAACCAAAGCTCTGATACCAACTGTAACGACCTGCCTTTTTGGACGCTTTAAATAAGTGCAGCGGAATAGTATGAATGTAGTGGAATAAATATAGTAAATAATAATAGTTCAAATCTTCGTCTTCGTCCTCCAGAAATAAGGTCTTCAAATTCTGAAATTCTCAGTCTAACCCGAGCGAATTGAAAAGACAAAACACTCGAGTCAGAACTAAAAAATCTTATGTAAGTTAAATCAACGGTAAATATGAGTGCAACGGCGTCAGAGATGCTTACGGGGTTTGACATCTCCTATCCAGTGTCTAACGTGAGTGTAGTAACTCAGGAGATGTTCGGGATTCACATCTCCTAACGATCCGTTAAACTATCTACTATGTAGTACAATATGCTATTATAATAGTGTCTACAATAAAGTAAAGTATTAAAATAGCGTTAAGGCGTTACCCATATCCCCCTTAACACATTTTATATATTCCCATAGTCTATACGGTACCGTAATCTCCTCCGTACTGGGCCTCGTCAAAGGGCACTCCATAGGTATGGTACAAAACAAACTCGTAGAAGGCGCGCTAGGGCATGTGAACACGGCACAACTAGGCAATGCCAGGGTAGATATACCAATTACACTTCCGGACTGGTGGTAACACATAGCAGCTACTACCGCCCACCTCGGAACACACTCCCAAATCAAAATCAAGGGTGGCCACCAAAATCACAAAGTCAGAATATAGTATCGAAGGAATGTGCCCGATCGGAGGAATGACCTCACTTGGCCCGTCGATTTCTCCTGTTTTAGTCACATCAAGCTGACTCACGGGAGTCAGGGTCACGTCATACCTTATACAGAATCATCGCCACCATCCTACTTCATTCTGGAATCTCCACCACGTACACAGTTGTCAAAGTGGTTTTTGGTATTGGCAGAGAGTATGACAATATCCGATCCCGGTCTCTTTAACAACCAATCGCTTATTACACACCGGATGGTTCTTTTACAGTTCAAAAGTCAATTCACAATTTATACCAAATATCATATTCCCAAAACCATAATACTTTCGAAATCATATTCACTTTGAAATCATATTCACCTTTGAAGATCATATCGTTTCCAAATCATTATTTTCCAAAATAGGTTAAATCCTTACTTCAAAATCATCATATTCAATTTAATACAACATTTAAATCCCAACTGAGGTTATAATATCATTTAACCATATTCTCTTAAAATCGAGGATTTCAAATATAACACCTCTACCTTTTTTAGTTTGAAATTTAGAAAGATAGTTTTAGATTATTATAATTAGTTATAAATAGTAAAAGTACTCTAATTTTTTTATAATAGATTGAAATTAGTTTAACTTGATTTAAGATAGTTGAATAGATTTAAAATAGATTTAAATATAATTAAAATATATTAAATAGCTTTAAAATAGATTAATTAGATTTAAATTAGATTAAATGGTTAAATTAGTTTAAAATGAATTAACTTGGTTCAAAAATAGGTTAAAATAATTTATATAGTTAATATAGGCTAAAATAGTTTAATAATTTTTTTTTCATCTTATTAATTAGGAATTTTAAAATAATATTTTTTTAGAACAGTTTATATTAAATATGAAATTTGGAATTCATATAAATTTAACTATTTATTTTATTTCAACATATTTGGACAATTTCACATTTCCAAATCATAAAACCCAATTTCAATACGTTTCAAAGTTATATTTCAAACAATTTTAATAACTCAATTATGGTAAATTTCGAATTATACATCAAAAATCAACTTTAAAAATTCAATTAAATTCCTTTAACAATTCCTTTAAACCAATTCCAATAATAATTCAATTTATATAAATCAAATTCTTATTTCAAAATATCATTCAATTAATTTCAAAAATTAAGGATTCAAAGATCATTTAATTTAACCAATCCAGTGTCCGTATATAATTCTCTACCCTATGGTCAAGTGATACAGATTTTTATCATTTCAATCCGCAATTTAGAATTTTACAGTTATATATCATTTCAAACATCAATCCTGAATTTAACAATAAAATCCATAAAATCGCTCGAGTCTATCATTTCAACCCATAACGATTTTTCCCTAATCTATAGATCATTCGGGTATGTATCATTTCAACCCATAGTGAACTTGCAGTTATAGCGATATACAATACAGCATCCATTCATCCAATATCGACAATCAAGCATCCATCACAATCATCATCCATATCAACCAAATAAATATCAACAATTAACAAATTTACAATAACAGGTATTTAAGTGGCAATTTAATTTCAATAATAAATTAAATAACGATTTAATTCAAATAAATTCAAATTAACTGAGATGATGATATAAAATATACCAAACAGTCATAAATAAATTTCCAATCACATCATAAATTTTATTTAACAACATAAGAAACTTTAGAAGTTGTGAGTGGGTTAAAACACCCACCTTTGAATTTAAATCCAATTTAAGTCCAAAATTCAAACAGTCTCAGAATTCATCCAAACCAATGTCGAATTATCCGGAATTTCGATACGATCCTAGCGGATCAAACCGCCTTGAATCGAACCTCGTATGTGAAAATTATGCGAGTTAGAACATTCGAAATTAAAATTTATATAAATAAAACAAAACAAATAGAAATTCAAAATAACACGTATGTCACCTCAGAGAACACGTCACTCCCATCCTCCCCTTACAGGCACGCACGCCTCATGAAGCCCGTTCGAACCCAAAATTATCGTCGTTGACCGATCATTGAGCGCCCCACCGACCACCCGAGACCACCGCATCCCTGCCACCCACCTGCCTCGACGAGCCGCGCCCGACGACCTAGGTCCGGTCATTAGTTTCCTCCACCGCCCGCCACTAAACTAAGCCCTAGGTCAAATTTTTGCCACAAATCCGACCGTCCGATCACCCTCTAACCTGCATGGATGCACTCCCCTCGGTCCTCTCCACAAAGCTGTACCTCTGATTTGTCAATCAGACGAAGATGATCAATGCTTGATTGAACGGCCGTGAATAGTTCGACATTTACTGAACAAATGATGAACCAAATTGAAAAACGAACTGCAGATCTGAGATGCGCTAGTCGAGAGCTTCAAATCGATATATAATTCGTTATTGTTTAAGGAGTTTGAAATTTTGATTTGAATTTGATTTTGAAATTGAATTGAGAAGTTTGTTTGGTTGGTATGCTATTGAGAAGGAGGAGATGAGAAAGAGATGTATGTACAGATAATAGATAATAGAAAATAAAAGGGTGCTAGGGTTTATAACGAGATATTTATAGGCAAAGCTGAAAATAGAGTGAATGGACAAGATTTGATTTGGGTTTGAATGATAAACGACCCGAAAAGCCCATTCTGTCTCAGGAACAAAAATGGGAAGTCCCATATATCAAAATAGATGTTTTCGATAATTTTTAATTCAATGGAACATGTTTCAAATTCTAATTCCATCGTATGAAGAAGTTATGTTAAAATCAGATTATTTCAAATTGATTTCAATTGATTTCGATTAAGAGCCCGTACGATCAAACGACAAGGCCGATCGCTACGAAACTTGAAATCCTACAATAATTCACGGTTACGGATCCGATGAAACTAGTTTCGTCGAAATCCGAGTTAGTGGCCAAAATGGCTATATTTCAGTTAATTGAATAAATTAATATTATATTAATTAAATCACTTTTTTTAATTCAATATTTATTGACTAGCAATTTCATCATTTTTAATCACTTAGACATTTACAATAATTTAAACAAGCTTACGTAAAATTTCAGTGTTAATTAATTTCCAAAATACAGTGTTCAGTTCCAAATGCAATTAATCCAATTAATTATAATTTAATTCAAATAAATTATTTTAAATTTGATTCCAACTTATATATTCAACCCCTTTAAAACCTGATAACATAGTTGACATTTGTTTTACATTTCATTACATTAATATACTCCAATTTCCATCTTCTATTTATATTTACTACTATAATTCAATTATATTGAAATTTTGTCAATTTCACACATTAATTAAGATTTTAAATCCAATTAATTATTTTATATTTATTCTATTCTTTTATCACATCAATTATTACTTTTTGAATAATAATTAGCATTTCTATTCATTTTGTTACATTCATAGTCTCAGTTATTGTCTAAATCGTATTAAAGTAACATTAAAGTTCGTTTAATTCAAATTGATTTCTCATTTTAATTTTAGACTAAATAAACATGTAACTTATAACAATCGTTACCATAACTTTTAATTACACTTATGAATTCATCATTCACAAACAAATGTTACAACTACTTATAATATACCGATTTTATTCAATTACAATTAACTATCTATTTCATACAATAATCAAATATTTACATCTGTTTATTATATTCAATCTTATAACCAAGTATAACATTTACATTATTTCAATTAATTGAACTTCCATTAAAAGGTTATCCTTTTCTTAAATTAACCTTATTCCATTTCATTCTATTTACTAATTTCCCTAAATAAATCACAAATTTCTATTTTTTTCAATATTAAATAACAAAATTTAATTAAACTAACAGTTTAAATTATCCAAAATTTACGGGTTGTTACACGAAGGATATGTCGACATATCCTAATCCTATATGTCGACATACAAGCCATAAATTTCAAAATTCAAATTCTGAAAGGACGTGTCTTTTCGTCGTATCTCTTTGTGAACGGACATGACTGTTGTTTCCCTATAAATACCAGACTTCCAAACGAATTTTCATCAATTATTTTCTTAATTTTCTTTCCTCTTTTCACTCTCTTGATTTCTAAAGCAATTTCTATCAAAACTCTGTCGAAATTTAACCAAAATCAAATTCAATCATTACTAGTTTGATTCTCTTTCATATACTCTCTGATTTCTCCCATCTCTCTCAAGATCAAAGTGCTATTCAAAGATTTATAGGATCAATTGTAATCAAGATCGAAGTTCTGAGTCTGTACACTCTATCAAATCATACTTTTATATTCTGTGGTGTGCTTGGTATCCCTGAAATCCATGTAATTTTGATTGTAGCATGTTTAAATCAATTGGGTGTGCTTAGTAGCCAGTAAATCTAATGGTTGTTCTTGTGGGCCAGAAATCAAGTAGCTCTACACAGAGGTCGGGATCCTAGAGGGTGTGTCTCATAGTCTTGAAATCGAGATTGTATTTGCATTTACTAGTTGAAAAGAAATCCGTACAAGGAATTATGCAGGAATAAATGTAGGGTAACTCCGAACCAGTATAAAATTCTATTGTGTTCTTTCCTTTTTTACCTTTACTGCATTTACTTTTATCTGTACTTTGATTATGTGATTGTTAATTCCATCATTCAAAGTAAAATCTTAAAGAATTTGAATAATATTCATATAGTCCATTAAACACTATTCACCTACCCTCTAGTGTTAATTTAGCCTTAAGATCCCTATTCCGCTGACTCACATTTGGTATCAGAGCATTTTTTTCAAAGTATTCATCATCTGATTTTTGAAAAAGTTTAAATGGCTACCAACACCGTAATGGTAATGTTAGTAACACTTTTAATACACTTGTTAGTAACTCATTTGTCCAAGGACAATCCACTGCTAGACTTCCACTTTTGAATGGCAGTAATTACACATATTGGTCATGTAGAATGAAAATTTATTTACAGTCAATTGGTTTAGACACTTGGAATATCACACAAACCGAGTACATCAAACTTGAGACAAATTTTGCACAGTGGACTACTGACCAAAAATCAGTTGCACAAAGTAACTCTAAGGCTATGCATATATTATTTCGTTAACTAGATAGAAATGAATTTAGTAGAATATCTATATGTAAGTCCGCATTTGAAATTTGGATAACTTTGCAAGTTACACATGAAGGGACAAGTAAGGTCAAATGGACCAAATTTCCATGTTAATAAATCAATTTCAATTATTCAATATGAGTCCATATCTGATATGTATAGTAGATTCCAAGATATAGTACACTCACTTATTAAGCTGGGTAAAAGTTTTTCTGAAGTGGATCAAGTTAAAAAAATCTTCAATTCACTTACTCCCGAATGAGATCAAAAGACTCTTGCAATTGAAGAGGCTGATGACATGAGCACTCTAAAAATTGAAGAGTTAATTGGCAATTTAATGCCTTTTGAAGCACATATGAAAGGGCAGGAGAGAAAGCAAAGCAATAGAAAAAATCTATAGCTTTTAATGCAATGACGAATAATATGGATTCGAACAGCGATGAAGATGAAGAAATCGATTTCATGACAAGGAATTTTAGAAAATTTCTGAAATATAGGAAGATGAACAATTTCAAAAGAAATGACAACAGAAATCCAGGAAGCGGAAGTGGAAATGGCATTAGATGTTATAACCGTGATGACCCTAGTCATTTAAAATGAGACTGTCCACATCCTAATACTCTGAAAACTACACTAAACACCGATTCATCTAGAAAATGGAGAAGAGCCTATACTGCAACATTAGATGATTCAGATACATCCTCAAGTGATAATGAATCAGATATAGAAATTGCTAACAAGTGCTTTGTAGTAATACATAATTCATAACAAAATGGTGAAATGGATCAGAAAAAGGTACGCATTTAATATATCAAAAGTTTTTTAATTTCTTGAATGAATTTTTCTTTCTTTTGGTTGTTGTTAATCGGTATCCTGACCCGGTTGTATTGGACCGATTGTGCAAGGTAGATTCGACCGTTATCGAGAAGGACGACCATGGAGCAACGGCCGTAGAACCCGAAAACAGCGCTCAAATGGTTATGTGAAGCCAGGATTGAACGAAGTTAGTAGATAGACGAAGCAAGGTTCTAGAAATATGGGAGTTAGGTTGGAACTCAAGGGATCGACATAGAATTGTGGAAAATGAGGGATCTACATAGCATTGTGGAATAGGAGGGATCGGCATAGCATAGTGGAATAAGAGGGATCGGCATAACTTATTGGAATCAGATGGGTCAGCATTACATGATGGAATTCAAGGGATTAACATGATTAAGCATGCATGGGTCTGCATACGTAGAAGGGCATGGATCGACATACTGGAGTCAATCATGAGGGTCAACATGATCCATTTAGAGGGGTTCGATAGAGATAACCTCCAAGTGGATCTGAACCAAGGATCAAGCAAAAGCACGAGTTCCACTTGTCCAATCAACATGATATTTGAAGAGCCAACATGTCTAAACATAAAGAAGCCATCATAGGGATCGCTGCCCAATAATCGACCAATGAAGGGATCAGTACCGGTCCCTATTCATCGGGATTTGGGCCTAACGACCCCTATGGTGGGCCCATATGGATAAGAAGGTCTTGTAACCGAAGTTTCAGAGAGATTGGTGGTCGCCTTCACCTATAAATACTAGCTTAAGGGGTCATTCTGAGGATCTTTACGCTGCTAGTCACATAGTTCTTTATTGTAATCAAGTTTTTTCCTTACTTCTTGCTGTTTTCTACTGTAATCAAATTAATAGTGAATCAATAAAGAGAATCTTCAAAGTGGATGTAGGCATACGACGCCGAACCACTATAAATCCTTGTGTTCTTGATTATAGCTTTGATTTGCTTGTTAGTTTATTTTATTCCTCTGTTTTAATTTTATTTTCTACATTTACTTCTCTACACAAATCTATTTTTATGTGCTTGTGACCACTTTGGTTGCAAACATTTTGGTGCTTTCACTGAGAACCTGATTCTCAGTCTGTTAGGATCCCCTTTGTTGCTACTGGATTCGGTAAATCCACCGAAGGAGATCCCTAGCTATCTTCAAAAAACTTGCTTACACTACTCAGATTTGCAAAAATCTAAACAAGGAGATTGACAATGGTGAGAATACCAGATCCACTTCTCAGAATGTTGATGGAAATGAGACTGCTAGTATTCAACAAGGAGGCCCAAGCAACCAGCCTGCAACTTTGAATGTTGATCTGATTGAAGTTCAGAACCCTACAGATTCTATAACCTGAGCTGAATTTCATAATTTGATGAAAGAGTTGATGGAAATCCGTCGATAACTAAATGAGCAGATTCAGACCAATATTAGCCTGACGAACCGGATTACTCAACAATAGCGTGGGAAGGCTATGAGGGATCCCACTCCCTACTCGGCATCAGAAAGTTCAAGCTCATCGGATGAATACTAGAGGCTTAAGCGTCGTAAGCTTGAAGGAGATCATGTAGAATCGTCGGAGCGTTAATTGGCAGACCAACATGGTCTGCCAAGACTAATCGGTGCCGATCGCTCCCTAGGGATCGGTACCGATCCCTCCTCCAAAGGAGGGATCCCCCCACTACACTTAGGGAATCGCGTTGAAGTTCTTCTCGGAAGCTTGGATGTTGGAGCTCGATCGAATGCTGACCAGATACTCCATAGAAATGACAATGCGATAAATGTTCAAGGTGCATATCAAGAGGATGGTGAACCAAGAAGGAATGAAACGGCCCATAGACATTGACCGGACCGTTCACGTGAGGTGGAGCACGACTATCGCTTGGCACCACCCATCCAGACACCAGATTTATCGGCAATGGTCAGACAGTTGGTGAGAGAGAATCAAGGCTTGACTAATGATGAATGGGGGATCTCTAGAAGCCATACCCCATTTACTGAGAAAGTTCTGCATGTGGAATACCCGAGGAAGTTCAACATGCCATCAATGCCTGCCTTCGAGGGAAAAACTGACCCCATGCAAGATATCATGAGATATGAATGGTTGATGGATTCTGCAAGAGCTAACAACGCAACCAAGTGCAGATGCTTTCCCATAACCCTTTTCGGGATAGCAACGATGTGGTTCACGAGACTACCTCCGCAGTCAATTTCAAGATTCGATGAGCTTGCAACCAAGTTTGTAGAGCAATTCCGAATGCATGCAATTCATCCTAAAGACGTGATGTCCCTTTCCACTATGATCCAGGCCCTAGGGGAATCGTTGAAAGATTATTTGGAGAGACTTCATACCGCCACCATGGAGGTCAGTAACCCAAATGATCATGTTATACTTATGGCCGTTATGAGAGAGATTGATCCAGAATATGAGTTTGGCGACTGGCTGGCCGAAAAACCGCCTGCCACGTTAGAGCGCTTCTATGCAAAGGCAGCACAGTCCTTGAGGAAGGAGGAGGCCAGGTCCTCTAAGAAAAAGAACATTGCAGGAACGAGTGGAGAAGTAGTACAGAGTAATATTGCAATAAGACAGTTTGATGACAATTTTGGGAAAGTTCAGGTGAATGTTCATAATAAGCCGAATCAACAAAAGAAAGATGGAGACAGGAATCGAGAGCGGAAGAGGGATTTTGGAAGACTAAATCCTAGGATTCCAAAGTATGAAAATTACACACCGGTAAACACATCCCTGGAGAACATTTATCTATCCACTTGCAATACCATGCTGTAAGGAAGCCGCAACCAAAAGAGTCGTCAGAGAGACAGAAGCAGACTGGGAAGTATAATTGGTTTCACAAATTTTATGGTCATAATACGAATGAATGTAGGCACCTCCAGGATGTCATAGAAAAATAGATTTGGGAAAAGAAGTTGCAACAGTTTGTGAAAACTCTACAGGATGGCGGACATGGTACATTCCACCCCAATCGAGGCAAGCCCCACGTAGGGCTGAGGAGCCTGCGTAGACCGATGGAAGACTTGTGATTAATACGATAGTTGGGGGACTGCACCCTATAGACAGGAGTTGGTAAGAGATGGAGCGTTATGCTAGCGCGATAAGGCATGTAGATTTTGAATGTTCTTCAAATACGGAAGATGGAGCTCCGGTAGAACAGCAGCGCACCATGGCGGATGATATTGTGTTTAGAAGCAGGGATGTAGACAAAGTAGAGGCTCCAACAATTGACCAGATGGTTATTTCAGCTATGATTGGTCTTGCATTGGTAAGGAGGATTTTGATCGATTGTGGAAGTTCGGTGAATATAATCTTCAAAAAGGCGTACGATCATATGAGAATGGAGGCCAAAGACTTGAAACCATCTAAAGCTCGAATTCATGGTTTTAATGGAGTTGCAACTGAGGCTGTAGGATACGTGGAATTACCTGTTGAATTGGGTGAAGGTGAACGAAGGAGAGTGCAGATCTTACCGTTTATTGTTTTGGACGTTGAATCTTCGTACAATGTTTTTCTGGACTGACCGGCCCTGGCTGAATTCCGGGCAGCTCTTGCCTCATGGTGTTTATCTTTGAAGTTTCCAACAGATAATGGCATATGAGTTGTTCATGGTGATCAGGAGACTGGACGTGCCTATTATGTAGCTGAGTTGAGGGAAGCTCGGTGTAAGGAGAAGGGAAAGGGTATGGACAAAGCTGTCCACATCCTAACCACTGAAGGTTGACAACCAACGCTTAGGCCTTGGCTCGGGTGCCATAGTTGGTTCTATAGAGATATAGATCCGAGAGATGATGAAGAGGAGCCTGACGAGACCAAGGCTGCACCGGTTGAGCTGACGATTGATATCACGATCAGCCACGACGATCCATCGCGAGTCCTGAAGATTGGGTCACAACTCAGCCCCCCGATGATGAAAGAACTTGCTGGTTTCCTCCGAGCGAATCTAGATGTATTCGTTTGGACTCACTCTGACATGTGTGGAATCTCGCCTGCCATTGCGAGCCATGCATTGAATATTGATCCAAAGTATGTTTCGATGAAGCAAAAAAGACGAGGCATGGATCTGGAGAGATCTGCCTCTCTTAAAGAGGAGGTGGATAAACCATAAGTCAATGGGTTTATTCGCGATGCCCTCTATCCTGAGTGGGTATCTAATCTCGTGCTTGTGAAGAAGGCGAATGGAAAATGGAGAACGTGCATTGATTATTCAGTCTTAACAAAGCATGTCTAAATGACAGTTTTCCCCTTCCCAGGATTGATCAGCTAGTTGATTCAACTGCAAGACACGAATTGTTGTCGTTTATGGCTACATATTCGGGATATAACAAAATCCCAATGCATATCCCCGATCAGAAGTACACTAGTTTTATTACAGATGTTGGGTTGTATTATTACGTAGTAATGCCGTTTGGATTGAAGAATGCCGGAGCAACCTATCAGCGCTTGGTTAACAGGATGTTTAGTGATCAGATTGGAAAGACAATGGAAGTGTATGTGGATTATATGCTCGTAAAGTCCCGACGATCAAGCGACCACATCAAAGACTTGGCAGAAATGTTCGACATCCTCCGATATTACAAGATGAAAATCAATCCTTTGAAATGTTCGTTCGGTGTGGCATTAGGAAAGTTTTTGGGCTTTATTGTCAATGCTTGTGGAATAGAAGCTAATCCAGAGAAGGTTCGGACTATCCGCGATACCCAGGGGCCAAGAACCATTAAACACATGTAGGGTTTGAATGGGAAGGTTGCCACTTTAAGTCGATTTATCTCTAAAGCTACTGACAAATGCATTCCTTTCTTTGATCTGATTAAAAAGGGAAAAATAAACTTCGAATGGACGTAGGATTGTAAAGATGCATTCCAAGCTCCGGTGAATCATTTTGAGAGACCCCCTATTTTGTCCAAGCCAGTAGATCATGAGGAGTTGTTTATTTATTTGGCTGTATCAGCACACGCTATAAGTGCCGCCTTGGTTCGTGAGGTAAATCGGATCTAGAGGCCGATGTATTACATCAGTAAACGATTGACAGGAGCAGAAAGGAATTATCCAAAAATAGAGAAACTGGCATACTACCTACTAATTGCATCACGGAAGCTTTGCCCGTACTTTCAGGCACATCCGATCAATATTTACACCGACCTGCCATTACGACAGGTCCTACAGCGACCTGAGATGTTTGGGAGGTTACTTAAGTGGAACATTGAGCTCAGTCAATTTGACATTACTTATCTCCCTCGAAGAGCAATCCAGGGACAGGCTTTGACGGACTTCATAACAGAGTTTACTGTGCAGGATGATCTTCTAGAAGGAAGTGAAATCCCCACTGTATGATGGAAGTTATATACTGATGGAGCATCAAATGATCATTGCTCTGGGCTGGGATTATGCTTGTAACTCCTGAGAATCGTTCGATTTGTTATGCTCTGAAGCTTGATTTCTCAACGACAAACAACAAAGCTAAATATGAAGTTTTGATTGCTAGACTTAAACTCGCCAAAGAACTTGGAGTTAAATCTCTTGGAATCTTTTGCGGTTCGCAATTGGTGGTGTATCAAGTTAGAGGAGACTACCAGGCTAAGGGACAACGACTTACCCCTTATCTTACCCGAGTTCAGGAGTTGTTAACTGAATTTGAATACTATGACATTCCACATATTCCGCGCGACCAAAACAGAGAGGCTAATTCATTGGCAAAGCTCGCTAGTATCGGCGATGCACAATAGATGGTTTTGGTATCGGTCGAAGTATTAAATACCCCAAGTATAAACATGATGGAAATTGATCAAGCACTGGATGTGGAATATGAAAGGGAATCATGGATGACTCCAATTAAATACTATTTACTACACGGGGTCATGCCTAATAAAAGAAATGAAAAGCAACAGGTCCTTCGCAAAGCTTCACGATATATTATGCAAGAAGGAGTTATGTATAGGAGAGGTTTCTCAACTCCTCTACTCCGGTGTATCGCTCATGATGAGATAAAACGTGTTTTTAAGGAAGTTCATGAAGGAGAATGCGACGATCACACTGGGGGGCAAACTCTGGCAAAGAAGATACTCCGTTATGGGTATTATTGGCCAACAGTAAACCGAGACGCAGCCGATTATGTAAGACGATGTGATAAATGCCAAATATATGCAAAAGTTCTGAGAGCTCCGCCAATAGAAATCACGCAAATTGTCAGCCCATAGCCATTTGTTATGTGGGGTATATATATTATCGTTTCGTTACCAATCTCTAAAGGTGGCGTGAAGTACGCTATTGTGGCAGTTGATTACTTTACCGAATGGGCCAAGGCAGAGCCTTTAGCTACAATCACAACCAAGAAAGCAATGAACTTTGTCGTCTGAAACATCATATGTCGCTTTGGTCTCATACGGACCATTATTGCAGAGAATGAGACTCAATTTGATGGTACTGAGTTTAAAGACTTCTGCCAAAGATACTGCATTGAAAAGAGATTTGCAGTGGTTGCTCACCCTTAGGCCAATGGATAGGTTAAAGCCATAAATAAAATCATCAAGTCAATTCTGAAGAAGCCTTTGGAGAAGGCTAGAGGCAAGTGGGTGGATGAACTCCTTACAGCACTTTGGGCTTACAGGACCACTCACAAGTCCACGACTGGCCATACTCCATTCGCCCTCACTTATGGTTCAGAAGCTATTATTCTGGTCGAGCTCGAAGTCCCTTCTCATCGAGTGACTTACTACGATCCTAAAAAAATAAAGATCTTCTCTTGGAATCTTTGGACTTTATAGATGAGAAGCGCAAAGAAGCCGGTTTGAGAGCAACTGCACATCGAGATCGAGTCGCCTGATATTACAACACTAAAGTGCGATCAAGAACCTTCAAAATTGGCGATCTCATCCTGAAATGGGTTTTTCCTACCCCGTCACACATGAATTCGATTTGGGAAGGACCATATGTCATTGAACAGAGGCTTGGAGAATGAACTTTCAAGCTAGCGATTGTCGATGGCATTACACTTCCGAGAGCGTGAAATAACGAGCATTTACGATGCTATTTCACTTAGATTATTTTCTTTACATTTCAGTTCTATTCACTTTCAGAGTTTTGCTTTAGCATTTGATTTTATGAATATGTAATAAGAGAAATTATTTTGTTTCTTTCCGTTTAATGAATAAAGTTTCAAGCTTCCTTTGTAGTTATGATTGTTATAGCATTGTATACTAAGTACATAACGAAAATAATTGATATCGATATGTGTGAACATGCTCCCAGAGTTTGAAATCGATCGATCATGCTAACATCCGATGGGATCAATCAAGATGAGCTCAGTTAATTTGCTTGTTCAATTCCTGTAAATGATCTAGAGAATGGAACACACAATAATGAATGAATATGGTCGATAATTTAGAGATTTAAAAATTCCTACCCGGACTGTGGGATTGAAACAAAACCAATCAAGCAAAAGGAGTACAACCTAATTGCTCCCTAATCAACTCTAAGTCCTCAGAGTGCGGACTGGAGTATAAACATAAATCAGACAGATACCGACTGCCCACAAAATAACTCTAAATCTCCAGAGAGTGGACTGGAGTATAAACATGAATTAATATATGAGTGGATTTCGACCGTTCTCTATTCCACAAACTCCATGAATAGATGAGTGGATTTTGACCGTTCTCTATTCCACAAACTCCATGAATAGATGAGTGGATTTCGATCATTCTCTATTCCATAAACTCCGGCCTGAAATTGACATGAGGAGTATATACTTGCTAAGGATGGAATTCAACCATCGGAATTACGGTCTCGCCAAATCAATGTCGGGAGCAAAAGCACGGTTATTCAAAAAACCGTTGAACCCGACAGCGTAACACTAAGGCCAGAACCTGGTGTTTGATACGAATCTAGGTCATGACCACATGGAGGCCTTGAGATGGAGATGGAGGATTGTTAACAGAATTCATAAGCAACGAATTACAAGTACATTGAATGGAAAGTAATCGTTCATCTATTTGAATAACAATTCATACGAAGCATGGCCGAAAACAAAAACTTTTATTTACAGGTGCCAAAATTTCAGTACAAGTTATTTTAAAAGATCGGGATTCATACCCGTATAACTATGACTAGTGAAAGAAATAATTATGCAAACTATATACAATGACATCAAGCAACAACTACTTCTTCGATTTTCTTTCTCTTTCGGATTTTTCAGGGGTGGAGCCACTCGTACTTCTCTTTCAAGACCCTTTACCGCCTTTGGCCGTAGAGCTTTAGGAGGTAGAAGGAAGTTCATCAGGGATCGACTCACCCGATGGAATAATTTGTAATGGCACGAGATGAGGATCATCAACATCCACCTCGGTAGGCTCGATTTTAACCTTTCTTTTCAACAATTCCTCCTTTTCGATCTGCTCCCTCATGTTGGTCTTATCAGTGTGTTCCGAGGCACCGAGAATTATCATGTCATCAGATTCATCGACCGGGAGCGGATCCTCGGTCTTATCTTCATCAAGCGCATCGATGACTTGAGCATCGGGTCCCGGAACATTAGCAATAGCCGGGTCTTCAGCCGTTTCATCGTGTTGCTCTACCATAGCGCCACTTAGGGGAGTTTAACTGGGAGCCGGAAGACCTACAAAATTTGATAAAACGGGGAGATTAGCTCAAAGCCATTGCGAGTGAAAGAATGAAAAATTTTCGTATACTAAGGAGTAAAGCAAAATACCAGCATCCGGCCGACTCTCTATCGTCACCGGAGTGCCTCCTTCTAAAATGGGGAATAGCATCTTAGGCTCAAAGTCAGGCTTGTCTGGATCATAACCAAGAATATGCTCCATGTTAAGAGAAGTTTATGGTCTGGCTACTTGGGTTGGAGAGGAGCCCTTAAAATCAGTTCCTGAAGACCCGACAACATCGTCTCCTCCTTCAGCAGGTGCAGAAGCCTTGGAAAATTGAAGTTTTGTAGCAGCCAGATTCGAAGGCTCGTTTCTGCGAAGAACCTCCCCCATTAATTCTCCCTCATTAAATTCAGCTTCACACAGCTCTTCCTTTTTCATCTTAACAATATGCTCCCAAGCTTCAATAAGCGTTAAGGTGGACCTCGTTAAGAAAATTTAAGTCGCGGTGGAGCAGGACTTTAGCATTGTATTCAATGATCAATGGATCGAATAAGTCCTTGATCTCGTTCCTACCGGACACCATAGTGGCTTCCACCTAGGAGTTGACTTGTTCGATCATCTCTTTTCGGCCTTCTTCTCGGGCCTCTTCTTTGAGAGCTTCAATTTTAGCAAATTGTTCATCAAGTCTTACCTTCAAGCTCCTAGCCTCAACGACTTCTTCGTAATACTTCGGCGATTCCTCCTGGCTTTAATTTTTCCTCCCTTTCCTTCTTTAACAATTCTTCATGTTTCTCAACGCGGCGAAGTACAACATCTTTCTCCTTTTGCAAGGAGTCCTTTTTTAAAGCGAGTGTCCCGTTGCGATGAAGTGCCGTGTCGAGTTCTTTTTTATAAGAAGTTTCCAAATGGCTTACCGCCTCTGCTGTCTCCTTGGCATTCTTTTTCGCCTCATAAAGTTGGGTTTTGAATTCTAACAACTCAGCATCCTGGTGCTTGATTATATCCTTGTCATGTATTGCATCCAACTTGAGATGGTATATTTCGTGTTGTCGCTTGACAGAAATTTCAAAGGCTTTTTCTGCCAAGTGTATGAATGATTCGTGTTGCACAAATACGTCATTCGCTCATGCTAGAGAGCTTTCCTTGGCATGCCCTGGGATTATGTGAATAGAAGGGAGAAATTTAAGACCATCGAAGCAAATTTTCGAGAAAGTGGCCTTAAGCTCGGCCAACTTCTCTGCAGTGGAAGTGTCAGGAGCAGTAGCCGGCAGGGGGAGATCAAAGGTAGTGAGTAGGTGTTTGCTTGATCGGCGCTCATGAGATTGTCTGGAGCTTGAAGCCGGAGTAATGCTTATAAGACGTAGCGACGTGAGGGCCACGATAAGAAGGTTGTTCTCCACTCTGAACCAGAAAATTTGATTGTTCGCCTTGACGAGACGTATGAGATTGGGATTTTCGTTTAGAAGAAGAAGAAGATTCCCTCGAGTGATAATTCTTGTCCCGTCCTTCGTCCTTTTCTCTACATTGGGTGGACTTGGAATCCCGGCTTGGTCGATGGTATGTTGAGGAGCTTCGGAGACGGTCGAAGGCTCTCAATTGAGACATTGCACCTGTAACAACCAAATGAGAGCGCATTAGAAATTGTTGTACGAAAGATCAATAACAAGTGTATAGTGGCTTTCATGTGGTTGTGAGTGTCCTAGTGTTCCCCCCGACAGACCAGTGAAGGTAGCCTTGCTCATCGAGTGTTCTCCCCTTTATTGGAAGGTTGGATGCCTTCGCCACTTCTGGTGGGAGAGTTTAGTCCTTGGATGTTAATGTTTGGAAACTTGTAAGACATGATGTCATCCGAAATTTGAAGATTAGAGAATCCCTTTAATGAACTTTCCAAATGCTGAGACGTTGATTCCTCTTCAAGAGGAGTAATAACAAACTCTGGGTCCCATGCAGTTTTTCTTCTATGTTGCCTATACGCCAACATCTTTTTTCTCTTTGTAGGTGTTTGGGATTGTCTAACTTATGACGGTTCAACCAATGGTGCTTTTTCGAGGCCTACATCGACATATCCTGGTTTTTAGAGTTGAGAATCTTTAATCTCTCCCTCCTCAGTGTCTTCATAAGTCCCCTCAGCAGGGGCACGATAGGGTTAACTGTGTCTTTTCTTCGTTCGACAATATTCTTTGGTAATGCCGTGCTTCCAGGAAGTCTGATGCTGCGGCCATCTTCCAACAACCCGAACAAAGATAGCAATTCATCGGTTATAAAGAGTTTGATGTTCCGATCCTCAATGGGGGTAGCACGGATGACAACGACGACCCTAGAAAAATCAGCCCCTTTAGGGCGTGGGCGAACACCTGAAAGAACTCGGATGTTAGTGGATTCAAAAGAAAAGTTATGACTTTGGGTCAGTGAACTTGGGAGGAAAGTGGAAGTAATACTTACGTCCTTCTAACTATCGTCTTGCGAATCTAAGAGAGCATCGCACATAGAACCATCATGTTTAAATAGTGGAAGTTTGTTCCAAGCGCCCGTTGGACTTGGCAATTTGGCGAATGCTCAAGGAAGACATAAGAAGGGCTTCCCGATCGTCTTTTGAAATTATAAATGAATCTGGTGTCTTCAGGAGTAGGCATAAAAAGTAGAACATTCATGAACAATAAGAAAGTCCCGTGAATAAAAGCATAACTGTTGGGATGAAGTTATGTAGAGGCGATCTTGAGATATTTCAACATCTCCTGGACAAATGTATTGAAAGGTGGAACGTATCCAACCCAGCACATAAACTTGTTGCATGCTCTATACCCGGCCGGGGGCAAGTGAAGTCTATCTTGTCTTGAAGGGACCAAGACGTCCTCAAACGGAATTCCATGGATGGAACATATCTGACGAAGAGCGGCTTCGGCAATTCGAGAAGCCTGTGAATCCATCGGATTATCAAGGAGAATGGCGCCCTCAACAACATCTGGAGCAGGGCTAATATTTTCCGTCGGAAAGACCGGAATGTCAGAGAAAAGATCGGCTTGTGGGTTAGAAGCTTCTGTTCGTTCTACATGAGTGCTTGGAGAAGTTCTTCCAGATATAGTTGTAGAACTTGACTTCGCTTCAGAATCAATATGCCGCGTCGTCGAATTGGAAAACATGTCAATTGAACTCTTCGTGCGTCTAGAATCTATATCAGCTGCACTCTGTAGATAATCGAGATTATAAAAAATAAATGACATGTTCCCCCCGTGTTAAGTGTGAACAAGTGTAGTGCCGTGTGTTGTGTAACAGACATAAACAGTTTGAAATCAGAAAGGCGAAATAAAACGATGAGACTTGGGAGTTTTTTCTAGAAAGACCGTCATCGTTGACCATCCCATTTGGCAAGAAAATTGATCGACAATGAAGGCTTTGAGATCGACTATCAGCATGTCAAATTATGAAGTCTGTTGCTTAAATTCATTAGCAAGTTTATCGCTTAGTCCATATTTAAAATTACGAAAATTTTCTTGGTCAGTTTCAAGTTCAACAGTTCGAGTATGCATGTTATATCGTTCATTGTCATTTTATGTCCAAGTTCAGCAAGGCAAACTAGTATTGAGTGTTCGAATTAGTTGAGTCAGATTATTCTATAATGCATACACCGATCCCTAGACTTCACTGCTAATCCCTTACCCAAGACTTTCATACCGATCCCTCCATCTAAGGCTTCCTCTACCGATCCTTATCCTATAACACCACCTCACACCTATCCCTCCATCTAAGGCTTCCTCTACCAATCCCTATCCTATAACACCACCTCACAGCGATCCCTCCATCTAAAGCTTCCTCTACCAATCCCTATTCTATAACGCTACTCTATACCGATCCCTCACCACACCTTTCCTATACGGTCCCTTTGCATAACCTTCCTTCATCGTCTCCCCAACTAAAACAACTAAACGAACGAACCCTCGCTTGCCGATCCCTGCCGCTACTATCTCACCATAGATCGAACCATGCCTTTCTCCACTCCTAATCCTTTCTCCACCAAAGGCCTTTACCGAACTCTCATTTCTCTTCTTCCTTTGAGATTTCTACACCCAATTCAACCCACCAAACATCTACTCCAACAATCATTGGCCTCACCAAATTCATTCGCCATCACTGCGTCAAGCACTCGCTAACAGTTCAAGGATAATAATCCTATCACACGATTAGAGAAAAACGTTACCGAACCTTACCTATGAGAGGATATAAATGCTTGAGCTCGAATGGAGGCGAGTATTTAGCTCTGTGTAACGTTGAAAGGCAAGGAAAAATTAGTTGATGAGGAGATTGGGAAGGTGGATGGATCTGTAAAGGGTTGAAGGTTCGAGCGCTGGTAAGAGCTTGGGTTCGGAAGAAATTTTTGTTAAAACGCAATTAAAATGAGAAAGTAAGGAAGGAAAGAAAGGATGGCTTATATATATGAACGTATGGGAGAGGAATCGGTCACAGGAGAGTGATGAATGAGTCAAAGGCGAGGAGGGATTGACATTGAGACCTGTCGATCCTTATTTGCGTAGCATTAGCAATGGATATGCATGTTGAATGCCAATCCCTACATATAAGAAAAAAATGAAATGAAAAAAGAAAAAGAATAAAGTATGGATGAGTGAAAAATAAACGACGATAGTGCTCATGAAGGTTTGACTATAAACACGAACATACAAAATACTATAAAAATTAGCAATGACCTTGGACATTCGAACATGTCCGCGAGCCAACGACAGAAACGTGTATATGAATATACATGTGAGTGATTCTTAACTTTTTTGAAAGCAACAAAAATTGAAATCAAACCTGAGACCTTTAAGTTCGAGCTGGACTAGATAATAAAAATTTTAAATGTCCCGCATGGCTAGATTTGTATATGCTGACGGAATACGACATTGGACTTATATTATTGGAAGTCGACCAAGTGCCTTAGCGATCAATGGAGAATTCAATGCCTTGGAAAATGACTCAATAAAGGAATAGAAATTAGTCAGGAAGCTAGATGGACTTCTCTCTGACAATTCAGACTTGTTTCAATTCAAAGCATGTCATGTTACTCATAAGACGTACTTTAGGGGGCAAGTGTTACCCGGTATCCTAACCTGGTTATATTGGACTGATTGCGCAAGATAGATTCGACTGTTACCGAGAAGGACGACCACGAAGCAACAGCTGTATAACCCGAAAGTAGAGCTCAAATTGTTATGTGAAGCCAGGATTGAACGAAGTTAGTAGATAGATGAAGTAGGGTTCTAGATATGGGAGTTAGGTTGGAACTCAAATGATCGACATAGCATTGTGGAATAGGAGGGATCGGCATAGCATTGTGGAATAGGAGGGATCAGCATAACATTGTGGAATACAAGGGATCGACATAGCATAGAGGAATAAGAGGGATCGACATAGCTTAGTGGAATCAGAGGGGTCGGCATTACATGATGGAATTCAAGGGATAAGCATGATTAAGCATTCATGGATCGACATACATAGAAGGGCATAGATTGGCATATTGGAGTCAATCATGAGGGATCAACATAATCCATTTAGAGGGGTTCGGTAACGTCCAAGTGGATTTGAACTAAGGATCAAGCAAAAGCACGAGTTCCACTTCTCCAATCAACATGATATTTGAAGAGCCAACATGTCTAAACATGAAGAAGCCACCATATGGATCACTGCCTAAGAATCGACCAATGAAGGGATCGAACCGATCCCTCTTCATTAGGATTTGGGCCCAGCGACCCCTATGGTGGACCCATATGGATAAGAAGGTTCTGTAACCGAAGTTTCAGAGAGATTGGTGGTCGCCTTCACCTATAAATACTGGCCTAGGGGGTCATTCTGAGGATCTATACGTTGCTGGTTACATAGTTCGTTATTGTAATCAAGTTTTTTCCTTACTTCTTGCTGTTTGCTTCTGTAATCAAATTAATAGTGAATCAATAAAGAGAATCTTCAAAGTGGATGTAGGCATACGATGCCGAACCACTATAAATCCTTGTTTCTTGATTATAGCTTTGATTTGCCTGTTTATTCATCCTCTGTTTTAATTGTATTTTCTTCATTTACTTCTCTACACAAATCTATTCTTGGGTGCTTGTAACCACTTTGGTTGCACACAGTTGCTTTATTGGTTGGTAGTAATATCCTTAGATCAATAATAATATTGGTTGGATATTGTGTGATTATATTTTAATTATAAATATTTTATATATTTTAATAATAAAATAATAATATAAAATAAATTTAAAATTATTTTTCAGAAAATAGAATAACTATAAATAGATCTACATAATAAAATAGGCTATAGCTAAATAAAAATCACTTTTGACAATTTCGACCTATATGTCGACTACCCACGAGCATATGTAGACATACGTAGATAGAATTTGAATTTCGATTTTAAATTCAAAATTTCAATTTCCCTCCATATTTTCACCAACTCATATGTTCTGAAAAGTTGCCTTTTGACCAGAGAACATGTCCTTTGATTCTCTATTTACTTAATCTATCTTCATCCATTCATTTCTCACTTTCATTTTCAAATTCAAAAATCATAAACTCTCTTAACTGTTCAAACTATTCTTTAGTGACATCCTCAAGCAATACTAAGGCAACCATATGGCTTTCTAAGAAAATAAAAGAATATCTTTTCAATGATCAAGAAGCCATTCAAGCTTATATAGATTATTTATCTTTCGGAAAAGTCTTTCCCGGAAGATTTGCTATTTTTGAAGATTTTCCTACTTATGATCTTTTCAACCTTTGTTTGCATAATGAAATTCTTGGTTTAATTGATGCTTCCCAAAATGATTTTGTTTGTTATCCAAAATTAGTAAAGATGTTTTATGCAAATTTAAAAGAAAAGTTTTATGATGGTAGAGAAGGAGAAGTTTGGAATAGTGTCAAAGGGACACAATTGTTTTAAATTGTAAACTTTTGGGTCACATTCTTAGATGCAAATCTAGTGGAATTGACCTTTCATCCTTTTAAATTGATTTTCAAAATCATGATGTAGTTCATGATATTTTCGAAAATGATAATGATTTTGAATTCAAAAACAAAAACTTGCATCCAAAAGCAAAAATTTTAAGCCTCTTTTGCAACAAAGTAGCACTCATAGAATGGGTAATTATAATAACCCGACTCAAAACGTTTTCAAAGCTCTTTTCATAATTTACGGTCAATACGATATAAATTGGTCTCAAGTCATTTTGGATGAACTTTTTCCTAAGAAAATTTCTAAACATGAAAACATATGATGTGTATCTTACTCGTGTTTTCAATTATTTTAGTGTTGACCTTAAAGGAGAGGAAACAATTCCTCGAAAAATATTTGACAAAACCAATATTCCACTTATGCATATTTCACCATTTTTCGAGCCTTATGAAACGCTTGCGGAAAAGGAACAAAGGTTGGCTTTGGAAGAAGAGCATGAAATAAGAGAAGTGGTGGAATAGGAAGCGGAAGGAGATGAAATGGAAGTTAAGGAGGAAGAACAAGAAGAGGAGGAGGATACTTCTTTGGAAAGTATCAATACGCCACCAAATCCATCCAACAAAAATCTTCTCAAAAATAAAGAGAGGATCATCCATAACCAAAGGAAGCTGAAGAAATCATTTTCAAAGAGATTTACTTCAATTTCTAACAAAATTAATAAATCCTTTGGAAAGATCATCCGCAAGCTTGGTGGTTCTTCTTCACTTCATCCATACCTTTCTAGTTGCTGTTTAAACAACCCTTGTATTTGGATTTTCTAGTTTTAGGCTGTGCAGTTAATGCCTCGCTATTACCCCGCTATAACCCCGCTATATCTCATAGCGGATTTCTGCCGCTACGATTTTTCCATATAGCCCAAAAATATAGCCTTTTCGCTTTAAGCCCCGCTATTTCCGCTATATCCCGTTATTCCCGCTATATTCCGCTATTTCCGCTATATCTTCTTTAATAAAATGAATTGAAAAATTGCATTTGTACATTATAAAAATTATGAAACTAGTTTATTTGATTTAATTTTTAATATATTTTTAGGAATGAAAATACTCTAATATTCTACTAAATTCAATTATGTTATATAACAGTTTTATGTTTATTTAAAGTATATTCGCATATGTTTTTATTTAAAATTATTTATGTATTAATTATAATTCAATTGAATGATATTTTTTTCATTTAATTACCATTTATATATTTGAAAAAACATTAAGTACGAGTTTTATATGCTATTTTAGAGCCATCCGCTATATCCCGTTGTATCCTCGCTGTATCCCCGCTATGACTTTTTGCACCTCCACCGCTTTGAATCCGCCGAGCGCTTTAACTGCACTGGTTTTAGGTTATGTTGAACCTTACGTATTTTTCTTTTATTTCTTGTACTCATTATTATCATCAATGAAAATTCTATTTCTTACCGTTACATATTGTCAACTATCTCTGAAAAGTCATACAAATATAATAGTATAAGCTAAATACAATGGAAAAGTAAAACAAAGTTGTTTTGAAAATTTCTGCATATATGTCAACATACACTAGGTATTTACGTCGACACAGAACGGTAATTTTTCAAAATTTTGAAAATTGAATAAACAGCAACTGTCTATTAATTTCGAACGAATTTCCACC
Source organism: Allium fistulosum (assembly GCA_030737815.1). NCBI lineage: Eukaryota > Viridiplantae > Streptophyta > Magnoliopsida > Asparagales > Amaryllidaceae > Allium > Allium fistulosum. The sequence continues at coordinate 1,183,789,118 of CM060902.1, forward strand.
CCTTAGAATATTTGTTGAGACCAGAGAATCATTATCTTTTACTCCCTTTCTTCTTTCTTTGCATTTCTAAACTCTAAAACCAAAATAATGGCTTCTCATATCCAAAAACTAACCGAAAACCTTGAAAAACTCTTGAATCATTCAAGAACATTCTTATTTCATCTTAAGAAACCAGAGGCACTTAGAATTGAGTCAAATGCAGATGATGAAGGAGCAAGAAAGGCATTTCGATGTGATTCAGTGAATGATTTCTACCTTGAACAAAGAAGAACCAACCACCAATCCAGAGTGTACCATCAACAAAGATGATGAAGATTAGGATGCTATCAAAGCGAATCCAATCTTTAGCGTTGATCGATGGGTTGAAGTTCCTTGAAATTTCCAGTTTAAATGTGTTTGATTGTATATAAATAATAATACTTGGGTTTGGTTTGGATTTGATTGGTTTTGATTTATGTGGATTTGTTTGTATCCTGTGTGACATAAATTTTGTTGATTGGATGAATATTTGGATTGATTATTTCATGACTAACTAATTTTACATATCACTTATTGTTTTTATATAATATTTCCCATCATCATTATATATTTTTGAATTTATATTGATTAGTATTTTATTTAGGGAAGTTAGCGTTAGGATTATAGTAAGAGATAGTGTTAGAGTTATAATTTCAAGAGGTTATTTTTGTTGATGATGAAAGGGGAGAAATATATAAGATACCAAGCTGTGACGCCCCACCCCGAGACTCACATTAACAAAGAGTATTAATAGGTAATACTGTCTGCTAATGCGGAGAATATAGCTGGTTAGGAGTGACCATCTATAGCTTTGTCTTAAACATCTACTGAATACGTCGATTAATGCTCTATTTTTTTCCATCTCAAGTGGATCGACATATTCAATAAATGCTTAGCACAAAACTATAGGTGGCTAATGGATCTATCAGAACAAAATACAACAACTAAAATGTACATCATATCACAGAACAACAAACAGCAGATATATATACATACACACATACATACATACATACATACATACATACATATAGATACATCCCCAGTGTAATACAAAATGATACATCATAGTGGTACGAAAACCATGCTATAAACAACGAGTAAAAAATATATACATATATCAGAGTCAATCAAAAAGGACAACAACAAAAAGGTGATAACAGATATCTAAGTGGAAGCATCAAAGCGAAGCTAAGTCCAAAAGCAGGTATCAACTCGGTCTGACCCGAGTATAAAGTTATATTATATTTTATATACAGAGTTGTCATCATCAAGAAGGGGGAGGTTTTAAGTACCTTAGGTATTTTTTTTGATGATAACAACTATAGGACATTATATAAAATATAGATACTAATGTTTTTATCAAGACATATATAGTATATAGTGCAGGATATTAGACATGTATTGATTAAGAAGACTGTACAATATCGAGATGAAGATATCAAGAGTAGATTCAAAATGCTAATATAAAGTTTCAAGAATGAAGACTCATGAGTATTGAGGAGTTCAAGATTTCAAGATATTCCAGATATGTTATAGAGTCATAGAATTAATGTTAAAACCTTGATAGCACTTTCCTGGTCTCTCTCGTCTTCTCTAATTTTGTTTTAAATTATTTTTTCAAATATTCTGTTTTTAAAATAATCTTTTCAAAATATTTCCCAAAATGATTTTCAAATATTTTATACTTATGAAGAGTGTTTCTAAGTTTATATATATTGAATTTTTGTTTATACTTTAACAAATTATAAATATATTGATTTTATATATATTATTTTCATTATATTGAATATTCTTATTAAATCTTTCAAAATTATTTTATAAAGTTTTACTAAGTTATATTTTGATTAAATTTTGTATAACTATATTTAAATGATTCTACAAAGTATTAGATTATTTTACAAAGCAATGGATTTTCAAAATAATTTCTATAAAGTGTTTTTCAAATTTGTGGAGGATATGTCAACATATCCAAATCTTATATGTCGACACACTAGCCGTAAATTTCAAAATTCAAATTTTGAAAGGAAGTGTCTTTTCGTCGTATCTCTTCGCGAATGGATATTACCGTTGTTTCCCTATATATACCAGACTTCGAAACAAATTTTCATCAACTACTTTCTTATTTTTCTCTCCTCCTTTCACTCTCTTGATTTCTAAAGCAACTTCTATCGAAACTCTGCTGAAATTTAACCAGAAACAAATTCAATCATTACTAGTTTGATTCTCTTTCATAGACTCTTTGATTTCTCTCATCTCTCTCAAGATCAAAGTGCTATTAAAGAGTTATAGGATTAATTGTAATCAAGATCGAAGATCTGAGTCTGTAAACTCTATCAAATCATACTCTTATACTTTGTGGCATGCTTGGTATCCCTGAAATCACAGTAGGTGTGATTGTAGCATGTTTAAACCAATTGGGTGTGCTTAGTAGCCCGTAAATGTAGCGGGTGTGCTTATGGTCCGGAATTCAAGTAACTCTACCCAAAGGTCTGGATTTTGGACGATGTGTCTCGTAGCCTTGAAATCGAGATTGTATTTGCAATTACTAGTTGAAAAGAAATCTGTATAGGGAATTATGCGGGACTAGATGTAGGGTAACTCCAAGCTAGTATAAAATCCTGGTGTGTTCTTTCCTTCTTTACTTTTACTGCATTTAATTTTATTTCTACTTTGATTTTGTGATTGTTAATTCCATCATTCCTAGTAAAATCTTAAAGAATTTGAATAATATTCATATAATCCATTAAACACTATTCACCCCCACTTTATTTTAATTTAGCCTTAAGATCCCTATTCCACCGACTCACAGTTCTAAGTAAACCAATCAAAGAAAGGATTGAGATTCCGTAATTGACCCTAAGTGCAAGTGGAAGATTGAAAAAATTAGAGGTATTCCCTAGGTGAAATTATGTAATTTCTTACATATATCTAACCGTGTAATCAATCTCTTTCATAGTAAATGTTATTTAGTGTTTGTTTTCTTTTATGTACTTTCTTATGTTATGACATAACTAAAATTAATTTAAAATATGTAGTTAAGAAAGTCCTTAAATAAAATGTTATGGGTTGTAATTGCAAACAATTACAATCGTGAGTAATTAATCAAGGCATAAAATAATAATTTTTTAAATATTCCAGTTCAATATGTTTTGAGAAAGGATATCAAGACATCTGTTGAGATTAGAATGCAAACGCTCTCCAAATGTATGGCAGTTTATTACGCATGGTTGCTAGGGGCACTAAAGGGTTATGCTAAGGAGTTACGTACTTATAGTTATTAAATAACTATAGAATCGAGAGTTTCCTAGTGGTTGATAACAACTAGGTCAAATAGAAAGTATTAACATGATGATATTACATAGTTCCCTCGATTTGAGAATACCGTGGAACTTCAATGTGAATACTCCACTTTGATTATTGTTAAATCATGGCAGGACGACCATCTAGCAACTATAGTTGGCTTTGAGTTGAATATATATGGTATTAATATATATGGTATATTCAAAACAAGCATTAAATAAGCTTAATTAATATGATTAATTGTATAAATATATCGTATCTAAAAGATAAAATATGATTTTATTGTAGCATATGTAGATTGGATCTGATTCTAATTAATTGATTTATATGCCCATTAAGATCCAAGGGAGTTCTTTTGAAATTTATTCTTCTCATTCGCTACCAAATGGGTTAGTCACAACGGATATAGCATGTGATCAAATGACTACATCGATGACTAATTTGGTAGGTAATGTGATGGTAACCAACAGTGAAAGTGTAGTGTGACTTGTTTACATAGGTCTTATATGTGTGGTACTCCATGTAGAAACACTGACTGTATTAACGAGGGAACCATCAAGCAGTAAAGTGATTGAATTTAATAATATTGGATTTTAATTTTCATTTAAGATAGATGCACTTGAGGATGAGATGCATATATTAGTTGAAACATTATTATTCATGTTGATATCATCTCGTTTTTAGTTGTTATTTTTTACGGAATAAGTTTCAAGAGGTGATATCATAGAGTAGCTAGAATTTATGCTGAAAAGAGGATCTTTATAAATACTAAATGTGGATGGAGATTTAAGTTAGATATCCATACTTCTGGAGGGTTCACAATCACAATGAACCCTCTTTGTGATGTCCCAATGGCTCTCTTGCTTTGCTAACTTTCTAATTGAGTTTAATTTAATTATCTTTTCCAACCTTATCTTCACTCTCCATAATGAATAGATCATTATAATTTTCAAAGTCTCCCACTTATGTAACAAAAAACTATAATGTTGATTGGTCGCTCTTTATTCTTGCCTTTTCTGAAAAAAATCTACGCTTTGGCTCTATTTAGGTCTTTTTTTTCCATCTAGTCTTAGTACATGAAGAATTTCGAGATAAGTCAATGGTAGTGTTCTCATTTTCCTTTATGGAGTTCAATTCCTCGAAACTATTTTGTGTAAATCTTGTATTGGAGTGAGAAATTTTATTCCATTGAGCATTATTCTTTGAATGTTTGGAAACTTGCTTCTGTAAATAGTGGTTAAGGAAAAATCATTAGGCTTGAAATGATTGTTTGTAGCAAATTCTAGAATTGGGTGGGAATGAATTGCAAGTTGGTTTGGAGTATTAGTAACAGGAAGCTTCGTGCATTGAAGATAAAAACTACGGGCATTAGGTATAAAGTTTGATGAGGATTGCAAGGTTGTATGGTTCTGACTTGCAGATTGTTAAGGGGTAACTTGGGGTGAGTACTGGAAGATAATGAGGGATTCGGGGGGTAAACATGAGCATGGCCTTAGTGTTGAGCTGGTGTATGATGGAGTGTTGCATGGTGTATTGTTTTGGGCTCCAAAGAAGTGACTTCGGGCAAAAACTGGGAATTGGTAAGGAAGACTCAGGCCTTGCCTATGTGTGACTCAGGTAAACCTTTGCTTATGTGATTGCGTAGCTCCTAAGTGTAGCAAGTAGACATTGGACTATGCATTGTGTTTTTTGCTAAAATTCTTGGGTATTTCAGAGGTGTGACCCGGGTACTATGCTTGAGAGGTGTTTGGCATAGAGTTTTGTGTTTGTTGTATTATCACTGCTTCATTTGGGTTTGGGTTAATATGAGAAGCAAAAATGCGATAGGTATTTGGGGGGTTTGATGTAGGAATCTCTCTATTATTTTGAGAATGAGGGATTTTGTCGGGCATTCTAAAATTTTATGGCCCAGTTTCAAACACTTACCACAAATCTAAGATAGATGATGAATATCCATTTTATCTTCTCCTTGTGTTCGATAAAAATTCAAAGAGTAGTAGTTTTGATACATCACCTCAACACGAAGATGAGCCTGGCTAGGACGATTAAGTCTTGTTGTGGCCTCATCCATTTTAAATGGTCTGTCTAATTTTTGAGCAATTTGATATATAGTGCATCCCTATGGTAAAGTTGAATATGGAGATTCGGTAAGGAAATCTAAATGGACCAATGGTACAATCTATTTGAGGACCAAAATCAGATGTCCACTTGAAAATTTTCATTGAACATTTTACTACCATACAGTTTTTTGTTGCCGCAATATCATAAAATCCTTTTCACAGTGTAATCTCAACAAAATATGTTTATATCAATCAATCCAATATAAATAGACGAATTCAAAGAGAATCTACAAAAAGGTTTCCTAATTGAAATCATTGATGGACGTTTATCTATGAATTTACTTATAAGCGCATATTTTAATGGTTGTATGAACTTTTCAATCTCTTCATGTAACGACCCGCTTTTCCGTGCAGTTTAAGAGGGCAATAAACCACACATGACCCACTCAAATTGAATGGAAAGGCGGATAGTTAGAGAAAAGAAAGAAGAATGAAGACAGGAAGAAACGAAACAACACAGAATCTCATAGCGGAACGAATGATCTATAATATACAACAAATCTTTACACAAAAACAAACTATAATTTATGTATATACAGACATCAATCAGAGTATACTAACCTATTCCAGCCCGGATAGTTATAACAACCTGCCCTCACAATTTTTGATAAATACAAATATGAATGCGACGGAAAAATAACCATGTACGCGAATATGTCTCTGGGCCTCCAACTCGTCCCCTGAAGCTCCAAAACATCCAAGTAAACCTGAAAATATGCTTGGTCTGACCCGAGCATTATAGGAAAAACAACGCCCGGGTCAGTCTGGTAAAACTAGCGTGAGAAACTCAAATCACAAGGAATTTTATTTATTATAGCTTGTAAAATCCTTTAAAATCAAAAGTATCTCGTAAGACCACGCTGTACGTAAACACGGATGGATTTTTACCTTACGATAACCAAAACGTTTATTTTAGAAAATCCAGTGATATAATAATAATAATAATCAAGTAGCAATGATGCTCGTGAGTGTACATCACAACAATACTAGGTATATAATCGAAAAACTAATAAGGCACGTTCGCCAATTGTGTAGGATTTCCATGGGGTGCCCTCAGTACTTCGAGGAACGGTCCTCCTGCACAAGGATCAGAGATATCCTTCTGAAGCAACATACATCCCTAGTGATGTACCATAGGAAAAACACAGCCAGTCTTGCTAAAACCAAGTGCATCACCTCATGCATGCATAATAACTGTACGTAACGTCTAGGAGGAGCCGACTACACCCTATGGGTTTTCCAACCCTATGCACCGCCACCAAAATAGGTCATGGAACCCCATGTGGATTCCGAGACCCGTTGTGGATTCCAATACCCCAACGGGTCTCGGAATCACACATGGATTCCCATATCTCAAATAGATCTTGGAATCATACATGGATTCCCATATCCCAATGGATCTCGGAACCACAGATGAATTCCAACATCTCAATATATCACGAAACTCCTCTATAGAACCGTATATGGTTTCAGAGTGGTTACGGTTTTCGAGTCATCTCTTACGAGTACACTCTTTCGCTGCCCTGGTGCTCCACAAACCAATCATCGATTTCTTGAATGCTCAATGCCGGTTCTTTAGGAAAAAATCAGACAAATAAGAACGGGGATCATCCCCTAACCATTTAAGTGGACGGATCTCCTTATCATTTGTCCCAGAAGAAAGAAACGAGTTTATACGTACAGTATAGCACCACCGACGGTAACTGTACCATATAATTCCTATGTTTCCCCTAGATATTTCTAGAGTTAAAATCCTTCAGTGTTAATTAGGGAATATTTCCATACCACCAAAATTAAGAAGGATTGCATATTTAAGCCAAGATTTAATGGTCGTTTATTTAACTATCAAATAAACAAACATTCCAAATAGAGATTACATTTCCCATGGAAATCACTAAGCCTCTTAAATTGATCTTCCATTAACTTAAAATCATCTTTCAAATATTTATTAAAATATTCATATACTTATCTCACCGGAATAAGTATATTCACAAACCATTCCTTTCAAAAATACTTGAAATGTTTAAACATAGATACGGAAAGCACCATCCCGTATAAAACATGGATCGCGGTTTACTCAATGGTTATGTCGCTATCCTAGCGAATCCATTGTAAAATGTAGGCAATCGCTGTCCCTCGAAGTACGCCATGAAAAATCAACCATTTCTTTCCACATCTCTTTATTTTGTAAATATCTCCATATATATTTATAAATTTTCTTTACAAAATCTCCAATCTATTTATTAAACATTCTTTATAAACATCAAATCTATTTATAAACATTCTTTCTAAATATCAAACCCCATTTATAAAACTTCTCCTTTTAAAATCTTTAAAACTCATTTAAAATCCTTTTACATATATCCATAACCATTTAAAAAACTATTCCCATATTTAAACACACTTATTTAATAAACTCTTTAAGTCAGTAAGGTTCCCTTGATAAACTATAAATTATTTTAAATAACTTTAAATAACTTTAAATAATAAGTTATTATTTAAACATCCTTCTATTTCACTTATATTAAATATCATTTAAAATAACAACTTTAAAATTTCATTAATAATATATTAAATTAATTTTAAACACTGTTATTTTATTAATAAGTTAACTTCAAAAACATATTGATAAAATAATTAATTAACTTTAAAATGTTATTGAACAATAATTAATCAAATTTAAATTAATATTAATATGATAATTAATTAACCTATACATATAATTAAATAACTTAAATCAATATAATTAAATAAATTTAATTAAAAATTGAAGTATGGTTAAATCACTTTAAATAAATAATTAAATTAAAACATTTTAAAATAATAATTAAATGACTATTAAAATAATAAATAAATATTCCTAAATAAATTTAATAAATAAATTTTAATTCATATTAATAGAGTAATTAAACTTTAAATCATTATTAAAAACAATTATTAATTATCTTTAAAATATTGTTAAAAATAAGTTATTACCTTTTTTAAATCTTATTACTAAATAATAATTACCTTTAAATCAATAATTAACTTTTCAAATTTGAGAGAGGCTCAACAATCACAATGGTACTTAAGCAAGCTACCGTATCATTCAGTTTAACATTCCAAGTTAATAAATGATATTTACATAATCAACGACTATGTCAATAAATTCAACACTTAACCATCATTGATTAACATGTCACTTATTCAAAGCGGGATATCAATTAACGATATACATTCAAATGTCCAAGTCTATAAAATAGCAAAACGAGGATTTATTCTGCTAATTAAATGTCAAATTAACTTAATTAGCGAAACGGTGTTTTATTCCGCTAGACAGATGTCTAATTACCATATTCAATCCATTTTAACTCAACAATATTTTATTTGGCCAAATAAACATCAATAATTAAGGTATATAAATTTAAATGACGTTATTAATTAGAATAACGTAATTTAAATCCCGTCCGTTTTCATGTGTCATAAATTTATGCTTGTCCAAAGCTATCAATAAGTTACACTACAGCATTGTACTTGTCAATACGAGTGCAACGCAAAAACCCGCATATCAATCCAATAAAGTATGAGCAAGATATAATATTTTGAATTCAAGTGCTTATATATACATATATAAATAAATTTAAACAAAATAAACCATATTCTCACCGCACATGCGGTCCAAGGCCCACGAACCCGCAACCCACACTATTCCTCCTTCTTTCCCGAAATCACTCCCCACCTATACATGTTGCGTGCACTAGTTAAGGAGTAACCTTATGTACTATATCATTGTTATGATATATTTAACAGTTTCGTTGTGAGGTTTTCTATTCTGTTCTTTATTTTTACCCCACGATGATTCATCTTTCCGATGCTTGGGCAATGGCACATGAACACCAAAGATGTATTAAGTGTCGTTCCTAGGAGTTAGAAAGCCGGGTCGTTATAGTTAGCATCAGAGCTTCGGTTGAGCGAACACCTTAGCCTGATTGGGGTACAACTCATTAGAGACAAGATGAGTAAAGTCCTAGAATGAGTTAATCTTGAGAGAGTGTTTCCTTTTTCTCACCTAAAAGTCTGGTTTTAGATCCTTTATTGCAGTTTCCCTTTTTTCATCTTTGACCCCATTTTTGTATTCTAACGATACCTGTCACTTATCATGGTCACTGAAAATGAGTACAAGAAGAAGAAGCGGGAGAGGATCTGGAGCTAGCACGACTACAAATGGAAGAACTCCTAGAAATGAGCTAGTTGTAGAGCCAGTAGTGGGAGCAGTGATGCAAGTTCAGCCGCTTCAAAACTTTGCGACCTTGTGTAAGAATTATACTGCTTTAGGTGGTATGCCTTTATATGGAACTGAAGATATTTTGGGAGTTCAGACATGGCTCCACTCTTGTAAAAGGAAATTTGGAGATCTTCAGTTGGGAGATGCTAGAAAGAGATTGTTGCCATCGAGTTAGCTTTAGAAAGCAGCAATGGATTGGTGGGATTCAGTCACCATGAATACACCAGAAGAAGATTTTTCGTAGGCTCAATTTAAGGAAATCTTCGAAGCTCAGTTTATTCCAGAGGTGGGGAGGAATCAGTTGTTCAGGAGTTTCCTGGATTTGAGGCAAGGTGAGATGACAATGGTGTAGTATAAGCATAGGTTCAATGCATTGTCATGCTTTGGACCAGGATTGATTGACATGCCACTTAAAAAGAATGAAATGTTCGTGAAAGAAATGCGACCATAATTCCATCGTAAAATGACCAATCATCTCAATGATACCTTAACCAATCTGATCAGCAAGGCTTTGAGATTTGAGGCTCTTTATATTGAGCAAGGAGTTCAGAAGGGAGTAGTGCCAGTAGTTAATACCCAACCTTTATCTGTGATACCTATTGCTAGTAAGCCATTTTCAAGCGCAAAGGAAAGAAAAAGTGGTTGATAAAGACACCTGGAGGTGGAGCTCCAGCTCAGAACAAGCAATTGGACTTAACCAAGATTCTTTGTTATAAGTGCAACAAAATAGGCCACTTTGCAAATGCCCGAACCCGGCTAGTGGACCTCTCTGCTATAATTGCAACAAACATGGACATATGAAGAACGAGTGTCCTTTTCCGAAGAAGGGGGCTCAGAGGAAAGCTTTTACTATTAAGGAAATACCATTTACTTTTACAAACCCAAAAGGAAAGCAGGTGTTGCAAGGTACACTATCTATCTCTGATATTCCAGTTAGAGTATTATTCGACATTGGTGCATCCCATAGTTTTATCTCATATGACCTAATAAACAAGTTTAATCTTAAATATGTTATTCTCCATAATTCCCTTTGTGTGTCGAACTCAATTGGCGGTCCAATCAATCTTGATACTATATGTTTGAAGTGCCTATTTCTTATCGAGATCGGCCTTTATTTTCTGATTTGTTTGTTCTCTGGTTCATGGGTTTTGGGGAATTATTGGGGATGGATTGGTTGTCTAAGTTTAGAGCAATCGTAGATTGTGATCGAAGGATTATTATAGTTAGTGATGTTGGAAATAATGGGGTAGAAATAAATTGTGGAAGGCCAAACAAATTAATGAGCAGTTTTCTTTATTCCCTCGAAGAACCCAAAGTGGAGATAAAGAATATACCAATTGCTCGGGATTCAAGGATATTTTTGAAGAAGTGCAGGATTTACCACCTCATCGGGAAGTGGAGTTCCGCATTGATTTAATTCCAGGAACCAGACCTACTATACAACCTCATTGAAGGCTGGCTCCAAAGGAAAGAAGAGAATTAGAGAAGCAGACGTTTGATTTATTATAGACGGTTGATCAGACGTAGCACATCAAGTTGGGAATCGCCAGTAGTGTTCGTTACAAAGGCCGATGGTTCTCTTAAATTATGTGTAGATTATTGAGAATTAAATAGGAGGACTATCAAGAATAAATATCTTTTACCTAGGATTAATGACATGCTTGACTAGCTCCACGGAGCTCGGATAATTTCTCAGTTGGATCTTGCCACTAGTTTTCACCAATTAAGGGTAGCAGAGGAGAGTGTAGCCTTAACAGCTTTTCGAACTCCTGATAGTTTTTACAAGTGGTTAGTCATGCCATTCGGATTGACTAACGCAGTAACAACCCACAATTTTACGATTATATATTTAACTGTTTTATTTAAATATAGTATCGTTGGTCGGATTAAAATCTGAAATGTGACTTTTTGTAAACAGTCGAATCCGGACTCGAGACCACATCCATTGAATTTAAAACGACGTTTACAACTTGTTTAAGTATAAACATCGATATGTTTGGAGTTGATTAGGATTTTGGTATTTTCATTTGGGCTTTGGGTTGTGTTCTAGCCCATTAACCCAATAATAGAACCCAAACTCTTCTACCAAATACCCTAACTCCTCTCCCCTTCATTCATTCATTCCATTTCTAATTTCCTAACACTCAAGCCCTAGGAAAAATGGTGGGAAAAGGAAACTAAATTCCTAAGCCCTAGTTCTCTTAGGAAATTCAAATTCAAGTTCTAAAATCAAGGAGAAGCTTAGGTAAACATCCTCTTCATCTTCTCCATCTCAATTCCTCTTCAATTCTTGATTTTTCCTATAACCTAACTTAGGAAAACTTTGCATATGATAATAGATTGAAGATTCTAGAGGTGTAGTGAAGAGGAATAGGTCTAAATTTGTTTTAGAGCTTCTCATTTCTTGTTTTTGAATTTAAAGGTGAGTTCTTGAACTCACATCTATCTCTATAGCTTTCATTGTTGTTAGGTATGAATTCCTAACATCTATTTCATGTTCAATTGCTTTTGATTTGAATTGGTTTGGTGAATTTTCCAATTTTTGGTTTTGAAGTCAAAATTTATGAAAATCCTACTATGCACGTTTGGACAAGTTATTTGGGGTGTATCGAAGAGCCCATAGGGATGGGTTGTCGCTTGGCATAAATCTCTAGCATCCATCGCTCGTTCGATTGCTTCCGAATTGATTTGGCCATCAATGGCCTAGGCAAATTGTTGCCCAGCACAGGCAACCAGACGTTTGGTTGAAAAATCCAGACGTCTGGTTTGGGTTGCTGAAAAAAAAGAAACGACAAAAAAATAAAATGGCAGAGCCAAGGACCATACGTCTGGTTAAACCCAACCAGACGTCTGGTTAAACCCAACCAGACGTCTGGTTAAACCCAACCAGACGTCTGGGAGGCTTCAAAAAATAAAAAGGAAAAAGAGGGAAAAAATATGAACTTCCAGAACCCAGGTTCAGACGTCTGGCTAAACCTACTAGACGTCTGGTCCTGTTGAATTTTTCCTATTTTGCTTGTTTTTGAGTGGATTTCCAATTTTTATCGATTTTTGTTGATCCGGTTAGTTGTTGTCATTTATTATCGACTTTGATGACTTCTTTTCTGGATTTTAGGGTATATACAATTTATGGATTTGATATCATTTTTCATGGTTTTAATTCACGTCGTCGAATGTGGATTTTTGGTGATAGAATGTTTTTACAATCATTTCTATGATTTGTCAATTTAAAATACAAAGGTTTTTATACTAGTAGTAAATACTAAAACTCTTTCACAAAAACGATTTCAACACTATTTTTAATACAAAGCTCGTTTTTATAAACCGTTTTCAAATCTATTAGTTTATACAAATCTTTACCTCATTCATATGAGAAATCTAATTAAACGACTTAGCAAAACAAGTGGTATGAAACACTTGCGTTTACTTCGTCGGTTAATTCTTGGACTTGTTCGATTGAACTCTCGTGACAATTTTCGAGTGGAAATCTACAATTTGTTCTTAAATATTTAAGTTAAGCTAGTGGTTATGGGACATGAAGCTAAACTCATTTATTTACTAGCTTAGTGTAATTTACACTTATCGATCAATGATGATCATTTTGTGATTTAGACAAGTGATGTGCGATGTCTCTTTGTCCGCACGGGGGACTAAACCCCTTTTCGGTGGAGCTTCAGCTCAATTTGGTGGGGTAGCGACCCATGGTCTTCGGGCCATTTGTGGAGCTTCGGCTCAAATTTGATGGGTTAGCGACCATGGGATAGCGTCCCGTTTGTGATGCACGTGTTGGTGAGTTTTCATGTTCCCATTTGTGATAGGCCTCCCTCTTTGTGTTTTCTGGATTTCTAATTATTGATTTCTAGAATTAGTGTTTCACCAATTTTTGTGATTTGCATTGATATGTTTTATCAATATTCGAGGTTTGGTGAATAAGCTAAAGAATATGATAATTCTTTTTGGTGTTTTGAGAAAATTCGAGATATTGTATGATTTTCAATTGTTATCAAATATATACTTGTTACAACATGGTATTATTGTTATCATATGTTTGTGTCATATCACTTATCCTATCTCATCTTATATGATATTTATAGTTAGACTGATCCGTTTATTATTTTTCTTCTTAAATAATACCCGGGTCAGACCGAGGTGTTTCAGGTGCTTCCACTTGACTTCTTAGCAGGGACTAGCTTCTGACTTTTGGCTAACTACTTTAACTTAGTAGTTTTTGTTTTTATACATTCGAGATAGAGACTCCTTGATGTATACATATTCTTTTGTCTAGCACTTGTACCTATTCTTTTGTGATGTAGTGGATCTTGTATGACCACTACTTTGATGTTCACTTCTATGTGTAATATTCATATTTGTTTCCGCCTTATTGATATGAATATCTGTGACATATTTTATATTATGCTTATTTTATATTTGTTTCCAAAGGCCACTTAGCCACTGTGTAGTATATTTGAGTTTGGATTGGATATGTCGGATTTCCTCTTGAAATGAAATACATGACATATTATCTGACATATTGGTTCTCGCTCAAACCAATTACATAGTTGGTCGCTCCTCAACAGCCTTAATCTTCATACTAATTGACGGCATTACCCAGTAGTGTCCTTGGTTAGTGTGAGTATAGAGGTGGGGCGTCATAGCTTGGTATCAAACTCAAACTTCGTAGCAATATAGAATATTATGACAAGGATCATTGTCCTAAGTCTCTCTTAAGAATCGTGCCTTAGGATTTAATTCGAGTCTTAGGACCCGTTCTATCCTATTTTCTTTTATGATGCCTTGTTTATCAATCTAGTTTATTTGAATTCATTCTGAGAACAACCTTTTTCCTCTTCTTTCTTTCTTTCTTAAAGAAGAGAAATGGTTAGAACTGGCCGTCCTAGCGTCGGTCAATCCAGTACTACTTCTCAGGATGGCGTATTCATGTCTGCCCAACAACTTTTGGATCTTGTAACGAATGCCCAAGCTGCCAGACCCATTCCAGAGCCTACTCTTCCTAAATCCGAGTTTGCACGCTTGTGCAGTGATTATACCAATTTGGGTGGAAGGCCATTCAAGGGTTCCGAAAACGTTATAGAAGTCCAAGCTTGGCTTAAAACATGCGACCGCATTTTTTCTCGCATGAATCTTGTAGATATACATCGAGTCCAAGTGGCTTCTAGCATGCTCCAGGAGAGAGCATTAGATTGGTATGAGCTTTTGATTTCAGAAATTGTTGAAGTGGATCTTACTTGGGAGCAATTCCGAGAAAGGTTCGAGTTGAAGTTTTTGCCGGAAGCTGAAAAGGTAACTTTAGCTCTACGCTTTATTGACCTTGTTCAAGGTGAATCTTCTGTGACAGATTATGTCGCATCATTTGAATCCCTCTCTAAATATTGGGTTGAGTATATTAACACCACATTGAAGAAAAATCAGAGGTTTATCTATGGGTTGAATAAGAATCTCAAAAAGGCTTTACTTTTGAAACTAGATGTTCCTTTCGATCAGCTTGTAGATATCGCTCTTCGACTTGAAGAGGCCGATAAAGAAAGTGATGGTGATGTTGGGGGTGCCAAACAGAACTTCAACAACAAGAAGAAGAGGCAATTCGACGGTAAGTTCAAAGGCCCTAATCCCAACAAGAAAGGGAAGCAAGCAACTTCGGTAGCAAAGACTCCTACCCCTAATCGTGGAGAATGCTACAATTGTGGATCTAAGGACCACTATGCAAATAAGTGTCCGAAGCCCCTTACTTGTCTCTATTGCAAAAGTTCGGGTCATTATATATCTTCATGTCCCAAACTTCAAAGCAAGAAAGAGGGAAAGATGAATGTTATGCAAGCCCCTAGTAACACTTCTCTTGGTCAAGGTATTTCTCATTCTATCCTTGATGGTATTATTATGTTTCGTGATCATCCTATTCGATTTTTTTTTGATACGGGTGCATCTCAATCTTTTATATCAAAAGAACTTGTTGATACTTTTTCTTTGAATGTTATGGGCTTGATGACTTCATTAAGAATTGCGAATCCGGTTGCTGGATCCGCAACACTTAGTTTATTTTGTAAGGATGTTGAAATTATTTTATGTGATTAGGGTTTCCGTGCCAATTTGCATGTTATGCATTACTTAGGTTTCAGAATGATTTTGGGAATGGATTGGCTTAATCGTTATGAAGCCCACATCCTATGTCCCGAGATGACTATCCATCTTCAACGTCCCCAATCTGTTAAGCAGATTTCTATTATTCTTAAAGATTTAGATTCCAATTCGGTGGTATCCCTATATTCTCTAAATCCACATGACGACGATAATGATGATGAGGAAGATGTCATTTCCCTCATTCACGTTGTTCGTGAATTTCCCGATATATTTGAGCCCTTTTTAGGATTACAACCTAAGCGAGCAATTGAGTTTAGAATTAATCTAATCCCTGGAGCTCTACCAATCACTCGTCCTCCTTATCGTATGTCCAATAAGGAAAATGAGGAGATGTGTAAACAATTATTCGAATTGGAAGCGAAACAGTTTATTCATTCTAGTTCCTCTCCTTGGGGAGCTTCAGCTATCTTTGTGAAGAAATCTGATGGTACACTTTGGCTTTGCGTTAACTATAGCAAGCTTAATGATCTCATCATCAAGAATAAATATCCTTTGCCTCGGATTGATGATCTATTCGATCAACTTAGCGGTGCTAGAGTCTTTTCACAGTTAGACTTAGCAACCGGTTTTCATCAGCTTCATATTGCAGAGGATAGCATTCCTTTGACATCATTTCGTACTCGTTATGGATTTTATGAATGGCTTATTATGCCATTTGGTTTAACGAATGCTCCAGCTTATTTCGTTGACCTTATGAATCGAGTTTTCAAAGACTTCCTCGATCCATTTGTTCTCATCTTTATCGATGATATTCTTGTTTATTCTAAAACTAAGGAAGAGCATGAAAAACAACTTCGAATTATGTCGGAAACCCTTAGGAGCAATCAATTGAAAGCAAAATTTTCTAAGTGCCACTTTTGGCAATCCCGTGTGAAATTTTAGGACATATTATTTCTGAATCCAGAATTTCCTTGGATCCTTCAAAGATTGAGGTGATTCAAAATTGTAAGAGACCGGAGAGTGTGACGGAAATTCATAGCTTTCTTGGATTGGTGGGCTATGACTGTCGGTTCATAAAAAAAGTTTCTAAAATTTCCATACCTCTTACTATTTTGACAAAGAAGGGAGTTAAGTACATTTGGTCAGACAAAGGTGAAGCTGCTTTTCAGAAATTAAAAGAACTCCTTTCCGATACTCCTATTCTTGTGATTCCTGAAGGGAACCAAGACTTGATTGTTTATACCAATGCTAGTCGTATTGGTTTGAGAGCCGTTCTCATGCAAAGGGAACGTGTTATCGCTTATGCTTCTAGGCAATTAAAGCCTACCGAGACTAGATATGTCACTCATGATTTAGAGCTCGCTGCCATTGTTTTCGCCCTTAGAATTTGGCATCATTATCTTTTGGAAGAGAAATTTGTTCTCTACACCGAGCATAAATCTTTGAAGTATTTGTTCTCTCAAAAGGAACTTAATTTGCGTCAACAACGTTGGCTCGAATTCCTTGCATCTTATGATCTTGATATTCTCTATACTCCCGGAAAGGGAAATCGTGTTGCCGATGCCCTTAGTCGTAAGCAACAAGCAGTTGTTTCCATGATGATATCCGAATGGAATGATCTCGAGACTTTGTCCACTTGTGAGATTCGAGATCGTGAATCTGATTCATGTTCATCTCTTGTTTTATGTAGCCTTAAGGCTCATCCATCTCTTTTAGACCGCATTCTTGAAGCTCAAAAGCACGATCTCGAATTGGCTCATCTTAGCCAAAGTTGTAGGGATAAAAATAAGGTTGTTGGTTTGACACACTTTGATATTGATGCTCGTGGAGGCATTCGAAAATTTGGTAGACTTATTGTGCCTAATATTAGTGATCTTCGTAAAGACATTTTAGAAGATTCTCATCATTCTAAATTTACCATTCATCCCGATAGTAGTAAAATGTATGCGGACATGAAACGACTGTATTATTGGGATGGAATGAAATCTGATATTGCTAACTTCATTAAGCATTGCATGACTTGCCAACTCGTTAAGGCTGAGCATCAAAGGCCTGGTGGGTTATTGCAACCTTTAGACATTCCCGTTTGGAAGTGGGATCAAATTTCCATGGATTTTATTGACAGTCTTCCTCGTTCTTGTTTGGGTCATGACAGTTTATGGGTAATTGTAGATAGACTTACAAAATCCACCCATTTTATTCCCGTTCGGTCTAATCAGACCGTACCACTTTTGGCCAAACTCTATGTTAAAGAAATTGTTAAATTGCATGGAGTTCCTACTTCTATTGTTATCGATCGTGATCCATTATTTACTAGTGGATTTTGGAGGATCTTCAAAAAGCTTTGGGAACGAAGCTTAATTTTAGCACCGCTTCATCCTCCATCCGATGGACAAACCGAGCGTGTGAATCAAACTCTTGAAGATCTCCTTCGTGCATTTGTTCTTGATTTTGGTGGAAGTTGGGAAGATAATATTTATCTTGTTGAGTTTTCTTACAATAATAGCTTCCAATCTAGTATTGGTATGGCACCTTTCGAGGCACTCTACGGAAGGCCATGCCGATTTCCTTCGTGTTGGCTTGAAGCCGGTGAGAAGCTGGTTTTAGGTCCAGATTTTATTCGTGATGCCACAGAAAAGATTGACCTTATTCGTCATAGGATGAAAGAAGCTCAAAGTAGAAAAAAATCATATGCTGATAACCGAAGAAGGAAATTAGAATTGTTTGTGGGAGATTTGGTGTTCATTCGCGTTTCACCTATGAAGGGTGTTGTGCTTTTCAGACGATAGGGAAAATTAGCACCTCGATATATTGGCCCATTTCCCATCACCGAACGCATTGGTTCCGTGGCTTATCGCCTTTTATTACCGGCTCAATTTCTACTATTCATAACGTATTCCATGTTTCTCAACTACGGAAATGCCTTAGAGATTTCGATTCTATTCTTGAGCCTGGTGTTATTGAAGAAATTGAAGTTTCACCTAATTTGACTTATGAGCAACCTCCTATTTGTATCATTGCTACGGAGATTAAACGCCTTTGTAATAAAGATGTTCCGCTTGTGAAAGTTCAATGGTCCGCAAATCCTAAGGATTGTTCTTGGGAATCTAGAGAATTCATTGGGCGAACACATCCGGACTTACTCTCTTGTGCTCCTTAAGGTGAACTTCGCACTTCAAAAATTTCTTTTATGTTGTTATGCCTTAGAGCGGTTGTTACTCTTTGTTTTCTTCTTATGTATTGCGAGGACGCAATTTCTTTAAGGAGGGGAGTCTGTAACAACCCACAATTTTACGATTATATATTTAAATGTTTTATTTAAATATAGTATCGTTAGTCGGATTAAAATCCGAAATGTGACTTTTTGTAAACAGTCGAACCCGGACTCGAGACCACTTCCATTGAGTTTAAAACGACATTTACAACTTGTTTGGGTATAAACATCGATATGTTTGGAGTTGATTAGGATTTTGGTTTTTTTCATTTGGGCTTTGGGTTGTGTTATGGCCCATTAACCCAATAATAGAACCCAAACTCTTCTAACAAATACCCTAACTCCTCTCCCCTTCATTCATTCATTCATTCATTCATTCCATTTCTAATTTCCTAACACTCAAGCCCTAGGAAAAATGGTGGGAAGAGGAAACTAAATTCCTAAGCCCTGGTTCTCTTAGGAAATTCAAATTCAAGTTCAAAAATCAAGGAGAAGCTTAGGTAAACATCCTCTTCATCTTCTTCATCTCAATCCCTCTTCAATTCTTGATTATTCCTATAACCTAACATAGGAAAATTTTGCATTTGATAATAGATTGAAGTTTCTAGAGGTGTAGTGAAGAGGAATAGGTCTAAGCTTGTTTTAGAACTTCTCATTTCTTGTTTTTGAATTTAAAGGTGAGTTCTTGAACACGCATCTATGTCTATAGCTTTCATTATTGTTAGGTATGAATTCCTAACATCTATTTCACGTTCAATTGCTTTTGATTTGAATTGGTTTGGTGAATTTTCCAATTTTTGGTTTTGAAGTCAAAATTTATGAAAATCCTACTATGCATGTTTGGACATGTTATTTGGGGTGTATCGAAGAGCCTATAGGGCCGGCTTGTCGCTTGCCATAAATCCCTAGCATCCATCGCTCGTTCGATCACTTCTGAATTGATTTGGTCATCAATGGCCTAGGCAAATTGTTGCCCAGCACAGGCAACCAGATGTCTGGTTGAAAAATCCAAACGTCTGGTTAGGGTTCCTAAAAAAAGAAACGGCAAAAAAATAAAAAGGCGGAGCCAAGGACTAGACGTCTGGTTAAACCCAACCAGACGTCTTGGAGGCTTCAGAAAATAAAAAGGAAAAAGAGGAAAAAAAATGAACTTCCAGAACCCAGGTTCAGACGTCTGGCTAAACCTACCAGATGTCTGGTCCTGTTGAATTTTGCCTATTTTGCCTGTTTTTGAGTGGATTTCCAATTTTTATCGATTTTTGTTGATCAGTTAGTTGTTGTCATTTATTATCGACTTTAATGACTTCTTTTCTGGATTTTTGGGTATATCCATTTGATGGATTTGATATCGATTTTCATGGTTTTAATTCACGTCGTCGAATGTGGATTTTTGGTGATAGATTGGTTTTACAATCATTTCTATGATTTGTCACTTTAAAATACAAAGGTTTTTATACTAGTAGTAAATACTAAAACTCTTTCACAAAAACGATCTCAACACTATTTTTAATACAAAGCTCGTTTTTAAAAACCGTTTTCAAATCTATTAGTATATACAAACTTTTACCTCATTCGCATGAGAAATCCAATTAAACGACTTAGCAAAACAAGTGGTATGAAATGCTTGCATTTACTTCATCAATTAATTCTTGAACTTGTTCGATTGAACTCTCGTGACAATTTTCGAGTGGAAATCTACAATTTGTTCTTAAATATTTAAGTTAAGCTAGTGGTTATGGGACATGAAGCTAAACTCATTTATTTACTAGCTTAGTGTAATTTACACTTATCGATCAATGATGATCATTTTGTGATTTAGACAAGTGATGTGCGATGTCTCTTTGTCCGCACGGGGGACTAAACCCCATTTCGGTCGGCTTCGGCTCAATTTGATGGGGTAGCGACCCATGGTCTTCGGGTCATTTGTGGAGCTTCGGCTCAAATTTGATGGGTTAGCGACTATGGGATAGCGTCCCGTTTGTGATGCATGTGTTGGTGAGTTTTCATGTTCCCATTTGTGATAGGCCTCCCTCTTTGTGTTTTCTGGATTTCTAATTATTGATTTCTAGAATTAGTGTTTCACCAATTTTTGTGATTTGCATTGATATGTTTTATCAATATTCGAGGTTTGGTGAATAAGCTAAAGAATATGATAACTCTTTTTGGTGTTTTAAGAAAATTCGAGATATTGTATGATTTTCAATTGTTATCAAATATATACTTGTTACAACATGGTATTATTGTTATCATATGTTTGTGTCATATCTATTATCCTATCTCATCTTATATGATATTTATAGTTAGACTGATCCGTTTATTATTTTTCTTCTTAAATAATACCCGGGTCAGACCAAGGTGTTTCAGGTGCTTCCACTTGACTTCTTAGCAGGGACTAGCTTCTGACTTTTGGCTAACTACTTTAGCTTAGTAGTTTTTGTTTTTATACATTCGAGATAGAGACTCCTTGATGTATACATATTCTTTTGTCTAGCACTTGTACCAATTCTTTTGTGATGTAGTGGATCTTGTATGACCACTACTTTGATGTTCACTTCTATGTGTTATATTCATATATGTTTCCACCTTAGTGATATGAACATATGTGACTGATTTTATGTTATGCTTATTTTATATTTGTTTCCGAATGCCACTTAACCACTGTGTTGTAGATTTGAGTTCGGATTGGATATGTCGGATTTCCTCTTGAAATGAAATGCATGACATACTATTTGACATATTGGTTCTTGCTCAAGCCAATTACACAGTTGGTCACTCCTTAACAACCTTATTCTTCGTACTAATTTACGGCATTACCCAGTAGTGTCCTTGGTTAGTGTGAATATAGAGGTGGGGCTTCTCAAACACACCCGCTTATTTTGTGGATTTGATGAATAGAGTGTTTCGGGATTTTATTAACAAGTTTATCCTAGTTTTCATTGATGATATTCTTATCTATTCTAAAATGAAGGAAGAGCACAAGTGTCATCTTCATGTTGTTTAAGTACTTTACGAACTCATGTTTTAAAGGCAAAGTTTTCTAAGTGCCATTTCTAGAAATCCGAAGTTAGATTTCTAGGGCACGTAGTTTTGGCAGAAGGCATATCAGTGGACCCAGCTAATGTAGTTGCGGTTCAAGACTGAAAGAAGACCAAAATGCGACCGAGGTCCAGAGTTTCTTGGGATTAGTTGGATTCTACAGAAGATTCATTAAAGATTTCTCGAAGATTGCTTCTCATTTGACGATGCTGACGAAGAAAGATGCCAAGTTTGTGTGGACACCCAAGTGCGATCAAGCATTCAATGAGTTAAAGGAAAAATTGACCAGTGCCCTGTTTTAATTATTCCAAATGAGCGCGAAGGATTAACAGTTTACACGGATGCTTGTAGGACAGGATTGGGGGCTATTTTGATGTAGAATGGTAAAGTAATGACATATGCGAGTCGACAGTTGAAACCACATGAGAATAATTATGCTACGCACAATCAGGAGTTGTTGGCAATTGTCTTCGCATTGAAGGTGTGCAGGCACTATCTTTTGCGTGCAAAGT
The DNA here is from genome assembly GCA_030737815.1 of Allium fistulosum. Taxonomy (NCBI): domain Eukaryota; kingdom Viridiplantae; phylum Streptophyta; class Magnoliopsida; order Asparagales; family Amaryllidaceae; genus Allium; species Allium fistulosum. The sequence continues at coordinate 1,183,811,681 of CM060902.1, forward strand.
TTGAGTTATATACGGATCACAAGTCATTAAAGTATCTCTTTACCCAAAAGGATTTGAACTTGAGGCAGCAAAGATGGCTGGAGTTTCTTGCATCTTATGTCCTAGAGATTCTTTATACCCTAGGGAAAGCAAACACCGTTGCAGGGGCGTTAAGTAGGAATGTGGCAAAGATTGCAAATTTAGAAGTTAAGCCAGCACTAATGGATAGAATACGTATTTCCATGAATAAGACCCTATTCTAGCTCGGCTTAAGAAGGATGTTGAAAATGGAATTATTTCTAGTTTTCAGATTGATTCCGGAGGCATTTTAAGAATGAATGGTCAGATATGCATGCCAGATGTTAATGGAATTAGACAAGATGTACTAAGTGAGTGCCATTGGTCAAGGCTATCTATCCAAATAGGAGTAACTAAAATGTTTCAGAACATAAAGAAAACCTTTTGGTGGAAAGGGATGAAGAAGGATATTTCGGTCTTCGTGAGTTGGTGTGCTAATTGTCAATAGGTCAAGAAGGACCAGCAAAAGGCTACTGGGTTGCTCCAACCATTAGAGATATCATATTGGAAGTGGGAGCAAGTATCCATGGACTTTATCGATGGGTTGCCCAAAACAAGAAGAGGTAATGAAAGCATTTGGGTAATTGTAGATTGATTAACGAAGAGCGCCCACTTTATTCTAGTGAAGTAAATAAGAACTGCTGCTTCTTTGGTAGGAATTTATTTGAGGGACAATGTTCGATAGCACATAATCCTAGTAAGTATAGTCAGTGATTGAGATCCCATCTTCACCAGTTGATTTTGGGGATCATTGCAAGCCGCTTTAGGAACAGAGTTGAATTTGAGCATAGCCTATCACCTGCAGACAAACAGACAAACCGAAAGAATGAACTGGATTTTGGAGGATCTTTTGAGGGCATGTATTTTGGATTTTGGAGGATCATGGGAAGATCAACTTCACCTAGTAGAGTTCTCTTATAATAACAGTTACCAAGCTAGCATTGTCATGGGGCTCTATGAAGCTTTGTATGGACGGCCAAGTAAATCACCTTCGTATTGGGTAGAGACTGGAGACCGTTTAGTTCTTGGACCAGAGATAATTCAAGAAGCATCAGAGAAAGTGGCTATGGTTAAGAAAAGGATGAAAGAATCCCAGGATCGACAGAAAAGTTATGCTGACCAACGAAGAAGGGACTTGGAGTTTGCAGTCGGGGATTTGGTAATTGTAAAAGTTTCCCTGATTAAAGGAGTTCTAAGATTCAAAAAAATAGGAAAGCTAGCACCCAAATTCATTGGACCATTTAGAATTCTTGAGAGAATTGGATCATTGTCCTATAAAGTCGATTTTCCTGAGAGATTGTATGTAGTTCATAATGTTTTTCATGTATCTCATCTAAGAAAGCATTTTCATGATCCATCTTTGATTGTTGAGATGTCTATTCAGGAATACTTGGAGATAGAACCAAACTTGACAGTAATCGGACATCTAGTTTATATTGTAGATCAGGATGAAAGGAGATTGAGGAACAAGGTGGTGAAGCTTGTGAAGGTTCGGTGGAGTGATGATCCCCGCGATTGTACTTGGGAGACCAAGGATCATATTAGAGAAACTTACCCTGATGTAATGTTAGGTTAGTTGTTGGTTATTTGAATGCATTATGTATGTTCTTTTATGGCACAGTTTCTTTGCATTGTTATACGAATTTCTTGGTATAACATATACCATTTGATTGTCTTTTTGTGTATTAATTTCGGGGACAAAATTCTTTTAAGGGGGAGAGTGTAACGACCCGTAATTTAACCTCTTTAAAATAATATATTTTTGAATAATTAATTAATGGATTTATAACTAAAATAAAACTCTATGAAATAATAAACAATAATGGTGAAATAGTTTTTCAAAATAGTATACAAAAATATTTAGTTCGAAGAAAAATAGAAAATGTGACCGGAAATCGTTTTTCGAATCATCGACTTTTCGATGTCGAAAAGTTGTCGAAAAACGTTCTTCACATTGGTGTATCATACACACACTCATATAAATAAGGTTAGGGCACGTGTGTGTGTGTATATACGCATGTAGTAAGTAGGTATACATATATATATATATATATATGTGTGTGTGTGTGTGTGTGTGTGTGTTGTAACATTTCATGAAAAACAAAATGGAATATTCTATAAAGATGCCTTGTGAAACATGATAAAACATATTTATACACTAAAGTACTTAGCATTTAATGGCATGTTGGAAGAAAATAAATGGGGCCCACCTATTTTCATGTGAAATGAAGGAAGGGGGGACCATGAAGTGAGGTGGCATGCAAAGGATGGAGGGTAGTGTCTATATGGACATTTTAGTAATATGCTAAGTACATTTCATATAAAAACTAATTTCCTATTTCTTTTTATCTCATTTCCTACTCCATCATTCTTATTTCAAGCTTCGTTCCAAAATTTCCATGGCATCTTAGTTAAAAAATAATAATACATTCTTTTCCACTCTTTCTCAAATAAATTACTAAAACTAGCTCCTTTCCACTCTAAATTACTTAACACCTCAAAAACAAGACCCTAAGACCCTATTTTAACCTAGGCCGAGCCCATTCCCATCTTGGAAGAATTCAACTTGCCCACTAAGGGACCTAAAAAAAATCCAATCTTTGGTGTAGGAGAAGGAAGACCGAGTGTTAGGCAAGGAGTTGTGATAATTCGACTTCGTTTCGTAGCACTTAAGTGAGTAAAATATCACCTTTCAAACAAAAGATTTTAACTTTAACATATAGCTCATATTATTAGTTACTATTTGCTATTGATTATGTATGATATTGTGTTTGGTTATTGGTTTGGGTTATGCTTGAAAAACATGGCATCTTGGTAGTTGGTTAGTAGCTTTAAAGTGGACACCTTATTAGTTAGTAGTAATATGAAAAGTTAGTAGTGATAGTTAATTATATTCTAAGTAAGGTTCTCTACTTATTTTGTAATAGTCAAGTACCTTGTGTTATGCTTTGCTTATGGTTATGTGATGTGTAGATATAAATAAAGTAACATGAAAATAGTTGTCGAAGTGTTCGTATAGCGACTATCACTATATCGACACTTTCAACAAACATATCCTTACCGAAAATTTTCGATTTATTTCTTGAGCTTGGGTTTTGTTTTACAAGTTAATAAAGTTGTTGAATAATGATGATTTTAAATTTAATTAATTATTTTAATAAAGATTCTTAAATATAATTAATTAATTAATAATAAGGATTAAGGTTAATTAATTAACTTGTTAATGATGAGTTTAAATTTAATTGATTAACTTATTAATGATATGTTTAAATTTAATTAATTACTTTGTTAATGATACTTAAAATTAATTAATCATTTTGTCTAATGATGATTAAGGTTACTTAATTATTTAATAATGATGGATTAAAATTAATTAATCATTTTAATTAATGATGAATAAATTAATTAACCCCTTTTAATAAATGATTTTTAAATTTAATTAATTAATTTACATTTAATTAATAATTTATTTAATTATGTTTTAAATTAATTAATTTAATTAATGATGTCTAAATTTAATTACTTAATGTAATTAATGAGATCAAACTTAATAAATCAATTTAATTAATTATGTTAATTTAAAGGTGATTAACCTTTTTAATTAACCAAATTGATTAATGAAGTTTAAAGATAATTAATTATTCTAATTAATGATAGTTAAAGCCAAGTATCCGATTAAATAAGGATGTTGAAAGTTATTAAATCCTTTTATAATGATGTTTTAAAGTTAGTAAACTCTTTTAACAAAGTGTTTTGAAGCTAATACTTATATTGTGAAGCCCAAGCATGAATTTAGGTTTTTAAAAGAAAAAGTTTGATTCGTTGATGGAAATGAATTAATTTCCATAAAGTGATTCACTTATATGGGAACGATTTATTTGTATACTTAGCACTAAACGTCGGAGAAGTAGACTTGTTGCTATTTCGGAAATTAAGAATAATCATGAGGCATGACTTTGAGTTAACACTACCTTGACCTGTTCGGAATTATTGTTAATCAAGAAATAGTCCAAGTTTGAATTCGATGAGCGGTGATAAGTACACAAGACTTAATTTCCATATACAATCATTTTATATCCTCGATAGTTGATTTCTCAGCTATCGCTTACTTCAGCTTCTTTCTTATCGTCATTCTAAGACGATGTGTTGCTCCGTTGAGCTTTAATATCCTTTGTCAGAAATGACTAAAACCAAAGCGCGAGAGAGGTCCAAGCTATGTGGGGTTGCTTCCATTAGAATACTTTCACATCTCATCTAGATGGGGTTCGGTAGCACTATTAGATGTGAAATACTCGAATACTCGGTAAGGTTTGGCGGGGTTCGACTTGGAGGTTTCTGAGAAGTGTCACAGAGTAAATGAGCTTCTTAGAAGTATATTACTAGAGGTATACTTCAAAGGTGGTGCACCCTCCAAGTCATTTGTTGGATATTTTTCTTTTCTTATTTGATTTGAATCTTGGAATTTGTTTCCTTAATTAATTGGGAAGAGTCAACCACTCTTCACGATGTTTAATTATTTATCCATTCTTCACGTTTGGATGCATGTGAGTGTAAACCCGTTCCGTCTCATATTTTTGTGTTTAATCACACACCTATTGATTTAAATTTTTTACTCATACCATACATATCATCTGACCCAAGTTGTTTGTTTTTCATAAACTCTCGAGTACTCAATTTTATTTGAGTAGTCCGAGAATAACAGGTCTATATGGGCTCTTTGAAGACGACGTCCGAGCAGGAGGCTTTTATCTACTTAGCCATCTATTCCGCTATTTATCTAGTTTGTGTATGTATTTTGTTCAGCATATGTAAATGGCAGACTGTTATAACTTCCTAAACTGACATGTAGTACTTTTGTGTAACTCTAATAACTCACTATTAAGGAGTAACCTTATGTACTATATCATTGTTATGATATATTTAACAGTTTCATTGTGAGGTTTTCTGTTCTGTTCTTTATTTTTACCCCATGTTGATTCATCTTTTTTATGCTTGGGCAATGACACATTAGAACCAAAGATTTATTAAGTGTCATTCCTAGGAGTCAGAAAGGTGGATCGTTACAAATTGGGATGAAGAGATAGTGAACAGTAACCTTTCCAAGAGACATCATAAACATCTGTGAATTAGATATTTGTAGATGCTTAGTAAAGAAAGAGAAATATGATGTCTATTCCAACCGCAATTTTCTTTTGGAAAATTGTTCTCTATATGATCTATTTCATTAATTTCAAGTTATTTGATCCTAGACTCTCAACTGTAAAGTGATATAGTACAAGAAATAAATAGCCCAGGGAAAGTGACTGAATGGAGGTCCGTATTTTTAATGTTGTTATTGTAGTAGCTGAAATAGTGGAAGACCATATAACAATTGCTATTGGATGCATCAAGTTTTAAGCAATACTTCCATGTATACCGAATATTATTTATGAGATGATGACAATTTTCGATTTTGACTGAAAATAGATGCAGTTTTGTATTAATATTAATATTATGAATATGCACCACAAAACAAATCTGTCTTTGGTATATCAATGGCGGTATTTATTTTCATAATAATAGTAATGTGATAGCTATAGAAAATATTAAAGCATCTAAATAATAAATAGTTGTTTTTGGAATCATGGACCCATCCATATCCTTGAGAAACTTTTCTTTAATCATATGATTGTGAATCAAATGGTATTTATGAATCATATCTCAAGGATTAACTTCAAAGCACCCGTATATTTGGGTGCCTAAGTGTTATATGCATTAGTATAAAAAACACAAGCATGCTGTCTTAAGTTCATCCAAAGTGGTAATTCGGTAACATAAGCTCTGATACAAAATGCAATGACCAACCATTAGTAAAACTTGTAATCCAAGCACAAATGCACTTGAGGTTCCATAAGCATCAAAGATGATGGTTCGTAGGGTGGTATACAAAAGCAACCGGAGTGTATCTATCACAATGTATATACTAATCATCTCATAGTGGAAGGAATAAATATAATATCAACATAAATTTGCAATAGACTATGCATGTATCATATAAATAAGACATAAAGGTTCAACATCATAGTACATCATACTCCCAATATCAAATAGAGTCCAAACAATGCATAATATTCATATACAACATGCCTCATAATTCAATACAGTCTTATATGCGAATAATCCAAAAATTAATGAATAAATATAATAATAGCGTTAATGGCTATAGCTTTAAAATTCGCTTCAGCTAGCATAAACCATCCTCTAAGTCAACTTATTCAAGGAATAGCTAACAAAAGAGACAACATAGAGGTGGTCAAACATAAAGTCAGGCGAAAAGAGAATATCATTGATGTGCATGATTAACAATACGCTAATATATAACATCAAATACCTAACAGTATAATACGAGATAATAAAACCGTACCTCGACTTGCATCTCTTTACCTGCATCCAACAAGTTAGCACATTTCTACTAAATTGCTATGTACTACATGATATAAATCTATCAACTACTAATCATCATGGCACCCAAAAGTGACTTAACCGCCAAATACTACGCTAGTAAGGCCCTGGGTCTTCTGGGAAGACCAAGACCCACTAAGTATGGCCATTAATGCAATACCAATACCATGACACTTTACTGCATTGTCCACTACCTGTAATCATATCTATATTGAATCGATATACACGTGCCTAACCGCTACTGTTTATTCACCATGAAGATGTAGATAAGTAATCCACGCCAATAATTCTTGCTATAACGTTGCCCAAGGTCTATTGCCTACATTACCAACATAGAACGTCTCATGTCTCTGAATCGATGTCTCCCTCAGACGTACCATTGAGACAACCACAGCTCATTCAACAAATGGTATGTAAACATCAAATCCTAAGGTTGTAGCCAAGGGGTATGGACTACTTCGTATGCACAACATTGTATGGAATCATACATCACAATACTCTTGTTGTCTCATCTCGAAGCCACCCCCCTATAAAACCACCATACGAATCGAATTGCATCTCAAAACATCGCCATAGTCCATGTATCACTTATCATCCATCGTACTTTTCCCGAGACTTGGTGTACCATCCTCTAACTCATCATATTGCTCCTTAGTCACTCTGTACCTTCTCGAGCATCACATGGGTCCATGAAACAAACCCAAACTACTGAATTATTCACATTTCAAAACACAAGCTCACTATTTAATTACACAACAGTTCAGATGTCTAGACAAGGGATACAAATGTCTTACCATGATTTCTGACGTTTGGCTTGGAAATGCAGATATCTAAATCACATCATTTTTACACTAAAATAACACGAGACTCAGTTTCTAAATCTAGATGTTTGAATTTAGCATTCAAACATTGAATGCCTATTATGGTCCGAGTTGCATCTTTCTTTTCTTATCTTTGATATTTTACTTCGTGTCACTGAGACACTTTGCACTAACGTCTCTCTGCTTTGATTCACCCCCTTGTTATAAGTTGTTGGACATTCAAACGAGTATTGCTTCATACTTGATGAATGACTTTGAGTCAGTGAATACCATTTCAAATCTTTTGAATATATCTATTATTCTTCTATTTCAACCTTTAGATTCATCTGATAATATCATTTTCAAATATCCTAAACCATTCTTGACTCATATATAAATTCCCAAAACAGAGCAGTGATCCAAACAATCCAAACAAACATATCAACATACAATATTCATTCTCAAATTTTTAATGCATCCGTTTTATGATTAAACATAAATAAATACTCATTCAAATCATGTTTTTTATTTCTAAAATCCTAGTTTAAGTTCATTTACCAAGCCCTAATCCAAACATTACCATTTAACAAGAGTATATAGCATATTTGTTGATATTAAAGCATAGGGAACATTATACTCACCCAAACCAAAGAAATCCAAGCTTTAAACTAACCATTCTTAAAGCTCCCTTGATTTTAGAAATCCTGCTCCAACCCTCACAAAAATGTCAACTTGATTAGCTATATTTTTAGGGAATCTTCTAACTTTAATTTAGGGATTTTATTTTGAAGTTTTGGTTAGGAAATGAAGGTGTAAAGGTTTTAAGATTTAGAAAATGTAATTTCACTTTTAAGAAGAAGGAAATGAGAGGATAAAGAGGAGGAAGGCTTGCTTCATTTATTATAGAGGCAAAGTTCTAATTAATTACCATTTTCCTAGCTCCTATTTCCATCTATTTTTATCATATTATCCGATTTTGGAAAACTTTATATTTTTTTCATATGTAAACGAAAACATGAATATAATAGAATAGGCCCTGAATCTTAATTCATTCCTGTTTAAAAATCCACTTCTTAAGTCATTCGATTGATTAAGTCGTTTAATTTAATTAAAATGATTTATTTCATTCTAATCGCCAAGCTTTAAAAATATGGGTCGTTACATTCTTCCCCTGAAATGGATTTTGCCCTTGAAATCATCAAGGAGCAAAACAATGTGTCATATTTACCCAAACACACACATCCTTATTAACGCTTAACATCAATCGTAAAACATAAAGCAATTTCTATACTAGCATGCAATTCTAACCAACTATATTGAAGCAAAATTTACTTGGAATAGATGAAATCGTACTGGCAAAAAGTTTCAGATTAGGGTCACACATCTTCTCTTCCTGTTTCCATGTGCTATTTCCGGGATCCACGCCCCATCAAACCCTAACTAACCTAACAACCTTGTTATGATGTCTTTTGACCATACTCTCAACAATATGAATAGGTCTTCTAGTCGTCGATGTTTCCAGTTCAACATCCACTTTCTTTAATTGACTTGGCTTCACTACTACGCTCGAGTCGTGTACACATATGGGTTAGTCTGAAATAAGAAACACGTTGTGTATTCTAGCTATCTTTTTTAGTAGATCAATTCTACATGCTAGCGTTTTGATTTGTGCTAAATTAGGAAATGGTTCAATGAACTTTATGGAAAGTATCCCTAAATTTCCAAATCTAACAACTCTCTTTAATGGTTACATTTTCATAAATACCATGTCACCTGCTTTGGACTCAAGCTCAATACATCTTTTTTTTTGGCATAAGACTTTGTTAGTACCTTAGGTATTAGTTTTGATGATAACAACTATAGGACATTATATAAAATATAGATACTAATGTTTTATCAGAATATATAGTATATAATGTAGGATATTAAACATGTATTGATTAAGAAGACTGTACAATATCAAGATGCTGATACCAAGAGTAGATTTAAGATGCTGATGTAAAGTTTCAAGAGTTCAAGAATGAAGACTCATGAGTATTGAAGATTTCAAGATTTCAAGATATTCCAGATAAGTTATAGAGTTATAGGATTAATGTTAAATCCTTGTAGCACTTTCCCGATCTCTCTCGTCTTCTCTAATTTTGTTTTAAATTGTTTTTCAAATATTCTATTTTTAAAATAATCTTTTCAAAATATTTCCCAAAATGGTTTTCAAATCTCTTATACTTATAAAGATATCATTTTAGGATTTTTAAGTATATATATGTTGAATTTTTGTTTATACTTTAATAATTTATAACTATATTGATTTTATATATATTATTTACATTATATTGAATATTCTTATTAAATCTTTCAAAATTATTTTATAAAGCTTTATTAAGTTATATTTTGATTAAAATTTGTATAAACTATATTTAAATGATTCTACAAAGTATCAAACTATTCTACAAAGCAATGGATTTTCAAAATAATTTTTATAAAGTTTCAATTTTGTGAAAGATATGTCGACATATCCAAATCCTATATATCGACATACTAGCTGTAAATTTCAAATTTTGAAAGGAAGTGTCTTTTCGTTGTATCTCTTCGCGAATGGACATGACCGTTGTTTCCTTATATACCAGACTTCCAAATGAATTTTCATTGACTACTCTCTTATTTCTCTCTCTTCTTTTCACTCTCTTGATTTCTAAATCAATTTATATGGAACTTCTGTTGAAATTCAACCAGAATCAAATTCAATCATTACTTGTTTAATTCTCTTTTATATACTCTCTGATTTCTCTCATCTCTCTCAAGATCAAGGTGTTATTCAAGAGTTATAGGATCAATTGCAATCAAGATCGAAGATATGAGTCTATAAACTCTATCAAATCATAGTCTTATACTTTATGGTGTGCTTAGTATCCCTTAAATCCAAGTAGGTGTGATTGTAGCCCGTTTAAATCAATTGGGTGTGCTTAGTAGCCCGTAAATCTAGTGGGTCAACTTGTAGCCTGGAAATCAAGTGACTCTACCCAGAGGTCGGAACTCTGGAGGGTGTATCTCATAGCCTTGAAATCGAGATTGTATTTTCTTTTACTAGTTGTAAAGAAATCCGTGCAATTGTGCAGGACAGATGTATGGTAACTCCGAACCAGTATAAAATTCTAGTGTGTTCTTTCCTTTTTTACATTTACTGCATTTACTTTTATCTGTACTTTGATTCTGTGACTGTTTCCATGATTGTTAATTCCATCATTCCAAGTAAAATCTTAAAGAATTTGAATAATATTCATATAATCCATTAACACTATTCACCCTCACTCTACTGTTAATTTAGCCTTAAGATCCTATTTCGCTGAGTCACAGACTTTTGTCTGTCTTGAGAATCTTTCATCCTTTTCCTTATTAATTTGATTTTCTTTGAAGTCTCCTGGATCATATCTAGTCCAAGTATTACCTTGTCTACGTTTCCCACCAACTTGTCATGTCATACACTTCCAAAATAGGTTTGTTTAAAATCATTATACATCTTATTGCCACCGAGATGAATATTCATCCTAGAATGATGGTACTCTCGAAGTACTTCATCAACCAATCTTATATCTTGGGAAAACACAATCTCTCATTTCTACGAACCCACCCTTCGCATTAATAGAATACCAGTCCATGTAACCAGACTTTCCCCCTTCCAAGCCAATCCACGATATCTCTTAAACTTACATCAAGACCTTTGCAAGATCCAAACTAATCTATAAGTGTGGGACTCACCTCCAATGTCACCAGCAAACCAAAAACACATCATGAGAAGGTTAGAAATCAAACTCCACAACATATTCCAAACCCTTCCACTCACAAAAACAATACCCAATATTGCATGCCTCCTAATTAATGCATTTACAACATTCCTCTTTTTGAGGGTGTAAGAAATACAATATTGTATGACACTGAGAATTCCATCAAACTTTGTTGCCTATGATTGAGATCCTTTTGGGAAAATAAACGTTTTAAAGATTTACAGTACCCAACAAATAATGCCTCCATGTTTTCAAGGCAATGACAATGACCGCCAACTCCAAACATAACTGGATAATTCCTTTCATTGGTCTTGAATTACCTACTCGCATGCGCAATCACTTTACCTTCTTTATGGAAAATCTAAATTTTGAATACGTTGTTCTCAACTCATGTATGCAGCTTCAGCTAAAATTTCATGGAAAAATATTTAGGTTTGCTATGTCAAATTCGCATAGCACTGGGGATGAATTTCAGGGTTGTTTAGTTGATTTGGCTTAGAGTTGATGCTTGTAACTTTGAAGCTTTTGGATACTAAGGCGATTTTATCTCACGATTTCTAGTCTAGAATGAATGTATGTTACTGCTATATGAATTTGATTGAATCTATAGTGTATATGATCTTAATATAGTGTTGAATCCCTTGTCAATTTGAATTGAATTCTTTGTTTACTGAAATCTCCTTTATGGAATCATGATTTTCACCCAATTATACATGTTTGTATGCTTGCATGATGGCTAATTTAGTACCCCGGGTCATTAGAGAAGCAATACGGGAGAATTGGGCATAATCAGATCATCGGAGAGCCATCGGGATCGCTTGGGAGTCAGCCCAAGCGAGGCAACCGGTGGATCGGTATACCCTACCGGTGCACCGGTCGCAGCCTGGACTTGACTACCAGGCTATGTTCCGATGTTCTCTTATTGACCCGTTCGCCACTTGTTTACCCGGTTGATTCCCTAAGATTGATTGCTTGATTTTAATGTTGCACTTCGTATCAATTTCATGATATTTATGGATTTTGATTTGAGAATTGATGAATTCATTTTGGTGTTTCTATACCATTGAATTGCTCTATGGGTCTTGGGATTTTGATTTATAAATTGATGAATTCATTTATGTTTTTATACCATAGAGATTGTTCTATGACTTTGGGAGTAATACACACTTTTAATGCACGTTTTTAAATCTTATTTATAAAAGGCACATTTCTAAATCAAACCATTTTATGGAAACCTTTTTAAGTACTAAACTAAATTCTATATAAAAGATTTTAGAAACATGTGTATGTATATATATATATATATATATTATTCTCTTATACAATGGTTTGAAAAGTAATTTGGATCAATGGTTTGAAAAGTGTAATAATATATAAATATATATTTCCGTTATAAATCAATGTTTACAAAATGGTGTTAAAGTGAAGAATTTTATAAAATTGCACGACATCGATCGAATAAGAAATTGATTTAAATGGTTAAATAAAATGAGTGGTATGGAACACTCGCATTTGTTTTACCAGTTAATTCCCTTACATGTTCAATTGAACCATTACTACACACAAGTGGAGTTTACTAGCATATAGTAAACATTTGGTTAAACCTGTGTGGTATGGGAAACATGGTCGTTATCTATTCGGTTGCTATATGAAAGTACATAGCACTTTTTTCTTGATGTTTATAGGTCTCATACCTATTTCGATGTTTATAGGTCTCGTACCTATTTCGATGTTTATAGCACTCGTTCCAATCTTGATGTTTATAGGTCTCGTACCTATTTTGATATTTATAAGACTCGTTCCGATCTCGAAGTTTATAGGTCTCGTACCTATCTTGATGTTTATAGACTTATACGTCTATCTTGGAGTTACATGCATGTAGGTCTATTTACTGACCAATCTTGGAGTTTGGCACCTTCCCCTTTTTGTAAGATGTCTGGATTTCTATTTGTGAGATTTCTGGATTTGATGTTGTTTGAATTATCACCAAATCATTTCGGGATTTTTGCTTTAAGAAGCTATCTTGAGTTTTTAGCATTTGGTGATTTGAAGTTATTGATGCATGTTGATATTTGTCGATATATGACTATATTTGAGATCTAGTTCACTTAATTTATCATTCCTTTTGCTAACCTATTTATTTTAGTCAAGACTGACCCGTTTATTATTTTATAATACTTGTGTCAGAACGAGATGTTTCAGTTCCTTCAACTTGTTGCTTTTAGGGTGGACCTCCTACCAGTTAGCTTGTAGTTTATTGTCGCCATGTATATTGATGTTATGTTGTATCTTATGTCGAGCTAGACTCCTTCTGTGTACATATTCATATTTTGAGATGTAGTACTTTTTTACATTGTAGTCTACATCTTGTATCTATTTTGTGTCGGTTCAGACTTGTATCTATTTTTATTCCGCTGTTTCTATTCTGTGACTCTGTGATTTGTATATTATTATATTTTGTTCTGAATTTTTATCATAGCCACCTTTGTTTTGTTTTAAGCATGAATTATATACGTCAATTCCACTTGCTTAAAGAAATGTATAGCATATTAATCAACATATCGATGCTCCCTTAAAGTAAAATTCATGGATAGTCGCTCCTAACCAGCCCTATTCTCTGCACTAGCCGACAATATTACTTTGTAATATTCTTTGTTAGTGTGGGTCTCGAGGTGGGGCATCACAGGGTCGTCCTATTTCATCTGAATAAGAAGGAATGTTGATTCTAGTGGAGCCAATAGTAAATTAGCTGCTTCCTGTGAATGAGCTAAGAGGTTTAAGAATATTGAACGATATGTCGGAACAAGTGCCAACGATTCTGACGGCTAGAATGCTTCAAAATATTTCTCATCGGCATGGAATTCAAAAAGATGACGTTCTTCTCCCTATAAGGGATGAATTCACACATAACCCCTCGAAAGGATATACGGCGTGCAATCGGTATATGTGCTTAAGTGGTGCTACCCCCACCTTTAAATCCTTTTCTTTTGATGGTTCTCCAAGAAATTGGGTTGGCTCCATCCTAAATATATCCAAATGGATATGCTCTCCTGAGTTCACTCTACATCCTCGTCATGATCCGGTTCAACCGCGCTTTGAATTTCCACGAGTTGACTTACCTACTTCACTTCAAGAAGAAGTGAGAATCTCTTCGTTTAGGATATTGGTGCCAATGCAAGGTCATTGAAAAGCTTCACAACATACATTCATACTTGAAGAATGAGTATTTCTATATATGATGTTCGTATGGGTTTAACTGACTCTGGCTATCTAAAAGTTAGCTTCCTATCCTTTATCCCTCCCATACTCAGATTTCTTTAACTCAAGTTATCTATTTGATGTTTACTTCCATATAAGCATTCTAGATTGAGATGATCGCGAGGACTATGAGGATACACTCAAGGGCCTTCGAGAATTCAGATTCCAACAACACACCATCGCATTCCTTCTAACGAATGAAAACTTACGACGATGCGGTTTGCTGAGACCCGGTAGATCTGATGCCTCAGATTCCTCTACTCCCAGAGGTTCCCGGGCTCATACACACTCTTCCATTCCTACTCCCAGCTCCAACGAGGATCTTCCTGGGGATGTAGTAGGTCCATCTGGTGTGGTTCACTCGGAAAAGCCCATTGAAGGAGCGCCCGAAGAACATGTTGATGCTGATATTCCAAGTGGCATGGATGAAATTGATGGAATGCCCCCGATTATTGGAGAAGACGAAGGATTCAGAAGGAGGGAGGAAAATAGCTGATGGTTGAGGAGGAAAGATAAGGCACCAGTGATGATGATAGTGACTACCATGCTAGTGAGGTAGGAGCTGGCAAATCGTTTTGCGAAACGGCCTATTTGAGCCCTGATCTCCCCAGCTGGCCTTGTTCGGAGAATCATGTCGTCGAAACTTCTGAAATGGTCGAAGATCAATCTTTATTTTCCTCATTAGAGATTTCGCCTCGATCTTGCCCATTTGGCGATATCTTTATTTGTTTAATTGACATTGGCGAGATCGACTTCATTGTTCGTGACATCTTAGATGAAACCGACTCAGGCTTTACCTTCTTGCCAGGAGGTTTTATAAGCAAAGGCGAAGAAACTTCAGCTTTAATCCCATGCGAACATGGTCCATAGTGTACTTAAGGGGTCATTGGTGTCATAAACTTTACTAGGATCGCGGACACTCTTCTTTGCATACACTTGCGTTTTCTGAAGTCGTGACTCTTATACTATATAACTTTTGTTTCAGGTTCCATGGTTCGTGGTTACTATGAGAAGCGTTCCCACCAAGCCAGCACATTCAGAGGCCAAACTCATGATCCTCACCTGCCTCGTCACTATGAAACCGATGAGGAGACGCGGAGGAGGAAAGATTGTGAGGCTGATGAGGCTCGCAAGGCTGATAGAGAAAAAGACAAAGAGAGAGAGAGAAGGAAGGAAATAAAAGGGAGGCTAAGACCGAGCTGCCCCGCGACGTAGTCAAACATCAAAGAGATTCTATTGAGTGTTGAGGGCCTCCTTTTGCTGATGTTCCATCGCATACACATGCTCAAACTTCCTTGGTTCAATAAGTTCAGGCCTCCCAAGCTCTGGTCATTATTGCTCTGCCTACCTCTAAGGGAGTCTCCACTCCCACATTCACTCTCATGCTTGGTCCTCCGCGCTTGCAGGCTGGATTTCCACACCTCTTCTTACACGGTGTCAAGTTTGATCAAGACATCTCAGATATGCCGAAAGAGGTGGCGATAAGAAAATTAAAGAGCGTCGAGCAGCATGTTGACGAGGGATTAATGTAGAAGAAACTGTGTGTGGCTCTCTTTGAAGTAAGCAAGATTAACTACACTAACATCTGATCCCTTGAGTGTAAGAGAGCGGACCTTAAATGAATGATTAAAGAATGAGATGACGATTTGGTTAGGTTGCCCGAGAGGGACCTCGCACAAAAGTAAAAAGCCAGCACTGACAGCTTGATGGAAGAGTTAAAGCACGCTCAAACGACCTCCTGAAGTCATGATGAGGAATGAGTTGAAAGCTACTCTGGCCGAGGTTGCTGAGTTCAAGAAGCTAGCTGATGAGACAGCCCAAGCACATACCTCGGAATAAAATATCCACCGAACTATCTTAGAATAAGATGAAAGTTATTCAGGCCCGAGACCAAACTATCTCAGAATAAGTTACAGAACTCGTTAGGCTCTGAGAGGAGAATCGAAAGCTCGGCGAAGAGAAGAAGAAACTCGACGAGGAGATGGAGTAGTTGTCTACCGAAAATAACGCCAACAACCTTGAACTTGCAATTTCTTAACAAGAGCTCAAAGAGCTTCCGAAAGAGAGGGCCAGAACTAACGAAGAACTCGATGTCAACATGTTGTACTTCTATACAAATGTAGTGATAAGAAAAAATTTGAGATGGATTAGGGATGACTATCCTAAGACCCCTACTGGTAATTGGGAGGAAGTGCCGTGTATGGCTGCATAAGCTGGAGACAATCGCTCCGAGAAAGAGCTGATGGCTATGTACCTCGATGCCGAGGATATAGGATTTCTTTCTATTGGAAAGGCCCTCCTTACTAAAGAGGTTGCCAATGCTGCTATTGTCAGCACTCTCCCCGACCCGAGTTCTTCGGGTTAGCACAAAGTGTTCACATTAGAATCTAAAGAGCTAACAACGAGTATTACTGCATTCATGAGGGTTAGTTCCAAAACTATCCGACCAATCTCTACTTCAGCAGCAACTGCATCTACCGAGCCTTATATCCCTTCTCTTGCCGATCAAGATGGGGATTATACAGTGGAGGAAGGGGAATTTGAAGTCAAAGTCCGAGAAAGAAGCCCTAGCTCAAGTTTTTTTTTGTTTCACCTATTCTCTAGAAGCTCCAGTTCATTCCTGAGTCTTTTACCAAATTGTTCTACTCTATCTATCAACTTGTAGGTCAACCACACTTGCCTCCTCCCCCTCCGGCTACACAGGGGTCAGGACTACCACTCTTTTTATTACGTCAACCACCATCCTTATGGGGCTTGGTGCAACTACTCCTACCTCCAGTTCCGGCCCGGGTCCTGATTCTAAGAAGATTGTTACTCTGGAGAGTTTGGAGGATACTTTTGTTTCTTAGGTGGAGGACTTGATGATTTTGGGTGCTTCCGACCCAATTGAGCATGAGACTATGGTGGAGAGGCTGAGGAAGGATATATGGAAAATCAAAGTAAAGCCCGAGGTCACCGAGCCTGCTGCTTATAAATCAATAAGTCCATGACTCAAACTTCCCACACTGAAGATCCGACCACCTAGGACAAAGTCCATTAAGACCTTAACCGGCCAATCTGAAGAACAACATACTAGGACCGGTGAAGAGTTCACACATTCCGAAGGTGAGACTCCTCCTGGTAGGGTACTTAAGGATGAGAAGAAAAAGTACAAGAGCCGTCCCTCTGGTGGTTAAGGTGGAAAGAGAGGAAAAAGTGTAGGGTACTTTGAGACTACTGGCATGGTAGCCTGATTTCATTTTTGAAGTTGTGCCATTATCGAGTCTGTAACTTTTATTTTTTGTTTTGAATAGGCCAAGGTTGTGCGGGTATGGCCCTTGCTGTTTGATTGTACATAAAAACTATTAGCAGTAAAAGATTGACTTTTGTCTGTAATCTCTCTTTAGTTTAGTTGTCTTCGTTTTATGTACTCTGCCTGTTTATGTATAACTGCATATGTATATAATATAACTACTTGTACTGCAATTTTTCCTATATTATATACTTGTGTTTCTGCATAATATTTTTATTTACCGCAACTATGCAAATGTAAATAATACTCCTATTATTGTGTTGATTTGTTACTCGGCTCTATTTGTTGATGCCAAGCTATTATACCTTGCGTAATAGAACTATTATTCAACCAACTCTGTCGTTATTCCTATTTGAACTTGGTTTGGATCCTTTCGACCAATTGTTCTCACAAGTATCCCTATTCACGTGATTTATTACTCCAAATGCCAAACTTCAGGAATTTATGAGGGATTACATATTATAGGCAATTTGTTTGATTGCCCCCAGTCTAATTCTTAACCCTACTCTGGGATCGAGTAAGTCTGATAATTTTAGCTTTCGATTATTTATGACTATTCCCGCCTATCCTCGATCGAGCATGTCCTACTTGGTTGCTAGTGTCATCGTAGAAATTCCGTTTGCATGATAGTTCCTATTTCCAGCAACTAGGGACTTTCCCGCTTGATTCCAAGCATTGTGTGTTCGATGCTACCAATCTCCGAGCTGCAATTGAATTTTTCCAAGTTGACATCCTCATACAATGTCATTCTAGATGTATGTATCATAAAGACGCATCATGGTCATCTTCCGTCGTCACAAATTCTTCCATGTTCGGTGTTGGGAATCCAGTTATGCACTAGTTTCGATCTCCGAAAACTAGAACACCAATGGCTATACTCCAAGGACTTCTCCTAGAAATGGTCTATCTCTTGGCAAGGGTTGATATCTGCAAGTTTGAGTCAAACAATCCAAACCTGAGAAAAATTTCACCTTCCTGTTGTCGCCTGTCTCTGGGCAACGGTAGATTCCTGATGGTAATAAAGTTCAATCGCGATCGGATTCCGTCTTCAAAGTTAAGCGCTATGATAGTTTGAATCCAAAGATTCTTTCTCGGCGTTGCCAATCACCGGCTATGTCGAATATCGGTAGGTTGGGGTCGATTTCCACCGTCGATCCGGTGGTTTGACCTTCCCAACGTTGTCAGGACAACTCTGATTCTCAGAAGATTGTGGGTAAATTTTCATCGTCGACCTCATGGTTTTGAACTTTTCGATGTTGTCAGGGCAATGTCGGTTCACAAAAGGTTGGGATTGATTTTCCCGTCGATCCGACGGTTTTGAACCTTCCTGACATTGCCGGGGCAACGTCAATTCTCAGAAGGTAGAGGTCGATTTGACCATCGACCTGGCGGTTTTGAACCTTCTTGATGTTGCTGGGACAATGTTGGTTCTCATAAGGTAGGGGTCAATTTGACCATCGACCCAGCGGTTTTGAACCTTCCTAATATTGTCGGGGCAATGTCGATTCTCAAAAGGTAGTGGTCAATTTGACCGTCGACCGACTTGCTTATGAGAACACGGTCCAATATTTCCAAAAACTATTTTTATTGGTGAATAGAAGAAATAGCATGTCTTGCCTATATACAACTCTTCTAGAATCTTCGGATGGATTATTTACAGGAAACAAAATAAGGAAAGCCAGATGTAATAGTGCCAGAGCATATCATTGTTCCATGCATGCAGGATCAGCACTCCGTCGACAGTCGCCAGCTTGAACGTTCTATCTCTAAGATTTTGATCAATCACATATTGTCTTTCCCAATTTGGGCCAAGTGCCCCCATACCGGGGTTGACCCATGTCAGGATGAGGTCCCCGACTTCAAAGGTGTGGTTGCAGACTTTGGCGTTGAAATGTCATACCACTCTTTTCTGGTGAGCAGCAACCCTCGGTTTAGCTTCTTCCTAATTCTCATCGACTTGGTTGAGGGACTCAAGCACTAGCTGCTCGTTCTCTCCCTGGTTGAAATGTCTTCTACGGTGAGACGGGACTTCTAGTTCTAGTAGGATCATAGCTTCCAAACTATAGGCCAAGGCAAACGGTGAGTGCTCGATCATAGATTTGTGCGTGGTCCTATAAGCCCATAATGCGAGTGAAAGCTCATTTACCCAATTTCCTTTAGCTTTAGTCAACCGCTTTTTCAGTGTGGATTTTATGATCTTGTTTACTGCTTCAACTTGTCTGTTTGCCTGCGGATGTGCTGCCATGGAGAAGCTTTTCTAGATTCGGTACTGCCTATAGAAATCTTTAAACTCAACACTCTCGAATTGAATCCCATTGTCTATGATAATCTTCTGAGGTGCTCCAAACTTGCAAATAATATTCTTTGTTACAAAATTAATTACTTTTTTAGTAGTAATCATGGTAAGCGGTTCCGCTTTAGCCCATTTCATAAAGTAATCTACTGCCACGATTGCTTATTTGGCTCCACCTTTCGCTATCGGTAGTACACCGATAATGTCGATTCTCCAAATCACAAATGGCCACGGGCTGACCATCTGTGTAAGTCCCGATGATAGGGCTCTTGGAATCTTAGCGAACCTCTGACACCTGCCGCATCGCTTCATATAGTCAGTTGCATCCCTGTTTAGCGTCATCCAAAAGTATCCATAACGGAGCACTTTCTTTGCTAATGTCTGACCCCCGATGTGATCACCACAGTTGCCTTCATGAATTTCCATGAGAATCTTACTAGCTTCATCTTTGTTTACACACCTAAGCAAGGGAATCCTCTCTTATACAACACTCCATCTTGCATCGTGAATCTGATGTCTTTAGAAGGAGCTTCTTTTGTTCGTTTGTCTCTGGGGAATATCCTCTTGAGCAAATAGTCCTTAATTGGCATCATTGGTGACTCTGGTTCCTTTACTTTCTCCAAATCCCTATCGACATCCATTTTATCGATGCTTGGAGCTGTCAGAATCTCCACTGGAACCAGTCCCATCGGCTGCACTTATCCAAAACTAGCTAGCTTAGATAGTAACTTAGCCTTCATGTTCTCCTCTCTAGGATTGTGAGTTATCATGTAATGCTCTAGATCTTCAAGCAGTTCTAGTGCCTTTGACAGGTAAGGGGCTAGTCTTGCACCCTTGGCCTGATATTCCTTTCTGATTTGGCGGACAACCAGTTGTGAGTCGCTGAATATGTGCAGTGTCTTTATTGCCTGTTCCTTTTCTATTTTCAATCCTGCTATTAACGCATCATACTCAGCTTCGTTATTAGTA
Organism: Allium fistulosum; assembly: GCA_030737815.1. Taxonomy (NCBI): domain Eukaryota; kingdom Viridiplantae; phylum Streptophyta; class Magnoliopsida; order Asparagales; family Amaryllidaceae; genus Allium; species Allium fistulosum. Next base: position 1,183,832,573 of record CM060902.1, read on the forward strand.
GTAGGGAATTCTGGTTTTAGTGCGTAGCAAATCGATCGTCCATCTAGTGTTTTTAACACTGCTCCTACACCCAAGCTAAATTCATTTAAAGCATCTTCGAAAAACAATTTCCAGTGAGGAGTTGCGATTGCAACATCCTCTTCTTCTTCACCATTACGTGTGGTGAACTTGGCGATGAAGTCTTCCAACGCCTTCCCGTTTATTGCTCTTCTCGGATGGTAAGTGATGTCGTATTGATTAACCTTGATATTCCACTTTCTCAACCTTCTTGAAGTCTCGAGTCGATACAAAACTGCTTCAGAGGCTAATCAATCGGCACTTTAATTGGATGAGCTTGAAAATACGGCTGTAACTTCCTTGATGCGATTAGCAAGCAGTATGCAAGTTTCTCCAGCTTTGGGTAGTTTTATTCTTCTCCCGTAAATCACTTGCTGATGTAGTACACCGGTCACTGAATACTCGTTTCCTCGTGTAATAATGCTGCACTCAGTGCATGAGAAAACACTGCTAGATAGACAAATAAATCATCCCCATCCAGCGGTTTGGATAAACCGGTGGCGTTTCCATGTGCCTTAATAACTCCTCGAAGGCATTCTAACAATCCTAATTCCATTCAAAGTTCTTCTTAACTTTCTTGAGGGCATCGAAGAAAGGTAAGCACTTATCCATCGCCCTTGAGATGAATCGACTCAAAGCGGTGATATTTCCATTAAAGCTCTAAAGTTGTTTCTTCATAGCCGGGGCTATGACATTTCACAAGGCGTCAATTTGTTCTATATTGGCTTCTGTACCCCCTTGCATTCACAATAAAACCAAAAAACTTTTCTGAAGCAACAGCAAAAGAATATTTCAGTGGGTTTAACTTCATTCCATACTTCCATAAGATTTCGAACATCTTTGGCAAGTCATCCAAATGATTTTAAGACACTCATGACTTTACAAGCATGTCATCTACATATACCTCCATTGTCCGTCCAATTTGGTTCTTAAATATTGTACTTACCAATCATTGATATTTAGCTCCAACATTCTTCAAACCGAATGGTATTACCCACTAACAGTATAATTCTAAATCCATAATAAAGCTAGTATTATCCTGATCTGGCTTATGCATCATGATTTGATTGTATCTAGAGTATGAATTAATAAATGAGAGCAATTCATGCCCCGTTGTTCCATCAACGAGCTGGTCAATACTAGGAAAAGGAAAGCTATCTTTTAGGCAAGCTTTGTTTAGATCAGAGTAATCGATGCATGTTTGCCACTTTCCATTGACTTCTTTAAACCAATATGAGGTTAAATACCCATTGAGGGTATAAAGCATCGCAAATAAAGTCATTGGCTAACAGCTTATCGACTTCTTCCTTTAATGAAGGGGATTGCTCAAGACCCAGGCTGCGCCTTTTATGTTTTACTGGTGCTAACTTGGGATCGATGTTTAGTGTGTGACATGTTATCTCTGGCGATATCTTGCACATATCGACATGCTTCCAAGCAAACACGTCTAGATTTCCTTAGAGGAAATTAATTAGTTCTTTGCATAGTTCAATTCCGAGTCGAGAACCAATCTTCAATACTCTAATCGAGTCATCCATATCAACAGTGACATTCACCGTATGCTCCATAGGTGCTTCCCGTACTTCCCTTGACTTCTTTCGGGGATCCATAGTCTTGTCAAAAGGCCGTGGTCCCTGAGCCAGGGGCTGTTTTGTAATTGCTATACTTGTGGTTCCTGAATGTGGATAGACTTCCCCATATTCTTTCCTTTCTCCCGACTTTTAGCTTCTAGCAGTTCCGCAACATAGCATTCCCTCGCTGCGCTTTGGTCCCCTCACACCACACCAATTCCATTCTCGATAGGGAACTTCATCGTTAAGCACTATGGAGTCAAAGCAATCTTGAAATCAGCTAGGGTCGGTTGGCCCAAGAAAGCATTGTATGCTGAGTACTCATCGATGATAACAAATGTTAGAATGTGCACCCCCCTACATTCTCCTTCGCCAAGCTCTATGAGCAACTCGATCATCCCGATTGGCTGTCTAGCTTCACCCGTAAATCCTTGGATCTTCGTTCTATAGGTAGTCACATCATTCATACTGATTTTCATCTGGTCGAAAGTCTTTCTGAATAGAATATTAACTGAGCTTCCATCCAAAAGTCGACGCACAAATGTTGGTCCAATTCTGGTTGTTATCACCATGGGATCGAAGGTCAGTGCCTCAATACCGTTAGAATCTCGATTTCTGAACAATGTCATCCATTATAATCTTCTATTGCTTAACCGAAGCTCCATCTTTGATGATGTATCAACTTTCCTATGGTGAGTGTTTTAGCAAACTAGCATATCTTTCCATCTCATCCCAAATTCTCTCCGCTGACTCGGCCCTCGAGTTATAGTATTTATCACTAGACTTCCATCCATACTCTTGGGCCTTTCTCCACTGGGTCCAAGTAGTTTTCCTTGAGTTGATGGGCCTTGGGGTCTGATCGCTTGGTCAGAGTTTTTCTGTTGCTTCACGTACTGTTGGAGCGTATTCTTCTATATTAGCTCCTCAATTAAGTCCTTTAAGTAATGGCATTCGTTGGTGTTATTCCCATGCATTTCGTGGAAGCGACAGTACTTCCTAGATCGCTTTTTCTGCTCTGTCACTTCCCTTCTGACCGGTTTCTTATATTACTCACTTCCTTAAGTAGTAAGATAAATATTCTCTGATGTGTCATTCATAGGCGTATAATCTTCTGGTCGCATATTCCTAGTACACTTCCTATTATCATTACGCCTGCCACTAGGGTTTTGGTTCCTCCTTTTCTAGTTCCCACGGTTTTTTGCATTTCCTACAATTTCACCAGAGTTTTCTCCCTCCTGCTTAACTGCCATATTACTTTAAATTACCTGCTTCGACTATCCATCACTGATCTTTCTTTCAACCAAGCTTGCTTCTTCTAATTGCGGAAACTAGTTTGCCTTTTGATGGAATTCTTCCATAGTAGTTGGACGTTTCATCTTTAGCCACCTACCAAAGTATGTCTCTAGGTGAATGCCTCGGACAAGTGCCATGAACATGAGATCTTCCAATGGATTGCTAACCTCCTTGACTGCGATGTTGAATCGAATCAAGAAAGCTTTCAGTGACCCTTGGGTCCTTGCTATAAGCCAGATAGGGACATCACGTCCCTTGGTCAGGCAGCATGGAGCCTAAACTGTTCCAGAAACTTCTTGGCCAACTCATCAATGATAGATATGGACTTTGGCATGAGCTTGCGAACCACATAGATCCAACCCTTTCCAAGAAGATAGGGAAACATCTACAATGCACAACATTCGTAGCTCTAGCTCCATCCAAATGCCATTCGTACTTGGGTAAGTGTTGCCTTGGATTGGTAGTTCCATTGTATGATGGCATCGTTGGCATAGTGAACTTCCTTGGGTTTTCTTCTCTCAAGATATTTTTGGTGAATGGAGTTCAGCTCGGTGCGGAACCCCAATCCTCGTTCTTCCTACCCCTAGTTTCCTCCACCAATCATTTAACCATATCAGTGATGTACTCATTGGCACGATACTTCAAAGATCAACTATCGGGGACTATGCAAAGTGTTTGACTCTGCAAACGGTCCTGGTTTGCCAGCTGATGTCTAGGTCCTTCTATCTTGGGGAGAACCACTCCTTCAGTATTTCGTGGACGTATGGTTGGTTGAGCTGCGGTTGTCTGAAGTCCACCTTTATCAGCATCAACATCCAACTCCAAATCATCATCACCAAGCTGCATGTTCACTTCATCGTCAGAAACTACCATTGCATCACCTTCCTAAGCATCATCTTCCTAAGCATCATCCATCCCCAGATTCCTATCGGTACCGAGAGGATTCTTTCGGTACTGGTAGGTTTTCTTGTAGGGGGAATACTTCTACTTCCTCCTATAATAATTCGTACAACTCTAGCAACTTCTTTCTTTTGTTTTTGCTTTCCACCCTTTCTATTTTGGCAAAAACTAAAGAGTTCTCCTATTATAATGCACGAGAAGTTTCCCTTCTGACTCTCCTTGTCCTTGGTAGCTACAAGGTTAGCAAAGCATCCATTTTATCTATTAGAGCTTTCTGGCTATCCATCATCTTCCGGTTAAGCTCTTGTATAACTTCACCTTTCATCGGTGATACCTTGACGAAAACATGATCTCCAACTGAGAACTCTAAGTCTTTCCGTCTTCTATCTGCATAGCTCTTCTACCTCCACAACACCCAATAAAGCAGTAACCTCAAATCTATGGTTTTCTAAGAAGTATACAATCAGATCACTATAGTCGGGGTGTCTAAGCGATATTTTCCTATCATGGAAAAATATCCTAGCATCGTATTTACTTAACCAATCCATACCCAAAATAATTCTGAACCCTACGAAATAAAACACATGCAAACTGCAAACAAATGTATGGACTAAAAATTCAAACTCTAACTGGTCACACTTCATCCCCAGTGTCGCATACCCTCCTGTAGGATTTGCAACCCTTAAGGAACTAACTAGGTATGAGGGTTCTAAATTAAGCTATCTACCAAATTTTGAGATATAAAAGAATGCAACGCACCAGTATCAAATAGAACTCTAACTGATACACCATTAATCAAAAGCGTACCTCCCAACACAGCTTTTCCCTTCTCCTCCATTGTTGGTCTCGAGGTAGCTGGTTCCAATCCAAACATCTTGCCTTTTCCATCCTTGGCTGGCTCCTTGCACTAGTTCTTATAATGTCCAATCTGATCACAGTTAAAACATCTCACTCCTTTCTTCTCAGCAGCTTTCTTTCCTTTGCTTGTCCGACATTCATGAGCATAGTATCCCTTCTTATCACACTTATAACAGATAACTTCTGCCTTCCCCTTCTTGGCAGCTCCACTCTTCTGAGCTCCTTTCTTAAAGAAAAACTTCCTCTTCTGGTTCTTCCCTCCTTGATCTCCTCCTGCCTTGTTTCCTTCAAGAAAAGCAAGCATCTCTTCATGCCTCAAAGCCATCTCAACAACTACATTGCACACATCTCTAATATGCGATAATACGGCCTTAGCAAGCTCAGGCTTCAACCCGCGAATGAACTTCTCACTCGTTTTAATAACGGTATCAACCGTAGCATATCCGTATCTTGATAGCTCCTCAAATCTGGTTGCATACTTAAGCACTATCATATCTCCCTGCTTCAACTCAGCAAACTTCCTGAGCAGAGAAGACATAGCAATCTCAGACATAAATCTTTCTTCAAACCTTCTCCTGAACTTAGCCCAAGTCATGGTCTCCTCATTGACTCCAACCGTAACATTATTCCACTAATACAGTGTTGCTCCCTATAACTGCCTAGAAGCAAGCCTCCTTTTCTGCTCATCATTGAGCCCCAAATCAGCGATAATCCTCTCGCAATGAAGTAATCAGTTCTCCACTTCAATTGCGTTTTCAGTCCCGATGAACGGCTTTCCTCCCAGCCTTGCATAATCTCTACTTAATATAGCATAGTTATTGACCACTGGAGCTCCCCGATTTCCTCCTTCAACATTTCCTCCAGCTAACCCCGCAGCAGCAACTGCTTGCATCATGTTAACAAAGAATTGATACATTGCTCTCATATCAACTTGTGGTATTCCAGCACCCACATTAGCAGCTTATGCCTGACCTGGATTCCTTCTAGTGTTTGGTCTGGCATTCCCATTAGTTGTGGTGCTTCCCCCACCAATGTTAACTCTTCCAGTTCTAGCATCCATATCTTACGTCCGTAAAATATGCATTCAAGTCTTTGTAAGATACAAAGGAATAGCCTAAGGGAGATGGGAGAATAGAGATAAAGCGTATACTTATATATAACAAATACAAGTAAGTTACTATAGCGTTATCCCTACCCCAATCTTTTCTCTAATTCCTTAGGATTATGTCTTTCAAAATCATTTTAAGTTTAAAATTTCTTTTAAGTTTTTCATAAACCTATGCTCTGATATCAAGTTGTAACATCCCCTATCGTGAGGCCCGAAGCTAAGCGCAATAGAGGCTGTAGTCATCTATAGTATTAACTTCTGGTGACAAAATACGGTACGATGAATGGTATCTATCATATCAAAAGCACATGAATATGAAACAAATCACAGATTCCATAAACAACTTTACTGATTACATTGCAAAAACCATGTTTCATATTCCATTAAACAATCCCAAACGATTTCCAGGTATCGATCAAATAGAATTATTATAAATTACGCCAAGAGCGATATATGAAGATGGCCCCTTGGATGATTAGAGTACTAAATAGACATATATGTCTTATATACAACACATCGGATATAAAACTAAAAACTCCTAAATAGCTAACTTTGCCTCCTTCACGTCTTCGGAAGCTTATTTGTCCACCTACTAAACCTGCAAAACCTTAACTCTCAATCTACTCAAATTAATTTTGAGCACCTAAGAGTTTAAGGGGAAAAACATAAACTTCAAGTCAGACATATAGCCTGTTGTGAATAATACTATTACATCTCGGTTTACATATATTAAGTGAGACCATGCCGCTTAGCGGAACGGGTTTCACCTCACTGATATCCCTTTAAAACGTATCTTTTTGCAAACTAGAATCCTATAATCAAACTGATTAAAACAATAATAGTAATATCTTATATGCTCATAAATCAGGTAACAAATGGACTATATGTCCGAACAATATAGTTTTGTTTACCTACTACTAACCATTGGCTGACTCGGGCCTACTAGATAAAATAAATAAATAATCTAAAATCTGTTAGACACTCTTCTGGACGGTCTATCCTTAACTTACTTCTCCCAGGGTTAACTGATCCTAATGGTTTTGCGGGCTCACCAATAACCTATCCTCCTCTGTATATTCCTCTCTGTATGAAACATCATCTAAGTCTTACCTATGACTAAGCCCTACACACTGGAATTTTGGACTTATATTAGCTAGAGGATATAGCTAATGTATAGGGCGCGACCCTATACCAGTCACATCTGGTATTTAAATATCTGAGTCATTTACTTAAGGGTAACTACCCCATCAAATTTTCCTTGAAAACATTTCTTTCAAATTGATTTAATCCATTAAATCGTACTTAAACAAGGAAAACATACCTTTTGCTTTACTCAAATCTCTTTGCCATGATATATGCTTTACACAAACAATGTTGATGAAAACCTTCGAAACCTATGTTTACAAACTTTAAACAATCCCTTTCGAATCCATTGAAAGTACCTCTTTCAAAATAGGTTAACAACTTTACCTTAAAACATTAGGTCGAAAGGCCAAAACATATCTTCCGAAACCTTTATAAATAGACCTTTCAAAATCATTGAAAGTGTCCCCTTCGAAAGCTTTATGAAACCTTAGACATCCTCTTTTCAAAAAACTTCAAACTCGCCTTTCGAAAGCATTGGAAACCTTTCGAAAACATTGGGGAGTCACTCCTTCGTAACCTTCATCATATATCTTTCAAAAGCATTATAGTCCTTTGCCTAAAACAAACCTTTCGAAAGCATTGGGTTCAAGTAAAAATTTGTGGAGCATAGCTTCGAAACCATTTAAAACCATTCCTTCCGAAACCTTTGGGTTTAACTTTCAATATATCTAAGGGTCTTAAGAGAACTGGGGCGAAAGCATAGCCTTTGAAAGCATTATTCCTTAGTAAAAGAAAGTGGATGGTTTCGAAAACAACCCTTTTGAAAGCATGCGGAAGCGGCTTACAAGTTTAAAGGCAAAAGCACCCTTTCAAAAGCATTGATTCGAAAGGTTAAATGCGGCGGCAGGGGTTTCAACCCCTTCGAAAGCTTTATTTGAAAACAAAAGGCAGCAACCTCTTTCGAAAGCCCTTTTTCTAAAACAATGGCATATTCAACCAATTCGAAATATAATTCCTCCGAAAGCATTATTTGTAACCAAAATAATTCTAAGTTTAAAAGAGCTACTTCTACCCCCTTCGAAAGCATGTTTCGACTCTACACCTTCTGCCTATCTCCAATCCACTACGTACCGAGGCATTGATACCATGTGTATTGGTTTCGACCTGGTTGGAAGCAGTAGTATAGGGGCGAAAGGTAGCTACTAAGTGGCGAAGCGGTAATTTCTTACAAAACTAATTATAAACTTTTAAAGTAATTTCTTTCCAACTAACTTGTCTTGTTTGTCAACATATAATTGGTTGCCACTACTTTTACAAAATTCTTTTTTTTCTATAAGTGCTGTCGAATTCAGTAATTAACAAATTAAAAACATTTAGCAAATTAGCTCCTTCTCCTTTTAAAAGTATATAAAACATTTAAGTCCCATACCTTAAATAATTTTATATCCTTAATAAAATACTTAGGAAAATTCTCCAAAATTCCCATAAATCACTATTAATATGTTTTCTAACATATTTAAATTTCGGACCCACAACTAACATATGATAATCGGAATTAATTTAAACCCAATTTAACTATTTTCTTTACTAGAAAATTTTTAATAAATCCACACAATCTCAGAAAATTATGAAACTTGAAACCCATCTCTAAAATATGTTTCTGACCTTATATAAAAAATGCAAGCTATTCGGATGTCATTTAATAGGTTTTTCCAATCAAAACTTATCATATAATCAATATGAAACAACAAAAATCATCAACATGCATATATATCCATTTAATAATCAAACCATGGCAATTTACTTTGCAAAATATATTCGGATCTGATCTAGAAACCGAAAACAATGAAAGATGAGATGTAATCTATTATTGACCTAAGCTTGTTGTGAAGGAGTTTGAGATTTGCCCTTGAGTTGATTTGATTAAGCTTCCTTCTTTAATTTTTGCTTATCTTTCCCTTGTATTCTCCTAATGGTGGCCAACCAAGCTTAAGTTTAGTTTTGTTTGTGAACATGGTAAATGAAAATGGAATGAGGGTTTAGGGTATAAGAATATAACATATTCCTATTTTTCCCTTATCTTATTCCTCTTACCTATTTCATTTTATTACTCTTTGGCTTATAGATTAATTAGGCATGGCTACCTTATATTATTCAAATCTCAATCCCTTAACCATTTACATTATTTCATTTAATTTATCTAATTAAATGCCCAAAATAATGTTAGTCAAAATAGGGTCGTTACAGACCACCGGCTTAAAGAATTTCGTTCTTGAAATTACGATAAGGTACTTATCAAAGTCAATCATAAAGGTAAAACATACCATGAAACAAGTCAGGATAAGTATCTCTAACCTTGCTCTCAATTTCCCAAGTACAGTCTCTCTTGTCGTCACTATACTGGACTTTGACTAATCTGACTGTCTTGTTCCTTAGTCTCTTCTCATCTCTTGCGACTATACGAACTGGTTTTTAACTATAATCAAATTTGGTTCCACTACTAAATCATCTAACAAGTCGGTGCTATTGTAGTCTCTAGATCTCGAATACACTTCCTTAGATGAGAAATATGAAAAACATTATGGACTCCTGCCAAACTACTTGGTAACTCCACTCTATATGCAAGTTTTGCAATCTTTTCTATAATAGGAAATGGTCCAATGAATCTCGGTGCCAATTTTTCTGATTTCCCGAATCGAATTACACCTTCCATCGGTGATACCATGATGAAAACATGATCTCCAACTGAGAAATCTAATTCTTTCCGTCTTTTATTTGCATAGTTCTTCTGCCTCCACAACACCCAATAAAACATTAACCATAAAACTAGGGTTTTCTACGGAGTATACAATACGATCACTACAGCCTGGGTGTCTAAGCGATATTTTCCTATCATGGCAAAATATTCTAGCATCGTATTTACTTAACCAATCCAAACCCAAAATATTTCCGAACCCTACGAAATCAAACATATGCAAACTGCAAACAAATGTGTGGCCTAACAATTCAAACTTTAACTAGTCACACTTCATCCTAAGTGTCGCATACCCTCTTATAGGATTTGCAACCCTTAAGGAACTGACTAGGTATGAGGGTTCTAGGTTAAGCTATCTACCAAACAATGAGATATAAAAGAATGCGACGCACCAGTATCAAATAAAATTCTAACTGATACACCATGAATCAAAAGCGTACCTCCCAACATAGATTTTCCCTTCTCCTCCACTGTTGGTCTCGAGGTAGCTGTTTCCAATTCAAACATCCTACCTTTTCCATCCTTGGCTGGGTCCTTGCGCTGGTTCTTATAATGTCCAATCTGATCACAGTTGAAACATCTCACTCCTTTCTACTCAACAAATTTCTTTCCTTTGCATGTTCGGCATTCATTAGCATAATATCCCTTCTTATAACACTTATAACAGATAACTTCTGCCTTCCCCTTCTTGGCAGCTCCACTCTTCTGAGCTCCTTTCTTAAAGAAAAACTTCCTTTTCTTCCCTCCTTGATATCCTCCTGCCTTATTTCCTTCAAGAAAAGCAAGCATCTCTTCATGCCTCAAAGCCATCTCAACAACTACATTGCACACATCTCTAATATGCGATAATATGGCCTTAGCAAGCTCAGGCTTCAACCCGCGAATGAACTTCTCACTCGTTTTAATAACAGTATCAACCGTAGCATATCTGTATCTTGATAGCTCCTCAAATATGGTTGCATACTCAAGCACTGTCATATCTCCCTGCTCCAACTCAGCAAACTTCCTGAGCAGAGAAGACTTAGCAATCTTCGACATAAATCTTTCTTCAAACCTTCTCCTTAACTTAGCCCAAGTCATGGTCTTCTCATTGACTCCAATCATAACACCGTTCCACCAATACAGTGTTGCTCCATGTAACTGCCTAGAAGAATGCCCCCTTTTCTGCTCATTATTGAGCCCTAAATCGGCGAAAATTCTCTCGCAATGAAGTAACAAGTTCTCCACTTGAATTGCGTCTTCAGCCCCAATGAACGGCTTTCCTCCTAGTCTTGCATAATCTCTACTCAATATAGCATAGTTATTGGCCACTGGAGCTCCCTGATTTCCTCATTTAGCATTTCCTCCAGCTAACCCCGCAGCAACACCTGCTTGCATCATGTTAACGAAGAACTGATACATTGCTCCCATATCGACTTGCGATATTCCAGCACTCACATTAGCAGCTTGTGCCTGACCTGGATTCATTCTAGTGTTTGGTATGCCATTCCCATTAGTTGTGGTGCTTCCCCCACCAATGTTAACTTTTCCACTTCTAGCATCCATATCTTACGTCCGTAAAATGTGCATTCGAGTCTTTGTAAGATACAGAGAAATAACCTAAGAGAGATGAGATAATAGAGATAAAGCATAACTTATATATAGCAAATACAAATACATTACTATAGCGTTATCCCATACCCCAATCTTTTCTCAAATTCCTTAGGATTATGTCTTTCAAAATCATTTTAAGTTTAAAATATCTTTTAAGTTTTTCATAAACCTATGCTCTGATACCAAGTTTTAACATCCCCTATCTGGAGGCCCGAAGCCAAGCGCTATAGATGCTGCAGTCATCTATAGTATTAACTTTCAGTGACAAAATACGGTAATGTTAATGGTATCCATAATATCAGAAGCATATGAATATAAAACAAATCATAGATTCCAAAAACAACTTTACTGATTACATTGTAAAAACCATGTTTCATATTCCATTACACAATCCCAAACGATTCCCGGGTTTCGATCAAATAGAGTTATTAAAAATTTTGCCAAGAGCGACACATGAAGATGCCCTCTTGGATGATCAGAGTGCTAAATAGACTTATCTGTCTTATAACAACACAACGGATATAAAACTAAAAACTCCTAAATAGCTAACTTTTCCTCATTCACGTCTTCGGAAGCTTATTTGTCCACCTACTAAACCTGTAAAACCTTAACTCTCAATCTACTCAAATTAATTTTGAGCACCCGAGAGTTTAATGGGAAAACATAAACTTTGAGTCAGACATAAAGCCTGGTGTGAATAATACTATTACATCTCGGTTTAATGATATTAAGTGAGACCACACTGCTTAGCGAAATGGGTTTCCCCTCATTAATATCCTATTAAAACATATCTTTTTGCAAACCTGAATCTTTTAGTCAAACTGATTAAAACAATAATAACAATATCATATATGCTCATAAATCAGGTAACAAATGGACTATCTGTCCAAAAAAATATAGTTTTATTTGGCTAAATACTAACCATTGGCTGACTCGGGCCTACCAGAAAAAATAAATAAACAATCAAACATCTGTTAGACACTCTTCTAGATAGTCTGTCCTTAACTTACTTCTCCCAGGGTCAACTGTTCCTAATGGTTTTGCGGGCTCACTAATAACCTATCCTCCTCTGTATATTCCTCTCCGTGTGTAACATCATTTAAGTCTTACCTATGACTAAGCCATACACACTAGAATTTTGGACTTATTTTAGCTAGGGGCTATAGCTAATGTATAGGGTGCGACCCTATACCAGTTTCATCTGGTATTTAAATATCTGAGTCATTTACTTAGGGTAACTACCCCATCAAATTTTCCTTGAAAACATTTCTTTCAAGTTGATTTAACCCATTAAATCATACCTAAACAATGAAAACATACATTTTGCTTTACTCAAAACTCTTTGCCATGATATATGCTTTACACAAACAATGTTGATGAAAACCTTCGAAACCTTTGTTTACAAACTTTAAACAATCCCTTTCGAATCCATTGAAAGTACCCCTTTCAAAATAGGTTAACAACTTTACCTTAAAACATTAGGTCGAAAGGCCAAAACATATCTTTCAAAACCTTTAAAATAGACCTTTCGAAATCATTGAAAGTGTCCTCTTCGAAAGCTTTATAAAACCTTAGACTTCCTCTTTTCAAAACACTTCAAACTCGCCTTTCGAAAGCAATGGAAACCTTCCATTCAAATACTAAAAATAAACCTTTTGAAAAGATTGGGGCATCACCCCTTCGAAACCTTCATCATATATCTTTCGAAAGCATTAAAGTCCTTTGCTTAAAACAAACCTTTCGAAAGCATTGGGTTCAAGCAAAAATTTGTGGAGCATAGCTTCGAAACCATTTAAAACCATTCCTTTCGAAACCTTTGGATTTAACTTTGAATATACCTAAGGGTCTTAAAAGAACTGTGGCGAAAGCATAGCATTCGAAAGCATTATTCATAAGTAAAAGAAAGTGGATGGTTTCGAAACCAACCCTTTCGAAAGCAAGGAGAAGCAGCTTACAATTTTAAAAGCAAAAGCACCCTTTCGAAAGCATTGATTCAAAAGGTTGAATGCGACAGCGGGGGTTTCGACCCCTTTGAAAGCTTTATTTGAAAACAAAAGGCGGCAACCTCTTTTGAAAGCTTTTTTTCTAAAACGAAGGCATATTCAACCAAGTCGAAAGTAATTCCTTTGAAAGCATTATTTGTAACCAAAATAATTCTAAGTTTAAAAGAGCTACTTCTACCCCTTCGAAAGAATGTTTTGACTCTACACCTTCCGCCTATCTCCAATCCACTACGTACCAAGGCATTGATACCATGTGTATTGGTTTCGAACTGGTTGGAAGCGGTAGTATAGGGTCGAAAGGTAGCTACTAAAAGTGGCGAAGCAGTAATTTCTTACAAAACTGATTACAAACTTTTTAAAGTAATTTCTTTGCAACTAACTTGCCTTATTTGTCAACATATAATTGATTGCCACTACTTTTACAAAAAAAAATCTAAAAAGTGCTGCCGAATTCAGTATTTAACAAATTAAAAACATTTAGCAAATTAGCCCCTTCTCCTTTTAAAAGTATATAAAACATTTAATTTGCATGCCTTAAATAATTTTATATCCTTAATAAAATACTTAGGAAAATTCTCAAAAAATTCCCATAAATCACTTTTAATATGTTTTCTAACATATTTAAATTTCGGACCCAAAGCTAACATATGATAACCAAAATTAGTTTAAACCCAGTTTAACTATTTTCTTTACTAGAAAACTCATAATAAATCCACAAAATCTCAGAAAATTATGAAACTTGAAACCCATCTGTAAAATAATGTTTCTGACCTTATATATAAAATGCAAGCTATTTGGATGTCATTTAATAAGTTTTTCAATCAAAACTTATCATATAATCAATATGAAACAACAAAAATCATCAATATGCAGATATATATATATATATATATATATATATATATATATCCATTTAACAATCAAAACATGGCATTTTATTTTGCAAAATATATTCGGATTTGATCTAGAAACCGAAAACAATAATAGATGAGATGTAATCTATTATTCACCTTAGCTTGTTGTTAAGGAGTTTGAGATTTGCCCTTGAGTTGATTTGATTAAGCTTCCTTCTTTAATTTTTGCTTATCTTCCCCTTGTTTTCTTCTAATGGTTGCCGACCGAGCTTTAGTTTAGTTTTGTTTGTGAACGTGGTAAATGAAAATGGAATGAGGGTTTATGGTATAAGAATATAACCTATTCCTATTTCGCCCTTATCTTATTCCTCTTACCTATTTCATTTTATTACTCTTTGGCTTATAGATTAATTAGGCATGACTACCTTATATTATTCAACTCTCAATCCCTTAACCGTTTACTTTATTTCACTTGATTTATCTAATTAAATGTCCCAAATAATGTTAGTCAAAATTAGGGTCGTTACACTTCTTATGTTTCAATCTTCTATCATTCTCGTCATGTTCCAAGTTTTTGAGTCGTTTCTTCTTCATCTTTTTTTGTTCTTTGGGTCAAATTCTACTTGGTTAAAACTCGATTAATAGTTGGTTAAAGAATTATTTCTTCTATACCCCACTCGAACATCAATCTTAACTCTAACAGATAGAATAATCCTTCTTCGTCGGCTTTTAGTGCTAAGTACAAGACTAAATACTTTATATAAACGAGTAAACACACTGTTTCTTGGAGATTTGGCCAGGCAACTTAGTACTCGGCATACCCATCGTTCGGCCCAACTGGGTCCTTCGGCATCTCTTTGCAACCGTCATTCAGGAACGCTCGGCATCCAGGAGCGCTCGGCCAAAGGCATCGTTCGGCCAAAGACTTCATTTGGCCAAAGGCATCGTTCGGCCAGAGACCTCGTTCGGTCAAGATATCGTTCGGCAAGAGACATCGCTCGGCCAAAGGCATCATTCGGCCCATCAAGACTTCGTTTGGCCAAAGGCATCATTCAGCCAGAGACCTCGTTCGGTCAAGATATCGTGTTCGGTCAAGATATCGTTCGACCAGAGACATCGTTCGGCCAAGGTATCATTCGGCCCATCAAGGACGTTTGCGGTCAAAGATGGCTCGGCATTCTCCCCAGCACGACCGGCTTCGATTGTTACTCGGCCTACTCTTCTCACACAACAAACGCATCGTTCGGCATGAAGAGGATGGTTCGGCAATCGACCGTTCGGCTTGTTTGGTTCGGCATACAGTGACCACTCCATTTGGGCCAAGGTATTCGGCTGCCAGGCCCGCCAGGGAAGTCCTACCCATCTTTGTCTATAAATAGAGAGGCAGGGGCACAGTGAAATGGACATTTTTTCGAGAACACTGGGGAGACTCTGCCGCTTTAAAGACTCATCCTCTCTACTTAGCAATTGTATTCAAGTAGTTGGCAAACAGATTGTATCTGTAATCAATTATCAAGTGAAGCAATAAAGATTAACCTCAAAGTGGACGTAGGCAGTTACGCCGAACCACTATAAATCTGGTGTTCTCGTCTTTGCATTCAATTTAGCATATTGATCTTTGTTTAAATTTACTTTCATCATTTATCTCTCTACACAATCTTTCTCAACGAGGTTAGTGACCAATTTTGGTGCTAACACTTTGGTGCTTTCACTGAGAATCGAATTCTCAGACCTCAAGGATCTGCTTTGAAGCTACTGGATTGAATAAATTCCCCAAAGAAGATCCGATTCATTCGTAGGACGTCCGTTGATTCTACTCAGAGTTCATACCAATAACTCTACAATGTCAAGACCACGTACCAGATTAGCCTCTCATAATGTGGACGCCCACGAGATTGCTAGCGTACAACAAGCAGGGCCTAGCAATCAGCAAGCAATTCTAGGTGCAGGGACTACCGCCCAGAACCAAATGCCGGTTGTCACCAGAATAGAGTTCAACGACTTGATGAGAGAACTCAGGGAAAGCAGGAGACAACTCGGAGAGCAGATGCAAGCCAACGCCAACCTCATGGCAGAACTCACTCAACAACAGCATCAGAATGCTGGGGGCAATCCCGCTCCTTATTCTTCATCCGACAGCTCAACTTCGTCCGATGAACCTCCCAGGCATAGACGTCGTAAGACTGAAACTACGCAGGCAGGTGTTGCTGTCCGAACAGCCGAAGACCGGGACCAAGCAAGAGCTGGAAACTTAGGAGCTGGAGTGCAGGTGGAGGCTGGAGGCCCGGATCATCAAGATGCCAATGATGTCGAACCTCAAGATGCACATTTGGCAGATCGCCAGCAGAGGAGGCATCAGCCTGATCAATCACGTAGGACAGACTCCAACCTTCCACCTTCCATACAAACCCCAGACCTGACGGCCATGATCAGACAATTGATGAAAGAGAATCAAGGCTTATCAAATGACGATTGGGGGGTGTCCAGAAGTCATACTCCGTTCACAGACACTGTTCTGCAGGAAGCGTACCCCAGGAAGTTTAGTATGCCAACTATCCTGGCATATGAAGGAAAGACCGATCCCAGACAGCATGTCATGAGGTACGAATTGATGACGGATTCAGCTAGAGCAAATGATGCAACCAAGTGTATGCAAACTATGAATAGAAGAATTCATACTTTACACACCATTTCCTAACTTATTTTTCTTCTAGAAGCCTTGGACACAACATTTGAGAAGAGTTGGAATAGAATATGAAATATTCACATTAAAATAAAAAACAAATTATACTATTTTAATATAAAATAATTGAGACTCCAATAAATATAAAAATTGATATTTCATTTGGGGGAATTTTAAGGTTTTTAGTTTTATGCTTTTTATGAACAAAATTCCCCAAGGCATACAACAAATCGAAAATTCTACTATACAAATACTAAAATGTGAAAAACTAAAATTTTCTCTCACAAATAATTTGCTTACCTCCTTATGGATTTGATTCATGTCCGCTCCTAACTTCTCCTTCATATCTCTTCTTTTTGGAATATACAACAATTGGATTGTATATAAATTAGATTTAGAATCAGGGATTAAGGAAGAATAGAATTAGAAATCAAATGTTAAAATATCTAAAATCACTTACCTAAAAATTCTAAGTGATTCTGAATCGTAGAGAAGAAGAAGACTAATAGAGTTCCGTTAGCGTTCCAAATAATTTGTGAATAAAAGCGAGTGGGCTAGCCTCTTATTTATAGTGGTTAAACGGCACTAGAACCATCAGATTTAATTTAGTTTTAAAAATTCAGGCCATTCACACCTACCATAGCCACCATACACTAATTCGCGGACTGATCCTCCATTGGCAGCCAACGCTAGCGGTCAATTGCTCTATTTATTTGGAACATATATTTATTGCTCCTTCAATTTTTTTATTTCATACCTATTTTACTTCCTACCATTAACATTTTCATTAACATTAATTCACCCTAACGTTAACTTATTTATTACCATTTTAATTTCAAACTTAAACGTTGTTTTGTTTCTAAACTTCGAATTCCATTCAGATTATTTTAAATTCGAAAACTTCAAATGTAAATAACTTTTTCATTTGAGCTCCGATTATGAAACTTTAAATATAAAATTTGATTAGAAAATCGCCACAAATGCAATAGTGTAACTTTCATGGCCAAATTCCGACTTTAACAAAAATTCCATTTTTAGCTCGATTTTAATTAATTAATTTCTTATTAATATGGGGTGTTAAAGTAGTAATCCACTTGGCTTCTTTTTCTTTGCCTTTACCAACTGACAGTTCATGCACTTTGAGATGAATATTTCGACATCCTTCTTCATCCTTTCCCAATAATAAGTCTAATTCATATCACGATACATATTACTGCTGGGATGTATAGTCAACTTAGGATGGTGGCGCTCTCGTTGCACTTCATCTCGTCATCCATCAACATCGGAAACAAACAATCTTCCATCCTTATAGAGCCAACCATCTCGGTCGAGTCCGTACTGCTTCATATCTTCAGACTCTACGCCTTCTTCTATTTTTTCCATTATCTCAGTTAGTCTAGCATCTCGCTCTGACTAGTACCGATCCACTCAATAAAGGTGGGTCTGATAGTCAAACTCGCCAATATCTCTGGCTCTAACTCGCAATGAGGTCTGAAGTCATAGCCTTTAATATACTCCAACTGCTTCCACTCTAGGAACATCGCTCCTAAACTGGCATGTCTTCGACTTAAAGCATCGCAACTGCATTTCCTTTACCGGTTGTATATGAAATGTCAAAGTTATAGAAGGCCAAGAATTCCAACCATTATTGCTAGTGAAGTAAAAGATCCTTCCAGGAGAAAAAGTATTTCAACATCTTATGGTCGGCGAATAGCTCAAACCTCTTTCCTAATAGATAATGCCTCAAAATCTTCAAAGCAAACACTACCACCACCAACTCCAAATCATGAGTCGGATACTTCTTCTCGTGCGGTTTTAGCCGTCGACTAGCATAGGTGACAACTTTTCCCCTCTACATCAACACCATACCTAGTCCAATACCACATGCATCTGTATATACTATCAGCTCCTCATTCCTACTCGGAATAGTCAACACTTGTACACTTGTCAACCTATCTTTCAGGCTTACAAACGCATGCTCATACTTTGCGTCCCAAAGAAAGGTCTGATTCTTCCTTATCAAATTGGTCGACGGCTCTGCAACCTACGAGGAGTCCTTGATAAACCATCTATAATATCCCGCCAATCATAGAAAGCTTCTTACATCGGTAGCATTGCTGGGTTAGTTCCAATCCTGAACTGCTGCCACCTTGGCATGATCTACTACGATGCCCTGCTCAGAGATAATATGACCTAAAAATCTCAATTCCCTCCTCCATAAGTGAAACTTTGAAAAAGTGACACTAAGATGAGGATGATTTAATTTAAAAAGTGGACGGTTGAAAAAGTAAAATATTTAATCAAACAACAAACTTTAGCGGTGTTTGTTAAAAAGGTATTTTATTAAAAATGTGTTTTATTTGAAGTTTTTAACCGAGAAGTATAAAACTAGACTAAGATGGGGTATAAAATGATGGGGTAAGATGAGTTTTAAGTTTTCCCGACACCCATTGTGATGTTACCCTTATGCTTGTTGTGTGTAATTTTCCCTAATGAGATGTAGGGATGTCTAGTTATTCCCTTTGCTAAAGGGAGTTGGGATATGAAGAAGGGACTGTCCGTTTCAATATTTAGGATAATTATCTTGTTGGTTGCATTTGTTTACTTTGATTGAATTGTTTGTATTGCATTTTTTGTTTGTAAATTAATTACAATGAAGAAAATTTAGCTGCTTATTTATCCATGTTAGTTTAAGTATGTTTTTCTCATTTGAATTAATCTCTTAAGTTTGTATCATGTTGTTGATAGTATGTTTTACTACGATTTGTTTTAATTATCATTTGCTAAATGTTTATTTAATTAATCAATATCATGCTTGTAAGAATTATTTTCTTCATTGCATTATATTGTTAATTATTTACGATACTGGTTGATTTTTAATTATTTATTTGCTTTTTTGTTTTCTTGATGCTCACCTATTAATTCATCTCATGCTTGTCTAAATTAATCTCTTTTGCTTGTATTGGTTGTTGTTTGTCTATTGTTAAAATTATTTGTTTGTTAGATTATCATTTGTTTTGATTGGTTTTTATTTGTTTAGTTATTTACTTATTCAGTTGGTTGGTTGTTGCTTGACATATTGTAATTGTATATACCTTGTTTGACTAAGAAATTTGAAGAGGTTTCATGAAGATGAATAATAGTGGTTAGGGGATTTTACTGACTAAAAGCTTGATGAATACCATTGAGGAATCAAGGATAGGCGGGAAGTCCATGATATGAAAATTTTAAAATATGCAATTTAAAATCTATTTTTGGCTTCCACGGATATTTTAAAAACAAAGAGTTTTTATTTCAAATATAAAATGATGTTTTCCCAAAATATTATTTTAATTGGTTCAAAAAGATGGTAAGCTTTTTGAGAAATCATTTTATAAATTGATGGTGTACTTTAAAAATGTGATATCTTTTGTTCTAAAGGGAGATGGAAGCCTTGATTTGGAAATAAAAATGTTTTAGTAAATGTTTTGCTTTTAAGGTGTATTGGAACTCTCCTTGCTAGTAGGTCCCTCTTTTGTATGTTGAGTGAGTAATCCCAGTCATTAGATGGAGAAATCATTATGGAAAATGGAACGAGGATGAGTTTAAGGAAGGGAGCCCGTGAATAGAACGAGGAAGGGTTCTACTAATGGAATAAGGACAATTAGAGATATTCTGAAAAAGACAGCTCAATGTTGAAGGGAGTCGTTAAGATGATTATCCACAAAGGTGGGTTCTAGGAACGGAGACCCATGGATATAATGTTGAATGGTTCTATCGTGGAAAGAAAGGAACGTGGAATGGTTCCTTGAGGTTGAATGGAAACTTGATGGAGCAAGAAAAGAGATCGGATATGCATGCTAAGGGATCGTTGATATTAGGAGCGTTTTCTGATATACTCATAAGTAGGGGTATTATGAGGAAACCCATTGGGTACTTGGAATGGCTACCCCAGATGTAATAACCTGCACCCCAGTGGGCCTGAATTTTTTCTAGACTGAAAATCCAAGTCCACTAAAATGCGGATCGTTGGTTTGGTATCCTACAAGTAAACAAATTCATATCAGAGCACTATCATTACTGACCAAGGTTGATACTTCTGAGATTAAGTGTCCTTATCAGTGCCGAGCATGCATAAGGAAACCTGTCCTTCGACTGTTTCTGCCTTGCACTAGTTCTTGTCGCTGTAAAGCTATCATGTGGGTTGTAACGAGGAGGAGGAGTCAGAACAACGTTTTGGTGATTGGTAAATTATACACTTTATACATCACACAAATTTATGTCGATTGCCTTCCATCACATGTTATGTTTTTTTATTTTACTTAGTCGTCTCGACTCCACGTATACATATGATACACCCCATCTACTGGAAGTAGACCATAACTACATACGTATATATATAAATATATAAGTACCAAGTCCCACTTTGGACTAAGATACTGTCTTCGCTAGTATCTATAACCAGGCACCTCATCAAGATCCATCATCAATGCAATATCATGTCCGTATGAACTACTTCTTATATTATGACTACAAGTACTCCAACTATGCATTAGGGCGGGGAACTCGAAATGTCGACTCGCTAGTGCATCTCATCGTCATTATCCGTGCCTACATCTTAATGGTAGTGTATGCCTCATACGTAACTTCTGTAGTGCTTAACAACAGCGTCATAATGGCTTAGCCATATTCTATCTTGCGTTGGGGATTTACTAGCTACTTCCTATTATAGACTCAACTCAATGGACTATAGAAGACTCAGCTCCTCAGACTACCCCATTTGTTTTTGAAGGACCTCTATAAAAGTGTTAACTAGCCTTGCCCCCTAATAAACAAACTAGCAAACAACTATGGCGGTGCATGCCTAACGTGACCTACACTAGTTGGAGGTGTAGCCTATTATGTGTAACCCCTGTCTTTCCCGTTTTGACCATTTAGGATCGATAACGTACTCAACCTATGTATAGCTCCTACTCCCTAATTTGGTACCACATACTGACATAACGTTGAGCCTTGCTCACCGTCCTATTTAGATTGCCTAATGCAATCAAGGACATACCCCTACTAAAAAGTTGAAGCAGACCCTACTGGGGTATTCCTTCACCTATACACAAGCGTATATAACTCAACTGGTCCTATAGTTGGATATGTCCCACATCAGTATAATGCAACACAACTACTGGTGGCACCTTGCGGTGGGCAGACTTCTATTGTGTTAATGCTACTGACCTCACATTCTAACCTATACTTATAACTGTGTCATTCTTATTCACTAAATTATTTACTAATTTTTAATAATTCACATCCATCATAAATGCATACTTGAGGCTACGTGTGTGTGTGTATTGTGCATCTACCATTCACTGTTAATAATATTGTGCCTCTACCATTCACTGTTAATAATAGTTCTCTACTTCTTTATGTGTTTACATCTTATTTAATTTGAGTTAATTTACCACTTTTTCTAAAGATTTAAATACCTTCTCTTATTTACTTTTCCTTTTTCCCCACTATTTTACTTCTAATTCTGTTCCTTTTTAACTTTTAATTGTATACTTATTTTGGAGGACTATATATATCCTTTTTATTTTAAGTTATGACTTGTCTACTTTTCACTTCTTTTATTACAATTCTGTTTTATTTATATTACGCATATTATAACGATCAGTATTCTACGTATCGGAGGATCGAATGACCGTAGAATATTAATATTATTTTCATATGAGGTCGTATAATTCTAAAATTATGGAAAATGACTTTTAAAGTCATTTTCCACATATATGATTTTTGTCGAATTTCTATGTGACCATTTTGACCTTGAGAATCTTGTACGACCTATAACTTTTGGGAGTCGAATTTGGGTGTGAAACAATTTCCATTAGATCAAGATAATGGTTTCTCTTTCCGTAGAGTAGTTATAATAGGAAATCAGATGTATCATTAGGGAGATACAGCTGTTTGAAGTTTCACTCGATTTTAGACAGCTTAATGGGTAATTAGTATGTTAATGGGTAGGCTCAAAGCCCATTCTGGGATTAGCATGGGGTTAGGGCTGATGAGACTCTCTTCCATCATTCCACTCTTCCCAAAAAATGATAAACCCTCCATTAACAATCTCTTGCCTAAAAAGTCACCCTAATCCTTACTTTGATTAGCCTAAATGCGTCAATAGAAGGAGAATAGCAAGGTTTGCACTATGGATTGAACATCCGCTATTGTAGATCACCTTGGAGCTGCTGTTCACTTTGGATTCATGCATCTTTGGGCTTGGATTACTTAGGAGTTTGGTGAGTGGTTTTAAGCCTCTACTAATTGATTAGCCATTATTAAACGTTTAGTGATGTTTTAAAATAATCTTCAAACTCTAAAATATGTTTTAAACCCTTTTAAACAACATATGTAAATTTCAAGTAATTTGAATAAGTTTTGCACATTCGTGTCCTTATGGATCTCCTTTGTTCTTATGAATACTACCCTTAAACTTAGGCTTTGTTTTGATATGTATGGATGTATGCTTGTTAGGATAGACTGTATGTAATGATTGCTTAAATGTATGTTGGTTGAATGGTTGAAAACGTCGATCGAATGGTGTTTTATCTTTAAAAACAAGTTAGGAATCAGTATGTAAGGATCGGTACCGATCCATAAATATTGACCCAAATCATGTACGATTGATATTGGGTGATAAGGAAGGACCCCCTAAAGCTATGTTTTCAAGTCGTTTGAAGTTCATATGCTCAGCTATGGGCAAAAGAAGATGGTTTGATGTTTTGGGATCATTGTGGAGTGTGCTCCGAGCCAACACGCCAAAAACTTCGAGCTTCACTTAGGGCTTTCTTAGATCAGTGAAGGCAAGAGAAAACGAGTTAAGTCATGGATCAGTATTTAATTACTTCGAGGTGTGCTTTGGGCCAACAAGGCAGAAACTTCGTGCTTGAACTAGGGCATTCTCTGATTGGTGGAGGCTTGGGAAAAATGAGCTAAGTTATGGATCGATACCGATCCTTGCTCATGGATCGGTACCGAACTATAAAATCCAATCAACTTGGGGCGTGCTTTAGGCATTTTCTGAAATTACTCAAGCATGACTTCGGGCTGAGGTTTTCTTAAGGCCGAACCTAGATTCTCGAGCTCTAGTTTGGGACAGAACCTAGGCAAAATTTAAGTTGAGTTTTTCAGTGACTTTTTAACGATTTTTTATGACGATAACTCATGACACGACGATGTTGATTCTGTGATGTGAAGTAATGGTTTTGACGATGGATAGTTGTACTTAGAGATGCAGAGTAGAGGACTATTAGTCGTATTAAGGGAACCGTTGGATGATGGCTACATGACGTACGATGGTATTCAATGATTGATGATGACTGTAGAGAATCGTCCCAACCATGGTGACTTTGTGATGGGAGTCATGAGATCAGTTCCAAGATACGTTCTCCTACAGACGACGTGTGCAAAGGGATCGTTGGCACTCGAGGGTTCATAAGGTACTCGTGAGGTGGGGGTATACTGAGAATGCAGTGGTTCCTGGAGCGTGATGGCTCCTTATTCTAAATACGACGTTTGTTTACCCTGGACTGATGTGATGGTTAGTTTATTTCTTGCCCAATTGAGTAGCATGGATTTGAGTACCAAAGAACCAGGATGCGGGCTATCATGATGGATAGTCTAGTCTTTGACCGTGATGGGTCAGCAAGTGATTATACATTAATTGAGTGAGTGAATATGAGGATGGATGATGGATGTTATGTTATTTGATTGTTTATCACCCTAGGAATGTCACCTGATGCCGATATATTGATGTATGCATTGAACACCCCTTAGTATTTTAACATGTAGTAAACCTATGATGACTATATGGTAGAGTAGCGTATATTTTGTATATGTGCAAACTTTGTGGATGTAGGGACATGTCATGTATGTTCCTTCATACCATTTGTCCTATTTTGGTGGTATATTATTATTTAGAGATTTACAACTGCTCACACCAGACTGTTGTCTAATCCAGGGTTTTATGCTTTGCTTCCTATTACACTGGTACTCTTAAATGAGTGGATTATGGATATACCAGGTCTAGTGAGTACATGGAGTTGGACAGGTGGTGAGCAGGAGGCTATACTCTCGTATTACTACACTTACTTATTTGCTATTCCACTGCATAGCACTATGGAGCTTGCTAGTGCCTTGATTACATAGAGATAGTTATTGGTGAGTTATTACCTGATGTATGGATTTATTTCCTATGTTGTATACTATATGGATCTATGCACTCTGATTCTATGATTCATTCAGT
Source organism: Allium fistulosum (assembly GCA_030737815.1). Classification (NCBI taxonomy): domain Eukaryota; kingdom Viridiplantae; phylum Streptophyta; class Magnoliopsida; order Asparagales; family Amaryllidaceae; genus Allium; species Allium fistulosum. Next base: position 1,183,857,606 of record CM060902.1, read on the forward strand.
TATTTATTATCTCACCTATTTTATATCTGAGGTGTTTATTATTATATTTTTTCGATGCGCTATGAGTTATACAACATGTTCTATGTTGTTTTATTTAGTTTACAACCTTTGACGGTCGTCTTGAATTGACCACGTGCTGCTACAACGCACAATACCGGTACATTAGGTGCCGGTGGTATAGCACGGTCGTCACATTTGGTATTAGAGCATCGGTTGCGTTGTATAACCTGTCCAGTAGAGATAGGATAGGAGTTCTCACCCTAGACTGGATCGATATTGTATACATACGAGAGTGCATACTTGTTATATATTTTTGTTTCAAAACTAAATAGTAGTATATAACCCGCACTGCACGCACGAGTACTACCTAAAAAGAATTCCCTATAGAGAGACCGATTTCCCTTATTACGGATTAAAGGATGAGTCGTCAAACAAGGAATGCTGCTAGGAACTCCATCTCTAGGGTCACAGAAGGAGTTGGCTCGGGAGTTGCTAATCCCAATCTACAAACGATATTCAATACCATAATGCAGAACATGCTATAGAATGCTCAAATTGCCACTCCAAATGTTGCTGTTGATGTTGGTGCTCCAGTGAAGGCGCCTAAAGTCGATTTTACTAACCTGAATAAAGACTTTGCTAGTCTTAGTGGCAAACCGTTCCAAGGAACAAAGTCGACAATGGAAGTGTAGTATTGGCTTGACACCTATGAGAGAATGTTCGATGAATTATAGTTGAATGAAGCTATGATGAGGCGATTGGCTTCCCAACACCTTCAAGGGCGAGCCACGAACTGATGGAATGTTGTGAAGGTTGCTACTCCCGAGGACTAGTTCACATATGAACAGTCCAAAGCTAGATTCAAAGAGAAGTTTATACTGGTAGCTCAAAAGTTGGTCTTATTTCATAATTTCATGAATCTGAAGCAAGGAGATATGACTGTCTTCGAATATGTAGCTGAGTTCGATGCTTAGTCAAAATATGGGATGTCCTTTAATGAAACTCCATCAAATAAGAATGAGAAGTTCATCATTGGCTTGGATGATTACTTAGGAGAGAAGCTCGTAGGCCACATTGATGAGACTTTCGAGATGCTAGTCGAAAATACCTTGAGACGTGAGAGTCTTTATCTGAAGCCAAGGGCTATTGTTCCCAAAGAAGAGCCAAAGCTGCAAGTGGGCAGAGGAGGCAAGAAAAAGTGGAACAATAAAAGGAAGTAGTTTCGGAACAAAGGCGGCCAAAAGAAGAGTAAGACCTCACTTATTGTTACAACTGTGGTGACAAAGACCATTATAGTAGAGACTGCAAAGCTGAGGGAAAAAAGGCTATAACAAGCTTGGGGAAATTCAGAAGGACTATCCAAAGCCATTAAAGAAGAAGCAGGCGGTGAAAGCATATGCTATTAATGTCGTTCCAACTTCGTTGAATGCTCCGTCAACGAAAGTGAAGGGGAAAGGCATCGTTATTCAAGGTATGCTTTCCATTTATGATGTTCCAATACTGGTTTTGTTTGATACCATGACTTCACATTCCTTTATATTTAGTGACCTAGTAGATAAATTGGAATTGAGACCCAAAATTGTTGGCCGACCTTTGACTGTGATGAACCCTGTTGGAGGCTCCACTAACCTATGTATGGTTTGTCATTATTTGGTCTTATCGAGTCACTGATGCTCTTTGGATTGTGATTGATTTGGTTTTGGGTTTCATTGAGTTCGGTTTTATTTTAGGGATGGACTGGATTCATAGATACGAAGTGATGGTGGATTGTGAGAAATCGTTGGTGATGAAATGGGTAGATGATGGGTGGACGATAGTGTTAGGGTGCCTATCAGATGATGATGTGATAGTCAATTTTCTATATTCGCTCAATGCCCCCACTTAATGAGTTGCCATTAGAGCCTATTGCTAAGGAGTGTCCATAAGTATTTGAGGAGGTGACCGGACTTCCGCAACATAGAGAAATCGAGTTTTGTATTGATTTAGTTAAAGATGCCAGACCGATATTGATGTCGTTGAGGAGGATGGCACCTAGAGAGAAGAGAGAGGTTGAGGTGCAGGTGAATGATCTTTTATAAAAAAGGTTCATTCAAAGGAGTATTTCTGAGTGGGAAGCGCCTATAGTATTTGCTAAGAAGGCGGATGGTTCCCTTACATTGTATGTTAACTACCGTGAGCTGAATAAAGTGACGAAGAAGAACGAGTATCCATTTCTATGTATTGATGACTTGTTCGATCATTTTCATGGTGCTAGAGTATTTTATCAGTTGGATCTTACGACAAAATTTCACCAATTGAGAGTAGTGAAGGAGAATGTGCTGATTACAACATTTCGTATGCCTCAGGCTTCTATGAGTGGTTGGTTATACCGTACGGGCTAATCAATGTGCATGCATACTTTATTGATCTCATGAACCATGTTTTTAGGGGTCAGTTAAATAAATTTGTGATTATATTTGTCGATGATATTCTTGTCTACTCATGGACAAAGGAGGAACACAAGACACATTTGAGGATCGTGCTAGAGGAGTTGAGAAAGCCCCAACTGAAAGCAAAGTTTTCGAAGTGTCGCTCTTGGAGGAGGGAAGTGAGACTCTTAGGTTATGTTGTTTCTAAATAGGGCTTTACTGTAGATCTTGCAAAAGTCATAGCAGTCCAAGGTTGGACTAAACCCAAAAATGCTACAGATATGAGAAGTTTGTTGGGGTTAACTAGATATTATAGATGCTTCATCCAAGACTTCTCTAAAGTAGCCGCACTGTTGGCTCACTTGATGAAAAAGAATAAGACTTTTACTAAGGAGTGAGATGTGATAGGCATTCGTGGGTCTGAAGGAAAAGTTGACGAGTGCACCATTATTGACCATTCCGAGAGGGAATGAAGAGATGACAGTATACACTGATGCATGTGGTATTGGATTGAGTGCGGTATTAATGTAGAGAGGCAAAGTTGTTGCATATGCTTCTTGATAACTGAAACTACATAAGAAGAAATACCCACCCATGATTTAGAGTTAGCGGCAATTGTGTTTATACTGAAGATTTGGTGGAACTAACTTTTAGGAGAGAGGTTCGAGCTGTTAACCGACCATAATTCATTGAAGTACCTCTTTTCATAGAAGGATCTTAACCTTCGTCAGTAGCGATGGTTAGATTTCCTGGCCTCCTATGACTTTGATATTACAGATACACCATGTAAAGGTAATGTAGTTGTTGATGCCTTGAGTAGGAGACATGCCAGTTTGGGAGCTATGTTCCTAGAGTGGACGCAGTTAGAATATATTGCTGGTAATGACTTCCGACCGAGATGCGAGCTAGAGCTAGAGATCTTGGCAAGCTTGACTATCAGGCCTACTCAGATTGAGTGGATTGGCACTAGTTAGAGACGCAATGCCGATTAGCCGAGACCATTGCTAGAATTGAAGCTGGAGTATTGTCTGAAGATATGAGATAGTACAGACTTGACCGAGATTGGTTGGCTCCGTAAAGATGGGAGATTGTTTATTGTTGATGTCGATGGGTTGAGGGATGACGTGCTACGAGAATGTCATCATTCAATTTTGATTATTCATCCCAATGGTAATAAGATGTACCATGATATGAGGCAGACCTTTTATTGGGAAGGGATGAAGAAAGATGTGGGGGAATTCATATCAAAATGCATGAACTGCCAGTTGGTTAAGGTAGAACAGAAGAAGCCTAGTGGTTTGATGCAACCGCTAGAAGTTCCCGAGTGGAAATATGAACAAATATCGATGGATTTCATTGGTGGACTATCGAAGAATTGAGTAGGGTATGATAGCATTTGGGTCATAGTCGATCGATTGACCAAGAATTCCAGATATATGCCCGTCAAGTCAAGTAGAATGGCAGCTAAACTGGCCGGACTATATGCAAAATGGATAGTACGATTCCATGGTATGCCGAAGAGAGAGTGACCGGGACCCGTTGTTCACTATTGGGTTTTAGAAGAGCTTACAGGAGGCATTAGGGACAAAGCTGCACCTCAGCATAGCTTATCACCCTCAAACTGATGTCTAAATTGTAAGAGTGAATCGTATCTTAGAGGATTTCTTGCGGGCTTGTATACTCGACTTTGGAGGCTCACCGGATGATCACTTACATCTTGTTAAATTCGTAAACAACAACAATTATCAGTCTAGCATCGATATGGCACCATTCAAGGCATTGTATAGTCAATCGTGCAACGCTCCTTCGTGCTGGTGGGAAGAGGGCGAGAAACTAATACTTGAGCCAAATATGATTAGAGAAACTTTGAAGAAGATCAAGATCATTCGATAATGAATGAAAGCTGCCCAAGATAGACAGAAAAGTTATGCTGATAAGAGACGTCGAGATCTAGCGTTCTCCGTCGGTGGCATGATATTTGTCCAGATCTCCCTGTTGAAGAAAGTAATTCGGTTCGGTAGTAAAAGGAAGTTGGCATTGAGATTTGTTGGTCCTTTTTCGATACTAGAGAGGATTGGGAACCTTGCTTACAGAGTCGACTTACCTCAATGAATGGAGGGAGTGCACAATGTATTCTATTTTCCCACTTGCAGAAGTTTATGCATTACTTAGGCGTAACTATCACACTGGATCAACTAGATGATATCAAAATTGAACAAGTGGCTTCAAGACCTCATAGGCCTATTTGTATCATCGGACGTGATATAAAGCAGCTTAGGAGGAAGATGGTAAAGTTGGTGAAATTTTCGTCGAGGGAAAGCAAAGGCGATTGCACTTGGAAGACCAAGGAGTGCGTGTGGACAGCTTATGCAGAGCTCTTTACTTGGTGAGACTTCTTATTTATCGCTTTTACTTTGACTTATGATATTATGAAGTGTATACTTTAGTATAGTATCCTACATGCTAGGTAAGCGTAGATGTTTTCTTTTCCATTTGTTGCATTGTATGCATGTTTGATTGTGATGGTTGCCTATGATTGTATGTCGTTGTTAGGAACGCAGGATGATCTTGTTAGTTTTTTGCTTGGGACTTCGGGGGCGAAATTCCTAAAGGGTGGAAGAATGTAACAACCCATATTCTGTGTATCAAAGGATCGAAGGATCGTAGAATATTAATATTATTTTCATATGAGGCCATATGATTCTAAAAGTTTGAAAAATGACTCTTAGGGACATTATTCACATCTATGATTTTTGTCGGATTTCCATGTGACCATTATAACCCTGAGAATCTCGTACGGCATATAATTTTTTATAGGAGCTGAATTAGGGTCTAAAACCACTTCCATCAGATCGGGATTATTGTTTCTCTTTCCATGGAGTGGTTATAATGGGAAATCAGACATATCGTTAGGGAGATACAGCTATCTAAAGTGCCAGTTGATTTTAGACAGCTTAATGAGTAATTAGCAGTTAATGGGTGGGCCCAAAGCCTTTCCGGGATCAGCATGGGGTTAGGGCTGATGGGACTCTCTTTCATCATTTCACTCTTTCCAAAAATAGAGAGAAACCCTCCAGTAACAATCTCTTACCCAAAAAGTCACCCTAATCCTTACTTTAATTAGCCTAAACACATTATTAGAAGGAGATTAGTGAGATTTGCACTTTGGATTGAAGATTTGGTGCTGGAGATCACCTTGGAGCTGCTGTTCACTTTTGGATTCATGCATCTTTGGGCTTGGATGGCTTAAGACTTTGGTGAGTATTTTTAAGCCTCTACTCACAAATTAGTCATTATTAGACGTTTAATGATGTTTTGAAATGATCTTCAAACTCCAAAATACGTTTTAAACCATTTTAAACAACATATGTAAATTCCAAGTGATTTGGATAAGTTTTGCAAATTCGTATTCTTATGGATCTCCTTTGTTCTTTTGAATATTGCCCTTAGACTTAGGCTTTGCTTTGATATGTATGGATGTATGCTTATTAGGATAGACTATATGTAATGATCGCTTGAATGCATATTGGTTGAATGGTTGAAAATGTCGAATGATTAGCGATTTTGCTCTAGAAATAAGTTAGGCATCTGTATGTAGGGATTGGTATCGATCCATAAATATTGACCAAAATCATATGCGATCAATATAGGGTAAGAAGGAAAGAAACCCTAAAGCTACATTTCAAATTTCACTTCATTTTGAGTTCGTATGCTTGAGCTATGAGCAAAAGAAGATGGTTTAGTGGTTAGGAATCAATGTAGGGTGTGCTTCGGCCAACATGGCAAAAACTTCAGGCTTGACTTAAGGCATTCTCAGATCGGTGAAGGCAAGAGAAAACGAGTTATGTCGTGGACCAGTATTGAATTGCTTCGAGGCGTGCTTTGGGCCAACAAGGCAAAAACTTCGGGCTTGACTTGGGGCATTCTCAGATCAGTGGAGGCAAGGGAAAAATGAGCTAAGTTATGGGTCAGTATCGATCCATGCTCATAGATCAATACCGAACCATGAAATCCAATCAACTCCGGGAGTGCATTGGGCATTTTCTGAAATTACTCGGGCATGACTTCGGGCCAAACCTAGAGATTCTTGGGCTTTGGTTTGGGCCAAAACCTAGGAAAATTCCAAGTTGAGTTTTTCGATAACTTTTTTGACGATTTTCAATGATGACTCATGATAAGACAATGATGATTCTGTAATGTGTAGTGATGGTTTCGACGATGGATAACTTTACTTCGAGATGCAGAGTAGAGGATTATGAGTTGTGTCAAGGGAACTGTTGGATGATGGCTATGGGACGTACGATGGTATTCTACAATTGATGATGACTGTAGAGAATCATCACAACTGTGGTGACTTCATGATCGGTGTCATGAGATCAGTTCCAGGATGTGCTTTGCTATAGGCGACATGTGCAAAGGGATCTTTGACACTCGAGAGTTCGTAAGGTACTCGTGAGGTGGGGGTATACTAGGAACGTGATGGTTCTTGAAGCGTGATGGCTCATTATTCTAGATATGACATTTGTTTACCCCAGACCGACGTGATTGCTTGTATATTTCCTAGCCGATTGAGTGGCATGGATTTGAGTACTGAAGAACCAGGATGTGGGCTACCATGATGGATATTCTAGTCTTTGACCGTGATGGGTTGGTGAATGATTATATATCTAACACACTGAGTGAGTGAATGTGAGAATGGATGATGAATGTTATGCTATTTGATTGTTTATCACCCTAGGAATGTCACGTGATGCCGAAATATTTGATGTATGCATTTGGACACCCCTTAGTACTTTGATGTGTAGTACACCCATGATGACTATGACATGGAGTAGCATATATTTTGTATATATGCTGGCTCTATGGATGCAGGGATATATCAAGTATGATCCTTTAAACCATTTGTCCTATTTTAGTGATATATTAGTATTTAGAGATTTACTCACACAAGACTATTGTTTGACCTAGAGTTTTATGCTTTGCTTCTTATTGCTCTAGGTACTCTTAAATGAGTAGAATTGGGATATCAGGTCTAACGAGCACGTGGATTAGGACAGGTGGTAAGCAGAAGGCTATACTCTCGTATTACTTCACTTACTTATTTTCTATTCCACTGCACAACACTATGGAGCTGGGTAGTTCCTTTATTACTTAGAGACAGTTATTTGTGAGTTATTATTTGATGTATGACTCTATTTCCTATGTTGTATACTATATGGATCTGCGCACACTGATTCTGTGATTCATTTAGTTATTTACTATCTTGCCTGTTTTATATCAGAGGTGTTTATTATTATATTTTATTCGATGCGCTGTGAGATATACGACATGTTCTGTGTTGTTTTATTTACTTTACAACCCTTGACGGTTGTCTTGCATTGGCCGGACATCGCTACAATGCACTATATTGGTACATCAGGTGCCGGTGGTGTTGGACGGTCTTCATACATATTCTTAGATCGTTTTTTATTTTCACATTAATACTCTTTAAATCATTCGTAAGGAAATTCTGCATTTTAATGTAACAGAATTACATTTCTCCCAAATGGAAGGGTTAACACTATAAATTTCTATATCTTACCCAAATAGGGGAATTTAAGCTACGTTAGGAATTACAAGAAATATTTTCATAGTCATTGAAATAGATAGTACAAAATATGGTAAATATCCATATTTTATACATCTCTTTCTTTTTAGGTTTATTCCTTGTTCTTTCAACTGCTACACTTTTATTTCAAAAACTAAAACTTGATAATCTATAAAAAATCATATTACAATAGGCTATATAACTCAATAAATTAAAATACTAATTAAATCCCTACAATTTACTGTGGTAACTCAATCTGCATTTTTACTTGCATAAGTCATTTTAAATTTACAAATATGAAATCATCACATATATTATAGTTTTGAGGACTACTACTAGTATATACTAAATTCAGGGATTATTAATACCTAATATATTCCAGATTACATCATGCAATATACAATTCAAGTTACCAATAACGGAATATGTAGGCATGGTTTATAATTTTATTTTACGTATAAAAATTTAGCCTATAACTCCAATTTACATTTCAGGCATACATGAATAGATTTACAATGATATAAATCTAATATTATATAAAAATATATAATTTCCCACTCACCTTTTTAGCTTTCTAAATCTCCCGATCTAATCCCTATTATTCCAGTTTGACTCCCTTTTCTCTCTATTTGGATATATACACTACAAGCATACACAGATTTGTCAGAGATCTAGATTCGAAAAGAGATTTGGATTTGATTTACAGTTTAGATCTGAATTTACAATTTAACTTGGCTTTGGCAATTTGATTTGACCCTATTCTCTTTCTCAATCATCTTCTACGATTCTCCAATTGTGTATATACATAAACAATAACTATTTTTTTAAGAATTTAGAATTTGGAGGAGAAGAAAAAATGGCAGAGCTCCGACTTCGCTCCAAAAATCAGAAATCTAAGTCCACCAAAGTACAAATCGTTGGTTTGGTATCCTACAAATAAAAAAATGCATATAAGAGAACTATCGACATAAACTCACAACGGAATAGTAAAGTATAATATAACATATGGTTACTGACCAAGGTTGATAGTTCTGAGATTAAGTGTCCTTGTTAGTGCCGAGCATGCATAAGGAAACCTACCCTTCCACTATTCACGCCTTGTACCAATTCATGTCCCTCTAAAGCTATCCTATTGGTTGTAATGAGGAGGGGGGGATAGAGCAACATTTTGGTGATTGGTAAATTATACACTTTATATATAACACTAGTTAATGTCGATTGCCTTCCATCACTTGTCAGGTCATTTTATTTTACTCAGTCGTCTCGACTCCACGTACGCGTACGTTATGCTACATCTACTCAAAGTAGACCATAACCACATATATATATATATATATATAAATGTATATGTGCCGCGGTCCCTCTTTGGACTCAGATATTATCCCCACTAGTATCCATAACCCAACACCTTGAACTTGACTTCATGGGTGAAGGTGCATTCATGGCCAGCTCTTCGGGCCCAACTGGCAGCATCCCCGCGGACGCTCAAACTATTCTTGAAGAAGAGATAATAGCGGAGATTAATGTTGAGATGGAAGCAGCCGCACAGGCCAGTGGTATCAGAGGTGGCATGGCAGGTCCTGGTCCAGCTCCTCTGCGAACGATTTCTCCTGGCGGCACAATTGTTTATACCGGCGTGCCTCCCTCATCTTCCAATGTCGAAAGTGTTCCTATTCCTCTGACTCCGTATTCATAAAGTATTCCAATTCCCGTGAGTTTGGAGGAAGAGATTACCATAATTCCTATGGTTGGAGAACAACCACCAAAAGGCAAAGGCTCGAAGTGGCATCCGAGCAGTAGCTCTAGTGGGTTGACGCCAGGGAGGAAGAAGAAGAAACCGAGGGAGTAGATGTATCTTCTTGCTCCCTTTTTTGGTAGATAGATAGGAATTTCTTTTTTGCTTCCTGTAGTCCGTGTATAGATGCAAGTTCAGCCCCTACTAGTAAGATTTCTCGGAACGATTTTTGTACTTATCCTTTGTAACGCCCCACTCTGAGACCAACTGTAACAAAGAGTATTACGGGAGTAATACTGTCTGTTAAAGCGGAGAATAGAGTATAGTGGAAGCGACCATTTGTAATCAAGCTATAACTATCTACTGAATACGTCGAAAGGATGGTATCTATATATATTTTTTTTCAAGTGGTTCGACGTATTCAATAAATATTTATAACGAAATTACAATGGCTAAAGACCTATCAGGACAAAGCATAATAACATAATAAAATAGCATCACAGAACAGTATCACATAACAACACAGAGTCTCAGAACAATACATCGTCAATACAGATCCAAATACTATAAGTGGGTACAAAGCCACTGCCCACACATGTGAGTCAAAAATATGTACATATCAAAGTCTGAATAATAACAGAGTAGCGGAATAGTGGACAAATAAAAGCGCTATCTATCAGCATAGCAGATAATGTCCAAGCGGAAGCACAGAAGCTAAGTCCAGAGACCTAACCTGAAACAACTCGGTCTGACCCGAGCTAAAACACTTGGGTCAGGCTATCTAAACAATCAGTAATAACTAAGATATATAATAATGCGGTACATAAATAAAACAGTACTTTTCCTAAGAGAAGAGTATTTTGAACCACATGAATATAATGACGGTCCCTAATCATCAATCAACAGTAAAAATCTCCAAAGAGAATATCAGCACCAAAGTGTTGAATAAATAAAATCGCCTCATATCATCGGCGTAGCCAAAGCAATATAAAGTTGCCCATATGCAATAATCCCAAGAGTGACCAGAGTCTGTAATCAATGCCCAAGCAAAGATCAATGCTCCAAAGAGCAATAGGGATATACTGAAAAGTCAATGAAATCAAACACTGAAAAGCAGTGTCCAGAGACACTGTGGATCCACAAGGTAATCGCACTTACATCGTATGGTTCCATAAAACCAACACCAAATGGCGGTACTCGAATGGATATAAAAATCATCAGATAATACAAGTATAGCACGTGCACCGACCGTAGTCGTTATTGCCAAGTACTGTAGAGTTGTGATCGATCACTCGCACAGATGCGGAACGCGTGAGACGGCGAGATCCTTCCCAGAAGGATAAAGGCCCAGAGGCACATGCCGAAAAAAGAAACTGCTCCATAGAACAGGTGTCCAGAGACGGTTGCCCAGAGGCATGGTGACCCAGAGGTCCAGTACTGGCTGCCCAGAGGCTAATGTGTCACAAACTTCTTGGAGAGGAACCCGTAAAGTGTTAACAATGAGTCCCATATCCCACGTTCGCACTAAACGGTTTACTAACCAATAGCAAGCTCACACTCCAAACAATAAAAAGTCCACCTCGTATCATCGATAAACTAGACCCAAAGGTCAAAACGATCAATCAAATAGGTCGGGGATTAACCGGAAAAAAAATACACACGGTTCCATAGGCCGGAGATTTCCTAACCGTTTAAGCACCTTTACACTTCGCTCGACGTGCTAAAAAGTGAGTGTGAGATTTTTATTATAGAAATAATGGTGCGAAACGGTTTTATAATTGATTCTGAAATCACTTTAAAACAGCTTTTGAATACTCTCCTATTATGGAGTAAATAGTTTAATAATTAAAAATAACATTATATAATAATAATTTCGAAAGCCATTTAGGAGTGAAAAATCCTTTGAAAATAATTCATAAAACACGTGTACGAAATCTAGAGACAAATCTCAAAGAAATCGATAAATCAGAGAATCAGTGAAAACCAATATTCGTGTTGAAAAATATTCCGAATGGTTGTGAACCAAAGTTCGACAATTTATGATTCGCAATTGAAACCCAAAGGTTCATTGCAGAACAATCAATTTGAAGCGGTTGCACCAAAATGGTGCAACCCGGACTCGGTTGCACCAAAATGGTGCAACCGGTGGGTCGGAACCCGACTGCACCCAATGGGTGCAGCCCATTCCATAGAAGCCGGCTGCACCGCATGGTGCAGCCCGTTTCTGTGAACCAAGCTGCACCATGCGGTGCAGCTGGCTCAGTTGTAAGCCCGAGCCCGCATGGGCTGGGGAGAGGTTGCAAACCCCAGCCCATGCGGGCTGGGGTTCAGTCAAGCCCCAGCCCGCCTGGGCTGGGGAATTAGCCCCAGCCCAGGCGGGCTGGGGTTCAGCCAAGCCCCAGCCCGCCTGGGCTGGGGAAATACAAGCCCCAGCCCATGCGGGCTGGGAGGAAAATAGCGGGCCGCACTGTGCGGACCCGCTCTGTGCATGAGCGCCAGCCCACTAAGGGCTGGCCTGCTACCGGCTAGCCCAACCAGGCAGCAGCCTGGGTGCAACCCAGGCCTGCCCTAGTGCACTCAGACCACTGTTTCGGCCTGTTTTCAGGCTGAAACATTCCAGCCAGCTGAAAATGCTGGTTTTGGTGATTTTGGGGTGTTTTTTTCAAGTTTTTGGCATCAAATTTCACCAATATCAATCACTAACTACCATATTATGATTACTACACTATATTGAAGGGAACAAAGGGCCAAAGCTTAGCATTACCTTAGGAAGCAATATCACAAGCACCTTATGTGCACACCCCAAAATGAAAGCAAAGATGATCAAAGAGCTATGATTCACATGTTACATAATAAACATGTGTTACTAAATGATTACTGAAATCAAAAGATGATTAAACACATATTAGAAGAGGTTTTTAGCAATATACCTCTCACAAAAGCAACAAAGACTACTATAGCATCAACCCAAGTTAGCAAAAGATGATTAGGAGGCTATAAGATAAAAAAACACATAAAACATGTGTTACCAATTAAATTTCAGAAATTAAAAAGATATAAAAACGGATTTGAGGTGGGTATTTGCATTACCTTTGCATAGAATGACTTGCATAAGCTAAAACTAGAAGGAGATGAAGATAGAGGCCATTTTTGTTAAGAAAGCTTTAGGAAATGATTAGGGTTTTGATTAGGGATGAATGAATGAGGTTAGGAGAGTTTGAGATAATTTATAGAGGAGGTTTAGGGTGGGTTATTGGGCTAGGTTTAGTAACCCAATAAGAAGAAAGTTATTTACATATTTCCAAAAATTAGTCTAAGTGTTCATATATGTTTATAAAACTCATTTTTTTTTCTTACCCAAACCCGTTTTAAAACTTCTCTTAAAATATTTAACTTTCCAAAAATAACATTTTATCCTCATTTTAAATCCCATATTTCCCATTTAATTAAAATAGCCTTTTTCAAATAAATTTTTGTTATTCCAAATCCTTTTATGCTTTATTAAAATAAATAAAAATCCTAACTTGTATTTATTAATTGGTAATGCAAATCCCGGGTTGTTACAGACTCCCCCCTTGAGAAAATTGCGTCCCCGCAATTCCTTAAGATAGATGTCGTCTATAACGTCTAATCCACAAAAGAAGTGATAGAGATAAAATAGAGAATTCTCACCCGCAGAAGAAGATGGGAGAAAGCCAGGATAAGAGCGCTCGATAGATTCTCTGGTCTCCCAAGTGCAGTCCTTAGGATTCGGTGACCATTGAATCTTCACGAGTGGAACCTCTTTGTTGCGAAGGCGTCTAACCTCCGAATCAAGTACACGAAGAGGTTGCTGCTCCAAAGATAAATCAGGTAAGATCTCTAAATCAGGCACAGCATGCGGCTCAATGATAGAATCAGGATCGCGGACACACATGCGAAGCTGGGAAACATGGAACACGTCGTGTATTCTAGAGAAGTGAGCAGGTAGAGCCACACGATAAGCAACGGGGCCGATGCGTTCTGTAATAGGAAATGGTCCAACATAGCGAGGAGCCAACTTCCCTGTAGAGCTGAAACGCACAACCCCTTTCATAGGAGATATCCGAATAAAGACATGATCACCAATGGAGAACTCAAGAGGCTTCCTACGGTTGTCCGCGTAGGATTTCTGACGGTTCTGCGCCTCTTTCATTCTCTGACGAATAAGAATAATCTTCTCAGAAGATTCCCGAACTGAATCTGGACCAAGAAGGAGCTTCTCGCCAGATTCTAACCAACACGAAGGAGAACGACATGGCCTTCCGTAAAGAGCCTCGAAAGGAGCCATGCCAATACTAGACTGAAAGCTGTTGTTGTATGAGAACTCTACAAGCGGTAAGTGATCCTCCCAACTACCTCCGAAATCCAGAATACAACAGCGCAAAAGATCCTCTAAAACACGATTCACCCTCTCCGTCTGACCGTCAGTCTGAGGATGATAAGCAGTCGAGAAATTCAGCTTTGAGCCCAAAGCTGACTGTAGGCACTTCCAGAAGTGACTAGTAAAGATAGTGACTCGATCACAGACGATAGAGCTAGGAATGCCATGAAGTCGAACGACTTCCTTCACATATAGCTTGGCAAGTTGATGAGCAGTCCGAGTGGACTTAATAGGAATGAAATGAGCTGATTTGGTCAAGCGATCGACAATGACCCAAATAGAAGTATGGCCTGACCTCGATCGAGGCAGACCGTCAATAAAATCCATGGATATCTGATCCCATTTCCACAATGGAATCTCTAACGGCTGAAGAAGACCAGATGGACGCTGATGCTCAGCTTTGATCTGTTGACAAGTCATGCAACGGCTTACATAACTTGCAACATCACTCTTCATGCCCTCCCAATAAAATAGGCGACACATGTCGGCATACATCTTACTCGACCCGGGATGTATAGTGTACTTAGTGCGATGACACTCGTCTAGAATGTCACGCCTAAGAAAAGAATCAGATGGCACAACAATACGGTTCTTCCTCTAAAGACACCGATGAGAATCAATAGAATAATCCGACAATGTCTCATCACTGGATCCCGACTCAAGGAGATGAATATATCGCAACAAGTCTGGATCCTGCCGCTGAGCATGGGCAATGCGATCCAATAGAATAGGTCGAGCTTCCAAGCTGAATAGCAAGATCTGAGGATCAGAAGACGGAGCTCGATTTCGAATATCACACATAGAAAGAGTCTCAAGAATATCCCACTCGGCTATCATCATAGAAAATACTGCCGAGTGTTTGCGACTGAGTGCATCAGCCACACGATTACCCTTGCCAGGGGTATACTGAATGTCTAAGTCATATGAGGCGAGAAACTCAAGCCATCGCTGCTGCCTCATATTGAGATCCTTCTGACTGAATAAATATTTCAGCGACTTGTGATCGGTGTAAAGAGTGAAGCGTTCGCCTAATAGAAAGTGACGCCACGTCTTCAAAGCAAAGACGATAGCTGCCAACTCAAGATCATGAGTCGGATAGCGAACCTCATTCGGACGTAGCTGCCTAGAAGCATAAGCAACTACCCGATCCTTCTGCATAAGCATAGAACCGAGGCCGCTACCACAAGCGTCGGTGTAAACAACAAGATCCTGGTTACTCTCAGGAACCACAAGGATAGGAGCATGAGTGAGAAGTTCCTTCAATCGCTGGAAAGAAACTTCACACTTATCAGACCAAATAAAGCGAACCCCCTTACGAGTCAGAGTCGTGAGGGGAAGTGCAACACGAGAGAAATCCTTGATAAATCGACGGTAATAACCCGCCAGACCAAGGAAGCTGCGAATATTATGATTGTTCTTAGGCTGCTTCCAATTCTGAATAGCTTCAATCTTGACAGGATCAACAGAAATACCCTCAGAAGAAACAATATGACCCAAGAACTTGACCTTACTCTCCCAGAAATGGCACTTGGAGAGCTTGGCCCTAAGATGATGCTGACGAAGAGTATCTAAGACGATCCGCAGATGCCGAGCATGCTCTGCCTCGGATCTAGAATAAACAAGAATATCGTCGATGAAAACCAGAACGAATCTATCGATGTATTCCCGGAATACTCGATTCATGAGATCGACGAAGAAAGCCGGAGCGTTCGTCAAGCCGAACGGCATGACCAACCACTCAAAAGAACCATAACGAGTGCGAAATGTTGTAAGAGGAATGCTGTCTTCCACGACTCGTAGCCGATGGAATCCGGTGGTAAGGTCAAGCTGAGAGAAGACCTTCGCACCGCTCAATTGGTCAAACATGTCGTCTATCCGAGGAAGTGGGTAGCGATTTCTGATGGTCAGCTCATTGAGCTTGCGATAGTCAATGCAAAGCCTAAGAGAGCCATCAGCCTTCTTAACAAAGACCACAGCAGCACCCCATGGCGAAGAACTGGATCGGATGAACTGCTTCGCTTCAAGCTCAACTAACTGCTTCTTGAGTTCCTCATTCTCCTTAGTAGACATTCTCGTAAGAGGACGCCCAACTGGATGAGAGCCTGGAATGAGATCGATGCGGAACTCAATAGCTTGCTTTGGCGGCAGTCCGGATACTGGCTCGAATACGTTGGGGAAATCCCGAACAACAGGAATACAAGATAAGTTCAAATCCTCATCTCGTGAATCGAGAGAAAATAAAGTAACATCAGAAATCCCAACATCCTGAAGAGCAATAGCTAATGGAACGGGCGAGTCAGGATGACGAAGAAATAATATCCGCTCCGAACAAATGATTTTGGCGTCGTACTGAGCAAGCCAATCCATGCCAAGAATCATGTCAAAGCCCAAATACTCCATAACGTGCAAATTCGCATGGAAAGAAAATCCACAAAGATTAATATTTATATCCTCACAGTGCAAGCTAAGGGTCGTGGATCCACCAATGGGATTCACAATCCTTAGTGAAGAAACCAGACAAGTAACATCCAAGGATAATGCATCTACTAGCTCCTTTGATACGAATGAGTGAGAGGCACCCGTATCAAAAAGAACTCTAATAGATCTACCATGAAATAAAATAGAGCCTTCAAGAACGGAAGGATGTGTACCTTTAGGCTGAGCAGAAGTGGTAGGAGCCTTGGCAGCATTAAGCCTGGCAGGCTTGGCACTAGCTGGAGCAATAGGACAAGCGGAGATCATGTGTCCCTCCTTCTTGCAGAAGGTGCAATAGAGAGGTTTGGGACACTCTCGAATAAAGTGATCTGGAGAACCGTATTTGAAGCATTTCTTCGGAGGACGTGTCCCACTAGGCTGAGCAGGAGTCTGGGACTGAGGACGAGTCTGAGGCTGAGTCTGAACAGTGGAACTGCCAGTCTTCTTCTTCTTGTGCTGAAAAGAAGAGCCAAACTTGCCAGGAGGAAACCTCTTCTTGGTGGGGTTTGTGGAACCCACACCACCATCATCACTATGCTCCATCTCGACTGACTCAAGATGTAGAGCTGCATCGACTAGCTTCTCGAATGAGAGCTCAAGCTGTAGCATAAGCTGCCTCTTCAGATATTTCTTCAAGCCCTCAACAAATTTGAGGTTCCTCTTATAAGGAGTAGCAATAAACTCAAGGCCGTACTTGGACAGGGCCTCGAAGGAAGAGACATAATCGGATACAGAGGACTTCCCCTGCTTGAGATCAAGAAAGCAGCGAGCAAGGGAGTTCTTCTCTGACTCTGGGATGAATTTGAGCTCAAATCTCTCACGAAACTGAGCCCAAGTAAGTGTGGTCTCATCGATCTCGGCAATAAGGAGTTCATACCAATCCAGGGCACGACTCTGAAGCTGACTGGAAGCAATAAGAACACGGTCATGATCCGGGATATCCATACGAGTGAAAATGCGCTCGCATACCCGAATCCAAGCCTGGACCTCTAAGACAGTCTCGGAGCCACTGAACAGCTTCCCTCCGAGATGAGTAAAATCACTGCAGAGACGCGCAAAAGCAGACTTGCGCGGAGCATCAGCAACTAGGGCTGGAGACTGAGAATGAGACTGGGAGTTCCGAACCAGCTCCATGATCTGGTCGGTGGTCATGAACACGCCCTCTGGATGAGTGTTGCTGGACTGCCCAGCAGCACTGGTCTGACGTGTGGTTCTCCCTCTTCCCCTTCCAGACATACTGAAAGTCAAACGGGAATTAGAGTTAGACATGATTCAATGATAGATAATTAATTAAGGAAGACTACGGAATATAACGGATTCCTAAACATATTCCTAACTTATCTATCAATGAACCTAAGGAAGGGATTTGATTTAATTCGGATCTAATTAAAATGTATTGTACTAAGTGTATCTATTCTGTGTTTATTATGCTTATTCCTGAAACCTGGCTTTGATACCAAACTGTAACACCCCACTCTGAGACCCACTGTAACAAAGAGTATTACGGGAGTAATACTGTCTGTTAAAGCAGAGAATAGAGTATAGTGGAAGCGACCATTTGTAATCAAGCTATAACTATCTACTGAATACGTCGAAAGGATGGTATCTATATATATATTTTTTCAAGTGGTTCGACTATTCAATAAATATTTATAACGAAATTACAATGGCTAAAGACCTATCAGGACAAAGCATAATAACATAATAAAATAGCATCACAGAACAGTATCACATAACAGCACAGAGTCTCAGAACAATACATCGTCAATACAGATCCAAATACTATAAGTGGGTACAAAGCCACTGCCCATACATGTGAGTCAAAAATATGTACATATCAAAGTCTGAATAATAACAGAGTAGCGGAATAGTGGACAAATAAAAGCGCTATCTATCAGCATAGCAGATAATGTCCAAGCGGAAGCACAGAAGCTAAGTCCAGAGACCTAACCTGAAACAACTCGGTCTGACCCGAACGAAAACACTCGGGTCAGGCTAGCTAAACAATCAATAATAACTGAGATATATAATAATGCGGTACATAAATAAAACAGTACTTTTCCTAAGAGAAGAGTATTTTGAACCACATGAATATAATGACGGTCCCTAATCATCAAACAACAGTAAAAATCTCCAAAGAGAATATCAGCACCAAAGTGTTGAATAAATAAAATCGCCTTATATCATCGGCGTAGCCAAAGCAATATAAAGTTGCCCATAGGCAATAATCCCAAGAGTGACCAGAGTCTGTAATCAATGCCCAAGCAAAGATCGATGCTCCAAAGAGCAATGGGGATATACTGAAAAGTCAATGAAATCAAACACTGAAAAGCAGTGTCCAGAGACACTGTGGATCCACAAGGTAATCGCACTTACATCGTATGGTTCCATAGAACCAACACCGAATGGCGGTACTCGAATGGATATAAAAAATCATCAGATAATATAAGTATAGCACGTGCACCGACCGGAGTCGTTATTGCCAAGTACTGTAGAGTTGTGATCGATCACTCGCACAGATGCGGAACGCGCAAGACGGCGAGATCCTTCCCAGAAGGATAAAGGCCCAGAGGCACATGCTGAAAAAAGAAACTGCTCCATAGAACAGGTGTCCAGAGACGGTTGCCTAGAGGCGTGGTGACCCAGAGGTCCAGTACTGGCCGCTCAGAGGCTAATGTGTCACAAACTTCTTGGAGAGGAACCCGTAAAGTGTTAACAATGAGTCTCATACCCCACGTTCGCACTAAACGATTTACTAACCAATAGCAAGCTCACACTCCAAACAATAAAAATTCCACCTCGTATCATCGGTAAACTAGACCCAAAGGTCAAAACGATCAATCGAATAGGTCGGGGATTAACCGGAAAGAAAATACACACGGTTCCATAGGCCGGAGATTTCTTAACCGTTTAAGCACTTTTCCACTTCGCTCGACGTGCTAAAAAGTGGGTGTGAGATTTTTATTATAGAAAATAATGGTGCGAAACGGTTTTATAATTGATTCTGAAATCACTTTAAAACGGCTTTTGAATACTCTCCTATTATGGAGTAAATAGTTTAATAATTAAAAATAACATTATATAATAATAATTTCGAAAGCCATTTAGGAGTGAAAAATCCTTTGAAAATAATTCATAAAACACGTGTACGAAATCTAGTGACAAATCTCAAAGAAATCGATAAATCAGAGAATCACTGAAAACCAATATTCGTGTTGGAAAATATTCCGAATGGTTGTGAACCAAAGTTCGACAATTTCTGATTCGCAATTGAAACCCAAAGGTTCATTGCAGAACAATCAATTTGAAGCGGTTGCACCAAAATGGTGCAACCGGTGGGTCGGAACCCGGCTGCACCCAATGGGTGCAGCCCATTCCATAGAAGCCGGCTGCACCGCATGGTGCAGCCCGTTTCTGTGAACCAGGCTGCACCATGCGGTGCACTGGCTCAGTTGCAAGCCCCAGCCCGCATGGGCCGGGGAGAGGTTGCAAACCCCAGCCCATGCGGGCTGGGGTTCAGTCAAGCCCCAGCCCGCCTGGGCTGGGGAATTAGCCCCAGCCCAGGCGGGCTGGGGTTCATTCAAGCCCCAGCCCGCCTGGGCTGGGGAATTAGCCCCAGCCCGCCTGGGCTGGGGAATTAGCCCCAGCCCAGGCGGGCTGGGGTTTAGTCAAGCCCCAGCCCGCCTGGGCTGGGGAAATAACAAGCCCCAGCCCATGCGGGCTGGGGGGAAATAGCGGGCCGCACTGTGCAGATCCGCTCTGTGCATGCGCGCCAGCCCACTAAGGGCTGGCCTGCTACCGGCTAGCCCAACCGGGCTAGCCTGCTGCGCCCGGGCAGCAGCCTGGGTGCAACCCAGGCCTGCCCTGGTGCACTCAGACCACTGTTTCAGCCTGTTTTCAGGCTGAAACATTCCAGCCAGCTGAAAATTCTGGTTTTGGTGATTTTGGGGTGTTTTTTTCAAGTTTTTGGCATCAAATTTCACCAATATCAATCACTAACTACCATATTATGATTACTACACTATATTAAAGGGAACAAAGGGCCAAAGCTTAGCATTACCTTAGGAAGCAATATCACAAGCACCTTATGTTCACACCCCAAAATGAAAGCAAAGATGATCAAAGAGCTATGATTCACATGTTACATAATAAACATGTGTTACTAAATGATTACTGAAATCAAAAGATGATTAAACACATATTAGAAGAGGTTTTTAGCAATATACCTCTCACAAAAGCAACAAAGACTACTATAGCATCAACCCAAGTTAGCAAAAGATGATTAGGAGGCTATAATATCAAAAAAAACACATAAAACATGTGTTACCAATTAAATTTCAGAAATTAAAAGGATATAAAAACGGATTTGAGGTGGGTATTTGCATTACCTTTGCATAGAATGACTTGCATAAGCTAAAACTAGAAGGAGATGAAGATAGAGGCCATTTTTGTTAAGAAAGCTTTAGGAAATGATTAGGGTTTTGATTAGGGATGAATGAATGAGGTTAGGAGAGTTTGAGATAATTTATAGAGGAGGTTTAGGGTGGGTTATTGGGCTAGGTTTAGTAACCAATAAGAAGAGAGTTATTTACATATTTCCAAAAATTAGTCTAAGTGTTCATATATGTTTATAAAACTCATTTTTTTTCTTACCCAAACCCGTTTTAAAACTTCTCTTAAAATATTTAACTTTCCAAAAATAACATTTTATCCTCATTTTAAATCCCATATTTCCCATTTAATTAAAATAGCCTTTTTCAAATAAATTTTTGTTATTCCAAATCCTTTTATGCTTCATTAAAATAAATAAAAATCCTAACTTTTATTTATTAATTGGTAATGCAAATCCCGGGTTGTTACATCCTTCTTTTTCAAAGAATAGTTAAAATAAAATTCCATTTTTTTTCCAGCATAGTTTCGTGTTTATTTGCTTAAATGTTTTAGCGCTCGAACTTCCATTCAATATACTTGTGAAGCTTTAGTCTCTGAATCAGACCTGAGTTCGGTTGTTAAGTCCCGAAGTTATGGTTTCGGATCATAACCGAACGTCAAGTCGAGTTCCAATACTGCACTGTCTCGATCAGTAGTTGGTACTTAAGCTTTGCCCCTAGTTCCAGGGATAAATTGAAATGGTCGGTCGGCAGTCGCTTTCCGCCTTCGATAAATCGAGCTTAAGTTAGTTGAAACGAAGCCGAAACAAGACGAGTTCGAGTGGTCGGATCACACTCGCTCATCTATTGGTAATCACATCCACACTCCGGGGATTGCACTTGTACGTCGGCGGTCGGTCACGTCCGTCTAATGTTTAAAGATATGTCCGCGCTCCGGGGACTTAGGTTATTTTACGAGCGCACAATCACACCCGTTTGATATCTAGAATTTCGTCCGCACTCTGGGGACTTAGATTGATTTGTGGTTGATCAATCACACCCAATTTCTGTTTATACTCCGGTCCGCACTCCGGGGACTCGGAGTTGTCTCACGGGCGGTTGGTTCATACCCGGTTTGAGTTATATTTCAGCCCGCGCTCTGGGGACTTAGAGTTAGTCGATGGATGGTCAATCACACCCATTTTGATGTTTATACTCCATTTCGCACTCTAGGAATCTAGAGTTGGTCAACAGACGGTCGATCACATCTGTTTTGAGTTCAGTATTTCGTTCGCACTATGGGAACGAAATATTTATCAGGATCGTGGACGGTCGGGTCACATCCACCCTGAGTTAACAAGTGAGGTCGTTAGATGGACGGATCCATCCTCCTCAGACTTGGATTAAACACGGGCGAAGTCGTTAGGTGGACGGATCCACCCTCTTCGAGCCCACATTTGTAAGTTTATACTCCAGCTCGCACTCTGGGAGCCGGAGTTAGTTAGAGGATCGTCGTGTATCAATCCTTTTTTGGCTTCAGTGTGATGGCTTACCCCCAAACTCGGGTTTCACTTAGCGAGTGACTGGTTATATCACAATCACTCCCTATTTGAATAAGCCCAAAATTGGTTCAGTGTTATCCCGCCTTTTGAAAAGGCCGTGACCCAAGAACTTGACTAGATACCAAGGACAATCCGTCACGAAGATCGGTTGTACACAGGTTCGCTATGGATACTGGTAAATTTTGTTCGAGTCTGGATTGAACTACAATTAATATGACACGACAAGCAAAGCTATGAGAGATAACGTTCCAAATTTCAAGTCATTCGGAGTTCGCATGCTCAAGATATTGATCGATCAAGGCCAAGAAAAACCGACACTGTTTGTATCCATCATGGTTGCTTCACTTCATATCCATCAACAAGCAACGCTTCGTATCGATCTCGTCCATACATACTTCGTATCGGTCTCCTCATAAAATTGGTTCGTAACGATCGATATGAAGCATGTCGATCAGGCTACTTCATATCCATAAAAAATTATCATTTCGTATCGATCCACCCAAGCACATTATTCATATCGATCGGCCAATGATCGATGTGAATGATACGTGATGGATCGATACGAACGACATCCTCGTTGATCGATATGAAGTAGCACCTTGGAATATCGATACGAAGCAACTGCATGAGAATGATACAAAGGAAGCATGTAAAAGTGGAAGACTCGGTCTCTCGGCATGAACAGTGGACCGACCCTAGAATATAGCTCCACGTCACTTGATCAATACGAATGGGATCGATACGAACTCGGCAGCCTTTTGCAAATTCAAACTTGGATCGATCATAACTCAAAATCTACAAGTCCAAATGCTTCACAGGAGCTTGCGTAACACCTCTACTTTGTCTCTGATCGATCTCAGCCCAAATGGAGGTAATTTTGATCGATACGAAATGTACACATATCGATCAGGGATCGATCCCAATCTACCTCGAATCGATCACGTGGGCCCACCCGTGTGTGAGAAGAAGTATTCCGAGATCTAAGTCAAAATTTTCCAACCTACGCCTATAAATAGCAGCCATATGCCTTTAGAAAATGCACTTTTGCCTTCTCTACGCTGATACTCTGCCGAAATCATTACTATACTTCAGTTGTACTGTGGTAATCTCTTGTAATCGGCAAGTGAAATTCAATAAACATCAATCATTTCATAGTGGACGTAGGTAATACACCGAACCACTCTAAATTTGCATGTTTCTGCATATCTTACTATCTGTTGATTGGTGTGTTTGTTAGATCTGCCTCATTTTACATTTATTTTCTTCATTTTATCTCTTCAAACACATCCGAAGAGTGTTGTGCCCAATTTTGGTACAAACACTTTGGTGCTTTCACCGAGAGAACCCGGCTTTTCTCCTGCTCATTGGATCTACTACCAATATTGGATTTCGAGAATCTAAGGAGAAGATCCATATCTTAAGCCTAGAAGTTCTTCCATCCTATTCAGATTTGCACCAAGTCTAGGAGAGAACTTCACTATTCACTATGGTCGCTACCAGGACTACCTCGACCGCTGTAGATCCAGAAGGACGGGATAGGCAGAACCCCACATAACTTCCCTCTACAGACCAGAATGCTGTCGGACCTTTGGATCCACAAGGCCCTATCACCAAGGAGGAGTTCCAACCACTGATGCAAGAGTTGACTCAAAGCCGCCAGCAGCTTACCCAACAGCTCCATGCCAACGCAGAGTTAACCAATCAGCTGAACCATGAAAGATGAAGGAGATCCAGAAGGGATAAGGCTTCCTACTCATCCACTGAAAGTTCAGCTTCTTCTGATTATAATCACAGATCCACGCGCCCACGGCTGGATGGAAGCTATACAGGCTACCGGACATCAGCGCACTTTGACTATTGGACAACCGAGAGTTGGTCCGTCAACCAGCCACCAGACCAGGCAATCCTCCCAAGGAGGGACGGTCTCTTATCACACTACTAATAACCACGCTGCTACCACTGCCACCGAGTTGGAAGCTGACACTTGGAACCAAACAGATCCGAATCTTCGCCAACGTGATTATACTCTTGAGCCTTATGTTCCTGAAGACCTAGAGCCAAGGAGGCGAGGTATGGACCATCGACTGCGCCCGACCCATCCTCGCATTGTGGAACCCGACCACACCTTGGCCCAGCATGCCCAGAATGTCCAGATGCCAGACATCCCGACAATGATCCGCCAGATGATCCGTGAGAGCCAAGGCCTCACCAACGACGACTGGGGAATCTCTCGGAGTCATACCCCTTCCACCGACGACATCCTCTATGCTGAACCGCCTCAGCGATTCAGAATGCCAACCCTACCTGTTTATGAAGGGAGTTCTGACCCTAACTAGCACATTTTAAAGTATGAATGGTTGATGAACGCTGCACGGGCTGATGATGCGGTCAAATGCCGAAGTTTCCCAATCTCCCTAGGGGGCATCGCGACTATGTGGTTTACTCGCTTACCACCCCGATCTATTTCATGTTTCGACAAGTTGGCTACGAAGTTTGTTGAATAGTTTCGCATGCATGTCACAAGGCCCAAAGATGTTAATACCTTGTCCAGTGTCACTTAGGCTCCTGGGGAGACACTTAGACGTTACCTGGAAAGGTTCCATGCTGCCTACGCTGAGATTAGTAACCCCAATACAATTCCATTCTAATGGCACTGACTAAGGGGATCGATCCCGATTCCGAATTCGGCAACTGGCTGGCCGGAAAACCCCCTGCATCATTGGACCGTTTCTATTCCAAGGCAGCTCAGTTCTTGAGAAGAGAGGATGCGAAACAGTCTAGGAAAAAGGATGACGCAGAGCCCAGTGTGGAAGGAATCTAAAGCAATTTTGCTGTGAAACAAACCGGGGAGAGTTCCGGAAAGGTGCAGTTAAATATACAGAATAAACAGAATCAGCGGAAAGGCGATGGAAATCAGGGCAGGAAGCGGGATCAGAATCGCGGACCGCGACGTAGATCTCCCATGTTTGACACTTATACTCTTTTAAATACATCTCTGGAAAATGTGTACTTGCAAACTTGTAATACTATCCAATATAAGAAACCTGCTCCGAAGAAATCGTCAGAGAAATAGATTCAAACTGGGAAGTATTGTAGATTTCATAATAGTTATGGCCACAACACGAACGAGTGTCGTCATCTACAGGATATTATCGAGAAGTTGATCCGAGAAACAAAGTTGGAACAGTTCGTTCGGGCGCCGCAGGCTGGAGGTGCGGGCCCTTCAAATCAAAATCAAATACCAAATCAGGTTAGATCAGAGGAACCCGCTCATACCAACGGGAGGTTAGTGATTAACACTGTTAGTGGTGGTCCTCATCCAGCGGATCGGAGCTGGAGGGAAATGGAGTCCTATGCCAGCTCTATTAGGCATCCGAGCTTCGAATGTTGCAGTAACTTGGAAGACGGGGCTCCGGCCAAACAACAGAAAATAATGACTGACGACATCGTATTTCGAGATAGGGATTCCTGGAGAGTCGAAGCGCCAACCATTGATCCACTAGTCGTTTCAGCTCAGATAGGTCCTGCTTGGATGAAGAGGATCTTAGTGGATAGTGGAAGTTCAGTGAACATACTCTTTAAGCGAGCCTACGATCAAATGAAGATGGAAGCGAAAGATTTGAAGCCTTGTCGGTCTCGTATTCATGGCTTCAATGGAAGTGCGACTATACCTACTGGGATGGTGGAACTACCAGTGGAGTTGGGAGTTGGAGAGCATCGGATAGTCCGGATATTGCAGTTTATTATATTGGATATTGACTCAACATACAACGCTTTCCTGGGCCGACCGGCCCTAGCTGAGTTCAGGGCCGCTACCTCCCCTTGGTGTCTAACTTTGAAATTCCCTATCGACAATGGAGTCGGAGTCGTTCAGGGAGACCAGGCTGCTGGACGAGCCTGTTATGTTGCTGAGTAGTTGGAGGTGTAAAGAAAAGAGAAGGGAAAGAGCATAGAGGAATCTCTCTGCGTCCACTTTGAGAATAATTGACAGTTAACGCCTAGGCCAAGGCCCGGGCACCACAACCAA
Organism: Allium fistulosum; assembly: GCA_030737815.1. Lineage (NCBI taxonomy): Eukaryota > Viridiplantae > Streptophyta > Magnoliopsida > Asparagales > Amaryllidaceae > Allium > Allium fistulosum. The sequence continues at coordinate 1,183,884,172 of CM060902.1, forward strand.
TTCCAAAGAGATCTTGACCCGAGAGATACCGAAAGTGAAGACGAAGTCAAAGACAGTCAGGCTTCTCTAGCAGAGCTGATGATCGATGTTCCGATCGATAATGATGACAATTCTAAAATGGTAAAGATTAGATCTCAGCTAAGCCAACGGATGAAAGAGGAATTGGTTGAATTTCTTCGGGCAAACCTCGACGTGTTTGTCTGGACGCACTCCAACATGTGTGGGATCTCGCCGGACATCACAAGCCACGCATTTGCGGTGCTCGAGTCTTTCCTTAGCTTGACCTTGCACTAATTTCCTTCAATTACGAGTCACGGGGGATAACATTCCTTTCACCGCACTCCGCACTCGTATAATTCTTATGAGTGACTCATTATATCGTTCGAATTGACGAACACTCCACTCTAATTCCGTCAATCTTGTGAATCGAGTATTCTGGGAATATCTCGATGAGATCTCTTTGTGTTCTTTGATTTCAAGTTTATGCAGCTATATTGTAAATAAATAAACGATCTTATCGTAGATCCATTGTGATCTTGAAATTTTCTAAAAATGGAAACAGCAACCTTAGTCGCCAGTAATAAGCCCCTTTGACATCTCTTCATCTGCAAAGAATTCTCGACGCGAAAACACAGAGACAAAGGGCTGAAAGCTCGAACGACCTTCAACAAAAGGGTACCCGTACCGGTCTATGCAAGCTAATTGTAACCCAAAAGCAAAAGAAAGGTTATGATATGTGTTTTAAGAGAAATTGGAATTTTAGTTATTAAGAAATCAAATAATAATTTTGTGTATTATATATAAGAGATGTTTCTTTTTATAGAAATGATTTTTGTGTTGGGTTGTCCATCGAGTGCTTTAAGAAGTCGATGCGCCTGATCAACGTTATCGATAGGAATTTCCTAAACGCTGTGATGAGGCAATCAAACACGATAATTGAGTTTTTATGAGGTTGGGTTTGGAAATAAATTATTTTTGGAAATTTGGTATTAAATTTTTATTTTGAGTGGTATATGCAGCCATTGAACCATAGTGATGGTTAATTAAGTGGCGAGGCGGTTTTGATTACTTGGTCAACTCTACAGCCAATGGATAGAGTCGTTCACTATAAACCGATGGTGAGGTAATGCCACTATATTGTTTTGAATTTATAGAATTAAATATAAATATGCTTATTGTTAAAAATGTTGATTACTAGATAAAATATGTTTTGGGTTTCAAAATTTTAAAATGTCTATTGGATATTTTAATATAATATAAAAGTTATATGTAATAAATTTGAAGCTTGTTTTCAAAACTTTTGGTGGTTTGGAAAACAAAGAGTGATGAAATTTAAATTTTTCTTTGAGAATATATTGGGAGGAATTTATAAAATTCTTTTGGAAATTTAATTTGTAACAAGAGGAATATGAATTTGAGTCTTTATAATACATATTAAGTACTATAGTAAAGAATCTTGAAAATTTTCAAGTGTTGAAGATTGTGGTTATAATTATAAAGATATTGAATTTTTGGAACTCTATGAATTTTTGGTTAAGAGAATACATATATTTTAGTTCCTTGTGATTATCTTACTCTTGTGCTATAGTCTAACGACTAGCATTTTGCGGTCGTTTGAGTAGGGTGGTCTTTGAAGTAACCACCTCTCATTGGGTTTTCTTACCTCAATTATTGTTATCTTAGTATCAGTATGACTCCTTCCGTAGTGACAAACAGAAAATCATCAGTTTGTTGTTGGAGTGAGTATAAAGCGATGCTAAATCCCAACTCTATTCGAGAAACTTTTGTGAAGTCAATCTCCTTCGATAGATATTTGAGTAGCACCCCGTTGTGTTTTTGTTTCAAAAGTGAGATACTTTCGAAATCATGATGTATTGCTCAAAGAAATTCAATGGTCCGCAAATCCTAGTATTTATACTTAGGAAAATCATTGATGTTTCCAAGCAATTGTATCTTGGTCTTCTTTCGTCTTGAGTAGAAAGTGAGGAATTTCGATCTCGTGCTTGTCTATCCTTCCTTTGATTGATGAAATTAATATGTTGAATACAAACTCTTCTTCAGAAATTGCAAGGACGTAATTTTGTTAAGAGGGGTGTTTGTAACAACCCTGGTTTGGATATTACCGGTATATATTAAATTATAACGGAAGTTATAATTTAATATTGTAAATTAAAATATAATTGGAAAATTTAAATTGTTTATTTGGAATAAAAAATGAATTTTGTAAATAAAATGAGAAAAATAAAGTTTGGAACTTTATTTTGTTTATTTGGGTATAAATATGGGATTAAATATTGATTGGATAAGTATTTGGTTTAAATAAATTGAAATAATGGGTATTTATTAGTTTGAAGCTAATAAATTGATTAGGTAATGTATTTCAACATTAAATTATTAAAATAAATATAAATTGATGGAAATAAAGTTTTAAAAACTTCATTTTGAGAATTGGAGTAGAAAATAATCGATTGGAAATTTTATTTGGGGTAAATGTAACAATATTGGAAAATATTGTCAATATTAACATTTTATTGATTTAAAAGGGAGAAATATGAAGAAATTATGTATTTTATTAAATTAAAAGACGAAATTTTGTTTAAAAATAATATTTTGATGATTAAATAAAGTTAAATGATTTGTTGAAATTTATTTGACAAGAAAATAATTTTTGAATAAATTGTTGTGTTAAAAGTAGTGTTTTTATAATAAAGTAGTGTAAATTGTGTAATTTGATAAAAATAGGGTTTTATTCATAAAAAATAACTTTTTATTGTTAAAATAAATTTTACTTGGTTGAGACAACAATTTTAGTGACATACATTTGTTGTATAGATTTTTATTTGGCTTTAAAATGTGAAAATTGGTGTGTGTGTATATATATTATTAAGATAGGATAAAAGTGTGCACTCCTTTATATTTTCACCAAGTATGTTTGATTTGGGCTTATTGAGTATAAAATTTGCACCCATTATCCTGATCTGGAAACTTTAGGAAAGAGAGAAATTAACAGTAGGTAAGTTTCTCATCTCCTTCCTCTCAGAAACTCAATACAGTAAAAAGAAAGAAAAACAATGTCTTCCATTTGCTAAACAAAACCATTTCTCCTCAAATTGCTGCAAATAAAAGAGAAAATTCATCAAAATAAGATTATAGAAGGTAATATCCACCAATACTAAATTAATTTCATCAAAAGTTTTGAATTAGATATGAATTTGTTTGTAACAATTTCTTTTGCTATTGCATGTCTCTCTTCTAGCTTTTACAGGTCTTAGAAGCTCCTCTTCATCGCAAAAGCTTACAACTTGATTCCGAAATCACCCAAAACTCTTGCTAAATTGCTAAGGTGAGTACAAGCTCATGAATTGCTAGCTAAAAGTTGAAGTTCCTATGGAAAAAAATTGCAAAATCGTTTACTGTAAAAGTTTTTATCTCTGTTAGTTGCTGATTTGAATTCCTTGTTTCTGGTTACCACTTTGAGTGGCCATATCTTTCACGTTTCTTATCCAAATTCAATAATTTTAGATATTTCGGAAATCTTAGACTTTGTACTAAAAGTTTCATGTTTTGAGAGTTCTGAAATTTCGAAGTTAGCTTGGTCAAAACTGTGTTTGTTTGTTGCTGTCCCGAGAGCAAAACGACAGCAATAATGATCGTTGATCTGAGAATTTTTTTGGCCGTATCTTTTGATCCGTAAGTTCAATTTTGGTGATACTTTTTCTAAATTCAAGCCAAGAAAATCACCGTCAACTTTTATGTTTTGAGTTTTGTCAAATTTGGAAATTTACATGGTCGAAAGTTCAATCTAAGGTCGCTGTCCCGAGACCAAAATGACAGAAGTAGTGAAATTCAGATCTCAGAATTGTTTTAGCCATAACCTTTTCATTTCTTATCAGAATTCAATAATTTTTAATGTTTTGAAAATCTCAGGATATCTTCTACAACTTTCATGTTTTGTGTTTTCTCAAATTATGTGTTGAAAAGGGAAAAACCTGCCAAACAAAACACAGGCCTGAGCAAAACACCCATGTTTCTTCCTGTGTATCTTGAATTGTTGCACCTGTTTTTGTGCTTTCTCTTGTATTTTCCGAGCAAGGTTTTGATGCTCATTTCAGTGAAAATATTGAGAGCTTTATATCACATATGCTCTAGTATTGAATCATGTATTTTCTTGGATTGTTCGGGCATGGTTTTGATGATAAATTTTAATATAGATCTTGAGTGTTGTATTATCTTATTCAAGGGATAAACCATGCTTCTTGTGATTATTTTTGGGTTGCTTCTACTATATAGTAGCCTAGATTTTCATGAACCCATGATTGGGATTTTAATGAATTTTGATGATTCATTCTGTGATGTTTTCATTGTGATTCCGAGCACACGTGCACGTATTTTCAAACTATTTTTCCAAAAGTGTTTATATTCTATTTATTGTTCTAAGAAATATATTTTGCAAAGTGGTTTCATATAAAACATGATGTAATTAATATTTCTAAATTATAAAGAGATTTTCAAAGTCAATTTCTTAAGTATTTTTTGAAATTTATTTCAAATCCCGGTTTTGCTAAAATATATTTTCTACATAAAAATACACGTTTTTGCACTTTTCGGACGTATGAGAAAGAGAATTAAATGATTTAGTAAATCACGTGGTATGGGACACGTGAGTTTACTTTTTTGGTTAATTCCGAACTTGTACGATCGAAACCTCTTGAGTATATTGTTTTGAGTTGATAATTGAGATTTATAATTCCTATTATAGGAATTATCCGAGTTAGCCAATATTTGGCGAGTTGAGAGGTTCGAGATATCCTATTATATGAGTAATAAACGATGAGAACCACTTATATATGTCGTTTTACTCGCCGATGAGACGAGGCGAGTCTTGAGATGAGATTTCCCTTTTCGGGAATTATGGTTCATGAGAAACCACTATGAGATTTATTTGCACTTGCCGATGATACGAGGCAAGATATATGAGTATTCTGAGATTTCCGAGATTTGAGATTTTATTTTTATGATGTGGAGTTAACTAGCAGTTAGTAAACCGTTTAGTGCGAACGTGTGGTATGGGACGCACGTTAACACTTTTCGGGTTCCTTTCCGAGAGCTTGTGACACATCCACGAGTATGCCAGTGCTATAGACCTTCTGGTCATCTGAGTTATGTGACTTCGCTCACCACGAGTTATGTGACTTCGTTCACCACGAGTATGACCTTCGGGTCCACGAGTTAGGTACCTATATTTATAAATAGCACTGGACAAGAGTTTAGCACGTGCAGCATTGCTTCGGCATTGCAATCGGGGATCTGGCCAATTCGGGTTTTATGAGTTTCTGAGTTTTATACGATTTCACCATTTTTGGGATGTTTTGTTGCATCGATAGCCTGGTGCTACATGAGATGTTATGTATATAAATGGTGATTTCGATTTTATGAGATTTGAACTATTTTTAGAGTTCCATGTGATTCAAATTTGGGAATTTTGATGAGTTTCCTTTATGATTTTAGAATGGTTTCTTGCTTTTGTGTTGAATGCCTTTGAGTATGGTTTTCTTATGTTGGACATAACCTATCCATGCGACAACCCTTTGTGAATCTATACCATAGCATTGTAATGAGCCATATGTATATCATTCCTTTATATCTAAAGGAAGAATTCCCTTATGCACATATATTCCTCTCATCTTTTACTAATATCAAGTTCTAGCTAGCCTGACCCGTGTATTTATTACTCAGGTCAGACCGAGTTACAGGTTAGGCAGTTGGATTCTTAGCTTGCTTTACCTTTTGGACTTATAGCGTTGTTTTTGTGTAGTGATCTTTTTGGTTGGGAACTATATGATGTATATATTCTTTTGTGGGATGTATGTATATATATATATCGTGATTGAATACCACTTGTAACATGTTGTATTACATTTGATGTATGTATATGTATATTATCTGTGTTGTTGTTCTATGACTGTCGATTGTTATAATTATTATATTTTGTTTCTGAATCGATCCTATAGCCACCATAGTAGTGTATTAAATAGGAATTACGTTTGTTGAACACTTGAGATGAAATGAAAAAAAAAGAGTGCAAATATCGACATACTTAGCTCTTATCTAATGCAAGACTATGATGGTCGCCCTTAACCAGCCCTATTCTCTGCATTAGCAGACAGTATTACTAAGTAATTCTCTTTGTTAATGTGGGTCTCGGGGTGGAGCATCACACGTAGCCTCATCAGCGGAAATAACTAAAGCCAGAGATATGAGGCATGGCCAGTAGGGTTGGCAAACCCATAGGGTGTAGTCCGCTCCTCCTAGATGTCACCTACAATTATTATGCATGCATGGGGCGATGCACTCGGTCTTAGCGAGACCGATCATGTTTTTCTTATGGTACATCACTATGCTGCTTCGGAAGGATATCTCTGATCCTTGTGCAGGAGGACCGTTCTCGAAGTACGGAGGGCACCTCCATGGAAATCCTACACAATTAGCGAACGCGCTTTATCGATTTTTGATTTTTTATACCTAGTTTTTTTGTGATGTACACTCACGAGCATCAAAGCTACTTGATTATTACTATTTTCACCTTTAGACATTATTATAATATCACTGAATTTTCTGATATAAAGATTTTTGGTTATCGTAAGGTAAAAACTCATCCGTGTTTATGGGCGGCGTGGTCTTACGAAATACCTTTGTTTCAAAAGGTTTATTTAAACTTTAAGAATCCATTTAATTTTGTTCTCACGCTGGTTTTACCAGACTGACCCAGGCGTTGTTTCCTTATAATGCTCGGGTCAGACCGAGCATATTTCCAGGTTTAGTTGGATATTTTTGGAGCTTCAGGAGACGAGCTGGAGGCCAAAAGACGTATTCACGTACATGGTTATTTTTCCGTTGCATTCGTTGTTGTATATTATTCAGCAATGGTGAGAATGGGTTGTTATAACTGTCCGGGTTGAAATAGGTTAGTATACTCTGATTGACATCTGTATATACATATATTACAGTTTAGTTTTCGTGTAAACATTTGTCATATATTAAATATTATTCGTTCCGCTATGAGATTCTGTGTTGTTTAGTTTCTTCTTGTTTTCTTTCTTCTTTCTTTTCCATAACTATCCGCCTTTCCGTTCAATTTGGGTTGGACATGTGTGGTTTATTGTCAGCTTAAACTGTACGCAAAAGTGGGTCGTTACAAGCTCCATCTTCAATCATCATCGAGATGTCTTCCACTCGAACCTACATTTTGGTTCGAAGTTGTTTTCGGATATATAAATCTGATCCCGGTCTCTCCGTACCAACAACCGATAATTTTCGGTTGACTCATTCCCAGTTCTTTTGGAAGTAAGTTTTTGTGTCCTCATCGGGGAACTCGAATTTACATTCATACTTCCTAAGTCAAATTGGGTCAAACTTGATAGTCGGTTATTTAACTATCAATTAAACAAACAACAAATTCCATTTGAGATTTATTTATCCATAACAACCACTAAGCTTCAAAACATATCTTTGTTTAATAAATCTCTTTCAAAACATTCATATACTTATCTTTCTGACATAAGTATATTCACAAAACACTTGTAAGATTCTCCATTACCAAATCTCTAAAAAGGATTTAACTACATTATTTAAATTGGAGAAAATGCTAACTCTAAGCACTATCCCTTCAGTGTAAAGTATGGAACGGATGTTCCACACCACATTTTTCATAAAAGGTCAGCCTTGAGAAACCCAAACCTCAAATTCTCGTTTTATTCATCTTAAATAAATCCTTTTATAAATTTTCTTTATCCATGAAATCCTCTTTGCTTTAACCCAAACCCGTTTACAAACATTTATCAACTTCCATACTCATTTATGAACTCTTTATAATTATTCAAACCAGGTTATATAACTTCTTTATAAACTTTCAAACCTTGTATAAAACTTTCCTTTATAGACATCCAAACCCATTTATAAAATCTTTTTATAAACATTCAAAACTATTTCTAAAACTCCTTTCGTGAATACCTAAAAATTATTCATAAACTTCTTTATATAATATTCAAAACAATTGTCAAATCATTCTTCAAATATCTTATTCAAAATAGAATAACTTTAAAGACCATTTTAAAAGAAAATGAAATATTAACTTTCCAAAACCAAATGGAGGCTTAATGACTACAATGGATTATTAAATTTGGGTTTACTTATCTAACTTATATCATGGGTATTGCCTAACATTAGATATGTAAAGGATTCACACATAACATACAATCAATCATAGGTAGATGCCCAAGTTACAAATATAGATACATCCATTACCGGGAGTAAATTTTTTACATATAGAAGTATATTCCATATGCTTAAGTTACCATGACCCGCTTATTGAAATTAAATTCCTTTTGTCTACCACGTTATCGATATTCGGCATTTGTGCTAAACGCAAGTCACTTAAATCATCATCAAGATGTCTTCCACTCGAACATACATGTTGGTTCGGAGTGGTTTTCAGATATATAAATCCAATCCCGGTCTCTCCTTACCAACAACCGATAATTTTCGGTTGACTCATTCCCGGTTCTTTTGGAAGTAAGTTTTTGAATCCTCATCAGGGAACTCAAATTTACATTCGTACTTCCTAAGTCAAATTGGGTCAAACTTGATAGTCGGTTATTTAACTATTAAATAAACAAACAACAACTAATTCCATTTGAGATTTATTTATCCATAGCAACCACTAAGCCTCAAAACATATCTTTGTTTAATAAATTTCTTTCAAAAACATTCATATACTTATCTTTCTGACATAAGTATATTCACAAAACATTTGTAAGATTTTCCATTACCAAATCTCTAAAAAGGATTTAACTAGATTAATTAAATTGGAGAAAAGTATAACTCTAAGCTTTATTCCTTCAGTGTAAAGTGTGGAACAAATGTCCCATACCACATTTTTTTTAAAAGGTCAGCCTCGAGAAACCAAAACCTCAAATTCCCGTTTTATTTATCTTAAATAAATCCTTTTATAAATTTTCTTTATCCATGAAATCTTATTTGCTTTACCCCAAACCCGTTTACAAACATTTATCAACTTCCATACTCATTTATGAATCTTTATAATTATTCAAACCCAGTTATATAACTTCTTTATAAACTTTCAAACCTTGTATAACACTTCCCTTTATAGACAGCCCAACCCATTTATAAAATCTTTTTATAAACATTCATAACTATTTCTAAAACTCCTTTTATGAATACCCACAAATTATTCATAAACTTCTTTATATAATATTCAAAACAATTGTCAAATCATTCTTCAAATATCTTGTTCAAAATAGAATAACTTTGAAGACCATTTTAAAAGAGAATGAAATATTAACTTTACAAAACCAAACAGAGACTTAATGACTACAATGGATCATTAAATTTGGGTTTACTTATCCAAGTTATATCATGGGTATTGCGTAACATCAGATATGTAAGGGATTCACACATAACAATAATCAACTATAGGTAGATGCCCAAGTTACAAATATAGATACATCCATTATCGAGAGTAATTTTTTTTACAAATAGAAGTATATTCCATATGCTTAAGTTATCATGACCCACTTATTGAAATAAACTTCCTTGTGTCTATCACGTTACCGATATTTGGCATTTGTGCTAAACGCAAGTCACTTACTTCCCATAAAACGTGTCATCATTTTATAGTCACTACTTAAATTTATTTGGCTACTTATGGTCCAGACCATAGATCCTTTTATTTAAAATCGATTAATCTTAAAAAGAAAATTGATTAAAAATATAACTGATTGGGTTTAAAACAACCTGTGAAAAGATTAAAGTATATTTAATTGGCTTAATCCTAATTATATCTTAATTAATCATAATTTAATCAAGATTAAATCATAATTAAACTTTATTAGTTAAACCCTAAGTAATTAAAAATTAATTTAATAATCACTTAATTAAATAATAATTAGTTAACCTACTTAACTTAATTAAATAATAATTAACCATTTAATTACTTCTTATCTTCATTAATCATTAATTAAAAACTTTATTAATCACTAATTAATCATTAACCTTCCTTAAGTGTTACTTAACCCTAATCACTTACTTAATTACTAATTAACTGCTAATTACCTTTAATTATTTTATTAAATAAAAAAATTATTAAATAATCTGAACTTAATCTCTTTTTTGTTACTAATTAAGTTTGAAAAACTTTTGCAAAACAATTCCAAAATGAATCACTTAAATATGGAAATCGTGAATTTTTTGTCGAACTACATCCATAGCGACTATCGCTATGAGCGTAGTTCGCTCTATCTTATTTTAAGTGAAATACTTCACTTAATTTCTTGCTCCTACGTGTTTCGAAATAATATTTAGAAAGATTTTGAAACCTTAAACCAAGATAAATCTTAAAACCATTTCCAAACTTTGAAACTAGAAATCATAGTTTTGATTTCAAATCGGATCTCACGTCCGTCGCAACACACAAAGTTGTTAACTTTATTTCAAACCAACATACTTGATTCTTAAATCACAAACATACATCCATACTATCATACTTTTAACATCACAATTAAACACACATATAAACATAAGATTATATGCTTACTAACTCGACAACATCACATTCAAATCTCAAATTCAATACCAAACATAACATCCATCAAATAACAATCAACCAATATAATAACTATTCAATTTTCTCATCATATTATCAACACAATAACACATCATAATAAAGTCAAAAAAATTTCCCAAACAAAATAGTTTTACTCAATGAAAATCTTTGAAACCTGAAATACCTTAGATGCACCATAAATCACCCCAAAAATATATCATCTTCCACTTGATTTTTGGACATATTAATCTCGGATTTTGAAAAAGTGATCAAAAGAAAAGTTTTAGAAAATTATTGTCTCTACAATTTAAAAATAGAATCACTCAAATCAGATTTCGTTTGTGGTAGATATGGTCAAAAGAAGGAGAGCTATTTTCGGACCTGAATTTCTGAGTTTAAAAGCACACTGCAAAGAAATGAGATTTTGATAAACCTAAGCTTGAAATTATAAAAGGTGATAAAAAAAATAGTTATAGCTACTGAAATTTTGTACGATTTAAAAAATAATAATCTTGATTTGGTTTAAAATAGAGGAATTTATGGCCGAATAAAGTACAGGAAAAATGGAGAAGAAAGTGTTTAAAAACAAGTTTGCATCTTTAAAACAATTTAAATTTTTTGATTTAAAAAAAAGACTTAAACTAACATAAGAAGTCATAAAACATGAAGAAATATTTAGACAAATGGGAATGGAGAAGTAAATGAAAATATGGTGAAATGGATGTGTATTTATAGATGAAAGAAAGTAGAAAATTTACTATTTTAACCTTAGTTTTAAATATCCAAACCTGTTATTATTTTGACAAGTCACATCACTTCCTTCCTCCCCCTCATATGTCACATCCCCCCTCTCTACTCACATCCTCTAGGTCATGATGGAAAATAATAATAAGGCTAAGATATGACAAGAGATAATGATATATAGTTTGTATACATATATAAGTGTATATGTATATATATGTTATTATTTTTAAAACGATGACTTGTCACATCAATTCCTAAACAAATTAACATAAGATAATATATTATTAAGTGTATTATTATTGTTTGGTTAATTAAATCTTATATATGTGTGTATATAGTGCACAAAGACGAACAACGTTCCCGACAACTTTCCGGTGTCGAAAAGTCAAAATTTCGGAAAACATTCTTCGATCACATTTTCTATTTTTCTACGATCTATCTATTGTGGTAAACAAATTTTAAAAACGATTTTACCATCATTATTAAAAAATTATAATAGGTTTATTTGTAAATAAAAACCCATTAATTTATTATTTAAACTTAACTTGAATTTCTGAAGAAATATGTAAAACCGATGATATCAAATGTCCATGTCATAAATACATTTTATTTTCAAAAAATAAAATAAAATATTTTATTTCATAATTTTGTTTGAATACATATATTTATGTATGTATCTAAAGCCATGCATGATTACTATTATTTAAAAGCAGTTTTATTGATAAAACGATTTTCGGCTGTTTTATCGATATTTTACCTAGGACGATATTTACAAATTATCAATATTTTACCTCGGTAATTTGTTCGCCAATATTTATCCAAACAAAATAAATATGATTATTTACCACTTAAAACATGATTATTTCTTACTTTTAAACCAATATCTAAATATTTTAAAAATAAATATAATTATCCAAGCGATAAATTTGTGGGTCGTTACATTCTTCCCCCTTTAAAAGAATTTCGTCCCTGAAATTATACCACAACCCTATCCCCAAAAATACTTAAAACTATTCATCAATCCGTATGATGTACATAGATCATTCCTATGTAAAATCTGATTCGATCACTCACTTGAATACATAACTTCATTTCCGAACTAGTATCGCTCACTCGACTTCGTAATGCGAACTTTGATCAGGCTTCTTAATTAGAAACCTCTATTCTCCTTGCATAGCCATAAACTATGATAGACAACCTTTAGTTCCACATAAGAACCCTCATCAACACTCGCCATCAGAAATCGGGTGATAAATCCCTATTTGGAATGGTGTGAAACACCTCTAGTCAGGTACTCGAATCTTGGATTGAGAACTATGTAAAAAGGAGAAATGATCCACGTACAACCTACGTACTAATCACATTGGTTCCTACTTCCCAAGATTATAATTACCATTTTTAAAGAATCACCATGTTACTTAAGAACATTACTTAAGTTTATTAACATTCTATAACTCAAATTCATTTTAGTATGATATTCTTCTATATCCAAAAGAGTATGTACAATTTCAAATCTTAAATTGGTTTTACCTAACCTAGGATGTTCAACAAATTTAAAACTTTATTTACTAACCCACTCTTAATCAAGACTTCTTTTTATTTTGAAAACTCTATTCTTTTAAGGGATTCGAGAACACAATATTCAGGTTTTATTTCAAAAAGCTTTCGAAATGATACTTTATATTTAACCATTTTGAAAACATAACATATAGCCTGAGTAACTTTAAAATGATATCAAGGAACCGGGCACTACCAAATAGTATTATATATCCCTTTTACAAAGTAGGGAAATACTCAAGAGAATTGTTTACCATCCGAACACATCTCTTATCCATTTTTAGTCATTTCCAAGACACTCGAACTAGTTAATAATTAAAATATTTCTTTCTTCACAAATTCTCTTTTGAATCAATATTATTTATAGATAAATAGTTCTTTAATAAAATCATCCACTAGCTTTGGATTCATTCAGATTCGAACTCGTTTCAATTGTACAATGACAAAAAGGATAATTTACTAAGTGCACTATCATATCTTCCTAAGCAAACATTCGATGGTCACTTAGAAGATTATTCCGATTATCCCAAAACAGATCGAAACTCCTTCCCAAATTGTCCAAAGAAAAATTTACTTTCAAATCCATTTAAAAATATTTATATCTTAAATTCTCTTTAAGTGCAATTACTGCAACTTTTCCAAAATCATTTAAATCTTTATCAAAGCCACCGGGATTTAATATTCTCACAATCCTTTTCATTTTTATAAGGTCATTTAAAGATTTTCCTTTTAACTAAACGCATTCTATTCTAAACCTAATTTTAACCCTACAGCTCATCAATAACTATATAGACTTTTGAAAATCAATCCTTTATATATAAAATATATCCTATGTAAAATTATTTCATTTACCAATTTTAAACAATATTATGTCAATTCGACTTGTTCAAGTGTTTAGGAAATCCCTATCGATAATGTTGGCCCAACGCATCGACCAGGATTCTTAGGCCACTCAACAGATCAAATAACACAATATAAAACATTTTTACTCATTAACAAATACACACTCGTATTTATTTACACTCAGGCTCATTCTAGGGTTTCACTTACCCAATTCCAAATGAGTTTACCCCACCAGGGCCAAGGTTCTCGCTTAACCTTTAGCCCTGATACCAAATGTAACGAACCGAATTTTCGACCCTCGAAAATCGACACTAATACATCCACTGCATCACATGCTGAACATTCAAGTGCCGAAAATACCGATTTATTCGGGTGAAAGAAGAAGGTAGAAGATATCATAGAAGAAAACTAAACAACACAGAATCTCACAACACAGCGAATAATATATAATACAACTATGATCTTTACAAAAAGGAAACATCTTTATTCATATATACAACATCAGAGTAGACTAGACTTATCCTAAATTTGTACAGTTATAGAAACCTGTCCTCACATTGAAAAACATATAGACTTTAAAATACAGCGGAAATAAAAATATACGTGAATATGTCTTGACTATCCAACTCCTTTCCAACCTCAATGTACCCAGCTAAACCTAGAAAAACATGCTCGGTCTGATCCGAGCATTACAAGGAATAACGCACGGGTCAATCTGCTAAACCAGCGTGAGTAAAACTTGATAACAAGTAACAACCAAACTGATTTCTACATTTGAAAACTTTTCAAACTAAGGGTATCTCATAAGACCACACCGCATATAAAACAGATGGGTTTTTACCTTACGATAACCAAAACATTTTATATCAAAATCCAGTGATATTTTCATAGTGTCTAGGTTTGAATTAAATAGATAAAATAGATAAAATGCTTGCATCACACATTCCAACATACTAGGCTCTACAATCGAAAACGTAATGCACGTATTGGAGAATGGATTCCAACAATGGCTGGGCTACTGGGGTACCGTCCGCCATAGTACACCTCTATAAAAATGTACCGAGGTCGTACCAAACGACCCCTGCCAACATAGGACCGGTCACCTCGGTTGCTTTACAACCTTTAACCGAGCGCTACCACATACATGAATTCATTGATGATTGTGTATATATCTATAAGGGTGATGATATATCCTAATGGGTGCGACCCATATAGTCCTGCTGCATATCCCCTATTTTAGTCATTCTCGGTTGATGAGGCTTGAGGCTATGTTTTACCTCTTTGAATAGAAATCCATCTTGGAATGCTAACACTGCCCTCCAGGCGTTAATTCAATGCCAGCATTCATCCGTAAAAGTTCTATCTAGGTCTGAACGAAATCGAAGGCACTATAGAGAGAAGTACTTAAAATCTAGGATTTTAAGTACTTCTCTCTCTACATCCATTTTGGAATCACCCTCAAGATTAGTAGCAGTAGACCTTGCACCTCAAAGAGCACCATCTTAAATCATCATCAAGATGTCTTCCACTCGAACATACATGTTGGTTCGGAGTGGTTTTCAGATATATAAATCCAATCCCGGTCTCTCCTTACCAACAACCGATAATTTTCGGTTGACTCATTCCCGGTTCTTTTGGAAGTAAGTTTTTGAATCCTCATCAGGGAACTCAAATTTACATTCGTACTTCCTAAGTCAAATTGGGTCAAACTTGATAGTCGGTTATTTAACTATTAAATAAACAAACAACAACCAATTCCATTTGAGATTTATTTATCCATAGCAACCACTAAGCCTCAAAACATATCTTTGTTTAATAAATTTCTTTCAAAAACATTCATATACTTATCTTTCTGACATAAGTATATTCACAAAACATTTGTAAGATTTTCCATTACCAAATCTCTAAAAAGGATTTAACTAGATTATTTAAATTGGAGAAAAGTATAACTCTAAGCTTTATTCCTTCAGTGTAAAGTGTGGAACAAATGTCCCATACCACATTTTTTTTTAAAGGTCAGCCTCGAGAAACCAAAACCTCAAATTCCCGTTTTATTTATCTTAAATAAATCCTTTTATAAATTTTCTTTATCCATGAAATCTTATTTGCTTTACCCCAAACCCGTTTACAAACATTTATCAACTTCCATACTCATTTATGAATCTTTATAATTATTCAAACCCAGTTATATAACTTCTTTATAAACTTTCAAACCTTGTATAAAACTTCCCTTTATAGACAGCCCAACCCTTTTATTAAATTCTTTTATAAACATTCAATACTATTTCTAAAACTCCTTTTATGAATACCCATAAATTATTCATAAACTTCTTTATATAATATTCAAAACAATTGTCAAATCATTCTTCAAATATCTTGTTCAAAATAGAATAAATTTGAAGACCATTTTAAAAGAGAATGAAATATTAACTTTCCAAAACCAAACGGAGACTTAATGACTACAATGGATCATTAAATTTGGGTTTACTTATCCAAGTTATATCATGGGTATTGCGTAACATCAGATATGTAAGGGATTCACACATAATAATAATCAACCATAGGTAGAAGCCCAAGTTACAAATATAGACACATCCATTATCGAGAGTAAATTTTTTACATATAGAAGTATATTACATATGCTTAAGTTACCATGACCCACTTATTGAAATTAACTTCCTTGTGTCTATCACGTTACCAATATTCGGCATTTGTGCTAAACGCAAGTCACTTACTACCCATAAAACGTGTCATCATTTTATAGTCACTACTTTAATTCATTTGGCTACTTAATGGTCCAGATGAGAGATCCTTTTATTTAAAATCGATTAATCTTAAAAATAAAATTGATTTAAAATATAATGGATTGGGTTTAAAACAACCTTTGAAAAGATTAAAGTATATTTAGTTGGCTTAACCCTAATTATATCTTAATTAATCATTATTTAATCAAGATTAAATCATAATTAAACTTTATTAACTTAATGAACTTGGTTAAGTCCTAATTAACTTCTTAACGCATCTTAGTTAAGGTTTAAACAATTCATTATTAGTTAAATCCTAAGTAATTAAAAATTAATTTAATAATCACTTAATTAAATAATAATTAGTTAGCGTACTTAAATTAATTAAATAATAATTAACCATTTAATTACTTCTTATCTTCATTAATCAATAATTAAAAACTTTATTAATCACTAATTAATCATTAACCTTCCTTAAGTGTTACTTAGCCCTAATCACTTACTTAATTACTAATTGACTGATAATTACCTTTAATTATTTTATTAAATAAATAAATTATTTAATAATCAAAACTTAATCTATTTTTATGTTACTAATTAAGTTTCAAAAACTTTTGCAAAACAATTCCAAAACGAATCACTTAAAGATGGAAATCGTGAATTTTTTGTCAAACTACATCTATAGCGACTATCGCTATGAGCGCAGTTCGCTCTATCTTATTTTAAGTGAAATACTTCACTTAATTTCTTGCTCCTACATGTTTTGAAGTAATTTTTAGAAAGTTTTTGAAACCTTAAACCAAGATAAATCTTAAAACCATCCCCAAACTTTGAAACTAGAAATCGTAGTTTTGATTTCAAATCGGATCTCACGTCCGTCGCAACACACAAAGTTGTTAACTTTATTTCAACTCAACATACTTGATTCTTAAATCACAACCGTACATCCATACTATCATACTCTTAACATCACAATGAAACACACATATAAACATAAGATTATATGCTTACTAACTCGACAACATCACATTCAAATCTCAAATCCAATACCAAACATAACATCCATCAAATAACCATCGAACAATATAATAACTATTCAATTTTTTCATCATATTATCAACACAATAACACATCATAATAAAGTCAAAAAAAAATCCCAAAAAAAGTAGCTTTATTCACCAAAAATCTTTGAAACCTGAAATGCCTTAGATGCACCAAAAATCCCCCCAAAAATATGTCATTTCCACTTGATTTTTAGACTTGTTACTCTCAGATTTTGAAAAAGTAATCAAAAGAAACGTTTTAGAAAATTATTTTTTCTATAATTAAAAAAAAGAATCACTCAAATTATATTTATTTTATGGTAGATATGGTCAAAAGAAGGAGAGCTATTTTCGGAGCTGAATTTTTGAGTTTAAAAGTACTTGCAAAGAAATGAGATTTTGACAAAACTAAGCTTGAAATTAGAAAAAGTGGTAGAAAAGAAAGTTTTAGCTGCTAAAATTTTGTACGATTTTAAAAAAATAATTCTTGATTTGGTTTAAAATAGATGACGTTATGGCCGAATAATATGGGAGAAAAATGGAGAAGAAAGAGTTTAAAAACAAGTTTGCATCTTTGAAACAATTTAAATCTTTTAATTTTAAAAAAAAACTTAAACTAACATAAGAAGCCATGAAACATGAAGAAAGCTCTATGGAAATGGAAATGGAGAATTAAATGAAAATACAATGAAATGGATGTGCATTTATAGATGAAAGAAAGTAGGAAAATTACCATTTTAACCTTAGTTTTAAAATATCCTAACATGTCATTATTTTGACAAGTCACATCACCACCTTCTCCCCCTTATATGTCACATCTCCCCTCTCTAGTCACATCCGATAGGTCATGATGAAAAATGATGATAAGGCTAAGATATGACAAGAGATAATGATTTATACTTTGTATATATAAGTGTATATGTATATATATGTTATTATTTTTAAAACCATGACTTGTCACATCACTTCCTAAACATAATTAACATAAGATAATATATTATTAAGTGTATTATTATTGTTTGGTTAATTAACTCTTATATGTGTATATATATTGCACCAAGACGAATAACGTTTCCGACAACTTTTCGGTGTCGAAAAGTCGAAATTCCAGAAAACGTTCTTCGGTCATATTTTCTATTTTTCTATGAACTATTTATTTTGGTAAACAAATTTTAAAAAATATTTTACCATCATCATTAAATAATTATAATAGGTTTATTTATAAATAAAAACTCATTTATTTATTATTTAAAATTAACTTGAATTTTCGAAGAAATATATAAAACCGATGATATCAACTGTCGATGTCATAACTACATTTTATTTTCAAAAAACAAAATAAATTATTTTATTTCATAATCTTGTTTGAATACATATAATTATGTATGTATCCAGAGCCATGCTTGATTCGTATTGTTTAAAAGCAGTTTTATGGATAAAACGATTTTCGGCTGTTTTATCGATATTTTACCTAGGATGATATTTACAAATTATCCATATTTTACCTCGGTAATTTATCCACAAATATTTTTCCAAACAAAATAAATATTATTATTTACCACTTTAAACATGATTATTTCTTACTTTTAAACCCACTATATATTTTAAAAATAAATATAATTTATCCAAGTGATAAATTTGCGGGTCGTTACACCTGGGTTCCCCTAACTCTAGGAGAATCGTTCGTTCAACGGCTTTGTTTGCATAATCCCTTCGTGGTGGATCCATAGAAGCCACATGATCTACAACATTCTAGCCATCCATAGCACAATCGGAAGCCAACACAGCATCATCATTTAGAAGTCGATCAATCCAATCAACATTTGATAGTTTGGTACCGATCCATAAGCCTTTGCCACAATTTGGTTCCCACCTCTTTTTCGATGTTCCAGCCACTTTGCTAACCATCTTATACTTTCTGTCCCTCTTCCTTTGCTTCGACAATGAGGAACTGTAAGATTCTAAACCAGAAGATGTCAGGCCTATCCTGCTTCTCCTACGGTTATTAGTCAATCGATTCAAAAAATACAAACTCTATTGCATTTGCCGATTCCACTCGTCGTGGCTCTCTTGTAGCTTATCATTCATTTGTTTCATCATGCAGTCCATCTCGACCCTAGCGATCACATATGTCAAGTTCTGACCCTCAGTAGTGGTTGGCACAGAACCTCCTCACCGAGTTGGGAATCGACATTCTCAACGTCTTCGGCAGCTCTTGAAGTGGTGGATCGATCTATTCGAGGAGCCATTCTGAATAGCTTCTAGTAGACTTTTTATAAATCTGAGTAGTTCAAAAGGGTATAAAGCAAAGAAATTTGATCTATCTCTCGTATTTAAGCAATCCAATAGTTGATGATGGATCCAAAGGCCTGAGAACCATGCTCTCAATGAAAGCACCAAAATGTTTAAACCAAAATGTGGCACAAAGGCAATATAATGAAGAAATATAAATGAAAAATGAAGTAAAAATGAGACACGCAAAGTTTATAGTGGTTTGGCCTTATGCCTACGTCCACTTAGTATATCTATTGATTGTATTGTTGTTTACAAGTAGTGTTCTTATGGATTGGTATGGATCCTCTAGGCTACAAGAGAATTATGGAAAAACTTGTAAAGAAGAAAAAAGAAGCCTTGAAATGACGCCCCAACCTCCTATTTATAGTTGTAGGTCATCGAGATGTGCTCCTCTACGGTCTCCACCACGTTCCCTACTATCTAGCAGCAATTATCCTCGAGAAAATGTGGCCAGGTCAGCAAAAGTGATGGATCGGTACTGATCCATAGGCAAGGATCAGTACCAATCCATAAGATCTTCTCATGGATCGATTCTAATGCTTTTCGTTGTGGTGACTTGTTGTTAGCTTTGTGGTCTTCGTCTTGCTTTCGCTGTTGGGTGCATACTGTTGGGTCAACAAGATGGATCGATGGAGGAATGGAATTGCCGATTTTAGGTGCTTGAGAGTTCGATAGCAAGTCGCGTGCGAACGATCCCTTGGGGTTTGGTATAGTTTGCTGGCACTATAGCTTGGGAGTATTGGAGGTTTGAGGTGATTTGGGAGAAGTATTATGGATCAACATCGATCCATAGGGATGGATCGGTACCGATCCATCGCTTAGATGGATCGGGCATGTGGAACTTTGAGATGACTTTGTTCTTACTTTGTAATCTTGATCATACTTGGTCTCTAGGCCCATAGGCTATTTCTCTGGGCTTCCTGCCTCAATAACTTCCAAGTTTGATTTGCTAAGTTCGTCTAATGTCGTCCGGTTAAAAGGTTGGATAACAAAGTTCATTACCAAAAATATAATTTTGATGGTTGTACCCGAAGGGATATGATCCATCGGCCGTAAAAGTGTCTCCAAAGAAAACAAATGCAGTTGGAATATGTTAAGCTACGTTGATAGAATAATATCGTAAATTTCAATTGTTGAAATTAACAAAAAAGATTCACTATTCAACGTACTTAAGTAAATTCAGATTTCGCTCGCAAAATTATCGCTCGATATGATTTTGAGTTTTGGTAGATGTATACTGAAACAAAAATTCTGAATAAGATTAGAATGCATTGTTTGTGCTTAATAACTAAAGTGTCTCAAAATCAATAGGAGCGATTTAGAGTTTGTGGGTTATTTGATATGATCCGACAATTGATGCAAAAGTATCGTTCAATAAGCATCAGAGTTGAGCAAATACTTTGATAAAATAATCAAATAGTTTGAATTTCAATAAAAATGCAGAGGAAGCATGTGATGTTTGATGTGTGTTTCTTGTTTGATGATAACAAAATATATATCAATATATAGATGTGTTTGTAGTTTGTACTATACACAAATAGGAATAAATATTCGTATTGAATAATAATACTATTGCACAGAATTTAACAAATTCAATTAGTATTTTTTATTCAATATAATATTTTATACAAATACTAAGTTTTCAGCTCATACACTGATTTTATACATTTCATGATTTCATACATTACACTGATTTAATACATTTCATATTTACATTTGTTTCCTCACTACATCACTCAACCCTCAACTATAACTATCTGCATTGTCCAGCTTCAGTTCTTGTCCTGTCTCCTGTGTACCTGTATAATTGACAACTACAGCAGTAATCTAAAAATAAACAAATTTGAATTTGCAAAAATATAAAATTTGTTTTTATCGTTGTCTCAGATATATGGGTTATTGTCATCATCTTTGATTGTGTAATATCTATGCATATCAGAATTTATATCAGGGACAGATAATCTTGAGTGGCTGCAATACACACGTGTACATTCATACACGTGTGCACTGCCTCACCAACTCGTGTGCACAGTCAACAAACACAAGGTCAAATCCAAATCAGATTCAACTCAAGTTCAGATGGCCTCGACCAAAATCCAAATGTACACATAAACAATATGGTAATACAACTCAATCAACAACTCAAAGTATCACTGCAACTATGACAACAGAGATGTGGACTATCAGCATGCACAAAGGCTACAAGTCAATCAAATGCAGAACTAACCAAAACTGGATGCGACAAAACAGAGACCAGACTCAAGTGAAACCAACAAACACATAATCAACACATGCATATCCAACTGATCAGAGAGCAGTTCAAGTGATGTATTACTGCAACCATGATCAAGTGCATCAAAACATCAAACCAGACCAAGTACAAGATGAATCAGAAAAAAAAAATAGTCAACTGATCAGAGACTAGCTACACAATATACAAAGGTCTGGACAACATGTATCAGTAAAAACTGCATAACAAACCAGATTCAAGTCACAAGTACAGGAAGGACAAACACAGAGGCAACTGCAACAATAATGCAACTGTGATATGCAATAAGACTACACAACCCGAAGCAAAGTGAACATATAGCAGTAATGTAACCCGAAGTCAAGTCAGTGCACAATAAAGAATGCACAGGGAAGCACACACATGAATACAAAACAAATGCAAATGTAGACTAGAGTACATAATGAAAACTACAAGTTCAAGTTCAGTTACAACAGAAATATGGCAACACAAAAATTCTCAATCCAAATGTACATGACCAGACACAGGAGCCAGGGTGAACTCAACAAGACTACATCAATGAAACAAGATTGAACAATAACAAGTTCAAAATGCAGAAGTTAAGTCAACTGCCTCCAAAAGGTTACAGTACATATCAAAATATCATCACTAAACAAATCAAGTTCAACTGAACCAAGCATGTATAGGCAGTATGCGTATGAGACCAGAGAAATCAAAATGAATATAATTCAAGTAGCCAAAATCACATAAACACAGATGGTCAGAATGTAACTCGAAGTCAAGATCAAGCATGTACAAGTCAGTGAAGAATAAGTTCAAACATCAGAGTACAAGTGCATCAAGTCAAAGTCAGGTGATCATCACTAAACATCAAAGCAGGTCAGGGATAAACTCAAATAGCAGAGAAGATGGTCAGAGACGAAGCTCGCAGGGGCCAAAATGATCAAAGTCAAGAAAATTCAAGTCAAAGCTGTATGTTTTAATCACGTTTACAAATTGATAAAGTCAAAGTCAGACTTTAGGAAAGTATCAAAAATCCAAACAAAAAGGGAAAGTTTTGACTGTATCGTTCAAAGAAAGGATCGAACGTTTAAAAAATCAAAACCGTGGGTATGAAGTCAAAATAACACAGCAATATTAAGGGAAAGTTTTAACAACGTGGAGATCACGTAAATCAAATCAGGCAAGTTTAAGGGTTTCGAAAACCCTATATAAACACTCCAAAAATCATCATCGACTGGAGTGAAGTGCAGAACCCAAATCATCATTGACAGAGAGCAAAAAAAGCAAAAGCAATCGAATTCAAGCAATCGAGTTACAAAGCACAGAGCAGAAATCACATACCAAATCCAACGAACGATCGAAGAAAACAATCATCTCGAGGCCAGCATTCACCAATCGACAGAGCGCAATTCACAGAGAAATCAAGGTGCAAA
Source organism: Allium fistulosum (assembly GCA_030737815.1). NCBI lineage: Eukaryota > Viridiplantae > Streptophyta > Magnoliopsida > Asparagales > Amaryllidaceae > Allium > Allium fistulosum. The sequence goes on from CM060902.1 coordinate 1,183,907,703, forward strand.
ATCGATCAATCAAAAGCCCTAATTCAGTTGCATAGAGAATTGCCAGAGAGCCGAAGCCCTAATTCCAGAATCGCAAGAACGAGCCGAAGTCCTAACTTCATTCAGAAGATCGAGCTGCCATTTTTTATCCAAGCAAATAGAAAGCGGGTCGATAAAAAGAAAAAGAGGGGGAACCGGCCTTAATAATTTAATTAGGGTTTTTAGTGGTTGGGCTTGGTTTTTTAATTAGGGTTTTAATTTTTGGACCAGGATTTATTAAGAAGGGCAAAATTGTTTTAACATTTTCAATTTAATTTTTGCCCTTGTTTTTCTTGTTTTTAAATCTGTACTTTTTGAATCAAATCAGGGTAAATCACCACCTAGGGTTTAGGTAGTGTCAGATTGTCTAGTTAGGATTAGTTCAGTGAGCAGGGTGTGCGAGTTTGCAAAACTCTATAGGCGGTAGTAGGGTGTGCGAGTCTGTTATAGTGTTTGTAAGTGGGATACTGTTTAATTCTAATAGAAATCTGGGAATGCAGCAGTAGGCAGGGGTTGCCGAAGCTGGGTAAATTTTGTGTGTGATTTACTTTTCAGCTTATTTATTTATCTGCAGTTTGATTTCGTGTTTAATTCAAGAAAATTTGCTATAACCCTATTCACCCCCCCCCCTAGGGTTAATCTAGATCCTACAAGTGGTATCAGAGCCTGGTATTTTTTACTTTAACTCTAGAGTCATGAATCCATCAAATAATGCTTTTTTTAAGGGGCAATCTATTGCTAGGCCACCAATGTTTAATGGGAATGATTATGCTTACTGGAAAGTTAGGATGAGTATTTATCTTAGTTCTGTTGATTATGATGTTTAGGACATTATTAAAACTGGCTATACATCTCCCACTATAACTGTAGGTGATACTGAGATTCCTAAACCTAGGGATAGGTGGGATGCTAACGATAAGAAATTAAAAACTACAAATGCTAAAGCTATGAATGCTTTGATCTGTGCTCTTGATAAGACTGAATTTAATAGAATTTCTCATTGTAAAACAGCACAGGAAATTTGGCATACCTTGGAGGTGACACACGAAGGAACTTCTCAAGTCAAGGAGTCTCGTCTAGCCCTGTTCAGCAATGAATATGAGAACTTCATGATGGACAAAGGCGAGAGCATAAAGGATATGTTTGGACGCTTCTCAACCTAGGTGTACAATGCTAGAGCGCTTGGGAAGGTATTCACTGAGGTAGAGCTAGTAAGGAAGATACTACGAGTCTTACCGATGAACTTTGAGGCAAAAGTCACAACAATACAAGAATCAAAAGATCTGAGTAAATTGAGCATGGAAGATTTGATCGGCAACTTGATGACATATGAGCTTGAGCTAAAAGCAAAGGAGGAACGCAACAACTCCGAATCAAAGAAGAAGACGATTGCCTTAAAGAGCAAAGAAGAGAGCGATGAAGAAGAAGAAGATCCAATTGAAGAACTTGCAATGGCTGTCAATAATCTTAGAAAATTGTCGAGATTCAGGCCACGCAAGAAGAAAACGAGTGGTAATAGGTCAAAAGATTCTGACAATTCCGAAAATGAATTAACCTGCTATAACTGCAACAAGCTTGGTCACTTCATACAAAATTGCCAACTTCTCAAAAACACCAAAGGAAAGAAAAAGAAGAAAAAGGCCTTCGCAGCAACTTGGGATGATGAAGAAGGAGAGGAAGTCTCGGATGATAGCTCAAAGGAGGCTAACTTGTGTCTTATGGGAAAATCAGATTCAGAAGCAAGCTCAGAGGAATCTGGTGAGGTAAGTAACTATTCATACAAAGAACTTATTTTTATGTGCCTTGATCTTACTAAAACAGTTGATGCTCTTGATTCTAAAATTGAAAAACTGAAATCTGATAGAAAAAAACTTGCTCATGAAAATTTTAGGTTAGAAACTGAACTTGAAAATATTCAAAATCTAGACTGTAAAATTCTAGATTCAGAATTATCAAAACTGAAGAATAGCTTTGAGAATCTTGAAAAAGAAAACTTGAATCTTAAGGAAACCATTGACACTAGGAAAAAGGATTTTATAAATAGGTGCACTTCACTTGTGACTGAAAACACAACACTGAAAACCAAAGTCCAAGATCTTGAGAAATCACTGAATAATTTTTCAAGAGGAGAAAAATCATTCAACATGTTATTGGGAAATCAACTGTTTGCCAACAATAGAAAAGGACTAGGTTTTGGGAAAACACAAGCTGATGATAGTGCAAAAGGTAAGAGTGTCTTTACTGGATGTGAAATAATTGGACATCGTGTTGAAAATTGTAGTCATAGGAACAAGAACACGAAATTTATACAAGTTTGGTTCCTAAAAATTCTACAAACAAATTTCATATCCATTGGAACAAGAATGAAAGGAAAAAACAAGTTTGGGTGCCAAAAGGAACATATATTAATAGTTTTGGGTCTACTCAAACATATTCATCAAATTATTCTGCCACTAACAACCATGGACCTATAAAAACAAATAGGTCACAAAAACCTTTTACCGTGTAGGTGTGGTGGCAGGCTAAGGAACAACATTAGTGTTATCTGGATTCTGGCTGTTCCAGACACACAACGAGCGACAAATCAATGTTCCTTAGCCTAGTATAAAGGTGACAGATTCACAATGGGCAAACAACGAAAGAGTATCGTACAGGTAAGACAGGTAATTGTATAATGATAGATAAAGTATGAAAATCTGCACCATAATCTGAATTAAATCAGCCAGTTATGTGAAATGATTGATGATGTTAATTCTGTTTTTTTACCAATCATCTTTAAATAGAATTATTCAAAGTAATTATGATGGTTGACAGATTCTAACTTACTTGATATGATCTTACATGACTTGTCCTTATCTATGACTTTGATTTGTGCTTAAAAGTTTGACCAATCATTTTTTTCTTCATTGAACTTAATCTGTTTGGTCAAATTATGATGTTGATTGATCACTGATTACTCATGCTATAAAAAGGATTTTTAGAAATTGTTGAAACTGTTGGAACTTTATTAGTGAAACTTCAAGAAATTGTTTTGAAATAATGATGATGTTTTAATGACTGTTGATCCTACGATTTCTAAATCTGACACTATGATATTAGTTTGATGGTTAACACGACTTCAATTTAAAATCATTTCGTTTAAAAGTTGTTGAAAATATTTCTGAGATTGAACCTGATTCTGTTGAAATGGCTCTTAATGATGAAAGTTGGATTTCAGCAATACAAGATGAACTTAATCAATTTGAGAGAAATAAAGTTTGGAAATTAGTTCCTAGGCCTCATGATTATCCAGTTGTTGGAACTAAATGGGTGTTTAAAAATAAACTTGATGAATCCGAAAACGTAATTAGAAACAAAGCTAGGTTGGTCGCAAAAGGTTATAACCAGATAGAAGGCATAGATTTTGATGAAACATTTGCTCCAGTTGCTAGGTTAGAAGCCATTAGGATTTTGCTAAGTTTTGCATGTTATAAAGGTTTCAAACTTAAACAAATGGATGTGAAGAGTGCCTTTCTAAACGGTGATTTGAAAGAAGAAGTTTTTGTTGAACAACCCCCTGGTTTTGAAAATCACGTTTTTCCAAATCATGTGTATAAGCTAGAAAAAGCATTATATGGTCTTAAGCAAGCTCCTAGAGCTTGGTATGACTGTCTTTGTACATATCTCTTGGAAAATGGCTTTAAAAAGGGAAGTGCTGACACAACACTGTTTCTATTACATAAAGAAAGTGATTTCTTGATTGTTCAGATTTATGTGGATTATATCATTTATGGTGCTACTAATGAACTTTTGTGTGAGAAATTTGAACAAGTCATGCAGGCTAAATTCGAGATGAGCTTAGTTGGAGAATTGAAATATTTTCTTGGGTTTCAAATCAAGCAAAGCAGTGATGGTATATTCATTTCACAATCCAAGTATGTGTTGGAACTGTTGAAGAAATTTGGAGTTGAGAACTCAAAACCAATGAAAACTCCTATGAGCCCATCAACAAAGTTGGATAAAGACGAGAAAGGAGTTGTTGTTGATCAGAAGAAATATCGAGGGATAATCGGTTCACTTCTCTATCTTACTGCTTCTAGACCTGATATTATGTTTTATGTGTGTTTGTGTGCACGTTTTCAATCTAACCCTAAAGAATCTCATTTGAAAGTCACTAAACGAATTTTAAGATATCTTTCACACACACACCAATTTTGGACTATGGTATCCTTCTTGTGAAAATTTTGATTTAGTTGGTTATTCTGATGCTGATTATGCGGGTTCATTGGTAGACAGGAAAAGCACTAGTGGGACATGTTTCATGCTAGGACATTCATTAGTTTCATGGTCAAGTCGAAAACAGAATTGTGTTGCATTATCCACCACTGAAGCAGAATATATTGCTTTAGGAAGTTGTTGTGCTCAAATTTTATGGATGATGCAAACTCTTTCTGATTTTGGCTTAGTTTATAAACTAGTTCCATTAAAATGTGATAGTAAAAGTGCAATAGACTTGTCTAATAATCTTGTTCATCATTCACGCACAAAACACATTGATGTGAGACACCACTTTCTTAGAGATCACATTGCTAGGGAAGACATTTGCATTGAATTCATTTCAACTGAGGCTCAACTTGCTGATATTTTCACAAAACCCCTCCCCGAAGACAGATTTTCCAGATTACGTTTGGATTTGGGGATTATGGAAATTGACTAATCATTTTTCAATTTTTGGTTGAAATATTCTTGGAAATTTATTTTCAACTTCAATTTCTAGGATTCAAACCTGTTTTGGATATTATTCAAAGATTGATTTGAATATGGTATTCAGTAGTGGAAATATGTTTGTTTTATTTTAAGAAATTTCATAATATGATTAATTTGGTAACTTATTCCACAACCATTTCTATTTCTACCATCTTTCTATCATTCATAATGGTTTTGAAAAATGAGAAGAGTGAATTACTTTTTAAATTAAAAAGAAAAATAAAGAAATTTTTTTTAAATATTTCTCATGCATCCATTCTCATTTAAAAGTCCTTATGGTTATGTATGGATGGATCATGTGAATTTTAGTTTATCATCACTCCATTCTCATTTAAAAGTCCTTATGGTTATGCATGGATGGAGCTTGATAGCTAATGAGTAACTGCTAATCCCATTTAAAAGTCCTTATGGTTATGTGTGGTTAGTAAGTTCTTATTTTTTTTATGCTTAAATGTTCAAATTATTTTTAAAGAAAAAAAACATCCCTCTTCTCATTATATAAAAACCAAATCATCGATCCATTCTCTAAAATCTGGAAAGTGTTATCTTGTTATGATATATTATGGTTTTTCCTTGGTTCTACATTTGTTTTTCCCCTACTGTTCCATTATTTTTTTGTCAGTCTTTTGATGATAACAAAAGGGGGAGAAGAATGAGATTTTGATAAGGAAATAAGTATTTTTGGAATACTTCACCAAATTTGTTAAATGCTGTTAGTTATTTTTCTATAGTTCTTTTATTCTTCTGTAATTTCCTAAATCTTCTAAATAGGGAGTGGTCTCAGTTGTAGGGGGAGTATTCGTGTAGGGGGAGCATTGATATAGGGGGAGCTAAATATTTCATGCTCAAACACATTTATCAGAATTTCAAAATCTTTATATATGTTTGTCATCATCAAAAGGGGGAGATTGTTTGATGATAACAAAATATATATCAATATATAGATGTGTTTGCAGTTTGTACTATACACATATAGGAATAAATATTCGTATTGAATAATAATACTATTGCACAGAATTTAACAAATTCGATCAGTATTTTTTATTCAATATAATATTTTATACAAATACTAAGTTTTCAGCTCATACACTGATTTTATACATTACACTGATTTAATACATTTCATATTTACATTTGTTTCCTCACTACATCACTCAACACTCAACTATAACTATCTGCATTGTCCAGCTCCAGTTCTTGTCCTGTCTCCTGTGTACATGTATAATTGACAACTACATCAGTAATCTGAAAATAAACAAATTTGAATTTGCAAAAATATAAAATTTGTTTTTATCGTTGTCTCAGATATATGGGTTACTGTCATCATCTTTGATTGTGTAATATCTGTGCATATCAGTATTTATATCAGGGACAGATAATCTTGAGTGGCTGCAATACACACGTGTACATTCATACACGTGTGCACTGCCTCGCCAACTCGTGTGCACAGTCAACAAACACAAGGTCAAATCCAAATCAGATTCAACTCAAGTTCAGATGGCCTCGACCAAAATCCAAATGTACACATGAACAATATGGTAATACAACTCAAAGTATCACTGCAACTATGACAACAGGGATGTGGACTATCAGCATGCACAAAGGCTACAAGTCAATCAAATGCAGAACTAACCAAAACTGGATGCGACAAAACAGAGACCAGACTCAAGTGAAACCAACAAACACATAATCAACACATGCATATCCAACTGATCAGAGAGCAGTTCAAGTGATGTATTACTGCAACCATGATCAAGTGCATCAAAACATCAAACCAGACCAAGTACAAGATGAATCAGAAAAAAAAAGTCAACTGATCAGAGACTAGCTACACAATATACAAAGGTCTGGACAACATGTATCAGTAAAAACTGCATAACAAACCAGATTCAAGTCACAAGTACAGGAAGGACAAACACAGAGGCAACTGCAACAATAATGCAACTGTGATATGCAATAAGACTACACAACCCGAAGCAAAGTGAACATATAGCAGTAATGTAACCCGAAGTCAAGTCAGTGCACAATAAAGAATGCACAGGGAAGCACACACATGAATACAAAACAAATGCAAATGCAGACTAGATTACACAATGAAAACTACAAGTTCAAGTTCAGTTACAACAGAAATATGGCAACACAAAAATTCTCAATCCAAATGTACATGACCAAACACAGGAGCCAGGGTGAACTCAACAAGACTACATCAATGAAACAAGATTGAACAATAACAAGTTCAAAATGCAGAAGTTAAGTCAACTGCCTCCAAAAGGTTACAATTCATATCAGAATATTATCATTAACCAAATCAAGTTCAAATGAACCAAGCATGTATAGGCAGTATGCGTATGAGACCAGAGAAATCAAAATGAATATAATTCAAGTAGCCAAAATCATATAAACACAGATGGTCAGAATGTAACTCGAAGTCAAGATCAAGCATGCACAAGTCAGTGAAGAATAAGTTCAAACATCAGAGTACAAGTGCATCAAGTCAAAGTCAGGTGATCATCACCAAACATCAAAGCAGGTCGGGGATAAACTCAAATGGCAGAGAAGATGGTCAGAGACGAAGCTCACAGAGGCTAGAATGATCAAAGTCAAGAAAATTCAAGTCAAAGCCGTATGTTTTAATCACGTTTACAAATTGATAAAGTCAAAGTCAGATTTTAGGAAAGTATCAGAAATCCAAACAAAAAGGGAAAGTTTTGACTGTATCGTTCAAAGAAAGGATCGAACGTTTAAAAAATCAAAACCGTGGGTATGAAGTAATTTCTGAAAATAACACAGCAATATTAAGGGAAAGTTTTAACAACGTGGAGATCACGTAAATCAAATCAGGCAAGTTTAAGGGTTTTGAAAACCCTATATAAACACTCCAAAAATCATCATCGACTGGAGTGAAGTGCAGAACCCAAATCATCATTGACAGAGAGCAAAAAAAAGCAAAAGCAATCGAATTCAAGCAATCGAGTTACAAAGCACAGAGCAGAAATCACATACCAAAGCCAACGAACGATCGAAGAAAACAATCATCTCGAGGCCAGCATTCACCAATCGACAGAGCGCAATTCACAGAGAAATCAAGGCGCAAAATCGATCAATCAAAAGCCCTAATTCAGTTGCATAGAGAATTGCCAGAGAGCCAAAGCCCTAATTCCAGAATCGCAAGAACGAGCCGAAGCCCTAACTTCATTCAGAAGATCGAGCTGCCATTTTTTCTCCAAGCATATAGAAAGCGGGCCGATAAAAAGAAAAAGAGGGGGAACCGGCCTTAATAATTTAATTAGGGTTTTTAGTGGTTGGGCTTGGTTTTTTAATTAGGGTTTTAATTTTTGGACCAGGGTTTATTAAGAAGGGAAAAATTGTTTTAACATTTTCAATTTAATTTTTGCCCTTGTTTTTCTTGTTTTTAAATCTGTACTTTTTGAATCAAATCAGGGTAAATCACCACCTAGGGTTTATGTAGTGTCAGATTGTCTAGTTAGGATTAGTTCAGTGAGCAGGGTGTGCGAGTTTGCAAAACTCTATAGGCGGTAGCAGGGTGTGCGAGTCTGTTAGAGTGTTTGTAAGCGGGATACTGTTTAATTCTAATAGAAATCTGGGAATGCAGCAGTAGGCAGGGATTGCCGAAGCTGGGTAAATTTTGTGTGTGATTTACTTTTCAGCTTATTTATTTATCTGCAGTTTGATTTCGTGTTTAATTCAAGAAAATTTGCTATAACCCTATTCACCCCCCCCCCTCTAGGGTTAATCTAGATCCTACATGTGCCAGTAAGAAAGCACTATAAAGGTACTGAAATATTTCAAAACTATAAGTAAACAACAAACTTATGATTGTTAACGATGTACTTGTGTTAAAATCATTTTAGGTTGGTTGTTTAATTCTCAATTTGGATTCGAAATTGACATCTTTAACAATCAATATAGAAGGATGTTGGAATTGTCCCAAAATGATATACACAGACACCATATTAAAATGTCTAATATAGAGCATATATGATGAATTTTGTATGCATTGGCAATAGGAATTATCATACATGTTATATTATCAACAGTACACATTTTTCTTATGATTTTCATATGGAAGGCAAGTATCAAATCTAAATTAAAATCACTAAATGATAGTTTAAACTATTCTGGAGTATTAATGAAATACTAGAGAAATTTTTACATAAACAATGAACTCCTTATGAAGGAGTGCGTAAACTCGAAATTCAGAAGTGATATCGAGTATAGTATAACAATTCTAAATTCATGTCCAATTTTAAGTTAAGATCTTTAAGTTGGAAATGTTCCAAACAATAATTAGTGGCTGACTTAACAAAAGCCTAAGTACGTCATCATGAATAGCGCTTTGATAAAAGAGGTATAAATAAATGCTAAAATTTATAACTAAGCTAAGGGTGATTCCAAATGTTGATAATCTCATTACATTGCTATATGATGTTGTGATATAGTTCATAAAAGAACCTAAAGCTCACTAGAAGTGAAAGAACATACGCCGAAGGGTTCCACATGATAAATGCAGTTTATTAGCATAGGGGAGAGTTAATTGATAGAGTATGTAATTAAAAAAATATTACACATGTAACGACCCATCTTTTCGACCCTCAAAAGTCGACACTGATACATCCACGGTATTCATGTGTCGAGCATCCAAGTGACAGAAAGATAGATTTTTGGAGGAAAAAGAAAGAAAATGCAGAATAGAATCTCACATCCGTAACAAGTAACATATAATATACAACAGATCTTTACAAATGAAAAGCTGTAATATACATACATAAATCAGTGTTAACTAACCAATCATCATCTTGGGCAGTTATAACAACTTGTCCTCACAATTGCTGAAAAGTAGAACCAACAAATGCAGTGGAAAATAAAATATACGTTAATACGTTTTGGAGCCATCCAGCTCGTCTCCTGAAGCTCCACAGCATCCATAATTGAATATGAAAACATGCTCGGTCTAACTCGAGCATTATAAGAAAATAATGCCTGGATCAGTCCGGTAAACCAGCATGACAAACACACATCATATGGATTTTAATGTTATAAAACCTTTCAAAATAAAGGTATCTCGTAAGAATACTACACACATAAACATGAAATAGTTTTTACCTTATGATAACTAAACCATTTCACAGGAAAATCTTTTGATATTATAATAATGTCAAGGTTTAAAATAAATATTGAATCATAGCCGAAATTGTTACATTAATTAAATTCTAGCATAATAGGAATACAACTAAGTCCGAAAGGCACTTGTTGGAGAATGAGAATGAATTCCATCAATGACAAGGCACTGGGGTACCGCCTGTCACAGTACACCTCTAGATAAAATATACCGAGGTCGAAAACCATTCGACCCCTGCATGGTAAGACCGGCCTACCCCTTACTGGATAGTACCGAATATCTCATTACCCTGGTTTCTTTGTAACCTTTCTCGAGAGCTCTCATGCACAACCAAATTCATAAATAATAATCTAGAAAGGGTGATGACAATACCCTAATGGTTGCGACCCACATAGCCTTGTGGCATATCCCCTGTTTTAGTTATTCCCGGTTGATGAGGCTTGAGGCTACGTTTTACCCATTTAGCAAATCCCACTTGGAATACTAACACTGACCTCCAAGCATAATGCAATACTAGCATTCGTCCATACAAGTAGCTCAGGTTATGAACAAAGCGAAGGCACTACTTCTACTACATCTATTTTGGAATCACCCTCAGGATTAGTAGCAAGTAGCCCTTTCACTTCAAAAATCTCCGTCTTCGATTTCATCATCTTCAAGGTTTCCAAATTCGAAATACTTATGCCGTTCGAAGTGGTTGTCGGATAATATATCCGACCCCGGTCTCTCCGAACAGATAATGATAGTTTAAAAATTGGCCAAGATTTTGATAATCGGTTATTTAACTATCAAATAAACAAACAATTCAACCAAAGATTTTAACCAAGCACAGTTAAGTACAAAGCAAACACTAAGCCTCTTTAACTAATCATCTCGTTAATTAAAATCAATTTGTAAATACTTGTATCAAAATACTTTTACAAAGGTATATTCACAAGTCTCCTCTACTCCTTTTAAGACTTAAAAATACTTGATATACTTATCTCAATTGTATAAGTATATTCATAAAACATTTCATTTTCAAAACTTTTGAAAAACTTTCCATATACTTATATCAATAGTATAAGTATATTCGCAAATGCTACATTTCCAATATTAGAAAACGTACTCATATACTTATCTCAATGGTACAAGTATACTCACAAATCTTAGGAAAGATTTCATTTCCAAAACCATACTTATTTAGGTTAAAATAATGTAACTTAAAACATTGAAAATAATAATAAATCCAAAATACTTCTCTTCTAGTGAAAGTAAATAGATCGTATAGAAATTGGACCAAATACACTTACCGCCACTTCCCGATTTTAAACGGTGCTGTCTCTCGATTAACAATGAAATCAGACAAGTTAGAAAACTAGCATTGCCTCGATACACATTCTTAGTTCTCAAGATAGAGATGAGTTTCCATACATCTGAATTTGGTGTTAAGTATGAAAAGAGCATTTTCCGTACCACCGTTTTTTAAAATGGTCATTTATGGAAATTGGGTCTCGGTCTTTTTATAAATCCCTTTTTATAAAATGCCTTTATAAAACTCCTTATTTTTACAACCTCCTTTTATAAAAATATTATTCCTTTATATATGTCTAACCATAATTATACCTCTTTTATAAATTTCCAAATTTATTTAATAACAACCTTTATATCATTTACAAAATTCTTTTATAAAACTTCTTTCATAAAATAGTATTTACAAAACTCATTTTATAAATTCCCAAATTCATTTGTAAAACTCCTTTTACAAATTTCTAAATATAATTACAAAACTCCTTTTTATGAGCAAACTCCAAATATAAAACCAAAACCAAAGTATAAAAAAATCCAAAATATAATTATAAACTCATATATATTCTATAACCCGATCATTCTATATATTTCAATAAATTCACAACCGTGATTTATTGCTCCGATTTATCCAAATGAAAATATTTCCCTTTTATAAAAATATTATCTATAAAACTATTCTTTTTATATAAGATGCCGCTTATAAATCTCTCTTTAATTTATAAAATACTATTTATAATTCTGTTCTTTTATTACAACATTTTATATAAAATGTTTCACAAATATTTATTCCTAAAATATTTCTATCATCTTTCAAAAACAAAAATCACTTTCAAATAAAGGCAACCCCTTTTTATTTCCTTTAAAACTATACATTCCTTATATAATAACTTTCCTATAAAGATAAATACTTTCCAAAATGATTTTTAAAACATTCACATATATACATATATTAGAAAGAATAACAAAAGAAGTTGAAGTAAAATAGAGAAGTACAAAAAACTATTTTTAAGTAAAATATCACTGAAAATACAAAAGGTTAGATTTAAATTATTATTCAAATCAGAAATCATTTCCAGAATCAAACAACAATTAATAGTATTCTCAAAATACTATATCGAGGCAATAGTTACTATAGCACTTAACCGGTGCTATTACTACATTTTTTCCTAAAAGTTCAACTTTTGACATAGTCGGTGTCACATCCAATATGGCCAAACAAATCGAATTTTTGACATTTAAAAATCCCCAAATAGATATTTGATTTAAATGAAATCAATAGATTTATATAGCTAGAATTAAAAATCATGATGTCGAGAAATCCGAATTTCTTTATTAAATTCCTGAAATTTCAATTTAAATGTTAATCACTTTCCAAAAGCGAATATTTTGACCTAATTAACCAATAATTCATACAAACATAAATAATAAATTTTTATATACTATATATCATACTGATTATCCAAAGAGGTGATTTCAACTCAATGAAATTCCAGTGGACGCTTAGGCGTTCCAGTTTGAAATAAAATCGAACGACGTCCGATTTTAGCCAAAATTTTCACGTGCTCCAAATTCAACCAAACCAATTCCGTCGTGTAGCTAATGTCACTACGAGTGCAGTGCAAAAGACAGCGCCTCGATTGGACCTTGTATGAGAAAGTTATTGATTTTTCTAAGTTATCGGAATTTAAATACAATTAATTAACCTAATTAATCAACAACTAAACTGTAATAACCCGCATATTTTACAATTATCTATTTAAATATTTTATTTAAATATGGTATCGTTAGTCGGATTTTAGTCCGAAAAGCTACTTTTTGCAAACTGTCGAATTGGGACTCGAGACCACTTCCATTGAGTCTAAAATGGCGTTTGCGACTCTTTTAAGTATAAACATCGATATATTTGGAGTAAGTCGAATTTTGCTATTTTCTATTGGGCTTTGGGTTTGGGTTTCACCCCAACTAACTCTATAACCTAGTTCAGCCCTCCCCTCTCCTCTTCACTTCATTTCTGTTTCTCTCAAACACTTAAGTAAAACTGAAAATGGGGAGAGGAATGGGAAATTAAAACTCCAAGCCCAAGTTTTCATTTGCAAATCCAAATTCTTGCTCCAAATCCAAAGAGAAGCTAAGGTATGCATCTCCATCTTCTTCTCCAACTCATTCTCTCTTTAATTTCAGAAATTTTCTAAACCTAACTTTGGAAATGCTCTTCTTTTGAGCTTAGATTCAAGCTCCTAGAGTTGAGATTGAAGAGTGGTTGATTCTCCTTTGTTTTCAAGCTTCTTCTTCCTTGTTTTTTTTGTGTCAAAGGTGAGATTTTTATCTCACATCTTTGTCTATAACTATCTTTGATGTTAGGTATGAATTCCTAACACTTGTTCATGATCATTTGCTTTTGGTTTGAATTGATTTGGTGAACATTTCAATTTTTGGTGTTTTGAAGTCAAAACTTTGAAAATCCTTGTTTTGATTCATGAACATGTGATTGGTGGCGTATCGAAGAGCTTATAGGGTTGGGTTGCCGATTGGCGTAAACCCCTAGCACCCATCGCTTGTCCGTTCGCCAATTGTTTGGGATTTTGCCCTTGGGGGCTAGGCTGAGAATACTGGAATTTCCAGCACCGGTCGACCGACCACCTGGGTCAGTCGACCGAGCCTGGAAACAGAAAGTTTCCAGGCATTGGAATACTGGAATTTCCAGTATCGGTCGACCGACCACTCTGGGTCAGTCGACCGAGCCTGGAAATAGAAAGTTTTCGGGCATTGGAATACTAGAATTTTCAGTATCGGTCGACCGACCACTCTGGGTCAGTCGACCGAGCCTGCCGTCTCTGCCTATTTTGCCTTTTGTGTTTGAGTTTCCAATTTTTAATCGATTCTTGATGCCCCGTTTTGTTGTTATCATTTGTTATCGATTTTGATGACTTCTATTTCGGGATTTTTTAGGTATATCCATTTTGATGGATTCGGCATCAATTTCTCTGGATTTGATGCACGTCTTCGTATGTGAATTTTTTGATGGTTGATTGTTTCTACAATCATTTCTGTGCTTTGTCACTTTAAAATACAAAGGTTTCTATACTGGTAGTAATTATTAAAACTCTTTTACAAAGATGATTTCAACTCTATTTTAAATATAAAGCTTGCTTTCAAAACCGTTTTCCAATCTATTAGTATACACAAACATTTACCTCATTCGTATGAGAAAATATAATTAAACGGCTTAGCAAAACAAGTGGTATGAAACGCTTGCGTTTACTTCGTCGGTTAATTTTTGGACTTGTTCGATTGAAAATCTTGTGACAATTTTCGAGTGGAAAGCTACAATTTGTTCGTAAACATTTAAGTTAAGCTAGTGGTTATGGGACATGAAGCTAAACTCATATATTTACTAGCTTAGTGTAATTCACACTTTTTGTTGATCGATGATGATCATTTTGTGATTTAGACTAGCGATGTGCGATGTCTATTTGTCTACGAGGGAGACTAAACCCCGTTTCTGTGGAACTTCGATTCAATTTGGCGGGATAGCGACCCGTGGTCTTCAGACCATTTGTGGAGCTTCGACTCAATTTTTATGGTTAGCGACCATGGAATAGCATTCTGTTTGTGATACACGTGTTGGTGAGTTTTCATGCTCCCTTTTGTGATAGGCCTCTCCCTTTGTGATTTCTGGATTTCTAATTGATGATTTCTAGAATTTGTGTTTCACCCCTCTATGTCATTGGCAATGGTATGTTTGTCAATATTTGTGGCTTGGTGAATAAAATAAAGAATATGACGTTCTTTTTGATGCTTTGAGATTTCTTGAGTTATTGTATGATTTTCTTGTTGTTTAAAACATACTTGTCACAGCTTGACAATATTGTTATCATACGTTTTTGTTATATCTCTACCCTTATCTCATTCCTTTATCTGATATTTATAGCTAGACTGATCCGTTTATTATTTTCTTATTAAATAATACTCGGGTCAGACCGAGATGTTACATGTGCTTCTGCTTGACTCCTTATCTGGGATCATCTTCTGACTTTTGCCTAACTACATTACACTTGTAGTTTTTTTTTTTGTTATACATTTGAGATATAGACTCCTTGATGAATACTTATTCTTTTGTCCTGCACTTGTAACTATTCTTTTGTGTTATTGTGGATCTTATTTGACCACTACTCTGATGTACACTTTTATGTGTTATATTCATATCTGTTTCCGCCTTTGAGATATGAACATCTATGACTGATTTATGTTATGTTTATTTCTATATTTGTTTCGAAGGCCTCATAGCCACTGTATGGTAGCTTCGAGTTTGTATTTGATATGTTGGATTTCCTCTTAAAATGAGATGTAAGTTATTTTATCTGACGTATCGGTACTCGCCCAAAGCAATTACACAGATGGTCGCTCCTTAACAGCCTTATTCTTCACGCTAGTCGACAGCATTACTTAGTGGTGTTCTTGGCTAGCTTGAGTATAGAGGTGGGGCGTCACAGCTTGGTATCAGAGCCAAACTTCGGAACAATGTAGAATAATCTAGCAAGGATCATTGTCCTAAGTCTTTCTTAGGAATCGTGCCATAGGATTTAATTCGAGTCATTGAACCCGTTCTATCCTATTTCTTTTTATGATGCCTTGTTTTATCAATCAAGTTTGTTTGATATTCATTCTGAGATTTAATCTTTTTCTCTTTTCTTTCTTTCTTAAAGAAAAGAAATGGTTAGACCTGGCCGTCCCAGCGCCGGTCAATCTAGTGCTACTCCCCAGGATGGAGTATTTATGTCTGCTCAGCAACTTCTTGATCTTGTAAGAAATGCTCAAGCTGTCGGACCTATTCCTGAGCCCACACATCCTAAGTCTGGGTTTGCACGCTTGTGCAGTGACTACACTAATTTTGGTGGAAAGCCATTCAAAGGTTCCGAGAGCGTTATAGAAGTCCAGGCTTGGCTTCGAACATGCGACTGCATTTTTTCTCTCATGAATCTTATTGATCTTCATCGAGTCCAAGTGGCTTCTAGTATGCTCCAAGATAGAGCATTGGACTGGTACGAGCTTCTTATTTCCGAAATTATTGAAGCGGACCTTACTTGGGAGCAATTCCTGGAAAGGTTCGAATTAAAATTTGTGCCGGAAGCTGAAAAAGTGTCTCTAGCTCGACGCTTCATTGACATTGTTCAAGGTGAATCTTCCGTGACCGACTACGTCGCTTCTTTCGAATCTCTCTCAAAATATGGGGTTAAGTACATTAATACTCCATTGAAGAAAAATCAGAGATTTGTTTATGGCTTGAATAAGAGCCTCAAAAAGCCATTACTTCTGAAATTAGAAGTTTCTTTTGATCAGCTTGTTGATATTGCTCTTCGCCTCGAAGAGGCTGATAAAGTTAGCGATTCTGAGGCCAAGCAAAACATCAACAAGAAGAGGCCTTTCAAATTCAAGCCTAACTCCAACAAGAAGGGAAAACAAGCAACACCGGTAGCAAATACTCCTAACACTCGTCGTGGAGAATGTTACAATTGTGTATCTAAGGACCATTATGCAAACAAGTGCCCGAAGCCTCTTTTCTTCCGCTATTGCAAGAGTTCGGGCCATAATTTATCTTTGTGTCCCAAACTTCAAGGCAAGAAGGAGGGTAAGCTAAATGTTCTCCAAGCTCCTGCTAACACTTCTCGTGGTCAAGGTATTTCTCATCCTATCCTTGATGGCATAATTATATTTCGTGATCTTCCTATTAGAGTTCTTTTTGATACGGGTGCATCTCACTCTTTTATATCAAAAGAACTTGTCGATGCTTTGTCTTTAAATGTTATTGGCTTGATGACCTCTTTGAGAATTACGAATCCGGTTGGTGGATCCGCAACACTCAGTTTATTATGTAAAGATGTCGAAATTATTTTGTGTGATTACTCTTTCCGTGCCGATTTGCATGTTATGCGTTATTTAGGTTTCAGAATGATTTTGGGGATGGATTGGCTTAACCGTTATGAAGCCCATATTCTATGTCCTGAATGGACTATATACCTTCAGCATCCTCAATCTGTTAAGCAGATTTCTCTTGTTCTGAAGGATCCAGATTCCAATTCGAAAGCATCTCTGTATTCTCTAAATCCTCGTGATGACGATAATGATGATGAGGAAGATGTTATTTCTTTCATTCACATTATTCGTGAATTCCCTGACATATTTGAGCCCGTTCTAGGATTACCACCTAAGCGAGCTATTGAGTTCAGAATTAATCTCATTCCTGGAGCTCTACCTATCACTCATCCTCCTTATCGTATGTCCAATAAAGAAAATGAGGAGATGTGCAAACAATTATCCGAATTGGAAGCGAAGCAATTTATTCAATCTAGTTCCTCTCCATGGGGAGCTTCGGCTATTTTTGTGAAGAAATCTGATGGTACACTTAGGCTTTGCGTTGACTACCGCAAGCTTAACGATCTCACCATCAAGAATTAATATCCCTTGCCTCAGATTGATGATATATTCGATCAGCTTAGTGGAGCTAAAGTCTTTTCACAATTAGACTTAGCAACTGGTTTTCATCAGCTTCGTATTGCAGAGGATAGCATTCCTTTGACATCGTTCCGTACACGTTATGGATCTTATGAATGACTTGTTATGCCATTTGGTTTGACGAACGCTCCAGCTTATTTCGTCGACCTTATGAATCGAGTTTTCAAAGACTTCCTCGATCGATTTGTTCTCATCTTTATAGATGACATTCTTATTTATTCTAAAACCGAGGAGGAGCATGAAAATCATCTTCGGATTGTATTGGAAACTCTTAGGAGCAACCAATTGAAAGCGAAATTTTCTAAATGCCACTTTTGGCAATCTCGTGTGAAATTTTTGGGACATATCATTTCTTAATCCAGAATTTCCGTGGATCCTTCAAAGATTGAAGCGATTCAAAATTGGAAGAGACCGGAGAGTGTGGCGGAAATTCGTAGCTTTCTCGGATTGGCGGGCTATTACCATCGATTCATAAAAGACTTTTCTAAGATTTCCGTACCTCTAACGAATTTGACAAAGAAGGGAATTAAATACATTTGGTCAGACAAATGTGAAGCTTCATTTCAAAAATTAAAAGAACTCCTTTCTGATGCTCCTATTCTTGTGATTCCCGATGGGAACCAAGACTTTATTGTTTATACCGATGCTAGTCGTGTTGGTTTGGGAGCCGTTCTCATGCAAAAGGAACGTGTTATTGCTTATGCTTCTAGGAAATTAAAGCCTGCCGAGACTAGATATGCCACTCATGATTTAGAGCTCGCGGCTATTGTTTTCGCCCTTAGAATTTGGCGCCATTATCTTTTGGGAGAGAAATTTGTTCTCTACACCGATCACAAATCTTTGAAGTATTTATTTTCTCAAAAGGAACTTAATTTGCGACAACAATGTTGGTTCGAGTTCCTGGCATCTTATGATCTTGATATTCTTTATACTCCCGGAAAGGGAAATCGTGTTGCCGACGCCCTTAGCCGAAAGCAACAAGCGGTTGTTTCTATGATGATATCTGAATGGAACGATCTCGAGACTTTGTCTACTTGTGAGATTCGAGATCGTGTATCCGATTTATGTTCATCTCTTGTTTTATGTAGCCTTGAGGCTCATCCATCTCTTTTGGACCGCATTCTTGAAGTTCAAAAACTAGATCCCGAATTAGTTCTTCTTGGCCAAAATTTGAGGGATAAAATTGATATTGAAGGTATGAAAGACTTTGATATTGATTCTCGTGGCGGTATTCGAAAATTTGGTAGACTTGTCGTACCAAATATTAGTGATCTTCGTAAAGATATTTTAGAAGATTCTCATCGATCTAAATTTACCATTCATCCCGGTAGTAGTAAAATGTACGCGGATATGAAGCGACTTTATTATTGGGAGGGAATGAAATCCGATATTGCTAACTTTGTTAAGCGTTGCATGACTTGCCAACTCGTTAAGGCCGAGCATCGAAAGCCCGGTGGGTTATTGCAACCATTGGAAATTCCAATATGGAAGTGGGATCAGATTTCCATGGATTTTATTGACGGTCTTCCCCATTCTCGTTCAGGCCATGATAGCCTATGGGTGATAGTAGATAGACTTACGAAATCCACCCATTTTATTCCCGTTTGGTCCAATCGGACTGTACCTATTTTGGCTAAACTCTTTGTCAAGGAAATTGTTAAATTGCATGGAGTTCCAACTTCTATTGTTAGCGATCGGGGTCCATTGTTTACTAGTGGATTTTGGAAAGGCCTTCAAAAAGCTTTGGGAACAAAGCTTAATTTTAGCACCGCTTATCATCCTCAGTCCGATGGACAAACCGAGCGTGTGAATCAAACTCTTGAAGATCTTCTTCGTGCATGTGTTCTTGATTTTGGTGGAAGTTGGGAAGATCATATTTCTCTTGTTGAATTTTCCTATAAAAATAGCTTCCAATCTAGTATTGGTATGGCACCTTTCGAGGCACTATACGGAAGGCCATGCCGATCTCTTTCATGTTGGCTTGAAGCCGGTGAGAAGCTGGTTTTAGGACCAGATTTTATTCGTGATGCCACAGAAAAGATTGACCTTATTCGTCATAGGATGAAAGAAGCTCAAAGTAGACAAAAATCCTATGTCGATAATCAAAGAAGGAAATTAGAATTTTCTGTGGGAGATTTTGTGTTTATTCGTGTTTCACCTATGAAGGGTGTTGTGCGTTTCAATCGATCGGGAAAATTAGCACCTCGATATATTGGCCCATTTCCCATCACCGAACGCATTGGTTCCGTGGCTTATCGCCTTTTATTACCGGCTCAGTTTTCTACTATTCATGACGTGTTTCACGTCTCTCAACTACGGAAATGCCTTCGAGATTCCGACACTATTCTTGAGCCCGGTGTTGTTGAAGAAATTGAAGTTTCGCCTAATTTAACATATGAGCAACATCCTATTCGTGTTATTGCTTCGGAGGTTAAACGCCTTCGAAATAAAGATGTCCCGCTTGTGAAAGTTCAATGGTCCTCGAATCCTAAGGATTGCTCTTAGGAATCTAGAGAATTCATCGAGCGAACACATCCGGACTTACTCTCTTGAGCTCTTTGAGGTGAACTTCTTATTTCAAATTTCTTCTTTTGTGTTGACAAGCTTTTATGGTTGTTACTTTTTGTTCATATATTTCTTATGATTGCGAGGACGCAATTTCTTTAAGGAGGGGAGTCTGTAACAACCCGCATATTTTACAATTATCTATTTAAATATTTTATTTAAATATGGTATCGTTAGTCGGATTTTAGTCCGAAAAGCTACTTTTTGCAAACTGTCGAATTGGGACTTGAGACCACTTCCATTGAGTCCAAAATAGCGTTTGCGACTCTTTTAAGTATAAACATCGATATATTTGGAGTAAGTCGAATTTTGCTATTTTCTATTGGGCTTGGGGTTTGGGTTTCACCCCAACTAACTCTATAACCTAGTTCAGCCCTCCCCTCTCCTCTTCACTTCATTTCTATTTCTCTCAAACACTTAAGTAAAACTGAAAATGGGGAGAGGAATGGGAAATTAAAACTCCAAGCCCAAGTTTTCATTTGCAAATCCTTCTTGCTTCAAATCCAAATAGAAGCTAAGGTATGCATCTCCATCTTCTTCTCCAACTCATTCTCTCTTTAATTTCAGAAATTTTCTAAACCTAACTTTGGAAATGCTCTTCTTTTGAGCTTAGATTCAAGCTCCTAGAGTTGAGATTGAAGAGTGGTTGATTCTCCTTTGTTTTCAAGCTTCTTCTTCCTTGTTTTTTGTGTGTCAAAGGTGAGATTTTTATCTCACATCTTTGTCTATAACTATCTTTGATGTTAGGTATGAATTCCTAACACTTGTTCATGATCATTTGCTTTTGGTTTGAATTGATTTGGTGAACATTTCAATTTTTGGTGTTTTGAAGTCAAAACTTTGAAAATCCTTGTTTTGATTCGTGAACATGTGATTGGTGGCGTATCGAAGAGCCTATTGGACTGGGTTGCCGATTGGCGTAAACCCCTAGCGCCCATCGCTCGTCCGTTCGCCAATTGTTTGGGATTTTGCCCTTGGGGGCTAGGCTGAGAATACTGGAATTTCCAGCACCGGTCGACCGACCACCTGGGTCAGTCGACCGAGCCTGGAAACAGAAAGTTTCCAGGCATTGGAATACTGGAATTTCCAGTACCGGTCGACCGACCACTCTGGGTCAGTCGACCGAGCCTGGAAACAGAAAGTTTCCGGGCATTGGAATACTGGAATTTCCAGTATCGGTCGACCGACCACTCTGGGTCAGTCGACCGAGCCTGCCGTCTCTGCCTATTTTGCCTTTTGTGTTTGAGTTTCCAATTTTTAATCGATTCTTGATGCCCCGTTTTGTTGTTATCATTTGTTATCGATTTTGATGACTTCTATTTCGGGATTTTTTAGGTATATCCATTTTGATGGATTCGGCATCGATTTCTCTGGATTTGATGCACGTCTTCGTATGTGAATTTTTGGATGGTTTGTTTCTACAATCATTTCTGTGATTTGTCACTTTAAAATACATAGGTTTATATACTGGTAGTAATTATTAAAACTCTTTTACAAAGATGATTTCAACTCTATTTTAAATATAAAGCTTGCTTTCAAAACCGTTTTCCAATCTATTAGTATACACAAACCTTTACCTCATTCGTATGAGAAAATATAATTAAACGGCTTAGCAAAACAAGTGGTATGAAATGCTTGCGTTTACTTCGTCGGTTAATTTTTGGACTTGTTCGATTGAAAATCTTGTGACAATTTTCGAGTGGAAAGCTACATTGTTCGTAAACATTTAAGTTAAGCTAGTGGTTATGGGACATGAAGCTAAACTCATATATTTACTAGCTTAGTGTAATTCACACTTTTTGTTGATCGATGATGATCATTTTGTGATTTAGACTAGCGATGTGCGATGTCTATTTGTCTACGAGGGAGACTAAACCCCGTTTCTGTGGAACTTCGGTTCAATTTGGCGGGATAGCGACCCGTGGTCATCGGACCGTTTGTGGAGCTTCGGCTCAATTTTTATGGTTAGCGACCATGGAATAGCGTTCCGTTTGTGATACACGTGTTGGTGAGTTTTCATGCTCCCTTTTGTGATAGGCCTCCCCCTTTGTGATTTCTGGATTTCTAATTGATGATTTCTAGAATTTGTGTTTCACCCCTTTATGTCATTGGCAATGGTATATTTATCAATATTTGTGGCTTGGTGAATAAAATAAAGAATATGACATTCTTTTTGATGCTTTGAGATTTCTTGAGTTATTGTATGATTTTCTTGTTGTTTAAAACATATTTGTCACAGCTTGACATTATTGTTATCATACGTTTTTGTTATATCTCTACCCTTATCTCATTCCTTTATCTGATATTTATAGCTAGACTAATCCGTTTATTATTTTCTTATTAAATAATACTCGGGTCAGACCGAGATGTTACAGGTGCTTCTGCTTGACTCCTTATCTGGGATCATCTTCTGACTTTTGCCTAACTACATTACACTTGTAGTTTTTTTTGTTGTTATACATTTGAGATATAGACTCCTTGATGTATACTTATTCTTTTGTCTTGCACTTGTAACTATTCTTTTGTGTTATTGTGGATCTTATTTGACCACTACTCTGATGTACACTTTTATGTGTTATATTCATATTTGTTTCCGCCTTTGAGATATGAACATCTGTAACTGATTTATGTTATGTTTATTTCTATATTTGTTTCTGAAGGCCTCATAGCCACTGTGTGGTAGCTTCGAGTTTGTATTTGATATGTTGGATTTCCTCTTAAAATGAAATGTAAGTTATTTTATTTAACGTATCGGTACTCGCCCAAAGCAATTACACAGATGGTCGCTCCTTAATAGCCTTATTCTTCGCGCTAGTCGACAGCATTACTTAGTGGTGTTCTTGGCTAGCGTGAGTATAGAGGTGGGGCGTCACATATATCATACTGATTATCCAAAGAGGTGATTTCAACTCAATGAAATTCCAGTGGATGCTTAGGCGTTCCAGTTTGAAATAAAATCGAACGACGTCCGATTTTAGCCTAAATTTTCACTTGCTCCAAATTCAAACAAACCAGTTCCGTCGTGTAGCTAATGTCATTACGAGTGCAGTGCAAAAGACTGTGCCTCGATTGGACCTTGTATGAGAAAGTTATTGATTTTCTAAGTTATCGGATTTTAAATACAATTAATTAACCTAATTAATCAACAACTAAACTAATTACCATACTTAAGCTAATCCTCCTTCTTCCATTTCCAGATATCTTACACACATATACGTATCCAAACCCATTGCCACAAACTTTATCCTTAGATTCCTCACTCATCTCTCGATGATCCTCGACACCGTCTTCGCCAACGAATCCGTTTAAGCTCCCTCTCTGTAATAGTACCAAAATGAACGAGCTCAACCCATCCTAATAGAACGTGATCTGAACGAACTGACCGTCCTTTCAATACGTCACGTTTTTCTTGGAGTCTTCGGACTCAACGAAACTTGGTGCAACGGTGCGTGCCGCGAAGAGAAGTTTAATGACGTTGGTCTCGCCTCCTAACTCCACTCCAATCGCTTCCAATATGAATCCCAAGTTTTCTAGCCTCCACATCCATACAGCCGCACCCTTCAAACCATCACCGAACCACTAAGTTGAATACCAAATCAAAGATCTAGGCTCAACGAGGTCAAAGAAACTTATTTTGGAATTTTTAGTGGAGTATATGGTGAGATTTTGATTTTTGAAACTTGATTTTTCCATTTTTTTCTTTGTTTTAACCTTCGGTTACAATTTGATGGAATCGTGAAAAGATGATAGAAAATGTGTGGAATGATTTTGCCCAAGTCTTTAGTTTACTTTGTATTAGAATTAACAGTATATCACTACACAGATTTCCATTCATGTACGAACTGCGAAAGACAAAACAAAAATACGATTGCACACAAAAATGCGATACGATCCCAAAATAATAATAGTATACATTGGTTATCCGATTTTGTAAATCCTAAAAAATACCGTCGTTTACCGAAAATCATTAAATGATAATTTAAAGATTTTCCAAATTAAAAATTACGGAAAAATCAAATAAATTAAATAAAAAATACATCAATAAAAATCGAGTCATTATATTAACAATATATTTTCTTATTATTTATAAATTAAAAAGGAGTTACATAAGATTATTATATCCATTTACTTAATATTCAATTCACAATCTAAATATTTAAATACTATTCAAATATTAAATTCACAATTCAAATATTAAATTCTCAATTCAAATATTTAAATAATCCCCATATTTGAATTCAGGTTTTTAAGCTTTAAAAACCAATTAGTTCAATATTTAAAATTAATTAAATATTCAAAATCAAGTAATAAAATTCTTGGTTGTTACAACATACCCATTCACTAAGAGACTAGCTCGATTAGTTCGTGAGAAAATTGATCAAAGGAGTTGGATAAGATTTCATGTTTGATCCCAAGTGTAAGTGGAAGATTGATAGAGTTAGGGATATGCCCTAGGGCATATGTATTATTTGTTGCATATATCTAACTCGATAACCAATCTTGTTCATAATAATGGTGTTTGATTTTTATGTTTTGTTTAGTTATATTATGATATAGTTAATTAAGTAATTAATTTAAAGTATATTAAATATAAAATCCTTAAATTATGTGTTATGTGATAGTAACTACAATGTGTTGTAATCATGAGAAATTTATCGCATTAAAATAACGTTTTATTTTAAATATTCCTAGTCTAGATGTTTCGAGAAAGGATATTGATTCATTCGTCGAGACTAAAGTATGTAACACTCTACAAAAGTTGGACAGTGTATTAATTATGGCTACTGGGAGTGCCAAGGGGTTATGTACTGATAGTTATTGGATAAATATAGAATGACTCACTTGAGAGTTTTCTACTGATCAATATAACTAAAGGTCAAACAGAAAATCTTGAATTGACGATGTTGCACATTCCTTTGACTTGAAAATACCATGGAACTTTATTGTGGGCACTTCACATTTGTTATAGTTAAAACATGACACGACGATCCATTAAGTGATAATAGTTGGGTCTGAATTGAGACATTAGTAATGAAACATTGACCAATAGAGAATTCGTCTCTTCGATTATCAAGATTAGTATCACGGTCAACTACAATCAACTCAAATTCAATGTCTCTTGCCAGAGCAATATGGTTAATGATAATTGTTATTATGAACCAAGGATTTTACATTTGAAATAATCAAGTTGAATGTGGATGATACTAGAATTTTTACCAAAACCAAATTCCGTAAGTCTTAAAGTGATATAGTTTTGACGAAGTGAATTGGTATAAAAGCAATGACCCCAAATTTCAAACACTTTATATTTAAATATCTGAATTATATAAATATTTGAATCTCGGATTAAATTGACTTAATAACCTTATTAACCCCCTTTTAACTAAAAACTAATGAAGGAAACATTGTTTTTGAAAATGTTTACAAAAATAAATAGTTCGAAGAAATATCGATAATGTGACTGAAAATCGTTTTATCGGTAAAACGACCTCAAAACGCATGAAATTATCATCCCTGGACACTGTCTTGGATTTGGACGAAATTAGTGTCATCGGGAACATAATAATGAGGCGATGTGCGCTGACGAGTTTCATGGTGATCCGACGTGCTATGTGGTCATGCAAGCTTGATTGAGAAATTATAATATAATATATTATTATTATAAATAACCCCTCATCTACCTTACTCTCTATCACTTTTCACTCTCTCCCTCTTCTCCTGTAAACGAAAGAACACAGCCGCCACCTTCATTAACTATTTCGAGAGCTACATGCAACGGTAGACCTTGACATTGGATCTGTTAGACTCGGGGAGGAAAAAGCTTCATATCTATAGTCTCGAAGTTGGATGCGGTAATGTTTGGCCAAGCTCGACTTGTAGTTGCTATAACTAGGGTTGGTGGTTGTCGTTGATTGAGAGCAAGTTGAGGGAAACAGAGAGCACCGTTGTGTTTCTCCTTGCGGTGTGCACTTACCTATACCAATCGCATGAGCTTTGGCATGCTAGGACAATTCGCGTTATCAGGAAGTTAAAGATAGAGGGTGTTAGGTTGGATTCTGATAGAGGGGTGCAGATGTGACATGGAGGAGTGGAATGCAGAGAGAATGCAAAGTGGAGCATTCTAGAATTGATAGTTCTTTTTTTTGTTGAGTACTGGATGAGAAATCAAAGAGAGAAGGTGTGTGGTGATGGGTGTTGGCATCCACAGGTGATGCGGCTTAATTTTGGGGAAGATGGATTAAAATAATTAAGGTAATTAATTAGTTTAAACTATTTTAATTAATCCAAATTCTTATTGAATTTGTATCTTTTGTATACGAGGTCCAATCGGGACGTCGTCTTTGCCGTTGCACTCATAGTGAGATTATCTACGATTTGGTTTAGCTCGGGCTTGGGTAAGTTAACTCACCATTTAATTTGTATATATTGTGTGAATATTTGTTGTTAAAATATAAGTTAAAATATATAAAATTGCAAGTTATTACTTTTGGACCCCTCCTTGCTTTAAAAAGCAAGTCACAACATTATAGGTAGTATAATTTCTCTTATAACCCTCTAAAACAAGTATCGTGGCCAGGACTTGCTGTTTACATGTTTGATATTATTGTATGAAAAGTTGAAGCGTGTTCTTAACGGTTGAAGTGAAATAGTCGATGTAAACGCACTTTGAAATCTCTTGTAATTAACATATGTTAAATTGGTTAAAATGCGAATAGAAAAATTATATGTCTGGTTGTTCTCTACATATATTTGGTATGTTTGACAATAAAGAATTAGTTTGGAAAGTTGTCAAAATAATAGAACAATTTTGTGAAGTTAGAAACGAAAAGGTTGTTATGGATGCATTTTGAAAATACCTTGTGTTCGGTGATTTTTAAAGTTAACTATGAAAGACATCCTAGGGACTACTTTTCATTTTTAATAAGTAATATAAGTGTACTTATTACTGAAAAAATATCAAAGTTTAAATTTATTTTTAGTAATTATTCATTTATTTTTATAGTAAAGGGTTTTAAATTATAAAACATTCTTTTAATTGTTTTCAGTAAATCATAAATTAGTTATTTTTAAGTTCTATTTTACATAGATATTTAAACCTATTTATAATAATTTTTAAAGTATTTATATATAAGTTTGGAAAAATTAAGTTAAATATTTTATAAAAGTATAATAGAAGTTTTGGATTCTAACACATATGTTAATTAAATGGTTTTGCAAAGTTATTAACAAGTATATTACCTTGTTTAATAAATTTAGACATACTTAGATCTTAAAGAATGTTTTTAAAGATAATAACAATTGTAAAATGGTTTATTGTGACAATGTGTTAATAACATTCATCTTTAACCCTTTTTGACTTTACTTAGTAATAAAATTAAATCTTTAAAAAGGAATGTTTTAAAGAAGATTATAAGAGAAGTGGTTTTGGGTTTGTAGTGATAATGTTTGAGTAACATTTGTCTTAAACCCTTTGAAATAGATTTGTAAATGTAATTAGACATTTTAAACATATATTTTAAGTAATAACAAGTAGGGAATCTTTTGGAAAAAGATAGAAAAAGAAAGGTTTAAAGTAAAAGGTCTTGTTAATGATTTGTGAATATACTTATACCATTTGAGATAAGTATATGAATACTTTTTGAAGTATTGAAAAGAGTACAAATGAATAGTGAAATGGTAAATACTTGTATATATCTTTTTATAAAGGTGTTTTAAAAATATATACAAGTAGAAAAAGGAAGTAGTAATTAATAGACGAAGTTTTATCAGATAAAATGAGTTGTACTAACAAAGGAAGTTTTAATTAATAAAGGAATTAATTAAATATATAGCGGATTAGAAGTCGCTTTGTGTGAGTTAATCGTGCTTTGTGTGACTTAATCGTGCTTTGTGTGTGTTAGCACCAAAATTGGTCACTAACCTCGTTGAGAAAGGTTGTGTAGAGAGATAAATGATGAAAGTAAATTTAAACAAAGATCAATATGCTAAATTGAATGCAAAGACGAGAACACCATATTTATAGTGGTTCGGCGTAACTGCCTACGTCCACTTTGAGGTTAATCTTTATTGCTTCACTTGATAATTGATTACAGATACAATCTGTTTGACAACTACTTGAATACAATTGCTAAGTAGAGAGGATGAGTCTTTAAAGCGGCAGAGTCTCCCCAGTGTTCTCGAAAAAAGGTCCATTTCACTGTGCCCCTGCCTCTCTATTTATAGACAAAGATGGGTAGGACTTCCCTGGCGGGCCTGGCAGCCGAATACCTTGGCCCAAATGGAGTGGTCACTGTATGCCGAACCGAACAGGCCGAACGGTCGATTGCCGAACCATCCTCTTCATGCCGAACGATGCGTTTGTTGTGTGGGAAGAGTAGGCCAAGTAACAATCGAAGCCGGTCGTGCTGGGGAGAATGCCGAGCCATCTTTGACCGCCGAACGTCCTTGATGGGCCGAACGATACCTTGGCCGAACGATATCTTGACCGAACACGATATCTTGACCGAACGAGGTCTCTGGCCGAACGATGCCTTTGGCCGAACGAAGTCTTGATGGGCCGAACGATGCCTTTGGCCGAGCGATGTCTCTGGTCGAACGATATCTTGACCGAACGAGGTCTCTGGCCGAATGATGCCTTTGGCCGAACGAAGTCTTTGGCTGAACGATGCCTTTGGCGGAGCGCTCCTGGATGCCAAGCGTTCCTGAATGACGGTTGCAAAGAGATGTCGAACGATCCAGTTGGGCCGAACGATGGGTATGCCGAGTACTAAGTTGCCTGGCCAAATCTCCAGGAGACACTTGCCCCCCAAAGTGTATTACGTGACCGAACGTGATACGCTTTGAATTACGTATCCTCCATGCTTCGCTTCGAACCTTGGTTCATCACCCTTGGGGGTTGCTTTCTTGTGAATGCCGGTTATGGAGGTATGTGCCGAACGTAGTGTAAATGCCGAACGATGCAATCGAAGCCGAACATTCTGTGCGTGCCGAACGATACCTTCTTGACCGGCTTTACCGGTCACGGCCTCTTCAACTTCTAAAACCAGGCGTCCTCCTTCTTCCCCTCTTTTCCACTTTTATTTCTGTTATTCTCCAAGAAATTGCAATTCTTGCCTGTTAATCGGATACTAAAAGCCTAATCAATCCTTCCCA
This sequence comes from Allium fistulosum, assembly GCA_030737815.1. Taxonomy (NCBI): domain Eukaryota; kingdom Viridiplantae; phylum Streptophyta; class Magnoliopsida; order Asparagales; family Amaryllidaceae; genus Allium; species Allium fistulosum. The sequence continues at coordinate 1,183,937,128 of CM060902.1, forward strand.
AGTTTCGATCTACCGACTAGGTATTATCCCTTCTATCTAAATCCCTTCCATGATTAAACAGTTTTAATAAGAGACTTAGGTTTGTGCATTAGAACCGTAGCCGAGAGGGTTACGTGGATGGAGGAATCAAATTTTGATTAGTATATCTTAGGGCTGAATGATGTGAGGCGAGGAGAAATGACCAGGGATGATCACACGTAGGAGTTGTTGGGTGATGTGTTGTAGTTCGGCTTAACTTCTTTGTGTCGAACGAGACCGGAAGAAAAGAAAGAATAGAGGAAGTGTTGGAGGCAATTAGGATGCCAAACGGCATGATCTGGGAGACTCGTCGAGCGACCTGTCCTTGTTGTTCGACGTGGATGGAGGAGGAGAGGAGTGGAACTGTAGCCAAGGGTGGATGCATGAATTAGCGGGGATGCCGAACGTTATCTTGGCCGAGCAGGACTTAGGCCGGACGTTATTTAGGCTGAACGATAGTTCTGCCGATCGATAGTATGGCTGAATGATAGCTTGCCCGACCGAAGGTTAAGCCGAACAACCATTAGACCGAACGATCACGAATGCCGACCCATATTTCAGCCGAACAACACTTAGGCCGAACAAACATAAATGCTGAACCATATCAAGGCCGAACATAACTTAGGCCGAACGATCAATCACCTTGCCTAATCACATAACAAAACAAGGACAGAAAACTCCAACATATCAGTATATCGAACTGATTTGGACTGATAACCTCCTCGTTTCAGCAGATATAAACCTGAACTTAAATTGACGTAACCAGATAACTTCTTCTAACGTTTTCTGAATTTGAAACTGTAATCACCATAAGGCAGGCTTTTGGAGACGGTCAGCGATGACGGTCTTCGAAGGCGATGATTTGAAGCTCGGTTTTATATCAGTAACCTTGTGACTTTCAAATTTTCAACGCTTATACACGATTGATTGCACTAGTTCACACACCACGTGGGGGGAATATTCGTGTTGTTAATTCTAACGTTGAACATTTTTCAAGTATAGTTCTCACAGGTGCTTTGTCAGATTCACTATTTATTGGAGATGTCTAAAAAATCTAGCTCCGCCACTATCTTAGATAGGCCCGGGCCGTCTTCAAAGCAAGAAGTCGCGGACACTTCAAATCCGTCGACTTCCCCTGCTCATAATTTAGCTCCTGATGCCCTGGAGGCATCGATTCTCTTGGATAATCCGATCGATTCACAGGCTTCGAAGATTAACGAAGTCGCGCTTATGCTCTATCCATGGAATCCCTTTCGCCGACGTGCTGGTTCCGTCGAGGCATGATCGTCCACACCTGCCCCCAGTAGGATATATCGTCTGTAATAAGTTTATGTGCTGGATGGGCAGCGTGCCTCCATTCAATTTATTTCTTCGGGACGTGTTACAATACATAGACATCGCCCCATCGCAGCTGCACCCAAACGGCCACGCATTTATATACGGGACCTACCTCCTTTTCATGGCCGTCTTCTCTAGGCCTCCAACTCCCAGTGACATCAGATATATTTATATGATTAAGAAGCGGAGAGATAGCCCCTCCTTTGTGTTCCTCGAGCCGCACCACAAATGCCAAATTTTGACCGGAGCATGTAGCAAATTTGCCCTGTACAAACAGGAATGGTTCTATGTGCGTTGCCCTCCTGGTTTCGCGAGGAGATGGGTTGAAGGAAGTAAGCCTTTTTCTTGAACCGTTACTCGTGTTTAGCAGCAGCCGTACCTCTTCTAACTTTTACCCATCTTTTCAGGTATTACTCCACGTCCTGACGGCCGCGGACACTCTGATGCCGTCGAAGCTATTCGAGCCCTTCCTGCCGGAGAACGGGACATTAGAGCTCTCATTTCGAATGAGTCGCTTATAAGGCTTGGGCTGTTGGCAGAAGGCCGTCGGATAAGCCTTCCTCAGGGCGTCACCATTCCCAGGCCTGGTTCTGGCAAAGGGAAAAAACAGGCGGAGTCTTCAGCACGCAACGCTCCTAATACACCAGAAGAGGGGGAAATCAAGGAGATTGAGAAACCCAAAGCACAAGATGAGAATGTTGGTCACATTCAAGATCCGATGGTCGAAGTTCACGACATCGAAACGTCATCTTCCCCTTCTAAGGGGAAAAAGAAACCGACATACAAGATGAGGAAGGAAAAAGTTGGTTGAACTTCTAAAATTACCCTTGTTCCAGTGGAGAAAGAAGCTTCCTCATCACATTTAGAAAGTTCTCTGAAGGGCCTGTCGAACCTTACCATTCCTGACGATCTACTTAACTACGGTTTCGACGATCCAGAGGCCCTCAAGTTTCATTCGCCCGCTAGAGGTGACACGGGAGTTCAAGCCCCAGTCCAGGGAGATAATACTCCAGTTAGTAAAAATAAAGGAACTGGTCCATCGGGGGGAACACTAGGACACACATGCACACATGCACTTCACTATACACTTCAACTTTTTGCCATTACCCCGATTCTTCCTAACTCGCTGTTATTTTTATTCTATGCAGGTGACATGGGCGCTCCCACGGGTTCGATCGCCTCCACAGCTCTTTTATATTTCACCATTCTGGACGGGATTCAGGCTCTGGTAGACGCAGGGATAGAGACGATTACAAAGATCGAGACAACCGTCCCCGTGAGTCGTCTTATCGAAAGAAAACATATTCCCAGTCTTCACACTCTCGCGATCTCCCTCTTCAAACTGAGCCAGACAGAGAAAAGCTTTCGCAGAAGGGGTCTCAACCCGATGTTTCCCAAGACCAACATTCCGGTTCATCAAGCACATGGCAATCTCGAGAACATCGGAAGAGAACAGAACTTTCAAAGCCTCCTCCCCCTATTTCTGCGGATGACCCAACGATAGCAGAGAAGATGGTCGATCTTAAAGCTAAATTTCCCAAGATCTGCTTTGACGGCCTGAAATTCCTCCCAGCTATTCACCACATTCCAGGGCACGTCAAGCCGAGTTCCATCGCCTGCAACAACGACGTCTATGTTCAACATGACGCGTTTGTACATTTGGTCGAAAAAGTCTCGGAAGTATCCGTTGAGCGCCAACATGAGATTGACCGTTTGAAGCTGGAAGCTATCTTCGACCAGGACATCATCAAGAGTCAAGATGAAGAGCTTGCTTCGTATAAGTCCAAACTTGAAGCCGCAGAACAGGGTGCTAAGGAGACTGCAGAGGCTGTCGCTCATCTAGAGACGACACATAAGAAAGAACTTGATGAAGCAGTCCAGCGCAGTGGGGCCCTTGCCTTAGAAAAAGATTCTATTTAGAAAGAAAGGGATGCGCTCGCCCTGCAAGTCAGAGAGTTGAAAGAGCTACTCTCTAAGGAGAGGGAAGAGAAGATAGCGGCTCAAGAAGAGTCTCAACGGTACTGTAACGAGATCGTCGATACACGTCTCTTAAGAGCAAAGCTCGATGATGAGCTCTCTAAAGTTGAGACGATGAAGAGCGAAGCCCGTGAGGAGGGCAAGAGACTAGCTTCCGAGGAGATCGACTCCCGTCTTGAAGCAGCTGCAAAGGCCGGCAGAGAAGAGGTCAAGTGTATGTTTGACCCGCTGATTGCCGAATACAGTGCCCGCGTCCTCATGCACCGAGACTTGACTTTCTTAGGCGAGGGCTATCTTGAATCTCTAGCTGAGGCCTGGGAGACTTTAATAAAGATCAGGAAGGTCGAGTCGGGCATTGAGGAGGTCGAAGAGGAGGCTTTAGTGAAGGAGTTTCTCAGAGGGAACGAGCCATCGGACTTGTCTGTAGCTTTGGCTCTTTATGGTAAAGGCTCTCCCCAATCAAAAGAGAAAGACGACAAAGCTGGTCCATCTGGGGCTAAGGCTGCAGCTCCTTCTTCTACTCAATCGGCCGATCGTCCAGCACTTGACCCATTCGAGCAGCACGCCAGCTATGATCCGGAAGATCCCGGCCTCAGCATTCACGTGCTATCTCCTATTTTAGAGGGTGAAACCCCACGCACAGCTGAAAGCCAGCAAGAAACCGGTATAAAACTCTTCCTTTAGAAGTTCAAAGATCTGTCGCTTTCTGTGAACGGTTATTGATCCTAATGTTCATTCTTATGTTTTTATACAGGCCACTCTGATCCTGAACCAATCCCGAGGAGCGATGATGCCAAGGAGGAGGCGGGGAAAACAAGCGATGTCGCTTATACGGGAGTAACTCCCGGCCCTGACGCTCAAGTGATCGGGGCGCTAGATGATGATAAGTCTGACACTTCATCTCCCGTTGAAGGGAGTGATGAAATCGAAATCACTGGCACCTCAGAACATACTTCGAAGGTGAGCATGAAAGAGCGACTCGCAGAAGAGAAGAAAAAGAAGGTCGAGATCAAGGTCGAGCCTCAAATATTAGAACTTACCGACCCGCTGAATAGGCCTCTGAAAGTCATTCTCCCCGGCAAATCCAAACCACTGGATGTTCCTTCTCCCACTCCTGACTCCGCTTCTCTGGCAAGCAAAAAGTCCAAGAGGAAGCGTGAGGGAGAGGAGTCATCTGAGAAAACAAAGGAAGACAAGAAAAAGAAGCCGAAGAAATAGCCGCTATACTCGTTCAACGAGATTTTGCTTAGATCCTTTAACCACTTTTACTTTTTCGTCTTCGTAGTTCATGTAGATAGATTTTTTGACTCCAAGTTTTGGAGGAGTAGTTATGTAACCCCATTTTGGATTATTGAATAAATTTTAGTTTCTTTGTCATTTGAATGATTTCTTGCTTTTTAACTTTCTGTATAACTGTAGTCGAAACTCAAGTTCTTATGAGTTGCATAAATTCCCAACCCATTCTTACATTGTTCGGACATTCTTTGGAATGGTACATTTCTCGTTTCACATTTTTGGTACTTAGAATATTTTCTAATCCGCGCTTCGGGGACTTAGAATAATTCGGTCCGCATTCAGGGGACTCGGAGATTCGAATCGTTTATACTCTAGTCCGCACTCCGAGGACTTAGAGTACTCCGGTCCGCACTCAGGGGACTCGGAGATTCAATTCATTTACACTCTAGTCCACGCTCAGGGGACTTAGAGTACTCCGGTCCGCACTCAGGGGACTCGGAGATTCAAGTCGTTTATACTCTAGTCCGCGCTCCGGGGACTTAGAGTACTCCGGTCCGCACTCAGGGGACTCGGAGATTCAAGTCGTTTATACTCTAGTCCGCTCTCCGGGGACTTAGAGTACTCCGGTCCGCACTCAGGGGACTCGGAGATTCAATTCGTTTACACTCTAGTCTGCGCTCCGGGGACTTAGAGTACTCCGGTCACCACTCAGGGGACTTGGAGATTCAATTCGTTTACACTCTAGTCCGCGCTCCGGGGACTTAGAGTGCTCCGGTCCACACTCAAGGGACTCAGAGATTCAAGTCGTTTATACTCTAGTCCGCGCTCCAGGGACTTAGAGTACTCCGGTCCGCACTCAGGGGACTCGGAGATTCAATTCGTTTATGCGAGTTCGTACATCATATGGAATAATGTAACTCCAGCAGTTCATCACCAGATTATAAGGTACAAAACATCAATAATTCATGGAATAGACGGCTTCAAGCCTTTATTAATGAAACAAACTAAATTGTTCGATTACACGCTAAAAAGGAAACTAAGAATCAATGGAATAAAAACATACAGCAAACAATTATACCTAAAACAAGAAAGAAACAGGCTAAATGTAATAACATCGCAAATGTTCATTGTTCCACGCTCGGGGGAGTGTCACACCATCAATGGTCGCTAGCTTGAAAGTTCCCTCTCCAAGCTTCCGTTCAACGACATATGGACCTTCCTAGTTGGGATTCATACGTGATGGTACCGGGAAAACTCATTTCAAAACGAGATCACCCACATCAAAGATTCTTGGGCGGACTTTTTCGTCGTAATATCGCTTGACACGGTGCCTATATGCTGCCGCCCTTAATTCAGCCTCTTCATGTTTTTCATCGATGCAGTTCAGTGATTCCAACAAGAGATCCTGATTCGTCTTAGGATCATAATATGTCACTCGATGCGATGGAACTTCAAGCTCCACGGTATAACAGCTTCCGAGCCGTATGCCAATGTGAATGGAGTGTGGCCAGTCGCGGACTTATGGGTAGTTCTATAAGCCCATTACGTTGTTGGGAGTTCATCTACCCACTTGCCTCCGGCTTTTTCCAAACGCTTCTTCAATATGGACTTGATTATTTTGTTCACGGCCTCGACTTGTCCGTTAGCTTTCGGATGAGCAACGGCGGCAAACTTTTTCTCAACGCCATACTTTAAACAGAAATCTTTGAATTCTTTGCTTTCAAACTGAGTTCCGTTGTCCGTAATGATAGTTCGAGGGAGGCCAAAACGGCATATAATATTTCGTATAACGAAATTAATGACCTTCTTGGAGGTGATTGTAGCTAAAGGCTCTGCCTCGGCCCATTTTGTGAAATAATCGACTGCAACTATCGCGTATTTTGCACCACCTTTGGATATAGGCAAAGAACCGATTATGTCGATTCCCCAGATTGCAAACGGCCAGGGACTAACCATTTGTGTGAGTTCTGTTGGTGGGGCTCTCGGGATTTTCGCATATCTTTGACACTTGTCACATTTTCTTGCGTAATCTGCAGCGTCCCGATTCACAGTTGGCCAATAGTATCCGTAGCGAAGGATCTTTTTCGCTAGTGTCTGCCCCCCAGTATGGTCGCCACATTCTCCTTCGTGAACCTCCTCCAAGACCCGCTTTACCTCATCACGAGCAATGCATCGTAGTAAAGGGACCGAGAACCCTCTTCGATACATTACTCCTCCCTGCATCACATATCGAGCGGCTTTGCGAATGACCTGTCGCCTTTCGCTTCTTCTTTCGGGCAAAGTCCCGTTTAGCAGGTATCGTTTGAATGGGGTCATCCATGACTCCTCCTCGATTTCCGTTTCCATTGCAAAATCGACTTCCATCACATCTATGCTCGGAGTGTGTAAGGTTTCGATGGGAACTAATCCAATTTGCTGCGCATCGCCAGTGCTTGCGAATTTGGCCAACGAGTCGGCTTCCTTGTTTTGTTCATGCGGGACATGCGAAATGTCATAATGTTCGAAGTTCGCCAATAGTTCCTAAACCAGAGCAAGGTATGGAGTAAGCTTTTGTCCCCATGCTTGGTAGTCTCCTCGCACTTGGTACACCACCAGCTGCGAGTCACAAAAGATTTCAACTGATTTAACCCCGAGTTCTCCAACGAGTTTTAAGCCAGCAATCGGTGCTTCATATTCTGCTTCATTATTCGTAGCCGGGAAATTGAGCTTCAAAGCGTAACAAATCGATCGATTTTCTGGAGTTACGAGAACTACACCAGCTCCGGAGCAACGGTCGTTTGATGCCCCATCGGTGTACAACTTCCATCGAATGGGGGGAATGACACTGTGATTGTCTGGTTCGTCAGATACAGTAAACTCAGCGATGAAATCTGCTAGTGCTTGCCCTTGTATGGATCTTCTTGGCAAGTAGGTAATATCGAACTGACTCAACTCGATATTCCATTTTAACATCCTACCGGAAGTTTCTTGTCGTTGGAGTACCTGCCGCAAGGGCTGATCGGTATAGACGCTGACCGAGTGTGCTTGAAAGTATGGACGTAGCTTACGTGATGCAATCACCAAGCAATATGCCAATTTCTCAATTTTAGGGTAATTTCTTTCTACCCCCGTTAAACGTTTACTAACGTAATACACCGGCTTTTGGACTCGGTCCTCCTCGCGGACCAAAGCCGCACTTATAGCATGCGGGGATACGACCAAGTATACGTACAACATCTCGTGATCTACTGGTTTTGACAGCACTGGAGGACTCTCCAAATGCCTCACCAAACCTCGGAACGCTTCCTCACAGTTGGATGTCCATTCGAAATTCCTCTTCCCTTTCTTTATTATATCGAAGAAGGGAATGCACTTGTCCGTGGCTCTGGATATAAATCGGCTCAGCGCCGCCACCTTTCCATTCAAGCTTTGCACCTGTTTTATAGTTCTGGGCGCTTGCACATCTCGAATAGCTTGAATCTTTTCCGGGTTAGCTTCAATTCCCCTAGCATTAACAATGAATCCCAAAAACTTCCCCGACGCAACGCCGAAGGAACACTTCAAAGGGTTGATCTTCATCCTATAATATTTGAGTATATCGAACATCTCTGCTAAGTCTCGAATGTGGTTGTTTGACTGTCGTGACTTCACGAGCATGTCATCCACATAGACTTCCATCGTCCTACCAATCTGGTCTTTGAACATTCGGTTCACCAAACGCTGATTGGTCGCTCCGACGTTTTTCAATCCAAAAGGCATTACTACATAGCAATATAGCCCAACGTCTGTGACGAAACTGGTGTGTTCTTGGTCCGGAATATGCATCGGGATCTGATTGTATCCCGAATATGCATCCATGAATGATAACAACTCGTGTCCTGCAGTGGAATCGACCAACTGATCAATCCTAGGCAATGGGAAACTGTCCTTGGGGCATGCTTTGTTCAAATCGGAATAATCTACGCAAGTTCTCCATTTCCCGTTCGCCTTTTTCACCAGCACGGGGTTTGCTACCCATTCAGGGTAGAGGGCGTCGCGGACGAACCCATTGGCTTTGAGTTTGTCCACCTCCTCTCTGCGAGCAGCGGACCTCTCCGGGTCCATCCCTCTCCTCTTTTGTTTAACCGGGACGTACTTCGGGTCTATGTTCAACATATGACTCGTAATAGCGGGAGAAATCCCACACATATCAGAATGTGTCCAAGCGAAAACATCAAGATTCGCTCGGAGGAAATCACTAAGGTCTTCAGTCATCGCGGGGCTGAGTTGTAATCCGATCTTCAATACTCGCGATGGATCATCTCGGCTGACTGAAATATCAATTGTCAATTCAGCCGGCGCTGCTTTCTCCTCCCTGGGTTTCTCATCGTCGTTTCTCGGATCTATGTCTCTGAAGATCCGAGAATCATGCCCGAGCCAGGGCTCGGGCATTACTTGTCAATTGTCGGTATTATGGATGCGGATGGGATTGTCCGCAACCTTTCCTTTCTCCCTACGATGGGCCTCTCGGAGCTCAGCCACATAACATGCACGACCAGTCGCCCGGTCGCCATGAACAACACCTACTCCTTTGTCAGTCGGAAACTTCAAAGTCAAGCACTACGGGGCTAATGCTGCCCTAAACTCAGCCAGGGCCGGTCGACCCAAGAACACATTGTACGGAGAATCCACATCCAAAACTATGAAGGGTAGGATTCGCACCCTCCTACGCTCTCCTTGCCCCAGTTCAACTGGTAACTCAACATACCCCACTGCATCGGTCGCTGCGCCATTAAAGCCATGTATACGAGCTTTAGACGGTTTCAAATCTTTCGTCTCCATCTTCATCTGGTCATAAGCCTTCTTGAAGATGATATTGACAGAACTTCCACAATCAATCAAAATTCTCTTCACATAAGCCGGCCCGATTATCGCAGATATGACCATCGGGTCGATGGTAGGAGCCTCTACTTGGTCAGCATCTCTGCTCCTGAATACTATATCGTCTGTCATCACGCGCAGCTGTTTAGCAGGGGTCCCATCCTCTACGTTGGAACAACACTCGAAATCTGCGTGCTTCAGGGAACTAGCATACCATTCCATCTCTTGCCAGTTCTTATCCGCAGGGTGAGGCCCGCCGATGATCGTGTTTATGACTAGTCTGCCCACAGTTCGGGCCGGCTCCTCGGGATGACGTGGAGCTGGTGCACGACCTGGATTGGATGTTCCCTGTCCTCCTTCCTGCGGATTCTTTACAAACTCCTGTAACTTTTTCTGCCTAATCAGCTTCTCTATAGCGTCGTGTAGTTGTCTGCACTCTTCAGTATTGTGCCCATAAGTCTCATGGAAGCAGCAGTATTTCCCAGTCCGCTTTTGTTCTTCGGTTGACTCCTTTGGACGTGGCTTTCTGTACTGAAAGGTATTGCAGGTTGATAGGTAAATGTTTTCAAGAGACGCATTCAGCGGGGTATACTCATTGCAGATTCAATAATTGAGAATGATATGAAAGATGCCTTTATACAGCATAGTGAAAGCAATACTCTTTACAGTGAAAACTCTCACAATCTAACATCCCATGAAAACTATTTAGATTTACAAGAGATGTGTGTTGAAAATTCAGGTAAAATTAACATCAACGGTTCTGTCAACTTTGTCTCTGATATTAGACAGAACCTTCACTAGCCTAATGATATTTGACAACAAATGTAATAGTGGTGAACATCCTTTATTGCGTTTAGTCTTCATAGTTCTATTATGTTTCTTTTGTAATAGTGGTAAACATCCTATATTAGGATCTTCTAACAATGATTTTCCCTATATTTGTTTTGATGCTAAAATTCTCAGTTTTATTTTCTGTTGTGGTTGTGTAAATTTTTAGAGCATATCACTGCTTATATTTTTTGCTTTAATCTGTTGATTTTTTTTATAATTGATACATTAATTAAGTTTTTTGAAATTTTGTAGGTATATTTTTGAAGTTCATTCTCCAACGTCGCAAAAAGTTGATCTTAAAAATCGTATATGTAGTTGCAATCAATGGAAAGACCCGCGTTTTCCTTGTGCACGTGCTTTGAAGTGTATTTCTTTAACCAGCAATTCTATTTATGAATATATTGAGAATTACTTTACTATTGAGTATTATCGAGCTTCGTATTCACATGTGATCAATCCTATTCCAACTTTTGATAAGGAAGCAATTGAAGCTGAGGAATCATCTACTGTTCTTCCTCCTAAGCCTATTCGTGGAGCTGGTAGGCCTAGGATGAACAGAATTGAAGGGACTGATTTTCATGCTAAGCAAAATAGATGTGGAAAGTGTAAAAAACTAGGACATAATAGAAGGGGGTGTTCTTTGAATAATTGAGTTGAGTGTTTTAATCCAATGTATTTGATTGATTGTTCTTTGAATATTTTGAGTTGAATATTTGAATAATTGGGTATATTGAATTGTTGTTGATATGTTTCTGATTATTTTTTGTTTTAAGCAATTTTTATGTTTAATTGTTATTTGGTATACATTGTTGTTATTTTTGTGAAAAAGATAAATTCATATATATTTTTTTGGTTCTGTTATAGATTGAAAGATCCATCAATATACCAAGTGTCATTTGCTTTCCAAAAATTATTTTTCTGTGCTGTTACACTAATAATTTGGTATGTGTACACTATTAGATAAAAGCTTGAATAATTCTAGCATGTTGTATGTTGTGGTGAGAGTTTAAAATTTTTCCTTATTATCTTTATCTGTAATTAAATGATTTTCAATCAGAACATATTGCAAGTATACATAAAGAGTTATATGAGATACTAGGTGTTATGTTAATTTCATAAAATTAAGATTCTATAGTAAAACTGACAGTAGTACTATTCCAAATTTTACTTACATCAGTATGAAATCTGTAACCTTAGTTTGCTCTGTAATAATGTCATCTGCTTGTTTTCAGACTGCTCGCTCTTATAAAGACATAGGACAATATGCAAAATGTTAAATTGTAAATGAAATAAAGTGAATAGTGCTATACACATAAATCCGGGACACATAAAAATAGTGTGTACTGTAAAAGATTGATACACCATACTATTAATAATGTATTATTTTATGACATTAGAATATTATGAATAAAAGATAAATGATTTTATCTTTGTTAACAGAGCATTAGAAACAAATTAGCCATTATAAATTCATGATCAGTTATCAGAATTTCATCATCTAATTAACATTAGTTGTGTAATTGTTTGCAATTTAAGATCAACCATTACAAATTTATCAGTAAATTCACATATACTGCCTAAAATCTATCATCAAATAAATTTTTAACAAATGTATGATAAAAAGACTATCAGACATCAAAGAAATTGTTCCAATCAGTTGAATTTTTTGTTGCTGAAGCTGAGCTGCAAAAATTTTCAGCTGTCCAGCAGTATGGTTCGTCAAAGAGAATTTGTGCAGCTATTTGTGCTTTGAATGCATTGAGTTTTTCTAGACTGATTTTTGATGTAGTGTCCATTCCTTGTGCAATCTTTTGTATAAACATCATCACAAAAACTCCACAGTCAAACCTGTATTTATTTAAGTAACAGTATGTGAATAATAATAGTATGTAATTTGCATAGTTACTGTGTAACATGCATTTTTGTATAAAAATCTCTAATATCTTCAAAATTACCCGTTGCTTTGTTGGGCACAGTTAACATTTTTAAGCAACGTAGACTTCCCCAGAATTGTTTTCTTCCCTGCGTCTTATAGCTCTTTATTGATGTTGTTTACCGCTGCTTTCTGTCAATATATATATATATATATTGGAATAATGATAAATCTATTTATCTTTTTTACTTTCTGTGTATTTTTACTTACCACATTAATAGCAAACTTTGAATGTCCACTTCTTAAGGTATTATATCTTGTGGTCAAGTGTAGAGAATCGTAACGGTTCCAATTACATGATTCCACTACTAGTTCTAGCAAGCTCCAGTGTTCGTTGCCGTGTATAGGAAATAATATATTGCAACATAATGGATTTATAAGTGTTTGTTTAATAAAAGGATTAAACATATCCCTTTTGATATTTTCCATGTTTCCATTTGTTGCACTTTTCTGTTAAAAAATAATTTCAGAAAATTTATCTTATAAACAAATTAAATTTGACATTATAGTTCATACTTACCGTCATTGTTGTGTTCACGTATATAATGCTAGAACTTTGTTCTAATAATTTTGTTTTTCTGAACCAAAACCAATCAATAACCTACATTTCAAAAAGAATATGGATTAAGTATAGAATTTATAATGAAGCAAAGTATAGAATTTATAATAAAGCAAAGTATAGTTTTTTCTACTTACTTGACCAGAAATATATTCTCCATAGAGAAGTTCTTCTATCATACCTTTTGTGATGGTGATGAAGTTTTCATCATCACAAGTAAATGCTTCATCGCTGAAAAATTTGATGGTTTGTTAACAAAAGAAATTAAGATTAGTATGTACTGTGTTGTTTCTATTTTTTGTTAATAAAAGAAAATAACAATGTTTGTAGAAGTTTGTATGAAAATATAAAGATAAATTAATTTATCTTTTGTAGGTTTGTTTAGTTTTTTTTTAATTTGTAAATCATCATATATTTCATGCTGAAATAAAAAGCTTTATTTGAATTATATGTTGTTATCATATTGTACCATAAACAATATCTTATTGGAATAAATATATATTTAAGTCAATTGAGTGAAAAGTAGTTCAATTACTTACTTGTTTCCTCCAAGAATTTTGAAATTTTTTTTGGCAATTTCTTTTTGTTCTTCAGTAAGATATTTGAGGAGTGGACATTTCTCAACATTCCTTGGCTTCTTCTTCTTTTTTGGTTCTTTTAGGACAACATCTTCAACAACAATAGGATTTTTGGGAGCAGTTTCTTGAGCAGGCACTTTCAGATTGTCAGATTTTAAACTATCTTGTGTCTGCTTTTCTAGTATGAAATCTTGAGTTTGCATTATATCAAAAGTTGGAAAATTAGTAGAACTGTTTATGTGAATTATACCAACAATTTTTCTTTTTTCTTACCTTTTTCAGCTTCAGTTTTTTTGTTCAAGTTATTTTTTTCCTTCACATCGTGCTCTTCTAAATTTTTCAACTTCTAGAGCTTCATTTCAAGAATCTGGATTCTTTTTTCAGCCATTTCCCTTAAATGTCTTTCCTCAATTAATTGTTCTGCAACATTTTTCATCTCAGTAGTCAAAAAAGTGTCCATTATGCTACTAGCACATTCTTTGGCATATTTTTTCAGACTTGTGTCTTCCTGGTGCTCATCTTATTTTCTTTTGTTGTTTTGGTCTTCTTTCACCTCAATAGCTATTATTTTATTGGAAAGAAATTCTTTCTCTTCTTTTGTTACAGTTGCAAAAAATTTTAAAATCTGCAAGGAATATATTTAAAGTTAAGCTTTCACATATACTATCATTCAAGTGTAATATGTCAAACTTATAAAGTGGAATGTGACTTCAGTATTTCAGCCTTTAATATAATATTGTTATGCAATTCACATAGAGGTATGATCCTGTATAATTAGTGCTAACTAAAACTAGCTTACTTTCTACACTCATTTTTTTTTCTATTATTTAGGCCACTAATATTCCAAGAAATGGCATTCCAAGAAATTAAAAAAATGTACAGTTAAAAAAAACTAGCATACTTTGTCATTGTAAACTTCAGTGAGGTCCAAATCTTTCAGTTTTGATAAATCCCATTTCTCATTCTTGGAATTTTGGTTTGCAGATTTTCCTTCTCATCAATTATTTGTGTTCATTCACAAAACCAATACTGCAAGAAAAAGATAAATACATTTATATTTTTGTAATAAATATAAATTTGAATATATTTATATTTAGTTAAAGTTATGAAAACATACCAGTAACACCATAGTACAGCCTGGTGTACTTCTAGGGTCGGCATGATACTTTTTAACATTTTTCAACACATTTTCACATATTGCCCGTGGCCAGGAGATTGAATTTAATTTTTTTAAATTTAGCAACTTCGGCAAGAAACCCCATTGCATATAGCTTTGGTTGTTTGGAAAAAGGAAAGTTATAACCGGCAATAATAATAACAATTTCACTAAATCTTCATTTCCTTTTTCCTCTTCTAACAGTGTATTCAATCATTTTGTTACTGTTTTTTGGCTGATTATGTCTTCTTCTTGAAAATTGGCAGTTAAAAAATTTGAGAAACTTTCCATGGCTGAGGCTTTGTTAGAAGCTGGTATAGGAAATAAGTCTTTTCCAGCTAATGACATTCCAAATATAAGACTGACTTCTTCAAGACTTATTTTGAGTAATTTGTTTCTAATTGTGAAAGCATTTTCTTTTACATCAAAAGAAGTAATGATGTCATCTAAATTCGAAGCATTTTTCCTTAAATCTTGTCGTGCTATTGAATCTCTAAGAAAAACATTGAAGAAGTTTATAAATGGTGTTTTTTCTATAAAAGTTATTGCTTCGGGTGAAAGAATGTTTTTCTCCTTTATAATTGACAGCACTTTATAGATTGCATTCAAATTACATCTATATGTACCTATGTACTACTGCTTTTTCTGCTTTTTGGTTAATTTTTTAATTTCATACTGATCAACATCATCTGAATCAGTAGTTTCTTCAGCAAGTTGTTGCGAAATCGTTTTTTCTTCATCAGAGTTTTCTACTTGATTATGTCTAAAGTCCTTATCAGTGAAGTCTTCTTTTTCATCAGCATCAGGTAATTCCTATGTTGGTTCAGTCTGATTCTACATTTATGACAATCATAAAATTAATTGGGAGGTAAAAATAACAAGTTCATTAAAAAAATACCATATTATACAAAAAATTGAATAAAAAGATAATATGCTTTATCTTTTTAATTATTTTGTATTTTTTTGGGATTAAGATATTTTTTAGTATATAAAGTACCTCTTTTTCAAAAAAATAAATAAAGCACTTTTTTAGTATATAAAGTACCTCTTTTTTCAAAAAAAATACAAATTAAATCTAATAGGTTTTTTTTGTAAAGAACAAATGTTTAAATATTTTTTACACCAATTTCGATTTGCACAATTTAAAATTTTCTTATTATAGATGACATGCAGACATTAAAGCATCTTAACTAGTTTATCAATGTATAATTGTTCTTTCACAAGGTAAATATCAAACATCTTAACTGAATATCATAGCGAATTATTGAGAAAGTTTTTGATAATAAAGGCTATGCTAAGTTAGTTAGAAAGTTAAACTAAATAAGACTATAGGTGAAAATTAATAAAATAGAAAAGTGATCATTCACAACTAAAAATCAACAAGCATTATTTGATATGTCTGCAATAAAGCGGAAGAGACACATGGAACACTCATGTCTTTCTCTGGTAAAACACTTCCACTCTATTGCATTATTGCATCAAGTTAACAAATTTCCTACATAATAATATACAATAAATTCCTATATAATATTTTTTTAGTACTGTTTAACTTCAGGGATCAAAGGAACTTAACAATCAAATATAAAATTGACTAAACCAATGTAACAAATTAAAAACCACACAAATAATTGAAATGTGAATGAGTTTTCATAGGAAATTTACAATAACAAGAAATAGTAAATAAAAGTGGTGAATGGAAATTGCAAACTAGATTACAGAAAATGCCAAAATATCTGTACAAGAATTTATATAAAAAGATAATCTGGTTTATCTTTTTTAGTTGTCATAACCTTTTTTGAAATTTAACTATTTTTTTATTTAAAATATGGAATCTAGCTTCCAATTTAATATGTATATACAAGTTGTAGAGTACAACTAAATATTATAGGAAACATAAGTAGGAAAACAGTTACCAATGGAGTTAAAGATAATGATGGTGTCTGGCTATGTTCATTGCAGAAAGGACTAGATATAGGTCTTATGTTTATGCATTGAGTTCCTCCTTCATTTATAAATATGCAAGTAGCTTTTTGAATGAATAACTTTGATTTAGAAGACCTTGTCTGCATCTTTACGCTGCATAAAAATTGTCATATATAATAAAATGTTAGCAAGAGTGAAGAAAAATATTTTTGTACTTCAAAGTTGATTAAGTATGTTTATTTCACATAAATCCTTCAGGAAAACTACAAATGACTTAAATTCAATATTTATTATGTTATATGTAGTAGCTGATATAAAAATTTATCTACGATTTTATTATGTATTTTAATGATTTAGATAAAAACATAAATGCTTTTATCTTTTCGAACTAGGGTTTAAATTAGTTGTATATTTTTTCTAAAACTTTAAATCATGAAAAAAACAAAATCATGTCTAATAAGTAATAGTAATTATCAAATACACCTTGGGTTAGCATGTAGTCTAAATCTTTTACATTAATAGATAGATACATTTATCTTTTTTAACAGCTAAACAATAACTTGTTCAGTTTAACACCTAGGGTTTAGTATCATCTGCAATTGAATATTTAGGTATGCTTGATTAAACAAATGTCGATTATGTTTAATTATAACAAGAACTAAAATACCTTAAATCCATTACAAAATCTATTATCAGCATCAGTAACAATGAATATTTAAGTACGATTTATCATATAACTAAAACATTTACATCAAAATAAAATACAACTTACTTGTTCCGCATTTAAGTTTAAGGTGATTGTAGAGATTGCTCGATGAAAGTATTTTAGTTTAAGCTGAAATCGATGAAGCAGAAATCGATGATGCTGAAGTTGTTGTAATTGAAATGCGGCTCTGATAAATGATTTGCAATCGTTTTAGCGAAAATATTGGGAAGAGAAATCAACCGTTTGTTTTTTAAAACCTAGTTTTGATTTTTGTTTGGAGTTTTCAAAAATTGTACAAAGCGAAAGAGAAAATGGAACAGAAGAAGGGCATGAAGTAGCTGATTTAAGGGCCGATGTAACGTGTATAAAATTTTGTCCTGCAAAGTAATTATTTTAAAGTTGTGTCCTACAAAGTTATTGTTTGATGAAAGAAGGCTCTTACGGTAAAATTCCCCTTTGATTTATTTATTTTCTCTCTTCTTTCCATTTCCCAATTAAGCCCTCAAGCAAAGTTGTTTTACAATTCAATTCTTTTAATTACCAATTAAAATCTCTTTATCTATATATATGTATATATATATAAATAATTCTATCGTTTATTTATAAATATTTCTATTGAATCGATTTTTTTATAACCTATTTTTCAATATTTATACCGAACATTTAAATTCAACAATTGTTCATTTTCATTGATTTATTAATTTTATTAACATGGATCAATACTTCTCTTCAGTTGTTTGAATCATATATAAAAATTATTTACAATATAAAAATATTTTAGTTTCATTGTAAATATTTTATTCGAGTTCAATGTATTTTCTAAAAAGAATTTGTTAGTTAATTTAATTTCTTATTCAAAATCTTTTATCAAATAAACTTAATTTCAATAAAAATATATTTCAAAGATAATTGATTATTCAAAGTTGAATTCAAACATTTTATTTTAATCAAATTTAATTCATTTTGATGGCAAAGAAAGTAGGGTTGTTACAATAAAATTGCATGAATAAGGTTTGTTTAATGAAAGAAAAGACGATGTTGCATGCTTTTTAGGATGAAGGATTTTTTTTGCTTCGTAAGAAATCCAGATTTTGACGGTTTGACTATGTTTGTTTTGGGTTTCACTACACCATTATAAGCTATTAACAACGGGTAAAAACTGTTGTTAAGTCCAAAAGCAACGGGTAAAAACCGTCTTCAACACAGGAGTGGTTGAATTTAGCGACGGGAGAAAACCGTTGCTTTATGTCCAAAAGGCAACGGGTATAAACCGTTGCAAATTGGGACAAAGGCAACGGGTATAAACCGTTGCAAACTGGGCCAAAGACAACGGGTATTCACCGTTGCAAATTGGGCCAAAGGCAACGGGTATAAACCGTTGCAAATTGGGCCAAAGGCAACGGGTATAAACCGTTGCTTTATGGACAATAGGCAACGAGTATAAACCGTTGCTTAATGTACAAAAGGCAACGGTTACTAACCGTTGCTTAATGGGCAAAAAATCAACGGATATAAACCGTTGCTTTCTGTCCAAAAAGCAACGGGTGCAAGCGTTGCTTTATGGCCAAAAAACGTTGCTTTATGTCCAGTAAAAAACGGTTAAAAACCGTTGCTTTATGCCCAAAGTCACACATAAAGCAACGGTTAACACCCGTTGCACATAGTGTTTGCTCCTGCTCCTACAAAATCACATCTGTAACTCACTACTGCGTTACACGCATATCTCAGTATATATACCAGAATATCAATATATATCAAAATATGCCAGAATATCAAAATATTGGTACACAAGCACTATAAACATATCGCACATATACCATACATATAAAATTATCAAACTTATAATTACACTATTGTTTTGCAAACAGAATGCTACCGTGCCGGAATATCATACTTATTACACTGCATTGTTTATTACATTACACTACAAAGATTTCATTAATTGCACTACATTGTTTTGCAAGCAGTGAAGTCTACATATAATAAACACATTAAAAGGATGCTGAGCAGGTTAGCCGAAGCTGATATTTCTTTGGCTCATGATGTGGTGCATACAGTATTCTATCCAATTCCTGCGCAAAAGTAAAAACAGGTTTTAAACTCAAATCATACAGTGAATTTTAGCTTGGTCAAGTTCAGTTAATAGAGCAACGGAATTCCTGTGTAAGCAATAATAATGCACAAGTAAAAGTGGCAGCAAACATTTAAACAACTATAACAACACTAACAAAAAAACTGCCTTTCAACTTCATCCCATCCCCTCTGCTATACACTTCCACTCACAACCACACTCCTACACACTACAGCACTTCCTCATTTTCTCTGTTTTCATCTCATCCACACTTAAGTACTACATCACACCCCCTACTGCCTATTGCCTGTCAACAACATACACCATTAGCTTGGTCAATTACTACACTTAAGTACTACACTATTTTTGGGTTTTTGTCCAATGTTGCACCGTTTGTACTGAGCCAGAAATCAAGTAATATGAACAAGTTGCTCGGACATATCTAACCTTAAATGTCCACCTCCTCTGAATGCATTTGATTCTACTATTTTTCTTAATTATCTCATTCGGGTATTGTTAAATCCATAATCTTTAAAGTTTGTACGTGCACACACCTATCATAAATCCAAACATTTTATAATGGTTTTTTCAATAAATATTGCTTGATGCTAATAGTATGTACCAATTTTGCACCATTAATATCCAACAAAAGCTATATTGCAGTATACCTTTAAGTTATTACCTCATCGGTAGGCGTACATTATGTATGCTTAATCTATGATTGATTTCACCTAGAATATATGAAAACAAAAGGATATTGCTCATAGCCTCGTTATCATAAATAAGCCAAGTACAGGTTTGGTTCTACTCGGTACTCAAGCAAAAGAGATGTCTGCGAATGCGGCGAGTGTTTCTGCTGGTAATCCAACATTGATTAAACGAGTTAATTATATGCATTCTAACTGTTATAACTTTTAAATCAATTATATGAATTCTAACAACTGTAATTCCTTTTATTGTCTGCTTCAAAACCAATCCTCTATCAACTGCACATTCACATCACATCACAAAAACTGTAACAGTCTTCTTCTGAATGCTCCGCAGCCTTCAACTTCCCTTTCATCCACCATTTACACTTCCAACCTGGTTTCCTTGGTACCAGTAAGCCATCAAACACAAACTACAAACCTGCCTGCACTCCAACAACATTTCCATATTTCCTATTCAAACCAATCACTACACATTTCATTTCCTCTTCAAACCAAATCACAACCATAACACTGTCAGCATAATTCAACTATCCCGACCAACCTCTCTAACTCCACATTCTGCAATGAACTCCAGCATTACAAACTGCCTCCCACTTCCTATTCACCAACTCTACCACAAACCACCAGTATCAACCACTCCAACCACCAATAAACACTCCAATAACCACTCCAGTTCCCTACCAAACATTCCAGTCTCCTACCATTTCAGTCCCTTCCCCTACATCATAACCAAATTATTTTACCACCCATTAAACCCAATTAGTACGATACACACATAAATTTTTTTAGCTAATCAATTTTTAGTTTATTGGACCTCCATTCATCATTCAGGCACATTGATCATGTTTTTTTTTTGATTTTGTCCTTGAATTTTGACTTTACTTCCTAGTATTTGATAAATTGTCGATTATCTTGTAAACAAGACAGACCAGGACAAAATACACATGCATTTGCATATGCAAATTTCATATACAGCAAACAAAAGAAAATCAGCAATATATGCAAAGAACAAGTCAGAAATATCAATACCTTCGACTAAAGATATCGTATCAAACCCTTTTGATGGCTCACATAACCTCCGGTTCCAACATCCCCAAAGGTCTCGGTAAATTATCGACATATTTTGGCGGTTAGCTCATTCGGCAATTAAATTTTGTCCAACAACACTTTTTCATATGTGGGTGGTATTGGTTTTCCATGAATTACTAATGCTGTGGAATCTCGGCATATAGTACCTGTTATATAAGCATTTCTGGAGTGAATATATGGAATCACATTTACAGAACTAACAAGCTCCCAAACATTTAAGACCATTGTGCAGAGCTACACAAGTCCTAGACCCATTGTGTATGCGATATTCGATCTTTAAAATCATGCTAGATTGGAATGGAAGGTGTAAACTTTTATGATCTTTCTATATCCTTTTTTGTTTTGGAGTTTACTGATTTATTTTTGGACATAATGGCTATTGTGAGTGTCAATGAAAATTGAAACCAAAACAGATATAAGATAAAGACTACGATGAGTATAAGTATACAAACTAGATCGCTATTGACAATGAATTCCTTCTCATCTCTGTCATTCATTCGTTGTCTCAAACTCCAGCTCTGCAATAGCATTTTGAACTTTTACGTGATTCTTCATCATTTTTTGCTATCTCTCACTGTTTCTCAAATCTAATCATGAACACAACCTTTTTTTAAATAACACTGTACTTTCAGCCAAGCAAGAATTTAGTGAAGGTTGGGCCCACCAGAACTTATCCATGTGATCATTGTTATTGATTTGCTAAAACTACTTAAAACTGCTTAATTTGCTCTATCTTATGGTTATAGCATTATAAATATTGCTAAATATTCTCTTATATCTTATGATTATGTTAATTGGGATTTGAAAATGTCATATATACCTCTTGTGAACCTAATTATGACGTACATGTCAAATGTGAACCTTTGTTGCCTAACCTCTTTTTCTATAACAAAAGATAATTTGGAATCTATAAATACACATGCACTAATACTCATTAATTTGTTTATATGCACAATAACAGAGAGCAGTAAACTCGGTTGAAGCACAAAAAGACTGATTGGTCGATTAAAATAGTACCTGTTGTAATTACTTCGTCCTCGAAGTTCAGGATTTCACATCTTTGGTCGATTAACTGATTGTTCGGAGTGGCAAACTGAGAAGATGCGATTTCACTGCCTACTTGACGATTATCTTGGGCTATGCTGAGAAGATGCTCCAGTTTATCATCCATATTGTCCAGCTTCATCAATTTTTGCTCCACATTTTGCAGTCGCTGCTCGTATACTCCTTGGGCCTGTTTGAGCCGTTTGCATGGAATGGCAGCACTCTTAACTTGGCTAGGAGCTATATTGGTCCCAATACTTCGGCTCCTGCCCTTTACATCTTTACCAAACACTGATATAAAGACGGCTTCATCACCACCACTCGTCGTTTCCTTTTCTTTTTCAATTTTGTCCTAAAAAGTAAATACATATATATGAATAATGAAAATTTAATTTAGAGGCGTTATTATTTGTTTAACTTACAAAGTAGGAAGATGTCGTATCTGACGTGCTGCCATCTTTTTTCTTATGCGTTTTCTCCCATACTTGAAGACGTGATACTTCTGTTCCCGGACTACTTGAATCGACCTGCATACAATGACCTAAAATTATATTTGGAACTAATGGTATATGCAATGTGATGCACCAATTCAATGACACATACTATTTCTTGAGTAATCATAGCGTGACTCTTACGTCCCGAATGATGACCATATTCGAGCATTGATCTATTTTGTTTACCTCGCTTCCTTTTTTCTTTCGCCTCGGGTTTTGATTCGTTTCTTATGAACTCATCCCAATCATCTTGAGCAATTTTCGGTGGACAATTTCTCATTCTTTATTCGTCAGTGATGAAATGGTCATAATGATTCTTGCACAAATCATTCTTGTGTCTCCTAAAAGCCTCGGACATTTTTTTCATAATAAGGTCCTTTGATAGAGGATCGAGCTCATAATATTTCTGCATAACAAAAAATGCATGTAAACCATTTTTTATTTATGTATTGAAAGCATTATAAATGAATTTAAACCATCTAAGTTCATGTACACAGTTTACATTTCAAAGTATATGGATTTTTACATTTCAACGTATATAGTTTCATCAGTCTCTATGAATAAAGTGATCAATCTAAATATCCTATAAATATCATAAAAGAATATATCTTGAAACAGAAACAGTACATACATATGGTCTCATATGAACCCTCGCTCATTCGGGCCTATTTTACAATCAGAAATAGTACAGAAACAGAAACAGTACATAAAAAGGGTGCATATTACAATCAGACGACTATATTTTACAAACAGAAACAGTACATAAAAATGGTTATGAGATTGGAGAACTTACCTCCAATTGATTCCACACGTCTTCCTTGTAATTTGGCGGAACTTTTTTCCAACTTGGATATGAGATTGGCACATGATTTCTTACTAGTTTACCAATCTTCGTAGCGACCTTTGAACCATTTTTTCCGACTGGAGAACCGTAGTTGTCTATATCAATTTTCTCCCGTTTTAAAGTGGATGATTGTGAAGTTGTATCATTTGACGGTGGTGTGGCATCTTGTGACATTATGTCCTGCAAAGTCTAAAATCCTAAAATAATCCCAACAACATTATGACGTACATTTCTTCCCCTTCCAGCCCATCCCTGTGATGCCCGATTGCTGTCGGCCAAATTATTGCACGGAGTCCCCTCCATAACGTCCCCTTATTGCTGCTGTACATCTGATATATGAACCAACGTCCCCTTATTGTATTTGTCTGATCCCACCAACTTCTCACCACATTACGATTTTTGTCAGTCCGACTGACAATAATCGTAATGTGATGAGAAACTGGTGGGATCAGACAAATCAGAAGGGGACGTTGTTTACTATATCAGATGTACAACAGCTTACCAGTAATCGCTTGGAGCAATTTTATTAAGTCATATAATGCGTTTGATCTTGTTATGGAGGGGAATCCGTGCAATAATTTGGCTAACAGCAATCGGGCATCACAGGGATGGGCGGGAAGGGGAACATTCACTTTTATGCGGCAGTGATAAAGTCTTCCTACATCACCAGAATTTTAAACTTAAGCGGATTCAAAACAATATCTAAAATACTGACTGAAATAAAGGATGCAAATACAAAAATATATTACCTTAGCACTGCTGAACTAAAGGGTGCAAATACAATATCTTGAACTGCCTGTCTACCTACAAACACAAAGAAAGAAAGAATAGTCAAGCTGATCATATGTATGTATGTGTACATGTGCGTATGTATGTGATCATATGTAAGTACCTACAACTACAAACACAAAATGAACTCTTGCAATATATCCATCCTTATGGATCCATCAGGATATTATAATGGCACTAATAAAAAATATAATGCATCTATTACTATCATATAACACACCATTTTACATTTTACACCATTTTAAATAAATATTTTGTTAAGGTACAATAACTACTCTGAAATACAAAGTTAACATATGCATTTGATAAGATCTTCTAATTTTTCATTGTCTTCAAAAGCTGATTGATAAACGGTGGGAAACTCAGTGTCATCCACATTTATGGTCAACCGTTTTGGTGTATGAAAAACCACAAACCATCCGTTATTTTTTAAATCTTTTGAGTAGAACACTTGACTTGCTTCCGATGCAAGAATAAATGGCTCATCATTCATGCTATCTTTATTCTTCAATTTTCCCAAGTTAACTGTGATCAAGCTTGAAACAGAATCTATTTTACAACCATTGATCTTATCTTCGACCTTTACCCAATCACAATAAAAAACTGTTTGTTTGAAGTCAATGTAATCCAACTCAATTATCTGTTGAATGACTCCGTAATAAGTTGTTTCTACTTCCTTAAAATTTTTATCCTTCCCACTCGCTCTAAATTGTGTAATTGCTCTCATGCATACACCACTATCCTATGTTAGCTTTCGCTCTTCATAACTCTTCGGAGAAAATAAAAACCCATTCACTTGGTACTTCATATAACTACGGGCATCAAACTTTGGCCCGTTAACTAACCGCCAAAGAGTTGAATCAACATCGACGGTCTTCAACAACTACAACAAACACAATAAGTAAAAAAACATTATCAAGGAGGTGTATGGTCAACTTGAAAATACGTTAAATATTTAATACATATACCTCCTCACGTAACCAAAAAGTGAAATTTTTAATAGCTTCCCCAGATGTACCCCCGCCTCGAGTTTGAGACTTGGTGCTTTGAACATAGGAGTTATACCTCCTACGAAAAACACACAATAAATACTATATATATGAATTGATTTACAATAATAAGAATTTAGAACAAATTCATGAATTTACTTCTTCCATTCATCCAATCCGTCGTACTTATCAAGGACCCATTTACACACTTATTGAAATTGCACTTGAGTTAACGTTATATCTTTACCATTATCTAGTGCTATTTCATCAGCAAACTCATCATCCTCGTCTAAAAACGCTTCACGGGTATGTTTATGAGTGCCAGCACCTCCTTTTGGCATATACTCCATGCAGTAAAGACTAGATTCTTGTACAATATATCCTTCTTCAATACACCCTTCAATATATCTTTTATTGCGCACATATCCTTTATATGTTTTCATCAACCTATGAAGATGAATAATTGTAAAATGTAGACATCAATAGCTATTTAAATCGAATAATTATGTACATAACTAAAATTAGTAATTTACCATTCAAATGGGTACATCCACCTATATCTAACATGACCAGAAATCAATGCTTCATCGGCTAAATGAACCATAAGGTGAATACTGATATCAAAAAATGCAGGCAAAAAATGTTTTTCAATAACACACATTGCTTCTACCAAACTAGCCTTCGCTTTTAGAAGATGTTCCCTGTTGATCACCTTTGAGCACAAAATGTTATAAAAGAGACTAATGCGGTGAATAGCATTCCGTAGATCCTTATGTTGCGAAAAACAATGCTGAAGTAATACTGGAAGTAAATGTTGCATTATGACGAGGTAATCATGTGACTTCATATTTTTTAGTTCAGGAGGGTTGATGCTCACATTGTTATGGAAGTTCGAAGAGAATTTGCTCGGCACTTTCAAATTTTTCAAAACGGTGCAAAACCGTATCTTTTCTTCTTTGCTCAAAGTGAAAGTCGCATTTGGTATGGTTACTTTACTTGTTTCAGGATCTTCTATCACCCACAACTTTTGTTTTACACCCATGATTTTCAAATCCTTTCGTGCATTGATCCCATCTTTTGACATGTCTTTATGGTTCATAATTGTGTTGATCAAATGTTTCGTGACATTCATCTCCGTATGCATAACATCAATATTATGTCGGGTCAAATTTGTTTTCCAATATGGAAAATCAAAGAACTTCGACCTCCTATACCATGCAGGAACTTCTTCATCGATTGCCTTTTTCCGTTTTCGACCAATTTCCGGTATGTTTTTACCAACTTTCATTTTTATATTCGCTACCTTTTTTTCAACTTGATAACCAGTCAGTGGTTTTGGAGGACGCTTAAGTTCTTGCTCGTTGTTGAAATTTGTCTTATCGTATCGAAACTTGTGTCCGGACGGAAGAAATCTACGATGTCCCATGTAATAAATCTTCTTACTTTCAGGGAGATAAACAGATGTAGTTTCTTCTCCACAAATAGGACATGCAAAGTAGCCGTGAGTTGTACATCCCGATAAAGTCCCAAGAGCGGGATGATCATGGATTGCCCACAGCACTCTAGCTCTCATTATGAACTCAGATTTCTTAAATGTATCAAATGTAACGACTCCTTCCCATAACTGCTTTAACTCGTCTATCAAAGGTTCTAAATAAACATCAATATCCTTCCCCGGTTGTTTTGGCCCAGAAATCAACAGTGTTAACATTGAGAACTCTCTTTTCATGCACAAAGACGGAGGAAGGTTATATGGTACTACAATTACTGGCCAACAGCTGTAAGGGTTAGTTAAAGAAGCATTCAGACAGAAACCATCTGTTGCTATTCCAAGCGTGATATTTCGTGGTTCAGCAGCAAACGAAGAATCAAAAGAATCTGTAGTTTTCCATTGAGAAGTATCACACGGATGACGCATTACGGTTGTACCGGACTTGGCACGACCATGCCAGGTCATCGCTTCTGCTATCCATGGTATAATATACAGTCTTCTCAATCTAGAAATTAAAGGAAAATGTCTTAAGGTCTTTTGAGGTACTGTGGTAGCTTTTCTCTCTTCGTCGAATGATGTCTTATATCTTGGTGCGTTGCAATTTGTACATGAAACTTTGTTCGCATTATCTTTCCAATACAAGATGCAGTCATTAATGCATGCATCATAAGTTATGTAATTCATCCCAACTTGCTTAATGATCTTCTTCACGTCGGGGTACTTTGACGGTAGTGTGTTACCTTCGGGGAGTAACTCCTTTGTGAATTCGAGTAGTGCAGTCACACCATTGTCTGAAAAGTCGTATTGGGTCTTCAAGCTATTCAGTTTCACAATGGCATACAACTTTGTAATCTCTTTTGGACAAGAAGGATACAATGGCTCTGTTGTAGTTGCACTATCAAAAAATGATTTATCCGTAAACTGCTCACCAATATTAGCATTATCATGCAACAGACTTGTAGGTTGAAAACGATGGAATCTATCTGCATCATTGATCAAATCCTCCATCCTAATATGTTCGGACTCATCAGTATTTGTGGCATGACTAACCGGTTGTTGTTTTGGCTTCTCCGGTGTTCTTTCCCCGTGAAAACACCACACGGTATATGATTGAACAATACCATATCTAAGCAAATGAAAATGAATGTCATTTAATTTGAATTTATCTTCATTTTTGCACCGTGTGCAAGGGCACGAATACTTTTCCTTATTGCCACCGTTTTCAGCAACAAATTTAACAAAATTTCTCACACCTTCCACATATTCTGTATTTCTTCGATTAGATTGATTCATCCATTGTTTGTCTATACTAAAAGACATACTGAAAGAAAATAACAAGAGCTAATAAGAAATCATGGGTAACAATATCTTATGGCTTTCCACCAAGTTCAACTCTGATATTAACTAAACAGATGTATATTCTTCTGATTTCACTTGAAATTTAACATTAGCATCAAACTGTTTCCAAAAAATTTGCCATTACAACGGCGCCATTTTGTAGCACCAGAGTAATGTCTATGCATTACCCCTCTCCTGATACTTGGCTTGCGCCATTAACAACAATTTTATCCACTTACTAAATATGGTCTCATATTTAGTAAAACAAAATTCATTGCATCAACTTATACCCTAGCAGTCACTATAAGCAGCTATGTCTAACTAGCATGCAGTACAGTACAACATTTAGGCTTTAGTAAATATGAGAATGCACACTACAACACTACTTCTCTTCCATGTTGCAATGTTTGGCTGATGATACACCACACGTACGGGGACGTGTTAGATTATCTCACATTGTACAAATTGTTTCTTGGTTCTCTAACACTGTACACTTAAAACATCAAATATGTATTCTGATGGTTCAGATTAGAAGGTGCATCTCTACTTTGGCAAACTGTTAAAGAGTAGTAGATATTGACTATAATCAATCCCCAAAAACTTAATGAAACATCAATCCTAAAAGATGAAGATAATGATGGAACTCAAATGACAGCTTATATGGTAATACTAAACAAACCCATAAGCAAGCATTATAGGGAATAAACTGTTCCTTAACTTGTGTTGCATCCCTTTCTTTATTATTCTAAACTACAAATATAAGCATGTAATCTTTTCCTACTATTCAACCATAGAAACGAATGGATTCACCGTGTACAGACAGCCAGTCGTCGATAATACATATAAAGCACTGAGTAGAAACACACATGCTTGTTTTCCAAATAATTTACTGATTTCTATTAATCATGTGTGGATTACAGATTAATTTGTTATCATTGCATTTGACAATCTTTTAACTAAGTTGTGATAAGTCAATTTTCAAGGTGACTGTAACATTCATCCTAAATCTCTTTTCAGCGACATGGAACAAGCAAAAGGTGGCAAATTTTTGGCCGAGAAGAATCAGAAAATCCTTGGTACATAGTTAAAAGTTTATCTTATCACCATAAAGATATTCACGTTAAATTTGAACCAGGTTCTTCAAGACTTAGCCGAGCAACGTATGAAGTTAAAGGTTCTTTTAATTCTACACATAAGTACTGTGATATAACAATGCACCGCAAATACATGTACACAGAGTTTCCATTTCAATTGACAACAAGTATTATTACAAAACAAAGCTTACCAGGCAGTTATGCGCTCTCTTCGATTATGCCAATGAAACTCGAGGAACCAAATATCAAAGATACACAGATCTGAGATAATTAAGATTTCAAATTAGATTTTATAATACAAGTATGAAACAAAATCAAATTTAAAATAGAAATCAAATAATTAAAAATGAGTACCCAACCTAGAGTAGGTATTCGATAAATTCACGTTGTAATACTTCTCCGAACATAGATCTGAGAGGGCCACTGATTGGCGTTGAATGAAGGAAGAACTGGTGCGGTTGGAAGGAAGATGAGTTCGCAGCTGGACACGATTAGGTGGAAAGATGGGTTCGCGGTTGGATGGAAGATGATTTCACGATTAGATGGAAAGATGAGCGGGTTGAAGCAAATCGAATTGGTGGAATTGGGGTTTTTTTTTTATTTAGGTTTTCTTTTCGTTGAAAGAGGACGAAACGAATATCAAAGGAAAGGAGGGAAGGAAAAGTGACGGGCCAATTCTTTTTGGCTCCCAGCGAATATTTGGCACAAAATTAGCGCCATTATATGCCACAACATTTACGACGGTTACAAACCGTTGCTAATTAGCCACGGTTGAAAACCGTTGCTAGTTGGAACGAAGCGCGCCAAAAATTATGGCACGAAAGGATGAAATTCACCGCCATCATTTGTCTCCAAAGAAGCTACGGTTAATAACCGTTCCCAATTAGCAACGATAAAAAACCGTTGCTAACTGAACCAAGACGGTGATTAACCATTTCTAAATGGCAACGGTTAATAACCGTTGCCAAATGCGCGGATGGTTAGTTGCAAATCTCAGTATTTGGTGTAGTGTTTATCTACTAAAGGTATATTTTTTTTTGAATAATAAGAATGATACTTTATTCAAGTAGAGTATTCATTTTGATGTCTCGAAGGTTCGACCCATGATCTTTAAGACCTCAGCCTGCAACGTCATATCACTTGCCACTTGAGCTAGTGGTCCTTGAAAAGGTCCATATGTTTTTGAATTTGTGCTATTTGCTTTTAAAAGTTATAACTAAGTATCCAAAGTGTTCTTTAATATTCCTATGTTTTATTTTGAAGATAGGAGATGTGCAAGGTTGCTAATTTAATACTTCAATTTTGTCCAAATTCCCATCATCGCATCTTCGAGCACACAATAGTGGTGTTAATTTTCTTTTTCATGTTATTATCAACTTTTGCTTTATTCCTTACGCATTTAAGATTCAATTTTATGAAATGAACATAGCAAAGCTCTCCTATCCGAACCGTATTGCGGATTGTAATTTATCTTTAGCCTTTCAAAAAGCATATCATATTGTTGGCCTGATGATATAATTTTTTGCAGTATAGTTTTTTTTTGTATATAGTTTTGTAGTTATATTTTCATCAAAAGTTTTGTTGTTATATCGTTCTTTCATAGAGAATCATATAAGAACAAATTAAATAAAAAGGATATGTGAAGGTCAAATAGAATCAATCATTAACCAAATATTAATCTTCAACTAAGATTGATAAAAAGATGTCCGTAGGTGTGGCGCAATGGAAAAGGGGTGCCTAGGTCTGGTAACAGACCCACATTCGAGCTCTGCCTTGCACACACTTCTCATAAAAAATAGTACTTGGGGGTTATAGGTGCCATGAGTTGAAGCAGACATGCACAACTTAATTCCCCTTAGGAGTTTACCAGTTCGTTGGGTTCTCCCGAGTATATTCAAAAATAGATACAAAAAAATGTAGAGATAATTTGTTATCGGGTTTAATATCCCACAATTTATCATTTAGTCTTTATCACTGTAGATATTTGATATTTATGTCTAAGCAACATTATTGGTTGGGTAAAACTAATCATTTTTGTAAATGCCTTTCTCCGAGTGTTGTATTTCAACTTAGGTGAAAGGTGTTATTTGTTTACTCACGGTTGCATGCCTTGGATTTTCAATCGGTTTCTTATATAATCATAATGTCTCATCATATATCTATAAGTTAAGAGTCGCAAAGAGTTTTCCTCTTCTTTTAATTTTTTTTTATTTTTCTAGTCATTTACTTCAATTTAGCTCATATTATAACTAACCAGGAGCATAACATGGATGTAAATTTATGGTATATAGAATTATAGTAAAATCACTTTTCATGCAGTTTTAAAAAAGTCATTGCATATGCAAAAGAGTAGCTCGTATAATGGTCTTCATTTCTTTCATGCAAAATGTGAGTCTATAAACATATTGCAGTTTTTACTTTGCTCTTTTCATATTTAGCAGTAAATTTTCATAGAAGAGTATATATGTTTGAACTTTTTAAAGGGTTGTTTAAGTATATGTAGTTTGTTTCCTTTTTCGGATTGGTGATGCATTTTGTAACTACAAATCCATTGTTTTTTAAGCTTCCAACATGAAGTTTGACCAGACATGCTATGCAAGCATGATGTACTTGTAACAAATTTATGGTTTTCACTTCGTACGATTGTCTAATTATGAATTCATCAAGTAGTTATTTCTTCTTTTTGTGATTGCAGGATCTACTACGTGATTAATGTAAAATTAGAGTATTCTTTTTAAAATTATACCACCAAACAGTCGGTTTCTCTACCGTTGAATGGTTTTATTGATCGTAGCTATCTTGCATGACTGTCCACTTATTCCTAACCTGACCAACTCATTCATACAATTCTAGATATTAGAAATTATGTTCAAGGGCTCATCGACCCATTTTCATTAAGTTCGAGGACAATGCTTCCATACTTTGTGTTTGTAGGACAGATTTCACATATTAGTTAAATTTAAGGCCTATAAAATTGAAATACTCTATTTGAAGGACAAATTATCTAATTGTTCTAACCAAATTATCCATGTTTCATCATACGCGAGCCTCTCTTCTCTCTTACGTTGACATGGAATGACGGTTCTTTTCCCAGTTCCTCATTACTCAGATTTTATTCATTTTCTTCTCATAAATCAGTACCAATTTCTCAGCTCTCGATTCTCTCCTTGAACGCAGCTTTATCACCCATCCAATTAAAAACCTAGGTATTTGATTTTGTGTTCTTTCACTTTCATTTCATGTTATAATTCGATTTTTGGACTACAATGGTTTTAGAGAATCATAATTGTTAAATTTATGGTTTTAACTTCGTATGATTGTCTAATTATGAATTCATTAAGTAGTTATTTCTTCTTTTTGTGATTGTAGGATCTACTACGTGATTAATGTAAAACTAGAGTATTTTTTTTTTTAAATTATACCACCAAACAGTCGGTTTCTCTACCGTTGAATGGTTTTATTGATCGTAGTTATCTTGCATGGTTGTCCACTCCTTCCTAACCTGACTAACTCATTCATACAATTCTAGATATTAGAAATTATGTTCAAGGGCTCATCAACCCATTTTCATTAAGTTCGAGGACAATGGTTCCATACTTTGTGTTTGTAGGATAGATTTCACATATTAGTTAAATTTAAGGCCTATAAAATTGAAATACTCTATTTTAAGGACAAAATTATCTAATTGTTCTAACCAAATTATCCATGTTTCATCATACGCGTGTCTCTTTCTCTCTTACGTTGACATGGAATGACAGTTCTTTTCCCAATTCCTCATTACTCGGATTTTATTCATTTTCTTCTCATAAATCAGTACCAATGTCTCAGCTCTCGATTCTCTCCTTGAACGCAGCTTTATCATCTATCTAATTAAAAACCTAGGTATTTGGTTTTGTGTTCTTTCACACTCATTTCATGCTATAAATCGATTTTTGGACACAGTGGTTTTAGAGAATCATAATTGTTAAATTTATGTTTTCACTTCGTATGGTTGTCTAATTATGAATTCATTAAGTAGTTATTTCTTCTTTTTGTGATTGCAGGATCTATTACGTAATTAATGTAAAATTAGAGTATTCTTTTTAAAATTATACCACCAAACAGTCAGTTTCTCTACCATTGAATGGTTTTATTGATCGTAGCTATCTTGCATGGCTGCCCACTTCTTCCTAACCTGACTAACTCATTCATACAATTCTAGATATTAGAAATTATGTTCAAGGGCTCATCGACCCATTTTCATTAAGTTCGAGGACAATGCTTCCATACTTTGTGTCTGTAGGACAGATTTCACATATTAGTTAAATTTAAGGCCTACAAAATTGAAATACTCTATTTTAAGGACAAAATTATCTAATTGATCTAACCAAATTATCCCTGTTTCATCATACGCGTGTCTCTTTCTCTCTTACGTTGACATGGAATGACAGTTCTTTTCCCAATTCTTCATTACTCGGATTTTATTCATTTTCTTCTCATAAATCAATACCAATTTCTCAGCTCTCGATTCTCTCCTTGAACGCAGCTTTATCACCTATCCAATTAAAAACCTAGGTATTTGGTTTTGTGTTCTTTCACTTTCATTTCATGTTATAAATTGATTTTTGGACTACAATGGTTTTAGAGAATCATAATTGTTAAATTTATGGTTTTCACTTCGTATGATTGTCTAATATGAATTCATTAAGTAGTTATTTCTTTTTGTGATTGTAGGATCTACTACGTAATTGATGTAAAATCAGAGTATTCTTTTTAAAATTATATCATTAAACAGTCGGCTTCTCTACAATTGAATGATTTTATTAATGGTAGCTATCTTGCATGGCTGTCCACTTCTTCCTAACCTGACTAACTCATTCATACAATTCTTGATAATAGAAATTATGTTCAAGGGCTCATCGACCCATTTTCATTAAGTTCGAGGACAATGCTTCCATACTTTGCGTTTGTAGGATAGAT
This sequence comes from Allium fistulosum, assembly GCA_030737815.1. Lineage (NCBI taxonomy): Eukaryota > Viridiplantae > Streptophyta > Magnoliopsida > Asparagales > Amaryllidaceae > Allium > Allium fistulosum. Next base: position 1,183,971,135 of record CM060902.1, read on the forward strand.
TTCACATATTAGTTAAATTTAAGGCCTATAACATTGAAATACTCTATTTTAAGGACAAAATTATTTAATTGTTCTAACCAAATTATCCCTGTTTCATCATACGCGAGTCTCTCTTCTCCCTTACGTTGACATGGAATGACAGTTTTTTTCCCAATTCCTCATTACTCGGATTTTATTCATTTTCTTCTCATAAATCGGTACCAATTTCTCAGCTCTCGATTCTCTCCTTGAACGCAGCTTTATCACCTATCCAATTAAAAGCCTAGGTATTTGGTTTTGTGTTCTTTCACTTTCATTTCATGTTATAAATCGATTTTTGGACTACAATGGTTTTAGAGAATCATAATTGTTACTTCTTGGTCATTATACGATGTTTTTAGTGATAAATACGTTTATCATTTTGAAACTGATATCCGATGGTTAACTTTTTTTGCCAGATATTTGTAAAACAAAAACAAAAAGATAAAGAAAATTAAGTTTTGAGTCAAAGACAAATTAATCAAACCCATACAAATAAATGAATATCTTTTAATGAAAATAAAATATAAAATCTCTAACACATATTTAGGTTTTTATTTAAAAAAAACTAGTTTATCTTTTCTTTTAAACTATTTTTGCATTCGCCTTTCCATTAAAATATATGGGTTTCAACATTTTGATGCATTTAACATATAACTAAAAGGTAAATAAATTAAACTTTGAAGAAATTCATTATTTTATTCTTAGTGTTAAAGATCATATGCACACAGGGAAAGGGTTCCGCTATACCTCATTTACACCTCTTTTGTTTTTCAATCTACAAAGTTCGAAATCGAATGAAAATTTGTAAATACGTTCTTGCATAACTCAAGGTCATCTCTACAATATTTGACTTAATTTAAATAATATTAACATGTTCAAAATCATGTTTAAGATCAACGGTTAAAACAATTATTTTAGCGATTAATATTCGACTTAACATTTTGAACATGCTAGGAGTTTCGAAATGATCACATTTTTGTAGACAAGATATTTATAATGTAGATTTAACATCCCCAAAGCTTCATTTGATCTGAAATAGTGTAGTACCAATAAATGTGGATGTGTAGTCAGTAGTGGATCGTTACACCATATATAGGTATACACACACATAGAGACACATACACACCCGCGTGTAAAAATATATATTTAAATGCGATGTCTGAAGTTCATGTGGGTTTGTTCTTATATAAAACGATAGAAGTTAAAATACAAAATACAAAAGTTAAAAGCCAATAGACATAGGTTAAATATTATAGTTTATTTTATTTTTATTTAAAAGACATAAGGTAAAAGATAAATTATCTTTAAGATGATAAAATATTTATTTTTATATTTTGAATTATATCTCTAGATTTAATTAGTAAAATATAAATAATAAATAATAAAAGATAAAATACTTGGCATATCTTTGTCTATATATATTTATTGATGAAAGATAAATTACTTGGTATACTATTTTTATCTTTATGTTTAAATGACAATTTTTATCTTTATCTATAACTTTTAACTTGAATATTGATTGTTAAAATTTTTGAATAAATGTTTAAACGATCAATTATAGCTAATTATATAAACTACAATAAAATAATACCATTTATTTTATGAAATAAACCATTATACAAACACATTCTGTTCTATTTAGTGTTTAAAACACTCGCTTGAAATCTTTCAACATAATCATTTAGCGTTTTTACCTGATCCGAACGAAAGAATGGCAACGAACAGATGAACTCGAAATGTGATGGATATAGTGGATTTGGTATGAAATTTGGGTTCTTGTGAAGTTTAGAGCGAGAGATTGCATGGGGATGTTGCAGATTTTGGTGAAAATAACTAGGGCTGTTATGGTAATGGTAAATTTACCATTACCATACCATTACCAATCAATCGGTTACCATTTTAAAGTAAAGTCGGTATACCAACATAATCGGTACGGTAACGGTAAATTTACCATTTTTACGGTAAAACATCGGTAATATTTTTTCAAAACCAATGGTAACGGTAATTTACCAGTCCATTCATAGTACATTGATATTCGTGAAAGATGTTGTATTACGGGCATTTAGAAGCAAGAAAACAGTTCAATTTATTTTAGTAATTCAACTCAAATGATGATAAATACACTTCTTTTCTATGTCCTTTATTAAGTGACCCAATGAGATATATAATGAAGCATCATTCAGTGTAAAAATATATCAACTTATTATTTTTCTAGACAAATGGTAATTTACCATTACCAGTGTAACGGTTACCAGTTTATCAGTATACCAGTCAATCGGTAACGGTAATGGTAAACAATTTTAGTTTACCAGTAAAAACGGTACGGTAACGATATTTACAAAATGGTAACGGTAACCATTACCATAACAGCCCTAAAAATAACAGCGATTGGGGGCTTCGGAACGTTTGAGAAAGAAGCTGGCCATATTTTGTTTTTGTTTGACGTTACGTTACGAGCTTCACGCGTGATGATGACACGCACTTCACGCGTGAGTTTTTTTTTTACAAATTGTATATGTTTAACTTGTTCAAGAAAATATGACTTGCACAAATATTTAGTTCGTTGAAATAATATGCAGGTAGTTTTAATTTTTCTTTTTAAATTGCTACATTTAATATTTTTTTTGTTAGTTTGAATTTTTATTTCAATTATTAGTTAATAAAGAATGAATTTAATTTTTTGATTAGTTTGAATTTTTAATTTAATTATTAATTAATAAAGAACAACTTTTTATAGAAATTTTATTTGTTAGAACCTATTTTTAACTGAAATTAAGATTTTAATTAATACAGGAAAATAGGCACAGGGAAGAAGTTGCAAAAAAATTTAGTCTCAAGACAACAAATTTGTTTTTTAGTCTGAAGAACACTTTTTAGTGTAAACTGAAAATGATAGTTACAACTATCATTCTGTAATTTATACTAAAAGGTGTCCTTCAACCTAAAAAACTAACTTCTTGTCCCTGAAACTAATTTTTTCTCTAATTTTTTCCTTGAGCCTAAAAACCCCTTAATGATATTTGTAGAGGAGCGTTTTGAATTACTAAAGGAAAGTTATCGGATCCTATTTTAAGTGATATTAATATGTAATAATATTCATAAATGGACGTTTTTGGTAATTCACGGTGATATAAAAAAACATGACACTAAAGGTGATACAACTGTTAATAAAGGTTTAGGCCCCGTTTGACTTGTCATTTTTAGTTTTGTGTTTTCGTTTATACAAAAGCGCGTCCGTTGTATGTATTGTTGAAAAACAAACAATTTTGAAAAATGAAATTAACATGTAAAATAGAAAACAAGTTTATTTTGTTTTTCGTGTTTCGAGAGATAACGAAGGCACAGAAACAATCTAACTTCTTCATTGTCCGTTGATGGTCGCAATGACTAAGAATTATAAATCTTATTCTCTTATTTTTTGCTATTTCTTAGTGCAAGTGGAAAACACAAAACTCAAAACGCAAAATGAAACCAAACGATTTGAAAACCGCAGGGGCAGTAAGGTAATTTTGGATGTTCTGTCCTTAAAACTGAGTTTAAGTGTAATGCTAAGGACATCGCAGTTTGCACTAGAGGCTAACGCGGTGCAAATTTGTTGGTGGGGACAACCACCCACAGATCTGCACCGCGGAACCAAGGTTCCCCTGGCAGCACACGGGTTATGGAACTCCCTTCCCGTATAAATCCCCTTCTAGATAATTCTATACGGCCGCACCATTCAAACTTCAATTCACACCAGCTTTTCATCCCTTTCCGACTTCGATTTCTGACTAAAAAATCGGTGCTTGCAATTTTGAACTTCTCAACGATTCTTAGCTTAACTGACAACGCTTCCCCTCTAAACCTTCCTCCAATCGTCTCATCGCAAAAAAAGAAAAGCCAAAATCGATTGCTCGCAACTCTGTTTGTTCCTTCTGCTGATCCATGGCTTTTCCCGTTTCAGGTAAATTTTTTCTCCCTTTTCAGTCTGTTTCCACCTCAATCTCCGAACCCTATCCATAGATGGATCATATTGATGTTATTGGGAATAGAAACAAGTTGTTTAGAGGATTTAATTTGTTTTTGGGGCTAAGTATTGTTATCCTCTTTTACGGTGAATGTTCTGTGTCGAAAAACACTCACAGCAATTCAAAATTATTTTTTGTTCAATTTTCACTCCGTCTCATCCCAAATTAGAATGTAGAAATGGAAGCATAATTCTTAGATGAATTTTTTTATATGTTTTTCCTTCATTTTCTATGCTTTGGGTTTTCGATCTTAAGATGAATTGTTATATGAAGCTATTTGCTCTTTCCATCTAAAATCCCCTATATTAAGCTGTCAATGTTTATTCTATTATCATTTGTGTAATTAAAAATAAAAAATACAATTCTAGTTTTATGGATGGATGATATGTAAACAAGGTGTTCAACCTACTATTTAAAACAGCGATAATCTTCAATCAAGCATATACAAACGATTAATGGTAAATTTGTACGGCCAACATCAACACGACTCTGCCGGTGATTAGACTCTGTTTTATACACACAAATTTGAAAGTTTATGTACTTGTAAGTTATGCCTCAAAATTCAGTAGTTCGGGATGCATGTCAGATATGGTTGAAGATGTCTACTCTAAAGTATTAAGGAGTTCATTAATATATACTGTAAACCTCATTTTAAGCAACAAAATGGTTTAATTAATCCAAAGTTACATGTTAATGTTACGTCCAAACTGAACCTATTACTGCATACTTTTCCTACCACGTTTTTAAATATAACACACTTTGCTCATCTTTTTGTATTATAATTAGTACATCTCTAAATTTTTGGTGGGGTTTTTATATTAAGTAATGACCTCATTTTATCTTTATAATTACATGTTAACGTACGTTGCATATTACTCTCCATATTTTTTGTTATTTCAATGATCTACAAGTGGCTAAGATGTCGCATGCAAAGAATGAGTTGGTCTTGAGTAACTTGCGCAAAAATAAAATTTTGACTAGTTTATGCTCAGGTAATATTGGTGGAAAATATTTATAACAGCTTGTGCCAAAAATGTTACGAACTTCTAGGCTAATGAAATTTAATCTATTCATATACCTACCATTTTATTTTTACAATTTATCTTTATGCTCTTCCTTTCTTTGTCTTGTTGTTTTTGTCCACTGTGTATTCTCTTTACGTACAAGGACTGATTTCTTTCAAAAGCTTTCCTTGATCCATTGACTTAAATATTTTCCCATAACGCATGGATCATTTCGTCGATGTTGCTTGTGCTTATTGTGAAACAAGTTTTCGATTTAGATCTCATTATTCAAAGAAAGAACAATCTTCAATAAATTCTTGTTTATTATGAACCAGTGATATATATATACAAGCTATGTCTTATCTCATCTTGGTGTAAAGTATACTTTTAGCAACACATATATTGCCTAAAAACAAATCACAAAAATGTTAAATGTCTATTTGTTGTCCGCATTGAAGCTGGAGCACCTGACGTATTCTTCTACTTCACTTTTATCAACCATAGCCAATCTTTAAATTACACGGGACATCTTTTTTTTCAATCATGAATTCGTGTAAGAAGCATAGATTTCCGACTAGTATGAAAACAATATAGTTTTTTCCCCTTTCATATGACTAGGGCTGTCAAAAACATACCCAGCCCAGTTACCCAATCCAATTACCCAGGAAATAAATGAGTTGGGTCAAAAGACTCAAAACCATATACCTAAATAGGGTTGTTGGGTCTAGCCCGTGTAAACCAATTAACTAATGAGACTAACGATTTTAACTCGTTTACATATTTTCTAATCGTTTTTCTCAGATTCTCATGCGAACTAAATTTTAGGGTTTTCCAATCCTCAATCCAGAGACTTTCCACGATAGAAAAATTAGGGCTTTGCCATCGATTTCAGGGTTTGACACTTCTTCTATTTCTATTCACCATAGCTTACACCTTTACTTTGGCCTCCACTTCTCTTGCTCTAATCGATGCATTTTCAAGGTATGTAACCTTTTTAAGTAGATAGGTTTTCATTTATACTTGTCCCTAATGAATTCGATTTTTTATCTGGTTATTTTTTTGTGATTGGAGCTGTAAGGCCATCACTAATCCCAATTAAAATCGTATTCAAGTAGTTAATTGATTTATAGAAGGCCGAAATGACGATGGGATTTAGCTGATAATGATAGCGCCTTTTTGATAAATTTTTAGGTGTTTCATTTGTAACCACTCATACATTTAAAAGATTTGATTTTGTTAGTTAAATATTTGAACTATTCTATGAACATAAAATGAAATCTGTGGATAATGTACGATCAGTTGAGTAATTGTACAATTGAAGGTGGAATTATAATATGGTCAATGATGAAATTAGACGAAGAACACCATCTTTCGGGACTGATTGGTTTTTAAACCATGTTGTTATTTCTTAAATTCTGAGTCGAATAATGCAAGAATGCTTTATCATGGAAATCGATGTTGTATATTGTAAGTGGCAGAAACCATGTTGTATATGGGATTATGTCTTCGAAAGTTATGTCCAGAAATTTATATTCAGTTTGAATGCCAACCTTAACTGAAACTAAGACTCCATTTTCAGCGATTAAGATAAAATACGATATTGTATTTTCTATTTTCAGTGATGCAAGAAGTTCATGTATACTGATGCACATTATTATAGCATTAATATATAGGTTATAGGTAATGAAACTAACACAAGGTGAACTAATCTATTTGTGCATAGGGTAAAATGGTTTAGATGAACTTGCTTTTTTTAACTGTTTGGTATTAGATTCTGCATTGGATTTGTACTACTTTTTGGATTAACAAGGACATGTAAATGGATAAGCTATTTTGATCATAGAAAGAACTTAATGTAAATTAATGGTAGTAGTTACGGGAATTTAGCAGCTCATTAAAATTTACAGTATAAAAACACAGTAAAGAATATGTACACTATATCTTCGCATCAAGAAAATTCACAATTGTTTTTTGCTCTCTTTGTTGGCTACCATTAATAAACTGTTGTATGCTGTCTTTGTTGACTGTTCTTCTTCTAGTTAAGTCCATGAGCTTTTCGTAAGCTCCCTCTACACTATAGCTTTTCATCACCTATTATAAAACAAGTTACACTTATATATGTCTTGATTATATAGAACAAGAGTTTTGAAACATATGATAATTTATAGTTCAATTGTATAACATAACAAGATAAAAATATGTTACATAAAGTATAACACGTTAATATTTTGCATTGAAAATGTCTGGACAATTAGAAGAAACGTAATAAAAAATATATTTGGTAACTGAATTAAAGCACTTTGTGTATGTCCAGTTTCCAATATATTAAAAGTTCATTCAATTGGGCTATAATATGATTGAATACTTTTTTCTAAAAGCCTTAATTTGCTAGTGCAATTATATACACTAGATCTGACCTTTTAACTATTTTATATTTGTCTCGACTCTACTAGCACATTTCTTCTAAGTTTTGACAACACAAATTTTACATTAGCTATTTCACAGTTTGATATGTTGAACACCTCAACAAAATAAAAAATATGTATGCATTTGTGATGCATTAGAACTATAGTTAGTAAGTATATCTTATACAAACCACTGTAAGATGTTCATAATTGTTATCATTATTTTGTCAATTTCATGAAATCAATTTATTAATTTATTCTTTCAATTTAGTTTTTTTTTCAAACCATTAAAAGTAAAACGTGGACTTCAAATGTCAATGTTATTACTTCCTATGTTCTTTGTGTTACGGAGTTGGTAACTTATTCATCCATTGCTGTTATATATTGAACATTTGATATTAATTACTGTTGTTTGAAAGGTCATGTATATCTCACTATGTAGATTGTCATTCTTAAAATTCTGCTGATATTTTACTGAGGAATTTTTATATGAAGGCTAGGATCTTAGCATTGAAAGCTTCCTATTGGTATTGGTTTTGAATCCTGTAATATTCAGAAGTGTATGTCCAAATGATGATTGATGAGAAATATGAATAGTTGTTGCTTGTTATACCAAACTGATCATTTGTATGGTCCAGTATGTACATAGTGTATTTTGGAAAATCACAAAGTATATGCTGTATTAGACTATATAGATATGAAAATGAAAATTGCAAAAATACATGTAAAAAAAGGTCTGAAGTTTAACATATATCATATTTTTCTATTTCGCAATGGGTTAAATGGGCTAGACCCAAATAATTCATTTAACTAATGGGTTGGGTTGGCCCGTTTAATAAATAGGTTAAATGGACTGGGTCGAAATTATTTTAGATGTGTTGGGTAAATGATACTTTTGTGATTTTGGTCCCAACAATCAAACCAACTAAATTTTTTTGCCGGGCCTGTGAAGTGAAGGGCAATGGATCAATAGAAGTTGCTTAGGTAAAATGAGATATTTAAATTAGGAATCGTGTTAAATGCACCACAAAAGCATCTCTAATTTACCCAGTTTTCATTTTATCCACCCCATTTCTCTTAGATATTCCAATTTACCACACATTATTTTAATATTACTCAGTTCAGATGGCATTATGTTGCCGGCTAACAGTAGGATGATGGTCGAACTGAGTATACTGCTGGCCGACACTACAATGCTGACCGACATGGGTAATTGGTAGAATCCATTTTTTTGGTAATCTGGATATCTTTTGTATTTAACACCACTCTAAATTAGCATTTACGCAAACAGCAAATCTTTCCCCTTAAAACCCTAATTCAAATATCCTAAAATTCACGACTCTCCAAAATCAACAATAAGTGATGGGTGACAATATGATAGGTTCATTTTTATTTTGTTCTAGAATGATGATTCTAGTGGCCGAGATTGTCGATTGCTTGATTTTTCCTTTTTTGAAATTGCTCGAGCAAGGGTTTCTCCTTAAAAGTTTGAAATTATGCTTGCAGATCGTCGCTCTGTTTTTCTTGCTGATACTGTTGCAATTCCAAGTGACAGAATTCTATCTGCAATCAATGATTTCTCAGGTGGAACTTTTTCAGAGGGTGAAGTACTTATTGTCACTCAAGCACAGTTTTTGGGTAAGTTTTTGATTTATATGTTGTTAGTTTGGTTTGAAAGTGAATTTGTTGCTATGTTATCATGAAATATTATGTCAGTGAAAATATATTAAGAACATTAAAACTTTTAATTGTTGTCTTGCAATCAATCAGATTTTGTTATAGTGTAAATTATAAATCTTTATAATGAATATAGGCTATAAACCAATTTTGTGAACGTTAATAAAATTAATAACCATTTGTAACAGTGATAGGATTTCAATAGGAAAATAGTTCACTTCAGCTTACTTAAATAACTTCATAAAAAAGCTGGAAACGATTACTGGAAAATATTACTAAAACTAGTCTAGTAATATTAGTCAAAAATCTCAAGCAATCAATTGTACCAAATATGAAAATGAAATCTCTTCACCCTTTTTTGTTTAATTCCAAATATTTGTTACAATTCACTGATAAAAAAAATTTAAAAAAAATCTTGGTTTATATGGTAATTTTTTGAGTGTTTCAAGAAAGAATTTGATTTCCTAAATTGTAGCTATCAAAAATATCATCCAGAATAGTTTTCACATTTCAAAATCAACCCATACGTGTCATATTTAGTGTAGGAATTAATGTTAGTTCTTTTTCTACCATGATACTATACCTATCCATTTATTTGTACATTATATCTGTTCACATTATTTATGTTCAATTTTTTGAAGATGAATCATGACAAATTACTGAATTTAGCAAAATACCCCAAAATCTTCTAAACATCCAACGAAAATCCCAGAGTCATTTGAATTTGTCGAAATTCTCAAACGATCTGCTAAATTTCATCAAAAAATACCCCAAACATCATTTCATTCAAAAAACCCCCGACATTGGAATAAGTTTCCAAACATCCACTTAATATTGAATTGTATTTTAGTCGATAGATATTGGAGCTTCTAGAAGGAAATTCCAAACTTACTATGACCTTTTGTTTTCTCTTTGAATATGTCGAAATTTCCAATCATAAATTACGATTCTTTTTTAGTTCGGTTGAACCAGAAATGAATCAAACTAACCAAAATTATTTCGCTTGTTTTGGTTTGGTTTTCAAAATTTCAATTTAATTTTCGTTTTGACATTTTTTTTACCTTAGAACCGTCCAAATAGGCCGAACGTTCTCCCTTGTATTTTGCATCTATTTTGAATAGTACTCAAATGGTTTGATATTACTTTTCTTTATATTAATAGATAGATAGATTATTAAGAAATTCAATTGAAAGCCTATTATAAGATTCCATGTGAACAGTATTAGTTTCTCCATCATGTATGTGTGTGCGCGCGCGCACCTCGAGTAGTAGCTCATCTGCTCAAGATAGTAAAGATAAATAAGCGGTGCACTGTTGGACCTCCAACGGCAAAGTAAACCCATTTGTTATTTACCCAGAGTGAGGATTTTATAACACACTCCCTCAGGAGTTCAAGGACAGTTCAGTTCACCTTGGTGTTAAAAAAATCATTACAAGTGTGTAGGATAGTAATATATGAGTTAGCTGACAAACTAAATAGAAGTAAATGGATATATACGAGCCACATACACATCTTTACTTTTACAAGTGTATAGGATAGTAATATATGAGTTAGTTGACAAAAAAGGATAAATACTAGGCACAAACACCTTACACATCTTTACTATTTTAATATTATTTTCTAACCTGAATACTAATCTTTTTCTTCTTCAAGTTACGATGGCTGTTTCTTTTTCATTTATCCTTTAATCTTCTCACGATAAATATCAAACATTAATTGTATATTTGTGTATAAAAATCCTGTAAAGTCCGGGAGGTGACTTGATCTTGCCAAAGATACTGTAGCTTTGCTCCTCTGTGTGTGTCTGTGTATATGGTTCTAACATCCATCTGGGTAAATCAAATTTGTCATATCTGGGGTTCAAACATGTCACCTTTTACCCTTTAACTTGTCCTTGGGGTATATTTCCGTTCAGTTTGATATATACACGTGTGTGCATACACACAGATACATACATTTTGTACATAAAGTTTGATTTAAATTGATTTGCTTTCTTTTATTATTGAACCATATTTTTTACGCAAAGTTTGATTTAAATTGATTTGCTTTCTTTTATTATTAAACTATATTTTGTACATAAATTTGTAACCATTATAAACGCAAGACTTTTGTGATGTTCTTTTAGTTGATTCAAAATTCATTATTCTTTATCTCTACATGGTATTAGTGCATGGATCCAATGACTTCATCTTCTGAATATAGTAGGTCTGTTTGCTCATCTGCATCTTTAACCTTTTCTATCTACCATGTTGCCATTTTCTCAATTGCAAGACACAGTCACAGTTAAACTTGATTGATCACATTTCACTTTGAATTGCTTACCGTTTATTGTTTCTACAAGCACATGGTCATAAATGTTATATGATTGGTGTTTCCCTGTGTCCTCCACTTATCAAGGACGATGTATATGTGTGTGTCTGTGTGCGGAGGAAGGATACACACACACACCCCCTCTTATTTATTTCCCTAAAATCTTTCCTTTATCTTTTTGTGTAATTTTTGTAGATATGCTGTGTTCATTTAGCAAGATCATCTGTGCAAAATTTGAAATCATTCCAGAACTTCCAACCCTTCCAAAATAATATTTCATATGGTTAAAATAAATATTTTTGACTCACAATTTTGAATATGTTAAAGGTAACATTTGGCTTGAAAATGAGTTTTGTGTTTTGTGTTTTTAATATGTATGTCAAATGACATGGAAGAGAATGAAGGGTTGGAAAATCAGATTCATTCTAACAAAGGAGAGAGAGGGAGAAGGGAGAAGATAATTTTTGATATTTCTCATAAGGGGAAAACAAAAAAGTCATTTTCAATCTTTTGTGTTAAAACCATTTTCCAAATCGATTGTGTTCCACCATCTTCTTCTCCCCTGTGCATTTTAAAATATATGTTAAAAATGCAACACATAAAATTTGTTTCCAAATCAAACACCGCGTAAGAGTAAGAGTTTTGAAACGAATCTGAATTTGGCATAGATGATCTTGTTAATGAACATAACACGTCCGCAAGAAATCACTTTGATTTGAACTTTTTTACACAAAAATACGAAGGGGGATTTTAGGGGAGATAAATAAGAGGGGGATATATATCATTCTCTCTATCATTCTCTCTCTCTCTTATATATATATATATATATATATATATATATATATATATATATGAAGGGGGGGGGGGAACCGGAGCATATTTATTATTATTTTCGTTACTATAGGATTCGACATTATTAGATTGGGTATTATATTTTCGTTGGAAATTTATTATTATTATTATTAAGGTCTTTATTCACTGCAAATTTCTACTTCTAATAAGGAGAACTGGAGCATATTTTTCCTTAAAAACTAATGTCAATATTCTGCACACTAAGCTTACAGTTCAATATGAAAAAGATATTGTTCGATGAACGATTGTAAAATCAAGCAACTTGTTAATTCTTCCCAGTCATGACCATATTTTAAAATGTTTTTAAAATCAAGCATCAAAGCATATAAATAGCTGATATACTGGAGGAGATTGTTCTGTACATAATTGTATTTGTGAGTTTGAAGTTGAGGCTTCTTCCATGTCAAAAAAAAAAAAAAATCTTTCTTCCCTTTTCCCTTTTCTTTTCTTTTTGGTTGTAATAACTAATCTTTTGTTCCAATACTGTTTATTGTGTGGAAAAATATCGATTAGTTCAGCTTAATACTACAGAAGAAAGTTCAAAATTGTTATATCTCATTATAAGATTAGAAATTGGTTTGTAAGGCATTTGAAGGTATGTAAAAATTGTTATTATGGTCTATGTAATTGCGAAGTAAGACGATCAACATGTTTATTACGAACTTAGCCATGTTCTTGTGTTGGACACCACTGAACGAACCTTTTTTTGCATTGCATACTTCTTGCTTCCGACTTAAGAAAAAGCGAGTTGAATGTAAGACTTACATTTGCATTGGAAGGATGCGTTAGAGCGATGAAAAGCGACAAGTCATTGTTGAAGACAAGTCTTACCATCGAAGTAAGAAAAACGAGTTGATGTAAGATCTTCCGTTTGAATTTTTATACATTTGAATTATTATTTATTGCATATAAGTTATTAACTATAAATATAAATTATTGATTATTAAATTTAAGTTAATTATTATTAACGAGATCTAACAGCATGCGATCTGTGCGTGCAACACAAAATAATTAGTGCCTAGGGCATGCGTTATATACATGTGAACCAAAATGATTAATATAATCAGTATGTGTTCCGCGCGTAAATGGAAAAAATTGATATACAATTTGTCTGCTATGGGTATGAAAGACATAATAATTGGTATACACGGCAAACGTTCTACACGTGAATGGGAATAAACTAACAATTTAAAATTTGAATGGCAATTGTTCTTTCCTCTTCTTATTGATCCAATCTTGACATTAACATCAACATAAAATTTAGTATATATTGCAGAGTAGAAAACATTTTTAAATAAAATTAATCAAACTATTAGCCTTGACAGAAATTGTTCTTTTTATTAGATTTAGTTTCAAAGTTTTTCATTGTTTTTTAAATTAAACACTAATTTAATTGGAATTGTTCATGAATGGAGTTGAAAGTCATTTCAATGTTTTTTATGAGGTTGTGAATATGTTGGTTGTGTAAAATAATATTAAAAAAATACATATTTATTTGAAATAACCAATCTTTACATGATGGACTGGTTATTATAAATTTGATAAAAATTATATAATTATTTTTTATTTCAAAGTATAGTATTCTAGAACTGAAAAAAAAGCAAAACAATGTGTGTGTCTATATATATGATGTATATATGTATGTATGTATATATGTATGTATGTATAAGGATCAGCAGCCCCTCTCTTATTTTCAGATGCCTCCAAATATAGCCCCTTAATTTCAGCCGCTCATTGCGATTTAAATAATAATACTTTCCCTCTCTTATCACACCATGCAATTATTTAAATCGGAACGAGTGGCTGAATGGAGGGTCATAGTATTTTCACACTTGTTTAGTCCTGCACCTTTTTTTTCATTTTGTCTAGCCATATCCATGCTTGTACACCTTTGAAGTTTGCAAATAATAGATATGTGGGAATAATCACCGTAAGCCAACAGTAATGATGACAATTTTGTTGTCTAGCTTCTAATGATATTTTTTATTTCAAAAAAATAAATAATAGGCGAAAAGTTGTCAATCAAAGCTGCCTCTGTCGAACTTATTATTTCAGTCATAAAGACCGTCGATCTCATCACAGAGGATTTACTCGAAGAATTTGGTAGAATCTTAAAGCCTGGTGGAAATATTCTATTTCAAATGCCACTGGCATCCAGTGATAATTCTAATGAGGTTAAATTGCTAACCGAAACATCAATAATTTCTGTTATATAACTTTAGTTACACCATAACTTTATTAACTTGATATTATTATCTTTCAGCAACAATCTACACTTGAGCGGAAACTTCTATTTGCAGGGTTCTTAGATGTTCAAGCCTTAGAAACCAAAGCATTCTTGCAAATTGAAAGTGCCCATTGCCTTACGGTGTGTAGAATTCTCTCAATCTTTAATGTTACATTCATAAAGTTTAAATACAACTAAACTGGTGTTGTTAAATATCACTTAGGTCAAGGGCAAGAAGGCTTCATGGAAAGCAGGGTCATCATTCTCTCTCAAGAATAACACTAAAACTGTTCCGAAAATTCAGCTTCAACTTGATGATGATTCAGATTTAATTGATGAAGATAGCTTGTTAACCGAGGAAGACCTGAAAAAACCACAACTTCCTGTTGGTAAGATATTAGCTATATTCTTGTTTGCGCCAAAAATAGTCGCAAACCCCAGAAGTAGTGAAAGCACCAGTGTATATACACAGATTCACAATATTCTAACACAGATCTCAGATCCAGATAAAGTAGGGAATAAAAACGAAGAAACAATAAAATTAAAATGAGAGAAAGCATGAAAGAACACAAGGTTTATAGTGGTTTGGCAATCCGGCCTACGTTCACTTTGAATCAATCATTTTTATTCTTTTTTTGTATTGAGATTACAATTACAAGCCTTTTAGATCAGTAAACAAAATAGCAGAGTTTCGGCGTAAAGAGCAGAAGAAGATCCCTTTTCTGAAGCTCTTGGACTGCTATTTATAGGTGTAGGCTGCAAATATCTCGTCCAGATCTCAGAAGACTCCTTCTCTTACGTGGGTGGGCCCACGTGATCGATCCTCTGACATTTCGATTCGATCCGTGACCGATACAAACCAAATTCATATCGATCCAAAACTGCTTCTTTTGGGTTGGGATCGATCATGGACATTCTTGAGGTTGTACGAAAGCTCCTGTGAAAATTTGGTGGTATTTGGACTTGTAGATTTTGAGTTATGATCGATGCAATTTTTACATTTCCATAGTCTGGCGTCTCCATATCGATCCATCTCGTATCCATATGTTCGTATCCATCACTTTCGTATCGATCGGAGTGACGTGGCGCGATTGTGTAGGTGAGATCCACATTTTATGCCGAGTTGACTGCTTCCTTATTCGTATCCATCGGTTGTTATGTTCTTTGTATCCATAGATATACGATGTTCGTATCCATCCATCAAGCCCCCCTTCGTATCGATCCACACATGCCTGCCGTCCTTTTCGTATCGATTCCTTGTTTTTCGTGCTGCCTTGTTCGTATAGATCCTCGACATATGTCCTTCGTATCGATCCAATACCTGATCGATACAAGGTGCTCTTCCAAACTCCCGCTCGTTCTTCGTATCGATCCCAGCCTTGATCGATACGAAATACCCTGCCATACCGATGTCGAGTCCAACCAAATTGATGCGCATTGTATCGATTCGAAACCATCGATTCGAAGCATGTTGCCATTTCCATCCTGATCGATACGAAACATCGATACGAATATGCTTTCCTTGAATTTTGATTCCTCCATATCTCGAGCATACGAACTCCGATTGACCTGAAATTTGAAACATAGTCTTTCCTAGCCTTGTTCATCATTCCCAATCGATCTCATCTTAATTGGAGCTCGGTCAAGTTTTGACGTTATCGGTCATAGCCTCGTTTTCAATCGATCTCTAATACTGGTTTCCATCCTTTTTAGCCAGTTTGTTGATACCCGACTTTGACCAAAAAGCGGGGTAACAATTCTTTTTTGTATTATGTGTTTTTTTTTCTCTCTGCAACCCTCTGCATATATCTTCCACTATTTTTGATCAATAAGGAAGCACATTCTAAAATTCTAAAGCAACTATTATTTGATAGTTTTTGGATTTAAAATTTTAGTTTGCTAATAATACCTTCAATTAAAAAAAAAGGAAGTGAATGTGTGTTAATTAATGAGTGTACACTTAATTTTAAGATCAGCAAATAATACATGAATGAATTGGTTTTGTATTTGGCAGTAAATGACTATGATTGGTGTTATAATTAGCAATTCATATGAACTACTATTTTAACATCTAATACAGCCGGGGACTGTGGAGTTGGAAGTACAAGGAAAGCATGCAAGAACTGCACTTGTGGTCGAGCTGAGGAAGAGGAGAAAACAGTCAAACTGGGGCTTACTACTGAGCAGATATATAACCCTAAGTCTTCGTGCGGCAGTGTAAGTGACTAAGTGCCATAGATACACCATATAACTTGGTTATTGTGCTTATAATAATCTGATTATGTAATTACTAATTACTGATGCTTTTCATCTGATAATTCTTTAAATGTAGTGTGGGCTTGGCGATGCTTTTAGATGTAGCGGATGCCCTTATAAAGGTCTTCCTCCCTTTAAATTGGGTGAAAAGGTAACCATATCTTGCTGATGTCATTATTTTTTCTCAAATATTATCTAATTGAAGCAGCTTATAATCTTGGACTATTTGCTGTTTAGGTGTCCCTGCCTGGAAATTTCCTTGCTGCTGATTATTAGGAAGGAGATGAAATATTTTTAGTTTTTATTTTGGGTTGACATCAAAACGACCTACTATATATATAACTTTTTGACGTATGGGTCTTTGGGTTTGTAGGAAATAACATGGAGATATGCTACTTTAATTGCGTTCATGATTTTGTTTTGACCTTATGTTGCAGTGACTTGTATAAGTTGTACGGTTTTAAAAGCATGCTAACCTTTTATTTTTCATCAATGTATAAGAGTGCAAGACGTTTAGTAACTATATTCTCTGTTTTAATGTATCCGCGTAAGATGCATTTCTGTGAAATTTATCATCATCCGGTTGTATTTGCAACATCGGCCTTTCTTATTATTCTAGGGGACTTTTGTAAAATATCTTTTCAGCTAATACCTTTTTGAAACTTGTCGTAAAGTAAAATAAAAAGAATCTTATTTTTAAGCTGTAGAAAATTTGTGGAAAACTCTGTATCTATACGTGAGAACTAAGTAATTATTTATAGAGAAATATGCAAATTTTTATAATTTCTGTTCTGTAAATATTTGTAGAGAAGTTTATCGTATCATATCATCATTTTTACTAGTGGACGTGCTCGCAAGTAGACCTGTCAACGGATGCTTTCGGATGTGGATATTGTCATATTCGCATTCGAAATCATTTTCGGATATCCACGGATACGGACGGATATCGAATAATTATCATATCCGCTAACGATCGATAAATCAAGAATTACAAAAAGAAAATTTTAGTTAAACATAAATATTTTTCAGTTTCATTGATTATAAAAGTGTGAAAAATTAACAAGTGTGATGATAATAAATAGTTTCGAACAGTTAATAAGCATTAAGTGCATATAATATAAACTACTAATTTAATAAGATAATAAACGAATATCATTTACTGTATTAAAATACACATAATTTGAACTATAATCTTGACATAAACCGGACGGATAATTTTCGGATGCGGATGCCTTCGTATCCGCATACTTTTTTCGGATATCAGATACTTATTCGCTTTTCGAATGCGGATGACTTTCGGATTTTTCGGGTATCTATTGACAGCCCTACTCCTAAGAGAGATTTGCGCTTGTCCTTGCTAATTAGTCTGTTGTCGCTCGTCCTATCTATCCTAGTTGGCAACAATTAGAATTTTAAACTTATGTAATTCTGCAAATATTTGTAGAACTGTAGTTTGTCAAAAAATTTAAAATAATTTGTTTTGATCATTTAATGTTTAGTTTCCGAAAAAAATGATTTTTTTTTATCGAAATTAAAAATAGGATTGTAATTTAAAACATTATTTTAAAAAGGGTTTTTCATATGTCAAAATTGAAAATAAAGGGCGGAATCAAATTTTCACTTTTTTCTTTGTAGTATTTTAGATTTTTACCATTTTCGTAATTTCAAATATACATTTGTAAATTTTTAATCCAAATTATTTTTTATCATAATTACAAAGTAAATGCATATTTTTTTAATCCTTTTGGAATTTTATTGTTTTATAAGATTTTTATTATAAAAAGATAAATTTATTAAATTAGGTAATAATAAAGTAGAAAAACTATAGAGTTTCTCGTTCATTCTAATAGTTTTTTAACTTCTCCTTAATTCTCTCAAAATATTTCATGTTCAAATTCCTATTTGGTATTATTTTACAATTATATTCTCATTTTCTATTACAATTTTATATTCATGTTTGTGTGGTTTTTCGTTGAAATTTCATACAAAGACTACGCGTGTGTTGAATCTATTAGTCTATCAAATCTATTAAATTTTCACCATCTTAATAAATACTTATATAAAATTATTATTAGCAAGTAAAATTTAAATCAATCAAATTAATATGATTAATCAATATTCATTTATTTGATAAGCAGTATTACATCAAAATATTTAGCTCAATTACATGAACGAAGCTTAAAACTTATTTTTTGTTAAACATATGTCACTTAACAAAATTATATATAAAATAACAAATACTGATTTGTTAGTTTGCATAGTAAATTCTATTTTCCAACAATGCATTAGTATTACGGTATTACAGCATGCAAAATACGGATTACACAGTAGTTTAATGGATTTTCAAATTTTTAGAAGAAAGTAAACTGTAAAAAAATTTATCCTTTTAAAGTAAGTCTAAAATGTTTCAAAATATTTGGAAGCATACTGTTTGTCTAAAGAAAATGAATTCTTGAAGTGGCTGGATTAGGCAAAAGAGTTAATTTGTTGTAGAACAAAACAAATTTCAAAAATTCAAATTGTCATTTGCCTTCATCTGTTTATTTGTTCCATAATTACTTGAACGATATTAATTTTAAATGAAAAGTCATAAGCCTTCCACTATAAATTGTTTTTAATATTGTACAAGTAAATAAAAAGCATGCTTCGTAAAAAAACACTGCTTATTTCAATCTACAACACAAAATATATATTCTCTTTGGTTCATTCGGCAATGCGATCAATTTGATCTACAAAATTATGAACAAAATTTCAGAATTTTTTTGCAAAATAAATATGATATTCACGTTCAATCGATACTTTATAGTTGACCTTACCGAATCCAAAAAACATTTTCAATATTTTTATGGTATTGACAACAATAATTTTTTTCTTTTCCAACAAACAACGACTTTGTTTAGCGTTATATAATTTAAATTAACTGATTGTTAGCGACTTAAGGGGTAAATGGTATTACTTTTTAAACCGAGCTTTAAGAGGTCAAACCTTCGAAGCTTTTATTTAACGCTTTTATTGTTTGACCAGTACGTTTGGCACGTCCGTTGGACATGTGCAAAGAAAATCGAAAACAGATTTATTTATTGTGATATAATGGTCATACGCAGTCGTACTTAACAATATTTGCAGTCGTACTTTGATAGCTTAGATCATTATCTATTTTCTTGATAAGGAAATTTAATTTTATTATAGTTAAGTAAATTTTACGAAAAGAGAAATCAAAAGCAAGGATTTCAATGGATTTCCTTTTTGATTATTGATTGATACTGAAATCATTTTTTAGCAATTATTGATTTATTCTTTAACAAATTATAGAAGTTACAGAAAAGATAGAAAACAAAATGGAAATGGAAAGGAAGTAAGATGTGCTGATACGGTGAAAATGATGTTGTGGGATTGCATAAAGTACTAAAATAACCCGATTTATTTTATTATTGAAGGTCAAAGGTGTAAGGGCAATTTTGTAGTATCAAAAGCTTCATTATGAGCATTCCCACCATATATAGATATACTATTAGGTTTACATCAAACTCCCTATTTAGTAGTTGGGTTGAAGTAAATTCTCCGTTAGAGCATTCAGCTGTGGTTGTCGTCTACCGCAACCTTTCCAAACTGACCAAGCAATCCAATAAATGTTGTCTTGTATTATGACATGCATATAATTATGATTTATATGTATATAATTTTCCTATTTTCTTCTCCTTATAGTTATGACTTATATGCATATGACATATTGAGGATCAAAGATATGTTTGTGATTTTGCTCATGCGGTCCTTCAAAGATGAAAACGAATAAATAATTTTACTACAAAATTAAGTTTAAAATCAAAAATTGTTTATGGTTCTAATTGGATATTTTTTTGCAGGTTTCTCCAACAAAGACAATTTTGGATACATACGCATTCGAGTTATGAATTAAATGAGTTTCCATATAAACCAAAACTAATTAGGCCAAAATTTTAGCTTATAAAGTGGTTTTATTTTACAAATTTTGTATTAAAAGGGTGTTATTTTAACTCTTATTATCAATGAATTGGTGGTTTATTCATGCATTTTTAAGTGTTACATAAAATAATTATTAAGTGGTTTTTCTCTATGCTAAGTGCAATCTTAAAAAAATTAGTAGGCACTGATACATCAAAATGTATTACTTCATATGTTTGATTAGTGTTCAATATTAGTGGTTGTCAAGAAAAATATGGAATTCCAAGGGTTTTCATTCAAGCACTCCAAACCCTACGTTTATCACATAAGTGCATTTCTAATATATATTACTTTACTCAATAATTATGAATTCAATTTAGAATGGTATACGTTTATCATATGTTACCTTATGCTATTTAGGATTTTTTTTAGAGTTGAAGTTAACTATTGGTTCGAAAATTTCACATGTAAATTGAAATTGAATCTACAAATGCATTGGTCATATTTTCCCAAACAAAATGCTTCCTGTTCTATGAGGATTTATGACTTCACAAAGGCATAAGGC
Source organism: Allium fistulosum (assembly GCA_030737815.1). Classification (NCBI taxonomy): domain Eukaryota; kingdom Viridiplantae; phylum Streptophyta; class Magnoliopsida; order Asparagales; family Amaryllidaceae; genus Allium; species Allium fistulosum. Next base: position 1,183,992,380 of record CM060902.1, read on the forward strand.
CTTCTGTAACAACCTTGGTTTTGATGATTACTTGTAATATTAAATTATAACGGTGGTTATAATTTAATTATGGAGAAATAAAAAAAAATTGGAGATATAATTTGTTAAAATTGTTTATTTTAAATAAACAATGAGTTTTGGATTTAAATAATGTTGAAATAAAGTTTTAGAAATTTTATTTTGGTTGTTTATGATAAAAATGAGTAGTACATGGATTTATTTTAGTGAAATGCAATAATTCTAGTAATTATTGCCAAATGTGTCTTTTATTGATTTTTAATAAAGTATTTGGATTTAATATGTTGTATATTATAAATAAAAGGTGGAATTTTGGTTAATAATAAGTTTTGGGTGTAAAATTGATGTTAAAATGGTTTATAGCATTTAATTATGCGAGAAAATAATTTTTGAGTAATTTTTGGAAATAAAAATAGAGTTTTATATAAATTATTGTGTAAATTATGTATTTAATTAAAAAAATAGAGTTTTTAATAATGAGAAATATTTTTATATCTAAATTATCTTTTTATTTGTTGTAAAATGTTTGCTAAACATAGAAATATGTTTGTACAATTTTATTGAGTTGGAATTTTGTAAATATAAGTAGTTTTGTTGTAAATATAAGTGTATGTGTGTTTTTGTGATAATTAAAATTATCAAATTCCTTTTGTTATTGGGTCCAGCCCATTTACCTAAACTAGCCTAAAGAAGAAAGTCTTTCTTCTTAAAACAATGTACGTACAGTACATTCTCATGTTACCAGAAAACAAAAGAAATTGAGAAAAACATTTCCTCTTTCAAACCTAAAGCAAAATCCACCATTTTCTTCAATTGCTTGCTGAAATTAATCAAATTAAGGCAACTAAATTCAGGTAATCCATTCCAAAACAACATTTAATTCATCAAATTTCAATTTTGTGTTTGGGTATTGTCTGTAACTTTGTTTTCTTGGTTTGCATGTCTCTGTACTACTTCTTTTCAGGTTGCTGAAGCTTCCTCTTGCCAAAAGCCTTTAACTTTCTCTGATTTATTCAAGTTAATCATCAAATTTGCAAAGGTGAGTTGCTAACTCACATTATCTGGCTAAAACAAAGCTTTGCTTGCTGAAAACTGTGCAAAAATCGTTTGCTGTAAACATTTCTGTTGATTTTTAGTTTACAGTCAAAATCTGTTTTGAGTTGCTTCTTTGAGTGTCCATATCTTCTTATTCCTATAATGAAATGCTACCGGAATTCTTCCGGATTGTAGTTTGTATGTTGTAGTTTATGCATGTAAATTTTCATATGCAAATTCGTTCAGAAAATACCTCAAACAGTTGCTCAAAAATGGGTTCATACAAGGCAGAAACTGACTGTAGCATTTGCGTGCTACAGGTCGACCATCATAGTGCTCAGGTCGACCCTAGGGTCGACCTAAGCATCCATAGGTCGACCTATGGGTCGACCTGGGCTTTGAAATTTGCCCAGGTCACTCCTTTTTCTTCTTGTATCTTGTTTTGATCAATTTGCTTGTTTCTAGTGACTTTCTTAACTCATTTTCGTGAAATTTTTTAGATGTTATGATGGCCATGAAGCCTATCAATAGGCGAGCCAAAATTTTAGTGAATTTGTGATTAGAATTGAATCGTTTTTGAGATGATTTCGAATGTCGGTTTTTGGTATTTTCGATGATTTTCCTTGATTTCGAGCACAGGTTTTTATAAATGATTTTGAAATGATTTTTAAAATAAAATGGATTTTGATATAAATATTATACAATATTTATAAATTATTTTAAAGCTATAAAAATTATATATTCTCTATAATAAGAGAATTTCAAAGGTGTTTTCCAGAACGATTTCATAAATTGTTTTAAAAGCTTGTTTTCTCAAAAAATTATTTTCTATATATAAAATACACATTTTTGCACTCTTCGAGTGAATGAGGAAGAGGATTAAACGATTTAGTAAAACACGTGGTATGGGACACGTGCGTTTACTTTTTCGGTTAATTCCGGACTCTTTTGTTTGAAGCCATTAACCTTCGGGCCGTATTTGCCGATGGGACGAGGCAATTATGGTAGGATCGATTTCACCTTAGAGGGGGGTGAATAGGTTGATACGAATAATAATAAAAATTAATACAGAAATATATATATAATAATTGCAGCACAGATAATAGCAGAATAATAAAAACAAAAATAGAACAACACAGATTTACCCAGCTTCGGCAAAACTCTGCCTACATGCTACCCCTAAGGTTTCTACTAGAAATTAAGTAGTCAAACACTTACACACGTAAACTTGCGACACCCGCTAATGACTAACCTAACTCTACGCTCAAAACCCTGCTACAACTCAGCCACTGAGTTGTGAATCTCGAACTACACCACCGTAGTTCGTAACCTGGTCACACGACTAGAGAGTTGCACAATTTTAAAAAGGAAAATTACAAAATAAATAAAAAACAATATAAACAAAACCCTATTAAAATTCTAAACCCAAAGAAAAATATAATAGAGCCGGCCCAATTAATATTAAACCAAAGAGACGTCTCTCTTTTTTTATTATCGTGGTCGATGCTTTCTTTGTTCCTCTTCCAAAAACTAGGGCTTTGTTCGATTGAAGCTCCGATTCGAAATTGATCAATTTCAGTGATGATTTGAGTTGCCTTCACAATCGATTCCTTGGCCTTGATAATTCGCGGCGGCTTCAAGTTGTGTCGAGCTTGAATGCTATGATTTGGTACATGATTTTCTTGTTCGAATTTGATTTTGCTCGAGTTCGATTCGAGTTATAAATTTGTTCGTGATTTAACTAGCTCTGGTATTTGCTTGAACTCGAATACGTAATATGCCGATGATGAATTGGGTTTTATAGATAATGAACCCCTTAATTTTCGTTTGTATTATCGATTTGAATTCTTCAACTAATTTTGTTTGGCCGTTCGATTTTTCTTGAATACTTGTGATTATTTTGACTTGTTCATGTCATACTCGGTTGGATTTGGTTCTGTTCTTTTCTGGCATTTGAATTTGTTTCTCGTTCATGTCTTCTATGACTTCGACACTTTGAATTCTTGAGATAATTGACTTGGTTAATTCGTGTTCATCATATTATCTACTGCGAGATAAAAATTGACTTCGGCATTTAAGTTCGATGATATTTAAAACACCTCTGACTTATTCGAACTCCTTTTTGCTATGACTTGTTTATCAATTGTGACTTACCACTGTTTTTTTTTGAATCCACTACTTCATATAGACTGCTAACTTTCGACTTGTTCCACTGCTGCTTTATTTCGAATGTCTTCATGTTGCATATGTATATACTTGTTCCACTTGAAATGTGTCACCATGTGTATACATACATATGTATGTGTGTATATATGTGTTATGTCTGCATTGCTCTGGCCTCTGTTTGAATGCTTGTGTTTTGGAGTTCATGTGTACTTTTGTTATCTGTATTTGCTTGGGCATTTTGTATATGTTCAAGTTCAAGTGGTAACTGAACTTGATTTTGAAGTCCGCTTCCAGTTGCTTTGTGCCATATGAGGTCCGGTTGCATTTCTTTGTTCTCACAATTGACTGTGTACATATGAGCTGGTCTTTGGTTCATGCTTATTGCTCTTTATACATTTGCAGTCTGGACTTGTTGTTTCCTTTGGTTCATTGATGATGATGTTGTCTGGATTTGTTTTTGAATGAAGTCTTGTTGCATTGATTCTTTGAGCTGCATGCTCCACTGTACATGTTATGGTCGGACTTGTTTTCTGTTTGTTTGTATATTTCTGGTTTCACTTGAATTTTCATATTGCTTTGAGTCGAATTCTCTGTTTCTTCAAGTTACATTGAGATTTGGTTTCTTTGATTGTTCATGGCTTCACTGTCGAGTATGTTCTCATGTCTTTGTTGCTCCTGATATGTATACATGTGTGCATACATAAGTATATATGTATGTGGTTTGATATGGATCTGGTTGTGTTGCAATTTGGTCTAGACTCCATTTGCTTCGAGCCAGTTCATTTACCCGATCTGGTTGCACCCCATACCTAAACTGATGTTGCATTGAGTCTTTTTGTTTTTGCAGTCTTGTTAGCCTTGAATGCATTTGACATGTCTGAGTCAATTTGAAACTTTGAACATGCCTCTGTGTGTTCATAGCTCCGGGTTGCTGTCTCGATAGTTCTGCATATGTACTTGTATGATAGCTTGTTGAATATGGTTGACTTTGTATTCTCTGAAATATATATGTGAGGTCTGTTTCACCACTTTCTTTTAATTGCACTGGCCTTGTGGGGTGTTGTTTTAAACTTGGCCATTGTATTGAACTTTTATTCATGTTGAATGACCATTGAAACTCGTACTTGACCATTCTATTTTTGTTTTAGTATTGCACCTGAGTTGAATCCAACCTCGGCTTGGGTTTGACCTTGTTCTCACCTGTCTCTGCAGTTTTAACAAGCAAGTGTATATCGGTGTGCATGGTCTTGTGACATGTACAGTGATACACTGTGCATGTTACAAGTTTGTGTAAAATAAATTCAAAATAAATGATGACGAACAACCCAAATCACCGAGGCAAATGAAATTTTCAAAAGACACATTTTATTGTACACTGCAAAATATTTCTTATTCAATTTTACTGAGTCAGTGTTTATTTTGCACATAATTCAGATGCGGGATACAAACTGGAATAGAGTTGAAGATAAAATACGAGTGATGAGTGAATGTAGTGAGGTGAAAATGTATGTAAAAAATTGTATAGTGAAAATTATGTAGTAGTATGAATTTGTATTGTAACTGAAAGTGTGTAAATGTAGTGAGAACTCAAATTTGTACTATTCGAATTTGTAATAAAATATTTGTTTGAATAAAATGTTTGCTTGAATAAAATATTTATTTGAATATGAATTATGTGTTATTTATTTTATTCAACAAATATTTATTTAATTATGTGAAAAATAAAATAGTACAATAACAAATACATTTAAACGAATATATATATGTTTATTATCATCAAACAAAAATCATATACTAACATATTCTATAATCTCTCCTTTTGATGATAACAAACATATATTAAGATTTTGACTCTATTAAATGTATTTGATTTTCACGTGTTTGGGTCTATACCAGTAATTATTGTGATTGTGTCCAATTTTTCTACAAATCGTGCACTTGGAGTTGGCTTGATTAATTTCACTTTTACCCTTTTCAGATTGAGTGTACCCAAGTCCTTGTCTAACAGTATTGATAGTTTGTTTCTCTAATAGCATATTTAGTGATTTTTCTCCTTTAGAGAATTTCCTTAAAGTTGTAGACAATTATTGGACTTCTGTTTTGAGAGATTCATTTTCATTCAATAACAAAGTGCACTTTTTAATAGAATTTTCTCTCCTAGTGTTTTCACTTTCTTTCAAAATCATAATTTCATTTTCAAGTGATTTAATTCTAGTTTCTAATTTTTTCATTTCCTTTTCAAATGATGGACACTTATCACACTTAGGGCTTTTGTTTCGATAGTTTTTAACCAATTGATCAAGCTGTTTATTTAGTTCTATCAAACTATCTCTTTGTGATTCAATTTTAGCGTACTGCTCCCTAAGTTGTTCAAAACAACTATTTACTTCGTGAAAATATACAAGTAATTCAGAATGAGTAAGTTTTGATACCTCACTTGGCTCGTCATCATCGCTGTCAATTGTATCACCTCGAAGACACAGATCTGCTTTTTTCACTCTCACTGCTAGTGCTTTTATTATCATCATCACTTTTATTCCAAGTGGCTGCAAAACTTCTCCTTTTCGATTTCTTTCCTTGGCTGAGTCGATTCTGAGGACAATTGGGCTTGATGTGACCAGGTTTATTGCACTTGTGACAAATGATCTCCTTCTCTTCTGAGTTGTCTAGTAATTTGACTATTCTGCTTTTCAATTGTTGATTTAGAGCTGGATTTCCGCATTTTCGGTTCCATTTTTTGAATCTCTTTATTATCAGTGCCACGCGAAGGAGGTGCTGCTAAATCTTTTTATTATTAGCTATGTTGGGTTTATTTGAGTTCCCCGGTGAGGACTCAAATACTTATTTCATACTTCCAAAGAACCAGAATCGAGTTAGCCGGAGATTATCGCTTAGTTTGGAGACATCGGTTTTTGGATTTATCTGAATCACTCCAAACTAATAACGTTGGTGATGAAGTATGATATGGAGCTATACGATTCTTCCCGAGGGTGATTCAAAAATGGAAGATAGTAAAATTTTGAATGCTTGTTCGATCCCGGAACAATTTGTATGGATGAATGCTAAGGGAACAATTTGTTCGAGGACGAAATTCTTTTAAGGGGGAAAGAATGTAACGACCCATAATTTTTAACGTTTCGAACGAGAATATTTAATCTATTTAAATAATCAAATTTGATTCATATTTAATACATAATAAGAAAATCAATTGTTAATAAAATAAATTGATTTTTAATTACATATGTTTAAATGAATTTATAGGATTTTTCCATAATTTTTAATTTGGAAAATATCCAAATTTTCATTTGACGTATTTTTAGGCAATGGTATTTTAAAATTTTACAGAATAAGATAACCAGTGTACTTTATTGTTATTTTGTGATTATGTCGCATTGTTGTGCTTGATCGTATTTTTACTTCTGTCATTCATGGTTTGTAAGCAAACGTGATATTGTGTCGCAAAGTATCTAAAAATATAACTTAAACAAACCCACACACACAAGACTATTCTTCACTTCTTTTCCCTCTTTCCTTTTTCATTTTCCCTCTTCTTCTTTTGCAATAAACTTTTTAACCATGCCTCCTCTTTAAAAATCAAAATCAAGTGGTTCGGTTAATGATAAATTATGAAACTGGATCCGTTGAGTTCGTATGGGTGTGAGCTTCAAATCTATATAAGTGATTGTGGGGGTAGCAATAATGGGAGATGATCGACATTAGAGGTCGCGAGCTAGGGTTTAGGTGTGTCGTCGATTTAAGGCAAGTTAGGCTATGGCGAAGCTTGTGTTGGGTTTCTTGAGCAAAGACGAGTACGATGGAAGTGGTGGCGTAGGCTCTGACATTGAGAGGCAAATCATGACTTTCATTTGTCCCGTACTAGAGTCGGTGGTGGTGATTAGCGGGGGCGATCGAGTGTGACTTTGATGGGTCTGGAGCGTCAAGTGTTCGAAGAGAAGTTCGTTGGTAAAGATGGCATTGGATTTTGTCGACCAAAGCTCTGTATCGATGTGTGCGTGCAAAAGTGGAAGGTGGGTTGTGCGTGTACAGTAGGAGTGAACAAAATTTAGTTAAAACCGAATTAATTGACCAAACCGGTTCATTTTGGTCGGTTTGGTTATGAAATTATATCGGTTTGAATTTGGTTTGTTAAATAATTTTATTTTGATTATTGCTTTAACCGAACATTTATTATATTATCCAAATTCATGGTATTTGTAATACTCTTAACAATCGGCTTAGTAATAAAAAGCAAACCTTACCTATTAAAAATAGGTGTTTTACTTATAAACTTTAAATAAATACTCAAAATAGTTTATATAAACATAAATTTATTTTTTCCATTAACAAAATCAATCATTTGAATAATAATATATGGTAAATTCTCTTGCTTTTTTAGTTTAGTTAAATCGGTTACCGATCGAATTAACCGAAATTAATTCGGTTCAATTTTGAGTTTTTCGGTTTCAATTCGATTTGACATTTCTTTACTTCAAAACCAACCGAATCAAGTGAACGCTCACTCTTAGTATACATGGGAGGAAGAGAATTTGGAGAAGATGATTAATTAGGGGAGGGGAGGTAATTTATCAAGTGAACTACTTAATCAGCGAATATTTTAATTCAAAAACTTATAAAATTTATAACTTTTGCATACAAGGTCCAATCGAGATGTGGTCTTTTGCGTTCCGCTCGTAGGAGCATTATCTATCCATTTGATTTGATTTCGTCGAGTTTGGAAGAAGTAGGATTTTGAGCTAAAATTGAACGTCGATCGATTTTAGGTCATGTAAGCGATGGCTGGAATTTTGGTGAGTTCACTCACCTTTGGATGCACACTACATGATATACGATAGATATAAATTATTGTTCGCATGCTTGAAGGATTCCTTTGTTTGGTTTGGTTTAATTCCCGTTTTTGGAAAAACGGATGACATATAAAATGATATACAGAGAACTCGAGAAATTTTGTAGAGCGATCCAGATTCCTCGCTACTGTTAATGTTAATTTTATTTATATACTCATGTTATAAATTGTTGAATGTCAAAGCTTGATAGTTTGACCTTATTTTATATGACTTTGATATATTGAAAAGTTGTACCCTTTTAGTTACAGATCTATGGAAGTACTTGTTAAGTGCTATGGTAGCTTTGTGCCTCATTTTAGTATTTTAGAAATACTATTAATTTCTATTTTGATTCGGAAATGGTTTTGATTCGAAGAATGATTTTTAAATCTTTTGCAATTTTATGTGGTATTTTATTTACAAATAGTTTTTAAACCTCTTTATTTTACTCTAACCTTTTTGGAAATGTTTTAAAGTATTTCAAGAAGTATTTATTTTACAGAAAGTTAATATAATAATGAATGCATATATTAAAGAAAAATAAAGGGAAATTTATCTTTTATAATAAATTGATTCCGTTTTAAAAGAAGATAGAAATATTTGGAAGAAATGTTTATGAAGCGCTTTATATAGGAATGTTGTATAGAAAGATGGATTTATAAATTGTATTTTATACATAAAAGAATAGATATATAAATGATATTTATTAAAGGGAAACTAATATCATTTTGCTAAATTGGAATAATAAATCACATTTGTGACATATTGTCGAGATAAGTATATGAATATTTTTCAAGTATTGAAAAGAGTAGAGAGAGTTGTGAATATGCATTTTGAAAAGGTATTTTAATACGAATATTTGAAAAGAGATTTTAATTGATGAAAGAATTAATTAAAGAGGCTTAGTGGTTGCTTCTATGCTTAATCAAGCTTAGTTTCCATATGGAAACTAAATCGTTGATTTGATTGTTTGTTTGATGGTTAAATAACCGATTATCAAATCTTGAGCAATTTTGGAACCATCGTTTGTTAGTTTGGAGAAACCGCGATCAGATAAGCATGAGTTATTCGAAAATCACTACGAACCGGCATATGCATTTGAATTGAAGACATCTTGAAGATGATGGAATCGAAGATGGAATTCTTTAAAGTGCAAGGGCTACTTGCTACTAATCCTAAGGATGGTTCCAAAATAGATGTAGTAGAAGTAGTGTCTTCGATTTGTTCATATCCTGAATAACTTGTATGGATGAATGTTGGCATTGCACTATTGCCTGGAGGGCGGTGTGGCATTCCAAATGGGATTTGCTAAATAAGGTAAAACGTTGCCTCAAGCCTCACAACCGATGATGATTAAAATAGGTGATATGCCGCAAGGCTATGTGGTTTGCTACCATTAGGGTATGGTCATCACTTGTATCTAAATCGATGTTTATTGATGGATTATGTATGTTGGGCCCACGAAAACGGTTTGTTAAGTTGGCAGTCAGGGTGATGATCATATTTGTTACTATCCGGGAAGGGATAGGCTGGTCTTGCCATGCAGGGGTTGCAAGGTTTGTAATCTCGATAGATTTTATCTAGAGGCGTACTATGACGGATGATACCTCAATAACTCTATCATTGATGGAATCCATTTTCCAATACATGGCTTACGGACTTAGTTGTATATCAAATATGTTGGAATATGAGATGCAAGCATTTCAGTTATGTTATCTATTTATTTTAAACCCTAGAAATTATTATAATATCACTGGATTTGCTAATAAAAATGGTTTGGTTATCATAAGGTAAAAACCCCTCTATGTTTATGCGCGGCATGGTCTACGAGATACCTTTACTTTTAATTTATGTTATAACATTAAAAATCTATATGATTTGTGTTTTTCATGCCGGCTTACCGGATTGATTCGAACGTTATTTTCTTATAATGCTCGGGTCAGCCCGAGCATATTTCCATATTTAGTTACGGATGCTTTGGAGCTTTAGGAGAAGTGTTGGATGCCTCCAAGGCCTATATACGTATTTTATTCTCTGCTATATTTCTTGTATTGTAATTATCAGTATTTGTGAGGAAAGGCTGTTATAATGGTCCAGACTAATGATAGGTTAGTTAATCTGATTGATGAATGTATATTACAGTTTTCTGTTGTAAAGATCTGTTGTACAATATGTATTACTCGTCACAAAGTGAGATTCTGTTATGTATTTTCTTTTCTTTGACCCTAGCAATCTGTCTTTCTGCACTTGGATGTTTTTCACGTGAATACCGTGGATATATTAGTGTTGACTTTTGAGGATCGAAAAGGCAGGTCATCACAATGGTGCTAGTGGCAGTTTGGTGGTGGTTGATTTCAATGGTGAGTTCGTCTAGCTGAGCCATGGTATGGATGAAGGGAGAGGTGAGAACAACCATAAAAGCACCAATTGATACAGTTTGTGTTTTAACATTTATAGAAGAAAAGAAATCAAAGAAAGAGTGAGAAGAGGAGGAAGACGTGAAGAATAGAAGAGAAGGAGAGCATAGGGCAAAGGGATATTTGGAGCATAAAAGTTATGCATTTTATTTAATTAATATCTCTATATAATGGTAGATATAAAAAACTAGCTATGTGGCTACACAGGGGCATAGTATTTGTAACTAATATGTATAGCCATATTTTGCATACAATTATTATTTAATAAAGAAAACCAACTTGTTATAACCACTCTCTTTGTCCTTTAATGTTATTTCTCTCAAGTTTGTTGCTCCATAAAACTTGTAGGTCTTCTTGTAATTATATTAAGTTGGAAGTGCACTATCCCTACAGTTATTATATCATCATTATCTTCCTCTTGTGCACGTGCATGCTGTTGGGCTTTATCATCATCATATCATTACTGACCCCTTAAAATTGACCCTATCCTTAAGGTCGAAGAATGATTTCTTGATTGACTAATCCACTAGGATCGAAAATAAAAATATTTCTACCACATTATGGATTGTTCTTAACACTAATAGTTACTTCAATAGGTGTTTGATGATAGTATTGTAACACTAAAAGTTATGCAACTTGTGGATCTAAAAGTTTTTGGAGTAGAGGAACAATATATTTTATTGGGTTTTCTATAGTTAGCTTGTAATGGGTTGTAGATTAGCGGAGTGGTTCATAAGGCATGAGTAGAGGAAGGAGCTGCTGTGTATGAATTTGGTGGAGTGGATTGATCGAGTAGGATAAGATATGGTTTGGTGGAGGGTGTAATTATGGGTAGAAGTGTTTTTTTACTGTTATTATGTTTGCAGCCATTGAGGAAGAAGAGTATGACAATTCTAAGCGATGGGTTTTGTAGAATTATATTGATTACGTATGTGTCAAATAAGGAAGAGAATTTGGATAAGTGGATGCGTTCGGAGTAGGCATCAAAAACGAGGTTAAAAAGTGAATGGATGTGAAGTAATCATAGAGTTTGCTAGATAAGTGGATGTTGGAGTGCCAGAGAGAGAGAGAGAGAGGAAGAGAGGTGGTGGTAATGTGGTTTGGAGGTCGATTTTTTGTGGTGAGATCGATTAAGGAGTGGATGATATGGTTAGTGGAGGTGTAGATTTTGATGATGGCTGCTTTGATGTTGGAGATGTCATTTTATTGAGTGTCAATGATGGTTTGATGGTAAGCAAGGGTGGCTTGGATGGTGTTAATGGTGGATTGGTGGTAGTTGAGTTGGGTGGTGTGTTCGTCTAGCCGAGTCAAGGTGAATCAAAGGGGAGGTGAGAACAATCGTGAAAGCACCAGTTGATACCGTTTGTGTTTTAGTATTCATAGAAGAAAGAAAATAAAGAAGAAAGAGTGAGAGGATGAGGAAGACATGAAGAATAGAAGGGAAGAAGAGCACAAGACAAAGTGGTATTTGGAGTATAAAAGTTATGCATTTTATTTCATTAATATCTATATATGTAGAGATAGTACATGTAACAAACTGGTTACAAGGCTACACAACGGACTAGTATTTGTAGCTAATTTGTATATCAATATTCAGCATACAATTATTTAATAAAGAAAATTGACTTGATATAACCACTCTATTTGCTCAATGCTATTGCTCTCAAGTTTGTTACTCCAGAAAACGCTTAGGTCTTCTATTTAATATAATTTAGTTTTAATAATTAATGATTAATAAGTAATCTTTAATAATTAAGAAGTAATATTTATTATTTAGCATCTAACATTTAACAATTGTAATTGACAATTATTTTTAATATGTATTATTTCAAATATATTAAAATTTTGGAATTTTATAAAATAAATTCAAAATTATTCATAAACTTTAAATATAAAATTTTGAAGTTTTCATAAAATTCAAAAACAATTTTTTTAAATAAATCTAAAATTTCATAAAATATTCAAAATTTTAGAAAATTCTAAAATGTTAAAGAATTTCAAAATTCGAAAATTACAAACATTATCTTGCAAATTATTAATTCCATGCGCATTTACAGGTTTTTAAATGTAGTTATCTTCTTTGACATGTATAAGTTTTGAATATTTTACTATTGATTAAAATGTTATAATAATTAATAATTAGTAATTTATAATTAATAACTAATAATTAATAGTTAATAATTTATGAGTCCATTCTTATGAGACATGAAAGGGCATACAAAAGAGACAATTAAAAGGTGCACGAAAGGAGAATAATTCGCGAAATGAGAATGTGTTCATGTGTTACAAAATGGGCATTTTGAAAGGGGCATTTTAATTGTTATAAATTATTATTCTTATTATTGTTTTTTTTACTTTTTAAAATGATACAGTTAAATAAATTTATTTTTTATGAATTATGAAATTATAAAAAAAGGCAATAAAAAGACAATTTTTATTACATGCTAGTTGTTTGAGATTAACGTATTTTTAATATTAATATTTATTGTTAATAATTACATTTAATATTTATTATAGTTAATATTTATTCATTTCATTTAATATTTATTATAGTAATTAATAATTGATATTAAATAAATACTATTGAATAATTAATATTACAATAATTTTTTTTTACTCATATATGGTAAAAACCTTTGAAGAAACGTTCACTAAAGAAAAAGGCTGGATTAACATTAATTTTTTTGAATATATTTACTATTTCTTTAAATATTAAATAATTATTAATTTATAATTAATAACAAATAATAGATACTTACTTAATAATTTATAAATAGTAATTTATAATTAATAAACAGTCGTTGCTTACGGAGCTTCGTTTGACTGTTGGGTGGTTTACTCTTTTTCTGTTTGCCCTTCAACTATGGCCTGGTACAATTTTGCCTATCGACGTTGGTTCTAATTGCTATCTTGCAATTTCGTGCTTCATTGTTCTTTTTTTGGAGGAACTTGGGTCTGCTTGTTAGGAGATCCTTTTAGCTGTTTGTCAATGCTTTTGTTGTTGATTTGGTGATGAGTCTCTGTTAGTTTTTTGGATATGGCATTTTGCCTCCCCTGTGTTGCAAGCTTTTATGCTTGTTTGGCCTCCTTTGTCAAAGTTCCATCATAGTGAGATTTTAGTATGCTGTTTTCCTTAATGTAATATAAGATGTTTAGCTTAATGTCAAAGTCTGCATGTCATAGTGTATAAGTCATATGTTTAGTATGTTGTTTAGCATTGGTGTAATTGCGTATGTGTAATTTGGGTCTAGTGTTACACTATAAGAAAATGACCATATACAACTAGTTATTTACAACGTTCGCAAAACAGCAGTTGTAATAAAGGGTTTTTAACAACTGGTTTTTCCTGACAGTTATAATAAAGAGTTTTTAACAACTAATTTGTCTTGACAGTTGTAATAAACGTATTTTTAACTACTGGTTTTTCTTGAAAGTTGTAATAAACGTATTTCTAACAATTGTTTGTTTTAGCCAGTTGTGATAGAGATTGTTAGCACCAAAATTGGTCACTAACCTCGTTGAAAAAGATTGTGTAGAGAGGTAAATGAAGAAAGTAAATTAGAACTAAAATATAGTGTAATTCAGTGCCAAAAGAACAACAAAAACGAGAACACCAGATTTATAGTGGTTCGACGTAACTGCCTACGTCCACTTTGAGTTTTGATCTTTATTGCTTTCACAAGTAATTGAATACAGATACAATCCGTATATTAATGATTTGAATACAAGTTTGAACTGAAAATAATAAGCGTTGAAAGTGGCAGAGTTTCCCTAGTGTTCTCCAAAAAAGGTCCCTTTCACTGTGCCCCTGCCCCTCTATTTATAGACGAAGATGGGTTGGACTTCCCTCTTGGGCCTAGGAGTGAGATACTTCGGCCCGTGGAGAGTGACTTCTGCGCACCGTTCCATGCAAGCCGAACGAGACATGCCGGACGATCGAGGCTCTACGCCGAGCGATGGCTTTACATGCCGAATGGGAACTCTGTGCCGAGCCTCTCATTACCGGGTCAAATAACCGGTTAACATTTGCCCCCCCCAAAGTACGTCTTGTTGCATACATGACGTGCTTTGAATCGAAGCAAGTTAGAGTCTCTAGAAAGAAATCCATCATATTTTCTGAATAGTCATTATTCTTCAATTTTATCCTCCTAAAGTGTCGTATCCTTCTTTGGTCGTCCCAACGTTTGGTCGATTTCCAATAGTATAAATTTAGGATTGCAATTCATCAGTGGCCATCTGTGTCTGGTATTCTAGGGCTAGTAAACTTCGGCTATCTAATCCAGTCTTTTCTTAATAACCGTATGTAAAAATCCAAATTCTGTTGATTTCAAGAAGTCGAATTTTATGACTATAAACGTGCACATTCAGGTACAGGTCCTTGCCATTGGCTCCTTGATGCGTTTTATATTTTCGTGAGTTATCACCAATTCCTTCTAGTTTAATTGCAATTCAATTGCAATTCCTTGTTTATAATTTTTTTTTTGTAATATCGGTTGTCATCAGCCACTCGATGAGAGGGGACTTCAAGTTCTACATAGATGATGGCCTTGGAGCCATAAGTAAGGGCGAATGGAGTATGGCCAGTCGCAAACTCATGGGTAGTTCTATAAGCCCACAATGATGTTGAGAGTTCATACACCCATTTACCTCTAGCCTTTTCCAAACCTCTCTTCAGAATAGAATTTATGATGATTTTGTTTATAGCTTCAACCAATTATAATGGATCATGGAAGGTCATAAGGACAGATGACATTAAGGACAATGAAGTTGATTATTTTCTTCACCTTGGTCGTGGTTAAAAGTTCTTCATCTGCCCATTTGGTAAAGTAATCAACCGCTATGATGGCGTATTCCATGCCACCTTTAGGATCGGAAAGAAGACAATGATGTCAATGCCCCCAAGTGGCAAACGACTACGGACTAGCCATTTGAGTAATTTCCATCGGCGGGGTTCCCAGATTTTTTGCAAACATCTTGCACTCATCGCATTGTCTAGCATGATCAACCGCATCTTGATTGATTGTTGGCCAGTAATACCCGTAGCGGAGTATTTTCTTTGTTAGGGTTTGCCCCCTGATGTACTCACCGCATTCTTCTTCATATACTTTGCTCAAGACTCATTTGATATCATTATGGGTGATATACCAAAGCATGGAAATGGATATACTTCTTTCTACACATGACTTCTTCTTGGATGATTTGGCTTGAAGCTTTGAGGAGGATCTGTCGTTTTCCATTCCTCCATTCAGTAAGAATTTGTCATTGTAGATAGTCTTTGATAGGAGTCAACCATGACCCCTTTTCTGGCTCTGTCTCCAAGATCTAGCCAATCTCTATCCGTCAATGCTTGGAATATTAAGTATTTCAATCGAAACAAAGTATGTCCGTTGCGCGTCCCTGAAACTGCCAACATGGCCAGTGACTTGAATCTTTTCATTTCGATCGCTGAGAATGTGTGTAATGATGTAATACGTGAAGTCGGCTAGTAGCTCTTGGACCTGGTCGAGATAAGGAGCAAGACAATGCCCCCTAGCAAGATCAACTTCCTTACTTTGCATACTACTAATCAGGAATCACAAAAGATATATAAAATTTCCACTCCAAGTCCTCTAGCAAGTTTGAGGCTGGCGGTCGAGGCTTCATACTAAGCATCGTTGTTTTTTACAGGGAAATCGAGTTTCAGGACATAGCAGATCGATTGTTCCTCAAGAGTCATTAACATGACTTCTGCGCCATAACACTGATCACTAGATGCTCCATCCGCGTACATTTTTCATCTGTTGGTTGACTCTCTACTACTCGTCGAGTAGTCTTCTGATGCAATGAATTCAGGTATGAGGTTTGCTAATTTCCGTCCTTGGATAGCCCTTCGAAGGAAATAAGTGATATCGAATTGGCTTAGTTCGATATTCTATTTATGTAGTCTTTCAGACATCTCAGGTTATTGTATGCCCTGTCGTAATGGCTGGTAGGCATAGACGTTGATGGGGCGAGCCTAAAATTAAGAGTGGAGCTTTCATGATGAAATTAATAGACATTGCGCTAGCTTTTGTAGCTTCGGGTCGATATCCAATGCATGGCTCGCGATAGTCGGTGAAATCACACATGCATGTCAGAATGGGTCCAAGGGAATATATCATCATTTATTCAGAAAAATCTAACTAATTCTTTTATCATCCTTGCACCGAGCTTTGATCCGGTATTCAACACCCGGAAAGGGTCGCCATGGCTAACTGTAATGTCGATTGTCAGTTTAGCCGGTGCAATCTTGGATTCTTCGAGTTCAGATATAACTATTTTGCATAACATTCAATGTGAAATATGGTTGGGATGGTCAATGTTGATGGTTGCTCTGGTTGAATCCTAGAGTCTTGTCATGAGTTATTAAGTCTGATAATGAAGGGCTCTGAATGCTCTGATCGATTATTTTGAGTTTGGAGTTGCTTGTATATTCGAGCAACGCACTTTCCATTCAATGCATTCATGATCTTTTATACATCCTTCGGGTTGGAGTGATAGTCAGTTGCCAACGAGCTTAGGCATCGATTCAATGATTCTATCGCTAGGAATTCTTTCGGTCGTAGCCTTGAGTAACTGTAAGCACTATATATAAGTTTCAATATTGAGCTATAGTAGCTAGTCTTTGGATGATCACGCTTCTGCTCGCAGTCTCGGGTTGACAAATGTGCTGCGTGGACGGTTGAGTCTCGTCCTAACTATGTTTATATTCCCACCTAAACTCCAAAAACATAGAGTTGATCGGTGAATAGTCGGTTCACATTCATCCTACTTCTCACTCGTGCCCCCAAGCCTGGGGTATATACCGATAAGTAGGAAGGCCAACCATGTCATCTTTAGCTTTACTCTCTTTCCCCTTGAATTGTGGGATCAGGTCAGTTGATGAAAGGCTGAGTCTCGCCTATCCTGGATTGTATTGTGGTTTTTCATTCCAAGGGGAATACTCCGATGTGTCGTCAGTTTATGGGCGCAAGTTGGAACTGGACGGTCAACCACGTCCACTTTGATTCATGTTCTGTAATCAGATCTTGGGGTAAAGTTGCCTCAAGAGCAGTCAGGTCATGCTCATCCAGTTTCATACTCCTCCTGATGGATCGAAGAAGGGTGCTGGAGAATTAATGACCAAGTCTTCATGGTTTACTCTCCTTTCCACACTCTGGTGGTCAAAGTTTTTCAAGGGACATTCGAATCACATTCGTATGTGCTTGGTGTGGATCGATATTGATCCTTGATCTGAGGTATGATATAGTCGGACGTTCGTAGCTTTGGATGCCGTTCCGATTGGCTTTCTATTGAGGTTTCGTGGCAGTTGTTGCCTTAAGTTGTAAAGAACTCCAAGCTAGAGCTATAATGAGCTGTCGTATTTAGCTTTCAATGATTTGTACTCCTGCCCCCAGCATTGATTTGGCCAAACCACAAGTCGGATGGTCGAACTCCATCCTTAGCGAGTTAATATTCCTCCTGTCGATTTCCGGCCGAAGTTTGCGGAATAGAGAACGGTCGGAATCCACTCATCTATTTATCGGTGTTTATACGCCACTCTGCGTTCTAGTGACTTAGAGTTATTCTTCCCCCGGTCGACTCGTGCCCAATTTGTGTTCATGCGTTGGTCCACGCTCTAGGGACTTAGAGATTTGTCGAATGGTTTATGCTCTAGTCCACAGTTTGGGACGCAGAGATTTTCATCAAGTCATTTATACTCTAGTTTGCGCTCTGGGGACTCAGAGTACTCTAGTCTGCTTTAGGGACTTAGAGATTTTTCTGAAGTCGTTTATACTCTAGTCCACGCTCTGGGGACTCAGAGTACTCTAGTCCGCTTCAGGGACATAGAGATTTTTCTCAAGTCGTTTATACTCTAGTCCGTGCTCTGGGGACTCAGAGTATTCTAGTCCGCTTCAAGGACTTATAGATTTTTCTGAAGTCGTTTATACTCTAGTCCACACTCTGGAGACTTAGAGTACTCCAGTCCGCACTCTAGGAACTTGGAGATTTTAAGTCGTTTATACTCTAGTCCGCACTCTGGAGACTTAGAGTACTCCAGTCCGCGCTATGGGGACTTGGAGATTTTAAGTCGTTTATACTATAGTCCACACTCTGGAGACTTAAAGTACTCCAGTCCGCGCTCTATGGACTTGGAGATTTTAAGTCGTTTATAATGTAGTCCGCACTCTGGAGACTTAGAGTACTCTAGTCCGTGCTCTGGGGACTTGGAGATTTTAAGTCGTTTATACTCTAGTCCGTATTCTGGAGACTTAGAGTACTCCAGTCCGCGCTCTGGGGACTTGGAGATTTTTAAGTCGTTTATACTCTAGTCCGCACTCTGGGGACTTAGAGTACTCCAGTCCACACTTTGGGAACTTGGAGATTTTCAAGTCGTTTATACTCTAGTCCTCACTTTGGGGACTTAGAGTACTCCAGTCCTCACTCTGGGGACTTGGAGATTTTCAAGTCATTTATACTCTAGTCTGCGCTCTGGGGACTCAGAGTACTCTAGTCCGCACTCTGGGGACTTAGAGATTTTTATGTCGTTTATACTCTAGTCCGCACTCTGGGGACTTAGAGTACTCTAGTCCGCACTCTGGGGACTTAGAGATTTTCGAGTCGTTTATACTCTAGTCCGCACTCTGGGACTTAGAGTACTCCAGTCCGCACTCTGGGAACTTGGAGATTTTAAGTCGTTTATACTCTAGTCCGCACTCTGGGGACTCAGAGTACTCTAGTCCGCTTCAGGGACTTAGAGATTTTCCTCAAGTCGTTTATACTCTAGTCCGCGCTTTGGGGACTCAGAGTACTCTAGTCTGCTTCAGGGACATAGAGATTTTTCTGAAGTCATTTGTACTCTAGTCCACGCTCTGGGGACTCAGAGTACTCTAGTCCGCTTCAGGGACTTAGAGATTTTTATGAAGAGCAGTTGTATTTCCACCCGTTTGATTTGTATTCCATTTACCATATCGAGGCTAATGTTGTCGAATGAACGATCAAACCACGTTTGCTCATGGAATGGGACTCTGCCCCCAGCATCAAGGATGGAACTTTAAAAATGGACGGTCGATTCTCGTCCGCTTCGTGATTATAGCTCTTCCAATCAAGTCAAGGAAGGAGGTATATGACAGATGGTTGGATCACATCCATGCTGGGGTTGGATAATCAAGTCTCGCACAATTTGCTTAGTATCCCTTTCCAGAAAACGAGGATGATGGATTACTGGGTAGACAAAGTTAGTTGCATATGTTTCATGGTGCAGTCGCATCCATGTATTGAGAGTGATGGTTAACGAGTAGGAAGTCTATCATAGCTACTTCAAGTCGGGCTTTCAAACCACCTTTTATGTTCAGGGTAGGATTTGATGTGTAGATGATCAAATCATGTCCGCTCTAGTTAGATCCCAGCATCACTGAGCTCCATGAGAGACATATGTATTTTATCGAACTTTACTTTATGACCCGAGGATTGGATGTTCGGGCCACATTCATTCTAAGCCTTGTTTAGATCTCCAAGGTAAATGTGGAGGTCGATGAATGGATGGTCGATCATATTGGCTTTGTGTTGGGCTCTGACCGTGATGAGCTTTTCAATCTCTAGTCGTTGGCCCCAAATCAAAGGCACATGGTTGACGATGAGCGAACGAATCATGCTCGTCTTGATGAAACTCCACAAATCCGATTAAGGTTTGCGTGGATTGGTTGGCGTCCAACTCCGAGTACTTGATCACCTGCATCATTTTGGAAGAAGTTTAGTTTAAGTCGATCATAATTTAAAGCACAATTGAAATTGAAATAGAAATAATCCAAAGAATATTGGTATAAATCTCATTGATAAGTGGAGCAGCATTATGTGCTTTTCAACTTTGCCCCTAGCCCCTTCTAAAGGGATGTCGACTACCAACGGTTCAATTATTAATTAGAGTTCTTTATTGATCGGCATCCGCAGTTCCTGGCTCGCCCTTCAAGAAGGGTTGCACGTATTATTGAAGCTTTCTTTTCCGAAAAAGCTTTTCGATCACACCGCGGAGGTGTTTGTAATCGCCAGTGTTAGGATCAGTGTGCATCTTGGAATATACAACATTCCCCTGATTTTCTTTGGGCTTTGGTGGACTCTCTCTGTAACGACCCACTATTTTGGACCATTCAAATCAACAATAATCCACACATGTCTGACTTGAATAATTCAAAATAACAGATTGTAAATAAATTTGGAGCAATAAAATCAAATACAGAATCACAGACACAGAATATCAGAATAACTCACAGCGGAAATTAAAATACCATAGTAGTTCATGAAGCTACTATAACAAACTCTCAAAACAAAATACATAATATCAGTCTGAAAACATATACAATAGAAATCTCAATTACATAGAAGTTTATAATACCAGAGCTGAAATAGAACAACTGAAACTGAAATGGATAGATAACTAGATAAGCAGAATCTCCAGCGATTCCTAGCTCCAGAAAAGAAATCCAAAGCTAAGCTGTAAATACTCAGGCTGACCCGAGCGTAAAGTAAAACACAAAACACTCGAGTCAGGACAATATATACTTATATAATGTAAACCAACTCAAGTGAACTGTAACAGTAATACACAATAACTTAAAGGATGCTTGGGACCGCCCATCCTCTAAGGATCAGTTAAACCATAAGTTTAAATACATCCGTGGTTAAAATTTCAAAATAGTAATTTATGTTTGAAATCAAATGTCATTTCAAAATTCAATATCATTCAAAAAAAATCCATTTCCAAATGTCACAATATCATATCTTTTCGAAACTACATTCGTTTTATTTAAAATACCTTTTCAACACACATTTCAAAATAGTTTATATTTCAAACAAATTACTTCATTTTAAATCATAAAAATGAAGTTATTATATTTTCAAAATTTAAATCTATCAAAGTCCATTTATTTACTTAAACTTATCAAAACAATGAAAATTCACCTTTCGTGGCATTTGGAAAATACTATAGAAAGTTACTTTCAAAACAGTTCAATTTTACAAAAGGCAGCATTAAAATACTGTAACAGGGTTACATTAGTTCAAATAAAACCTTGGTTAAATTCCACAATTATAGCACTTACAAAGTGCTATAATATTCCTTTATTAAAATTTAGCCATTTGGTTCATTTATATCAACTACAGCATTTATAATTTCTGTAATATCCTTTACCTTAGAAATAATAGCATTTTAGAAATGCTGTTAATTAAAATTCAGGTTTTTCAATACAGTGTCACAAGCAATTTTATTTTTATATAAATCATTTTCAACTTATAAAATCATAATTTCTCACTTTTAAAACAATCATTTAAATGCCCATATATTCATGATTTTATAAAGTTAATTTTCTATTCAAAAGTCAATTTTATAATAATTCACATATTAAATTTACACATTAAATTTCAATTCTTTATAATTAAATTTTAACTTAACACTTAAGTTTAAATCTCCCATATAACTTATTTTCATTTTATTTACTTACCTTCAAAAATTCACTTTTAAACAAAATTCATAAATTCCAATTTAAGCTATATTTCAAAAAAAATTCAACTTAATATTCATTCATTTCACATTTTTAACTTTATTCAAAAATCATTAATATATATTATAAAATCATTTTAAATTCATTTTAATTCCAAATATCATAAATTTATCATATTTCATATTAAATTTAAATTCCATTTCATCACCAAATTAGAATTTCCAAAATAACTTACATTTCAAATTTCCAACTTTACCATTTATTAATTTCACTTATAAATTCTCAGAAAATCAAAATACTTTACAAAAATCATTTTAATTAAGTTCAAATCAAAATATTATAATATTTACATTTCTAAAATAATTTAAAATTTTTAGAAAACATATTTTAACCACGTGTCTGTATATCATTTTTAGCCTAGGTAAGGTGATACAGATACTATATCATTTCAATCCGTAATTTAGAATGAAAAATCCGGGTTTGATCATTTCAAACCCGCAATCCCAAGTAAGAATGAAGTAAATAAAAATCGTTCAGGCCTATCATTTCAGCCCATAACGATTTTCCCCTATTCTAAAGTCCGTTCGGGTATGTATCATTTCAACCCATAGTGATCCTAGTCTACAGGGAACTTGCAATGGTGATAACTGATATAAATAACATAATAGCATGAAATAACAGTGACATATGATATAACAGGTGTAATAACAGGTATGAACATCATGTGATAATAATATAGCAGTTATAACAGGATGATATGCATTACAGATTCAAGCGATATCAGTTTATCAACTACATAAGTACATATTAGTCTGGTGAGATTTACTCACCTCTAAATGCTGGAGATAACAAAACCAATGACACAACGGAAACAAAAGCACGATGACAAGACTACGGACTTGAGTGGAGAGCGAGATTCAATGCTACAAGTCTTGTGTTACAACCCAAAACAAACATCAATACAGACATAAATTCAATACACTCTGAAATGGAATAACTTTGGAATAAAAAGAGATTTGAATGCCAAGTCTTTTGCCTTGCTTTCTCTACTATTTGGCACGGCCTAGGGATGTTTTTTGGCTCAGGTTTGAACAAGTTTGGCTCAGGTTTGGGCTAGGAAATGCACGGCGTAAGCGAGAACATGTAGAGGAAGTTACAACATAAGAATGTCAAGAGGCTAGGCAACATTGGAAGGTTTGTGTTCACACTTTGGGCTCGGCTAATGGTCAAATGGCTCGGCTATGTCATGTTACAGGTCTGGCCAGAGGTAGGAGGGGTGAGTAAGGGTCTGGACAGAGGTGGTGGTGGCGGCCTAAGGTGATGGTGGAAATGGAAGTGGTGAACAAGTGGTGGTCAAACAACATGGTTTTAAGGGAATTAACATAGTTTTTATGGAGTTTCTCTTTATAGATTGTGCGGCCATGGTTCAGACCTGAGGAGTAGGTGCTGATGATGGCAGGGAAGAGGTGTAGGAGGTGGTGGCCATGGATATGGAGTGGAGGCCGTTCAAAGAAGCAAAGAAAACAAGGCAAAAATACATGAAAAATGAGAAGAAAAGTGTAAAAAAGTAGCCATTACCCATAGATTTTTCTTGAAGCCATGAATGAATGAGAAGGTAAAATGTTTTTGGGTGAATGGAGGCTGAAAGTTCACGGCTATAAACCAAAAATGCACAGCCAAGATAGTAATAGAGGAGTTATGGCAAATGAAAGGACAAAGGAGATGAAAGGACTTAAGGTAAATAAGCTTTTAAAACTCTTCATATTTCTTTTTCTTTAAATTCAAATAAAACAAAAACAAAATCAGTAAATTGACTTTAAAACCGAAACAAAGTAATATAAAATAAAAATAAATAATAATTTTAAAGAAAATGGAAAAAGAAAACAAGAAATTGCTTAAAAATCCAAAACGGTGTCAAGAAATTACAAATAAATCACTATTGACTTTGGAAAATTATTAACTTCATTTTAAAAATATTCTAAAATAAAATTTGAAATAAAAATGATTTTTAAACATTTTCAAAGTAAAATAAATAATTAAATTCAGAGAAAATAGTAAAAGAATTGAAGAAATTGTTTAAAAATAGCAAACAGGACATGAAAATTTCAAATAAATTACTAGAACTTTAAAAAAATTTATACTTCACTTAAAAATATTTTAAAACCAAAATATATAAATACCAAGTTATTTTACCCATATAAACATAATTTAGAACATTACATGACCAAATAAAATATTATTTATATAATTTGAAATAAACAATTTGGTTAAATATAGCAAATTACACACAAAATTGAAAACAGTATAACTTCCACAATGTAAATCCGTTTTCAACGAAACGAAAAGCAGTATTCATGATATTAAATCTATTTTCATAATAAAAGATAAAATTCAAGAATTTAAATATTTATATTTAAAAATTAAAAGTCAAAGTTTGACCACAAATCCACTTTTCAAGAAAATATTCCATTTATACAAGTTTGGAATTATAATTCATATAATAATCAAAATTCATATTTAAAAATGAAATATTTGAACTAAACAAGTTTAAAATAATTTAAAAATAAAAATAAAGTCAAAATAAAATATGCAAAAATCTAGGGTTGTTACACTCTCCCCCACTCAATCTTTTCGTCCTCGAAAAGGAAGGAAGCGGAGAAACAACTAGAAAGAACAATAGGTTTGAAGACATCCTCGAAAAGAAGGTAGGGAAAAAGTAGCTAAGAGGGAAAGCAGGTTGAAAGACAAGGATAAACCATTATTTAACCCATTATACATTTCAATTAAAATTTCATAACATTTAAACATTTTATAATATGATAAATAGTCCTTTGATTTAAACCTAATAGTTCAAAGTAAACAATATTTAAAACATCTTAAAATCTTTAGAAGGGAAAATAACTGATCAAAATATTCTTTATATAGTACTTTATCAAAATACTTTTATAACTCGATGTCTTAACAAGTTTATCCTCGTTCCTGCAGACTCTGGCAGTGCGTTGATCAGACGCAAAGCTAGAATTCTCCTGGTACTTAGTAGACTTGTTTCAACACCCAGTGAAAATACTGGAAAACTTTTAAAACAGATATGGAAAGTACAATCCAAACAAAAAAACAAACAAAACCTTTGTCTAACCATGGATCGTAGATACACAAAGGTTACGCCTGGGTCCCCCAGGAAACATCTGTATCCGTAAGCTTTCTCAGCCCTGCGAATTGCGCCATAATGACTAGTAGACCGCAGATACACAATGGTTACGCCTGAATCCCCCAGGAAACATCTGTATCCGTAAGCTTTCTCAGCCCTGCGGATTTCGCTACTAATACGACCTACATAGATCACAGGATACACAATGGTTACGCCTGAATCCCCCAGGAAACATCCGTACCCTTGGGCCATCCAGCCAGGTGAATTACGCTATGCAATCGTGCTCGTAAGACCATGGGTAACGCCATGGAATTCGATGGACACTCGAGTATCATATCCGAAAAACCAAAAAATCAGAGAAATATCGATAGAATGAATCCACAATGTGGCCATAAAGCGGATATCAAGTAGAAGGCACTTTCCATATCTTTACTTCGAAAATATGTATCATATAGTACCCTTTCAAATATCGTACTTATATAAAGTCCATTATATATAAGATTTCATTTTCAAATCAAATACTTTCCAAAATCAATAGTATATCAAATCACACTTATATAGACTTCAATTATATAAGATTTCACTTTTCAAATTAAGAACCTTTTCAAATCCATAGTTTTCGAATCAACAACATACTTATACAAACCAAATTTTTTTTATATAAGTTCGATAACTCCCAAATCAAGTATTTAGTAACACAAGGTTCTAAAATTTCAATTTGTTTCAATATCAGTTCAGTTTCAAAATCATATACAATTCCACCAAATTATTTCTTCTCAATTTAAATATCTTCAGTTTCAAAGTTTCCAAAATAATAAATTTAGAAAAATAAATCCAAATTTCCAAATCAATATAATTTAAGTCAAACAATTCATTTCCAAAATCATCTTATATTTTCATAAAGTCTATCTTATATAAGGATCAAAAAAATTTCAAAACTCAATTTCGCTGCATGAAGAGTCATATGGGATTGAACATCTTTGCTTTATAAAAGATTTTTAATATAGAATAGTTTTGTATATAAAATAGTTTGTAAAATAGTGCATATAAAATAGTTTTGAAAAGAAGAAGAAAAATAGTTTTGTATATAAAATAGTTTTTGGAAAATGGTTTTAAATAAAATAGTTTTGTATATAAAATAGTTTGTAAAAATAGTGTGCATATAAAATAGTTTTGAAAAGAAAAAATATATAGTTTTGTATATAAAATAGTTTTTGGAAAATGGTTTTAAATAAAATAGTTTTGTATGTAAAATAGAATAAAATAGTTTGTTTAAGAAGAATAAAAGGAAAAATTGTTTTGAAAAATGGTTTTAAATTGATAGTAGTTTTGCATAAAAGAAAAATTCCAATTAAATTACAAAAATATCCAACCCAACAACTTCCAATTTCAGCATCAAGTATATCAATGATATTAGAATATAAGATGTACATATGTCATCCTTCCGCAAAATCACAATAGATCACTCGCTCGATCACACAAGTTCGCTTCGAACTAGTATTGTCCATTCGACTTCCCTAATGCGGATTTCGATATGGTTTCTCGACTAGAAACCATCAGTCTCCTTGCATAGCCATATACTATGATAGAGAATTCTAGAATCAATCCTAAAATCCATATCAAATATTCGCCATCAAGAATCAAATGAAAAATCCTAACACGAAATGGTGTAATTCACCTCGAACTTGTGTACTCAAACTTGGATCAATTTAATTATGCGAATAAAACAGCATACGTACAACTTATGTATCTATTCCAACTTTTTAAATATATAGTTTCATAAAGATGTTACTAAGTTAAACATTTAAACTAAATTTTATTCAAAATATTTTGAAGACTAAATTCTTTTCAAAACATTTCAAATCTAAATTTCATATTAGAAAAATTCAAAATAGCCTTATTCATTTACTTAACAAAACAGTTTCAACTTATTTAAATCATATTACTACATAATTTAAACATACATACCAAACTTATATACTTTATACTTTTCAAAATTACTTAGCTTTGAAAAGTTAACCTTGATTTGGAAGTGCTCGAACCTTCAAAATAGTCGAAGATATCATATTTCAATCCAAGAGTTGGAAATCACCAACAAATCAGTAAATCAATTCCAAAATATAGGGTTATATCAAATCAGATCCAAAACTCAAGGACTGAACACCGGCTCATTTCAAATTGTTCAAATATATATACATATATCTTTCGAATATCACATCACACTTCGGAATTTGAAATCAAAAATTGTTTCACAAATCAATCGCATAGCAAAGTTACCGAAGTGGCCTCTCCCCCACTCAGAAACTCGAAAATCAATGTTGATGATGCATGCATTCATCACCGAAATTATTTTCCAGCGACATTATTGGGTTCTGGACTTCTATTTTCTCAAATTTCTTTTGAAATTTCTTCGAAATCATTTGAAACTCATTAAAATCATTTGAAACATTTCTTATTTGGAAAATACTTTTAAATCATATTATTTATTATTTCAAAATCTTAAAACCAGTTCCAAAATGCC
Source organism: Allium fistulosum (assembly GCA_030737815.1). NCBI lineage: Eukaryota > Viridiplantae > Streptophyta > Magnoliopsida > Asparagales > Amaryllidaceae > Allium > Allium fistulosum. The sequence continues at coordinate 1,184,020,024 of CM060902.1, forward strand.
AGAGTTCAATCACTTAAATTCAGATTCAAAACCTTCAGTTATAAATCATTTTATATGAAACCATTTCTTATAAAATTTTCACAATTTCAAATCCTTTCGAAACTTCAAATTCTCGTTTTAAAAGGGTATATAATCTTTATCGAAAACATTTCACTTATATATATAAAATATGGTCATCCTTATCAAAACAACAACTTTGATGAATACACAGTTTTCAAAAGACAAACAACCACAAATTTTCCAAGGAATGATTCGAGGATGGATTTCAAAACAAAACAGAGATTCAAATTTAAAGGAACTCTAATTAAATAGAATTCTGATTCAAAGATAAGCTCGAACGAAGATGAGATAAATTAAATTACCAAATAGAAGATGGATAAGCCTATATAAATCGCGGGCGACCTTAACAGGGTTAACCGTGACTTCAGGAATATAATCGATGCGAAAATCTAAGGCAAATCGACCTTCAATCGCCATAGATAGAATCTAAATATAGCAGAAGATAGAAAACATCGTAAACACTGAGGATACAGAAATCTCCGGTGAATCAATGCCAATTGTAAGGAAGTTTCACCCTTTTACAGATCATTTAAAGATTGGCGGAATTGCCACCCTATCAAGGTCATTCAAAGTGGAGTTACGGAATGCTCCATAGATCAAAGGAATACAAATAGGGAAGACAATAATAGATTTCAGAACAAGTGGGAGCATTCCAAAGTTCAAAAGAATCCTAATCGAAGAAGTTACTAACAAGGTGGATACGAAAGGAATGAATTTTAGAAAATTTTACTTTCAAAGCAAGAAAATTTATATCAAAATAATCTTTGAAGATCCTAAAAAAATCATTTGAAAATCATTTTATACTTCGAAAATACATTCTCTCACAATGGAATGATTCTGAGATTGATTTCACTCATTCTAGGGTATTTCTACCCTATCTCTAATGAGTTTTTGCTCCGCAGGCTAAGGTTTGCCTAAAAACCAAAGCTTTGATACCAACTATAACGGACCGCGTTAGTGGGGTAACGCCCACCGTAGCATACAGTCGTACCTGTGTTCTGCCTTTACGGCCAGCCTCTCGACCGCACCAACCCCGCAGGGACATATAGGAGTAAGAGTCATCCGCTTGCTACCAAACCCAAATGCGAGAACCCCCTATCATGATGCACCTGCCAAGTGCATAGGCAGACACACATGTTGACTTGAATAATTCAAAATAACAGATTGTAAATAAATTTGGAGCAATAAAATCAAATACAGAATCACAGACATAGAATATCAGAATAACTCGCAGCGGAAATAAAATACCATAGTAGTTCATGAAGCTACTATAACAAACTCTCAAAACAAAATATATAATATCAGTCTTAAAACATATACAATAGAAATCTCAAATACATAGAAGTTTATAATACCAGAGCTGAAATAGAACAACTGAAACTGAAATGGATAGATAACTAGATAAGCAGAATCTCCAGCGATTCCTAGCTCCAGAATAGAAATCCAAAGCTAAGCTGTAAATACTCAGGCTGACCCGAGCGTAAAGTAAAACACAAAACACTCGAGTCAGGACAATATATACTTATATAATGTAAACCAACTCAAGTGAACTGTAACAGTAATACACAATAACTTAAAGGATGCTTGGGACCGCCCATCCTCTAAGGATCAGTTAAACCATAAGTTTAAATACATTCGTGGTTAAAATTTCAAAATAGTAATTTATGTTTGAAATCAAATATCATTTAAAAATTCAATATCATTCAAAAAAAATCCATTTCAAAATGTCACAATATCATATCTTTTCAAAACTACATTCATTTTATTTAAAATACCTTTTCAACACACATTTCAAAATAGTTTATATTTCAAACAAATTACTTCATTTTAAATCAAAAAAATGAAGTTATTATATTTTCAAAATTTAAATCTTTCAAAGTCCATTTATTTACTTAAACTTATCAAAACAATGAAAATTCACCTTTCGCGACATTTGGAAAATGCTATAGAAAGTTACTTTCAAAACAGTTCAATTTTACAAAAGGCAGCATTAAAATACTGTAATAGGGTTACATTAGTTCAAATAAAACCTTGGTTAAATTCCACAATTATAGCACTTACAAAGTGCTATAATATTCCTTTATTAAAATTTATCCATTTGGTTCATTTATATCAACTACAGCATTTATAATTTCTGTAATATCCTTTACCTTAGAAATAACAGCATTTTAGAAATGCTGTTAATTAAAATTCAGGTTTTTCAATACAGTGTCACAAGCAATTTTATTTTTATATAAATCATTTTCAACTTATAAAATCATTATTTCTCACTTTTAAAACAATCATTTAAATGCCCGTATATTCATGATTTTATAAATTTAAATTTCTATTCAAAAGTCAATATTTTATAATAATTCACATATTAAATTTACACATTAAATTTCAATTATTTATAATTAAATTTTAACTTAACACTTAAGTTTAAATCTCCCATATAACTTATTTTCATTTTATTTACTTACCTTCAAAAATTCACTTTTAAACAAAATTCATAAATTCCAATTTAAGCTATATTTTAAAAAAAATTCAACTTAATATTCATACATTTCACATTTTTAACTTTATTCAAAAATCATTAATATATATTATAAAATCATTTTAAATTCATTTTAATTCCAAATATCATAAATTTATCATATTTCATATTAAATTTAAATTCCATTTCACCACCAAATTAGAATTTCCAAAATAACTTACACTTCAAATTTCCAACTTTACCATTTATTAATTTCACTTATAAATTCTCAGAAAATCAAAATACTTTACAAAAATCATTTTAATTAAGTTGAAATCAAAATATTATAATATTTACATTTCTAAAATAATTTAAATTTTTTAGAAAACATATTTTAACCACGGGTCTGTATATCATTTTTAGCCTAGGTAAGGTGATTGTAACGACCCGAGTTTCCAGACCCGGAAAATCGAACCATTTTAGTTAAGAAGAAGAGGTAGAAGAAGAAAAATAAAAAAAACAACATCAGAATCTAACCATCGCAGCGGAATAAAATATAATATATATCAACAGATCTTTACACAAATCAAAAACTATATCTGTTTATATAATACATCATCAGCATACATCATCAGAGTACATCAACATCCATAACATACAACTGAATACACAGCGGAAAAATAATAACAAGTACGTGAGTACGTATCGTCATCCAGCTCGCCTCCTGAGCTCCACAGCATAATCTGAACCTGTTTATCTCGGTCTGACCCGAGCATCATATAAAACAATACCCGAGTCAGTCTGGAATACCAGCGTGAGAAAATCACACTCAATTGATTATTAAAGTTTCAAAAATCCTTTGAAAACAAAAGCATCTCGTAAGACCACGCCACAAATAAACATGTCGGGTTTTTACCTTACGATAGCTAAAACACTTTCTATAAAAATCCTCTGATATTATAATAGTGTCTATTCACAAATACTTATTAAAATAGCTGAAATTGTTACATGATTAAATTCCAGCATACTAGGTATACAAACAAATACCGTACAAGGCACGTAGGGAGAATGGATTTCCAACGAATGACTAGGCACTGGGGTACCACCTATCACAGTACGTGGCCTAGATCACAGTACCGAGGAGTACGCCCGCTCCCCTGCAACACAAGGCCGGAATCATCCCTTACTGGATAATTCCAAATAAAATCACCCCACGGTTGGGATCAGCAACCGCAACACTAAGCCGAAATAAAAGGGACATCTAGACAGGGATGACTTTACTCTCAAGTGGGGGCTACCCACGAAGCCTTGCTGCATAACCCCTGATTTTCAGTCATTCCCGGTTGATGAGGTTCGAGGCTAAACGATACCTTTATAGCACATATCCCTTAGAATGCCCATCGTCCACCTGACGATGTCACGAAACCATTCGTCCATACAAGTCCGTCCCGGGTCCGAACGGAACCGAAGGCACTATTCCTACTACATCCATTTTGGAAATATCCTCAGGATTAGTAGCGACTAGCCCTTGCACTTCACTGCTCCATCTTCAACTCCGAACACGTTACACGAAACGTACAAACCGAATCGAAGTGGTATTCGAGTCTCCAGACCTAGAATCCCGGTATACGGAAACCCGATCCCGGTCTCTTCGAAACGATCAGCGCATTTGGCCAATATTGATAGTCGGTTATTTAACTATCAATTAACATCCACAAGCAACCATCACACAATAAATAATTTCCCACATTATTTATTTGCCCAAATATCTTTCCAAGATATATTTCCAAATTTTCAAAGCTCATTTGAAAACAATTTCAAAACAGTTTCCGCTTACGGAATACATTTCCCAAATAATTATTTCCACTGAATCGCCAAGTACAAAATACTTTAGATTTAAAAATAATTTAAAAGCACTTTATCATAAATATATTTTATAACATTGAAATCAAACTACTTTAATACTTTATTAATATATATATTTTAAGAATATTTAAAATAAAACCACTTTATAAATATAAGCTAACTTCCTCTTTAAAACATAATACCAAATCACCTTTATATACTTACTACAATAATAGGTTTTTGAAAATACTTACTTAGGAAATTAACATTTAAAAAGACAAATTTCCTAAAACATGCTTTTTAAAACATACTTAAAACCTTTAACTTATATTTAAACTACCTTGAAAAACGTACTTGGCTATCCAGAGAAATACACTTCTCATTCCCATCCTTTAAAAATAAATCAACATTTATTTTTAAACCAATCCATATCCTTTTATAAATTCCCACCTTGAATTTATATTTTCAAATATCCAATGATATTTATTTTACTTTATAAACCCAGTTTATATCTCCAAAATCTCATTTCTCTTTTAAAAATCCAAGTTTTTAAACACTTAAATCAATTTCCAACTGATTTCCATTTTACTTTACTTTGAAATAAATTTCCCTATTTACTTCAATTATTTCAAATACATTAACTTTCATCTTTTATTTCTTTATTATGCGTTAAAACCTTTTTAACTAAAATACCAATTTCGGATTTCCAAACTTCTTCAATTAATATTTCAATTAAATTAAATCTTTAAATTTCAATAAAATCAATTCTTTTATATTTTTAAATAATATCACTTTAGTTAAAGATTTATTTCTTCACTGTTAAATTCAAAATCCTATTTTCCCATATTTGTTCGAATTAAGAAATTTCTTTTACAATTCCTTACTTAATTTATTCGAATTCACTAGAATTATTTAACTTGAATTTTACTCTTTTATTTCTTTCCAAAAATCCAATTCAATTGCTTTTGATAACTCATTATACTGGGAAATTCAATCCAACCAGATTATCAGATATAAATCATCACAGGATATCAACAATCATATCACAGAATATTTAAACAAAATTAAATATTTTGAGGAATCCAGTTGGATCCCTCCAACCTGTTTCCCTGCATCCACAAACGTTAGCACAATACCAATTCCACTTCGAGGTGGAATATCGCAGTATATGGGTTTTATAAAATATCATCCGCTATTATGCGGCGCATAGGGTCTCATCCGCTATACAATGCGGGAATATCAACAACTCCAATATATACATATGCCAATATGTATATATTGCTATATACTACTATATATATAGCACATCAATCAATGCAATCATCCAATCAATTATTTAAATTTAACCATTTAAATTTAAATTAAAAATTCAGCTGAGTGAGATTAACTCACCTTTGATATTATTTACAATTCACTCCAAACCAGTTTGATTCTTCCCAGATTTTTGACCTTGAATATCAATATATAGTTTATTAATATTTAAATTAATCGAATCCATCAATTTCACAGTCAATAAATTAGTCAACATTTTCCATGGTTTTAGACTACTAGTAATATTCTTATTTTAAATTTACATCCATTGGGTAGATAAAATTATAAATTTTACTTACTGTTAAAATTTATTTTGTCGATAACAAATTAAACTAAAAGTTTTAACTTAAAATAAACTTTCTGTTTGTATAAAAATTATTACAGTAAACCTCAACTGCAAATTTCATTTTCATTCATTTTTTTTTATTAACTAAAATAGATTTTGCTTTACTGTTTTTAACTTTATATATCTTTATCCCAACTTTGTATCTACACAATTATACCTAAATCCTTAAATCGAATAGAATAAACAGTAAGTACCTCACTGCTTCGACGAACTCGCCAAACCATCAGGTCAGGATCGCCCATGCCCTCATCGCGACAGAGACGACCTCCTTCCACTTCGCCTTCAACCGTGTCGACTCCTCGAATTCGATTTTTCTGTCGCGTGAACGAGCACACCTCCATCGCGACTTCAAATTTGCAGCCATGCCGGTCCCCACATCCCCTGGCCACGATACTGAACCTCGCCTCGCGAAACCCCAACGAATCAAACTAGCAGTCGCCCTAGTCTCACTCACGAAGGAAGTCGTTCACGAATCTCGAACTCGCCACGAGGAGGAATGAGGCAGCCGAGCTCTTATTGATTTCGATTGTTCCAGAGGAGAACAAATTCTTTTCTTACTTGCCTGGAGATGTCGGCCATTTCTTTGTTGAATTCGATTTTTTTTTGAGGCCATACTGAGAAGAGGACGTGATTTGAACACGAGGTGAAGGGTAGGTCTGCTTATAGGGTACTAATAGATTTGAAATTTTATATTGTTATATCCAAAAATATCTCGTGGTCCATAATTCTAAACTCGAACTCCAATTTAAATGCAACGACCGGTGTTCCTAGCGCTAAATCGTTATTCTGAACACGCTGGGACAGGTTCCAAGGTCTAGTTCGACCGTATGTGAAAGATAGCTTTTTGGATTTAGTTATTATATTAAATTTCGATATAATTTCAGCGCGTTTATATATCGTATGCTCACACAACCGCTCCAATCCATACAAAAATTGAAATCCAATAATAATATAATATTATGGATCCAATAGAACTGGTTTCGTTAAATTCCGAGACTGTGCCCCGGAAAGCTATTTTTAAATATCGATTTAAACGATATAATTTCAAAACTGAATAAAACAGTTTGAAATTACATTCTGAAGCTTCTATTATCTTCAGTATTATCATTACAAATTTTACGAGCTTTCAAAATATTTTTAATTAGCTTAGAATGCCAGATTTACTATTTTATCCAACTTCAAATAATTTAATTTAATAATTAAATCACCCAATAAACAGCGATATTTGAAATTTAAGTTAATAATTAATCTCTGAATATTTAAAATTAATTAAATATTCCAATTTCAAATATACAAAAATTCCGGGTCGTCACATTCCTCTCCCCTTAAAAGAATTTCGTCCCCGAAATTACTAGTTAGGAAGAATGTTCCATATCCCGTTAGCTATTTCCCAAATTCAAACAGTTTTAACAATACCCAAACAATCTTTTATTAAGGATACACTAATCATCTTTTAACTCCCCAAACTTATTCATAAATTCAACCCATACCACCTACTTATCCATTCAAATTTAAATTTGAATTCAAATTTTGAATTATCTAAATTTTCCAAAAAATTTCTAACTCCCTAAATTTCCGAAAATTTTTGCCAGCGTCTCCTTTGCGCGGCTAGCTCGGTACAACTACAAAATGGCTCTACGGCCTCCCAATCTCAAAAAGAAAACAAAAAGCCAAGTGGCTGGATCAAAAACCCAATCAAATTTCATATAGAAATTCAAATACATACCTTTTTGTCGGGCCATTAAATTTTATCTTCTAAAATCAAAATCCCAATTTATCCATTGCTTTTAGACACCTGTATATCCTACTAAGCAATAATATTCAATCACAATTCCAAAGTCATTTTATACTTTCCTTTACAAATTTTCAATATTGTTTTACTTAAGCCCGTACGATGCACATATATCATCCGTACGCAATATCACATTTGATCGCTCAATCGATCACACAATTTCACTTCCGAACTAGTATTGTCCACCCGACTTCCTAGTACGGACTCAGATCTGGTTTCTTGATCAGAAACCGTCATTCTCCTTGCATAGCCACAAACTATGATAGAGAATATCCAGAATCAATCAACAATCCATATCCAGGTTCGCCGTTGAAAATCGAGTGAAAAATCCTGATTCGGATCGATAAAACTATCTCGAAATTCTGTGTTCGACATCTGGACCAAATAGCTATGCGAATAAAATAATATACGTACACCTTACGTAATTAGCCCAATTGATTATCAATTATATCAATTTCCTTTTTATTCACATTCAGTTTGATTACATTCACTTATCCACAATTTTCTCATTTCACAACTTCAAATTTTAATTGTCATCCAATTATTCATCTAGAATAACTTTCCTCAATACCAAATTACTTAAGAATCTCACCATATTCCTTAAGTTCAATATAAATATTTTACATACTGCTCATACTTATTTTCACTTCATTATTGAAGTTCATATCCATTTTTAATCACTTTTGTCTTTACAATTCCATTTGATTTCAATTTGGCTTCCACTCGAATATTTAATTAGTTGCACTTACTAATTAATTTAAATTTCGATTAACAGTTTATTCGCAAACTTCACTTCTTTAGTTCCTTCAATTTCGCTTCACCTTACATTCACATTTGAATTAGATTTCAATACTCGGTTTCAACCTTATTTGCTTAACAATTTTAAATCATTTGTCGTTAATGGAAATTTTCAAAAATTTCAAAAATTTTCTAACTCCCAAAATTTCCAGAAAATTTGGCAAAGTCTCCTTTGTACGGAGGGACTTCTGCGATATCGCAGGATGCACAAATATATATATACATCGGCCTCAGGCCGGAAATCACAATATATATCAATATGCAGTTCATATCTCCTATTTTGAATTTTTGCGTAAGCGTACCTCATTTTAGCATTTTTAAAGCAAGCGATTATTTAAGCAATTAGCGCAGTCACATCCAGCCAAACGGTTTTCCCGAACCTGTACTAACTCAACTTAAACAGGTTAGTGACGAATATCCAAAGTTTGTTATCATTTCAATTAATTTCATTAGCTAACACATACAACATAAGCAATATTCACTAAACACTTCCATAAGTGAATTTATTAGGCCCAACACAAATTAAATGCTTCCATTTAAGTGGTTTACACTACATTACTTACATTCTATTCATTTTAATCGAAATGAATACGTATTTATTACGATTGATTTAAAAATCAATTATATTGCTTATATTAACTCACATTTACTACAATTGATTCCAAAATCAATTTTATTTCCTTTCTATCAATTCATAGAATTTTATTTAACCTCGTTTTATCTCAAACGATCCATTTTTTGATACAATTCGATAATATCAATGTGAATAAATGATTACTTCAGCTTTAGAACCATTTAGGTTAAATCCAACTAAATTTACATTTAACCTATTCCATTTTAAATTTATTCACAACTTTCATTGTATTTCTTCCATATCCAAAGAGTTTGATTCCAAATCATTTTATTAAACTCAGCCACCAATATATCAATAACCATCACACAATTTTACTCAAGTTATTTATTTTCTTCAAACAATTCCACCCAATAACATAAGTTTATTTTATTCAACAACTTCCATTCAAATCCTTTTCACTCGGAATTATACATCTAATTTAGCCATGTATACCTTTACTCCAGTAGTTTTAATTATTTTATAAGCCATCGAAATCTATTTATTACAATTCAATTTCTATTTAACCAATTTAAATTCCATAACCCAAACTCATTTGGATAATATTTCAAGGTCATATTCCATTTATTTATACCTGAGTTCATTCACACTTAAGTTAATTTTGTTCCAATTTATTTCACTTAACAGCATCCAAAATATATGTGTCGAGCTTTATTTATATCATCCACATTCGATTTGTTAGTATTTTATCTCGGGTTGCAATTAATAATTTCTACTTAATCTAAGTTCATTTCCCATTTCATATCCAAATTACAAAATCAACTTTCTTTCAGCCAATTAAGGTTCTATTTCCATAATCCATTACTCCATTAAGTAATTTATTCCAATTTATACCTAATATTTGGTTTATTTCATCACTTCAATCCATTAAAAGCAATCCCATTCACATTTTACTCTTTATTCCGGATTATACATTAAATTTAGTCAAGTATATTTATTTCTTTTTATTTGTTTTTCTATAAACAATTAAAATAAGATTCCAGAGTTTTTAACAATTTCCCAAAATTTCAAAATCACTTTTGAAATCAATCACATCCAAACTCCTTTTGTATATTCAGCTATCTCTTTGAATTTCAAAACCAAATCCAGTTTGCAAACAATCCCAATTTAACACGGTTTGGTAGCAATTTCTCTTTGGAAACTCGAAAATGAACATCGATGATGCTGCAGTCATCACCGAAATTATTTCCCAGCGACCGGAAGAGAATTAAATGCTTTTATCTCTTTAAACCATTTCAAATATTTTTAAATTTCAAATCTTTCCAGATTCCAAACTCAATTCAAAATATTCCTGAAATAATACCACTTATTATTTCCTCAAACTCTTTGAAAACTATTTCCAAATCTCAAGGAATTTCAAACCTTTCCCAAAATTCCAAACTTAAAATCCATTCCGATTTATTTTCCACATTTCTCTGGAATTCTATTTTAAAGTACAAATCTCATTTGTATATGAAGTTTATTTCAATTTTATAAATTACATTTGTAATCTATATCTCAAATTTTATTTTATTATAAAATTTTATTCTTTGCTTTGGTTATAAATTTCAATTTCTAGTTAAGTTTCCATATATTAATGATAATAATTCCATATTATCACTTCTAACATCCAAACAACCATATATATATTAACTAGAAATAGTTTACAAAACCTTTCTTTTTATACAAAAATAATTTGGGTAAAATTATTTCATTTACCCTACTTTAAAACAATACTGTGTTGAATTGTTCTATTCAAGTGTTTAGAGATTCCTATCAATGTTGTGGCGTCCCACACATCGACCAGAATCCATAAACTACTCAATAAACCAGCCAACACAATATAAAACCATTTTATATTCACTAACAAATACGCGCTCATATTTATTTATACACTCAAAATTCCCACCAGAGCCAAGGTTATCGCCAACCTTTGCTCTGATACCACTGTAACGACCCGAGTTTCCAGACCCGGAAAATCGAACCATTTTAGTTAAGAAGAAGAGGTAGAAGAAGAAAAATAAAAAAAAAACATCAGAATCTAACCATCGCAGCGGAATAAAATATAATATATATCAACAGATCTTTACACAAATCAAAAACTATATCTGTTTATATAATACATCATCAGCATACATCATCAGAGTACATCAACATCCATAACATACAACTGAATACACAGCGGAAAAATAATAACAAGTACGTGAGTACGTATCGTCATCCAGCTCGCCTCCTGAGCTCCACAGCATAATCTGAACCTGTTTATCTCGGTCTGACCCGAGCATCATATAAAACAATACCCGAGTCAGTCTGGAATACCAGCGTGAGAAAATCACACTCAATTGATTATTAAAGTTTCAAAAATCCTTTGAAAACAAAAGCATCTCGTAAGACCACGCCACAAATAAACATGTCGGGTTTTTACCTTACGATAGCTAAAACACTTTCTATAAAAATCCTCTGATATTATAATAGTGTCTATTCACAAATACTTATTAAAATAGCTGAAATTGTTACATGATTAAATTCCAGCATACTAGGTATACAAACAAATACCGTACAAGGCACGTAGGGAGAATGGATTTCCAACGAATGACTAGGCACTGGGGTACCACCTATCACAGTACGTGGCCTAGATCACAGTACCGAGGAGTACGCCCGCTCCCCTGCAACACAAGGCCGGAATCATCCCTTACTGGATAATTCCAAATAAAATCACCCCACGGTTGGGATCAGCAACCGCAACACTAAGCCGAAATAAAAGGGACATCTAGACAGGGATGACTTTACTCTCAAGTGGGGGCTACCCACGAAGCCTTGCTGCATAACCCCTGATTTTCAGTCATTCCCGGTTGATGAGGTTCGAGGCTAAACGATACCTTTATAGCACATATCCCTTAGAATGCCCATCGTCCACCTGACGATGTCACGAAACCATTCGTCCATACAAGTCCGTCCCGGGTCCGAACGGAACCGAAGGCACTATTCCTACTACATCCATTTTGGAAATATCCTCAGGATTAGTAGCGACTAGCCCTTGCACTTCACTGCTCCATCTTCAACTCCGAACACGTTACACGAAACGTACAAACCGAATCGAAGTGGTATTCGAGTCTCCAGACCTAGAATCCCGGTATATGGAAACCCGATCCCGGTCTCTTCGAAACGATCAGCGCATTTGGCCAATATTGATAGTCGGTTATTTAACTATCAATTAACATCCACAAGCAACCATCACACAATAAATAATTTCCCACATTATTTATTTGCCCAAATATCTTTCCAAGATATATTTCCAAATTTTCAAAGCTCATTTGAAAACAATTTCAAAACAGTTTCCGCTTACGGAATACATTTCCCAAATAATTATTTCCACTGAATCGCCAAGTACAAAATACTTTAGATTTAAAAATAATTTAAAAGCACTTTATCATAAATATATTTTATAACATTGAAATCAAACTACTTTAATACTTTATTAATATATATATATTTTAAGAATATTTAAAATAAAACCACTTTATAAATATAAGCTAACTTCCTCTTTAAAACATAATACCAAATCACCTTTATATACTTACTACAATAATAGGTTTTTGAAAATACTTACTTAGGAAATTAACATTTAAAAAGACAAATTTCCTAAAACATGCTTTTTAAAACATACTTAAAACCTTTAACTTATATTTAAACTACCTTGAAAAACGTACTTGGCTATCCAGAGAAATACACTTCTCATTCCCATCCTTTAAAAATAAATCAACATTTATTTTTAAACCAATCCATATCCTTTTATAAATTCCCACCTTGAATTTATATTTTCAAATATCCAATGATATTTATTTTACTTTATAAACCCAGTTTATATCTCCAAAATCTCATTTCTCTTTTAAAAATCCAAGTTTTTAAACACTTAAATCAATTTCCAACTGATTTCCATTTTACTTTACTTTGAAATAAATTTCCCTATTTACTTCAATTATTTCAAATACATTAACTTTCATCTTTTATTTCTTTATTATGCGTTAAAACCTTTTTAACTAAAATACCAATTTCGGATTTCCAAACTTCTTCAATTAATATTTCAATTAAATTAAATCTTTAAATTTCAATAAAATCAATTCTTTTATATTTTTAAATAATATCACTTTAGTTAAAGATTTATTTCTTCACTGTTAAATTCAAAATCCTTTTTTCCCATATTTGTTCGAATTAAGAAATTTCTTTTACAATTCCTTACTTAATTTATTCGAATTCACTAGAATTATTTAACTTGAATTTTACTCTTTTATTTCTTTCCAAAAATCCAATTCAATTGCTTTTGATAACTCATTATACTGGGAAATTCAATCCAACCAGATTATCAGATATAAATCATCACAGGATATCAACAATCATATCACAGAATATTTAAACAAAATTAAATATTTTGAGGAATCCAGTTGGATCCCTCCAACCTGTTTCCCTGCATCCACAAACGTTAGCACAATACCAATTCCACTTCGAGGTGGAATATCGCAGTATATGGGTTTTATAAAATATCATCCGCTATTATGCGGCGCATAGGGTCTCATCCGCTATACAATGCGGGAATATCAACAACTCCAATATATACATATGCCAATATGTATATATTGCTATATACTACTATATATATAGCACATCAATCAATGCAATCATCCAATCAATTATTTAAATTTAACCATTTAAATTTAAATTAAAAATTCAGCTGAGTGAGATTAACTCACCTTTGATATTATTTGCAATTCACTCCAAACCAGTTTGATTCTTCCCAGATTTTTGACCTTGAATATCAATATATAGTTTATTAATATTTAAATTAATCGAATCCATCAATTTCACAGTCAATAAATTAGTCAACATTTTCCATGGTTTTAGACTACTAGTAATATTCTTATTTTAAATTTACATCCATTGGGTAGATAAAATTATAAATTTTACTTACTGTTAAAATTTATTTTGTCGATAACAAATTAAACTAAAAGTTTTAACTTAAAATAAACTTTCTGTTTGTATAAAAATTATTACAGTAAACCTCAACTGCAAATTTCATTTTCATTCATTTTTTTTATTAACTAAAACAGATTTTGCTTTACTGTTTTTAACTTTATATATCTTTATCCCAACTTTGTATCTACACAATTATACCTAAATCCTTAAATCGAATAGAATAAACAGTAAGTACCTCACTGCTTCGACGAACTCGCCAAACCATCAGGTCAGGATCGCCCATGCCCTCATCGCGACAGAGACGACCTCCTTCCACTTTGCCTTCAACCGTGTCGACTCCTCGAATTCGATTTTTCTGTCGCGTGAACGAGCACACCTCCATCGCGACTTCAAATTTGCAGCCATGCCGGTCCCCACATCCCCTGGCCACGATACTGAACCTCGCCTCGCGAAACCCCAACGAATCAAACTAGCAGTCGCCCTAGTCTCACTCACGAAGGAAGTCGTTCACGAATCTCGAACTCGCCACGAGGAGGAATGAGGCAGCCGAGCTCTTATTGATTTCGATTGTTCCAGAGGAGAACAAATTCTTTTCTTACTTGCCTGGAGATGTCGGCCATTTCTTTATTGAATTCGATTTTTTTTTGAGGCCATACTGAGAAGAGGACGTGATTTGAACACGAGGTGAAGGGTAGGTCTGCTTATAGGGTACTAATAGATTTGAAATTTTATATTGTTATATCCAAAAATATCTCGTGGTCCATAATTCTAAACTCGAACTCCAATTTAAATGCAACGACCGGTGTTCCTAGCGCTAAATCGTTATTCTGAACACGCTGGGACAGGTTCCAAGGTCTAGTTCGACCGTATGTGAAAGATAGCTTTTTGGATTTAGTTATTATATTAAATTTCGATATAATTTCAGCGCGTTTATATATCGTATGCTCACACAACCGCTCCAATCCATACAAAAATTGAAATCCAATAATAATATAATATTATGGATCCAATAGAACTGGTTTCGTTAAATTCCGAGACTGTGCCCCGGAAAGCTATTTTTAAATATCGATTTAAACGATATAATTTCAAAACTGAATAAAACAGTTTGAAATTACATTCTGAAGCTTCTATTATCTTCAGTATTATCATTACGAATTTTACGAGCTTTCAAAATATTTTTAATTAGCTTAGAATGCCAGATTTACTATTTTATCCAACTTCAAATAATTTAATTTAATAATTAAATCACCCAATAAACAGCGATATTTGAAATTTAAGTTAATAATTAATCTCTGAATATTTAAAATTAATTAAATATTCCAATTTCAAATATACAAAAATTCCGGGTCGTCACAGTGATACAGATACTATATCATTTCAATCCGTAATTTAGAATGAAAAATCCGTGTTTGATCATTTCAAACCCGCAATCCCAAGTAAGAATGAAGTAAATAAAAATCGTTCAGGCCTATCATTTCAGCCCATAACGATTTTCCCCTATTCTAAAGTTCGTTCGGGTATGTATCATTTCAACCCATAGTGATCCTAGTCTACAGGGAACTTGCAATGGTGATAACTTATATAAATAACATAATAGCATGAAATAACAGTGACATATGATATAATAGGTGTAATAATAGGTATGAACATCATGTGATAATAATATAGCAGTTATAACAGGATGATATGCATTACAGATTCAAGCGATATCAGTTTATCAACTACATAAGTACATATTAGTCTGGTGAGATTTACTCACCTCTAAATGCTGGAGATAACAAAACCAATGACACAACGGAAACAAAAGCACGATGACAAGACTACGGACTTGAGTGGAGAGCGAGATCCAATGCTACAAGTCTTGTGTTACAACCCAAAACAAACATCAAAACAAACATAAATTCAATACACTCTGAAATGGAATAACTTTGGAATAAAAAGAGATTTGAATGCCAAGTCTTTTGCCTTGCTTTCTCTACTATTTGGCACGGCCTAGGGATGTTGTTTGGCTCAGGTTTGAACAAGTTTGGCTCAGGTTTGGGCTAGGAAATGCACGGCGTAAGCGAGAACATGTAGAGGAAGTTACAACATAAGAATGTCAAGAGGCTAGGCAACATTGGAAGGTTTGTGTTCACACTTTGGGCTCGGCTAATGGTCAAATGGCTCGGCCATGTCATGCTACAGGTCTGGCCAGAGGTAGGAGGGGTGAGTAAGGGTCTGGACAGAGGTGGTGGTGGCGGCCTAAGGTGATGGTGGTGGTGGAAATGGAAGTGGTGAACAAGTGGTGGTCAAACAACATGGTTTAAAGGGAATTAACTTAGTTTTTGTGGAGTTTCTCTTCATAGATTGTGCGGCCATGGTTCAGACCTGAGGAGTAGGTGGTGATGATGGCAGGGAAGAGGTGTAGGAGGTGGTGGCCGTGGATATGGAGTGGAGGCCGTTCAAAGAAGCAAAGAAAACAAGGCAAAAATACATGAAAAATGAGAAGAAAAGTGTAAAAAAGTAGCCATTACCCATAGATTTTTCTTGAAGCCATGAATGAATGAGAAGGTAAAATGTTTTTGGGTGAATGGAGGCTGAAAACTCACGTCTACAAACCAAAAATGCACAGCCAAGATAGTAATAGAGGAGTTATGGCAAATGAAAGGACCAAGGAGATGAAAGGACTTAAGGTAAATAAGCTTTTAAAACTCTTCATATTCTTTTTCTTTAAATTCAAATAAAACAAAAATAAAATCATTAAATTGACTTTAAAAACGAAACAAAGTAATATAAAATAAAAATAAATAATAATTTTAAAGAAAATGGAAAAAGAAAACAAGAAATTGCTTAAAAATCCAAAACAGTGTCCAAAAATTACAAATAAATCACTATTGACTTTGGAAAATTATTAACTTCATTTTAAAAATATTATAAAAGAAAATTTGAAATAAAAATGATTTTTAAACATTTTCAAAGTAAAATAAATAATTAAATTCAGAGAAAATAGCAAAAGAATTGAAGAAATTGTTTAAAAATAGCAAACAGGACATGAAAATTTCAAATAAATTACTATAACTTTAGAAAAATTTATACTTCACTTAAAAATATTTTAAAACCAAAATATATACATACCAAGTTATTTTACCCATATAAACATAATTTAGAACATTACATGACCAAATAAAATATTATTTATATAATTTGAAATAAACAATTTGGTTAAATACAGCAAATTACACACAAAATTGAAAACAGTATAACTTCCACAATGTAAATCCGTTTTCAATGAAACGAAAAGCAATATTCATGATATTAAATCTATTTTCATAATAAAAGATAAAATTCAAGAATTTAAATATTTATATTTAAAAATTAAAAGTCAAAGTTTGACTAGCTTGACCACAAATCCACTTTTCAGGAAAATATTCCATTTATACAAGTTAGGAATTATAATTCATATAATAATCAAAATTCATATTTAAAAATGAAATATTTGAACTAAACAAGTTTAAAATAATTTGAAAATAAAAATAAAGTAAAAATAAAATATGTAAAAATCTAGGGTTGTTACACTCTCGAGGTTGGTTTTCAGTACCACTCCGAGTCGTGAGCTTCCAAGTAGAGGCTATCGATTGAATCTACCAAAGAGCATATGAGTCGAATTTTGAGATCTTGCTTTTATCTACTAGAATCAGTGTCCTTAGCCGACGAGCTTGCATTGTTATTTTTCCTAGTCTACTCCACTCCTCCTCACTTTGGTTCTGATTCATTTTGTAAAAGAAACGATCCATAGTCGTAGGAGGTTCTTCAGCTAACTAGCTGCCAAAATATATCTGGAGGTCGACTCTCCTCAAACGCGATCAGTATGATATCCTTGTTAGTATTCGGAATAAATTGCTTAGAGCCAAACATTGGTTTGCTTGGAGTCACTAAATTCGAAGTGTTGGGTCAACGAAGAATGGTGCTTGGAGTCATCTTGGCGTTTGCTATAGTCATATCATCTATGTTCTCCAATCTTTGGGAGTACCGTTTGAATAGCGGTTGCTTGTCCGTTCCCTTGATGTCGTTCATAAGCTGCCGCTAGATCCTCTATGCCCCAGTCGATCATGGGATGTCAGGGAAGTGGATAGAATGTTCCTTTATTAAGTTGAGTTTTGAATTCACTATCCAGTCAGATTGTTTTTGGAGAGAGGGATCGGCATACACTGGGTCGCTCGGCATACACTGGGTCGTTCGGCACTGGGTCGTTCGGCATGGTCCCGCTCGGCATACACTGATTCGTTCGGCATGGTTCTACTCGGCATACACTGAGTCGTTCGGCATAGTCCCGCTCGGCATACACTGAGTTGTTCGGCATGGTCCCGCTCGGCATACACTGAGTCGTTCGGCATGGTCCCGCTCGGCATACACTGAGTCGTTCGGCATGGTTCTGCTCGGCATACACTGAGTCGTTCGGCATGGTTCTGCTCGGCATACACTGGGTCGTTCGGCATAGTCCCGCTCGGCATACACTGAGTCGTTCGGCATGGTTCTGGAGTGGCTCGGCCTGGAGCTGGAGCGGCTCGGCATGGAGCTGGAGTGGCTCGGCCTGGATGCCATTTGGCATATATCGCTCAGCATAGACTTTTTCTGGCGTGGTCTTGCGTAGACTTGGTTTCTCTGACTATGGCTATCAGCTTCCTTTAGATTTCTTTCAAATCTGAGTAGAATAGGAAGTTTCCTAGTAAACAACTGGATCTATCTCGCGAATATGGAAATCCACTAGTAGACGATGAGATCCAATCAAGCTGAGAATTCAATTCTCAGTGAAAGCACCAAAGTGTTAGCACCAAAATTGGTCACTAACCTCGTTGAGAAAGATTGTGTAGATAGATAAATGAAGAAATTAAATTAGAACTGAAATATAGTGTAATTCAATGCAAAAAGAACAACAAAAACGAGAACACCATATTTATAGTGGTTCGGCGTAACTGCCTACGTCCACTTTGAGTTTTGATCTTTATTGCTTTCACAAGTAATTGAATACAGATACAATCTGTATATTAATGATTTGAATACAAGTTTGAACTGAAAATAATAATGGCAGAGTTTCCCAAGTGTTCTCCAAAAAAGGTCCCTTTCACTATGCCCCTGCCCCTCATTTATAGACGAAGATGGGTTGGACTTCCCTCTTGGGCCTAGGAGTCAGATACTTCGGCCCGTGGACAGTGACTTCTGCGCACCGTTCCATGCAAGCCGAACGAGACATGCCGGACGATCGAGGCTCTATGCCGAGCGATGGCTTTGCATGCCGAATGGGAACTCTATGCCGAGCCTCTCGTTACCGGGTCAAATAACCGGTTAACAGAGATCTATAACAACTTATTAGTTTTGACAGTTGTAAATACTAAATAATTATCAATTAATAATAAATAATTAATATTAAATAATTGCTATTAAATAATTAATAATTAATAATTAACTTTTAATAATTAAAATTAAACATATAATAATTAATAATTATTATCATTAGTTACTTATTACTAATATATGCATAATAAGTAACAATAAATAATTAATATTCAATTATAATAAAGTAGAATAAGTAATAATTAATAATTAATGAATAAGAAGTAATTTTTAATAATTAATAATTACTATTAAATAATTAATAGTTAATATTTATTAAGTAATAATTAAGACTAATATTCAATAATTAATAATTAATATATTTAATAATTATTAGTTATTAATTAATAATAATAATTTAATAATTAACAATTAATAGTTAACATTAATAATTAAGAAGTAATAATTAATAATTCCTATTAAATGATTAATAATAAATATTAAATAATTACCATTAACAAATTGTAAATAATAAATAATATTACATAATTAATATAAATTATGTAATAATTAATAATTAACAAATTAATAATTTAAAGTTACTATTGAATAATCAAGAAGTAATAATTAAAAATGAAAATTTAATAATTGGTAAATATGACTAATATTTACTATTTAATAAAATTATTTTTTAATAATCAATGACTAGTAAGCAATCTTTAATAATTAAGAACTAATATTTAATAATTATATCTAGTATTTAACAATTATAAAATAATAAAAAATTTGGAAAATTCGAAAACGTTGAAAATTTCAAAATTCGAAAATTATTAACATTACGTTGCAAATTATTAATTCTACATGCATCTAGAGGTTTTGTTTTGTAATTATCTTCTTTGACATACATACTTTTTGCCTCTAATTAATGAAATTTTAGCTCAAATCCAAAAAATTTCCCCAATCCCTAAATTTGGCTCCAATATCAAAATTTTTGCTCTAAGTTTATTAATTCACGGCTTTTGTCTACCTTCTACCTCATTCATTTTTTCTAATCCTATTTCTGAATTCCCCTCAAACTTTCCCTTTAATCTTTTTTCCCCATTACTAACTCGTCCAACCATCCATGCGACAACCAAAACCACATCCAATTCAAATCACTTACCACCGCCTCCATGCCTTAATTTTTGGAAATCGGTAAAATTCTGGAATTCTATATTGGGCACAAATCGCAAATTCGTAACTGCAACCGCATCCAAAATATAACAACTGCAGTTTGTTACAAGGGCAAAGCACCATGATTTCCATGTATTGGCAGTTGGAAGGAAAGGTTCGTCGGAAAAGATCATCAGAGATGAGGTGTTGATGGTAGGTAAAGGCAAAGTGATGTGGAAGGTGGTGTAGTAGAAGATGATGGGTCAAATTGGAGTGAAATGCATGCATTGGGGTGTTCAAGTGCACAAGTGCACAGCTGTGCATGTTGATATAGCAGTAGTTATTGTTGAGTTAAATGGATTAAATTGTAATGTTGAATCCATTGAATGAGTCATGTGTAAGTGGGTTGAATCATTATTCTTTGGTGCATGTAATAGCTATAAATAGCTGATGATGTAAAGTAGATATTATGCATGAATAAACTATTTTTCATTTGCAACAACTTCTTGTTTTCTCATCTCTTCTCATCTAATTCTTGAATTGGTTCTCACCCTAAACACTCTCCTATAATCTCTCCCTTATTTCTGCAATCAACGACCTTAATCCCTTCATCATTGTCACCTTCTTCTTCCATAAACCAACCCTTCACTGTTGTTGCCATACTCTAACGTCATAATTAATACCTAAGCACAAAACAAGAAAAATGATCCTTTCAGAGTGGCATCAAAGCCTGATGATGGGAAACACCTATCTCTCTATCGTTCCAGTGATCCTGACAATGACAACCATGATGAACCAAACCAAGAATTGTGGCAAAGGCAAGAACACTTCAATGACCGAATCCAAACCACCATGATTTAGCTGCAAGAAGCCCAGCAAGAACTCCACAATTCCCACCAATAACTCCTCCAATCCTAGCAAGAACTTAATAATTCACAATAGGAATTGCACCAGAGCTTGGAAAATAAAATCGCCAACATAAATTGCAAGTTCGATCAAATGTATGAAACCCTCAATGCCATACTGTAGAAACTCAATATTAATCCACCCATACATCACCAAATCACTCATGAACAGCCTCACCAACCAAGAAATCCACCTTATGTGCCACTCTTTCAAAGACAATCCTCAAGATTCCTTCCTGAGATAAACACCAACCCTGATCAATCCTTGCTGGCCACTCATGCTTCCAGGTTATTCAAGCACACCACCATAAAACTTGAATTCCCAACTTATCCTAAAGATGACACAGTCCTTGAATGGCTTGAACAAGCCGAATAACTTTTCAAATACCATCGATCTTCTAAAATCGAATGGGTACAGACGTGTGCCTTTTATCTCAAGCAAGATGCCCAAAAGTGATACAAGTGGTTATCAAAGAATGTAAAGAACTATATTGTAACGACCCAGAAGTTAATCGTTATTTAAATAAATATTTAGTTATATTTTTAAATAATTAATAAATAAATTTTTATTAACAAATAAAACTATTTTAAATAATAACTAACAACGATAAAATAGTTTTCAAAATTTGTTTACCAATAAATATAGTTAACCGAGAATAGAAAATGTGTTTGGAAATTATTTTCCGAAATATTGATTTTTCATTGGTTAAATGTTATTTGAAATGTTATAACACTATTGTAAACACACATATACACATTACAAACTATTTTAACATGGTGTGTACATGTATATATGCATGTACATATTTTCTCCTTAAGTATATAAACATATAAGATAAAAGAAGATTGTATTTAATAAATATATATATATGTACATAACATATATAAAATATCCTTTTTTCAACTCAAAGTACAAGATATATGGCATGAATAATGCAAGATGGAGGGGGTACAAGATGAGGATGGAAATGAAGGGGGAGGAGTGGAAGTGCATGCATACATATATATTTAAACAAAAGCACTAAAATAGTTTTTAATTATTTTCCTAAGCCTATATATACCCCTTAACTTCCATGTTCTCATTTTTACAATCCTCCTCTTTATTTCAAAATTCCTAAGAGCTTGAATAAACATCCATGGCTTCTCCTCATAAATTCTAAAATAAGAAACTTCTTTTGCTAAAAATCTCCTTTTTAGTTCACTAAATCAATTCTACACCTCCTTTTACAAAATAAAAGCACCCAAAACCCCCTAGTCCAATATGGCCAAGCCCAAACACTATATAGCGGAGCCCAAAGCCCACTTAGCCGAGCCCATTTAGGGTGTTCAAGCATCCAAAGTTTCTAATTTTGCAACATCCTAGGTTGTTTCAAAGTTTGGCAAAAAGTTCACCTTGAATTAGTGAACTACGGTGAGTAAAACTCTTGTTTTTTGGAAAAGAAAATAACTTGATTTTGACGAACTATATTTTGTGAAGATATAGTGTTGATTGTATTGAAATATCATGTTGTTTTGATGGCATATGATTATAAGTTTGTGGTTGAGCTTGGATATGTGATTTGGTTGTTAAACGATGAGCTTGGATATGGTTATGTGAATGGTTGATCATGATATGATGGGAGTGTGTTTATGAAATAAAACCAAGTGTATGTGATGTAATTGTTGTGAAGTTAGCACCGAGAAAAGTCGCAAAGGACTTGAGGTCCGATTTGAAAATGAAAACTTGTTTTCTAATTTTTGAATTTAGTAAATATTTTCCAAGTCTTCACTTTTTTTCTAAGATTTCAAAATTCTTCCATTTGTGTTTCAAAAATGTAGTAGCTAGAGTTAAAGTGAGGTTTTCACTTAGAAATCAATTCTAGCGAACTTCGCTCGTAACGATGGTCGCTATAGATGCAGTTTGGAAAATTTCACGATTTCAAGTTTTAAATTGTTTTCTTTTGGATTGCTTTTTAGAAAACTCATTTCAAACTAATTAAGTAAGTTAAAATTTTAAGTTTGAATTATTTAATAATTTGTTTATTTAATTTATTAATTAGGGTAATTATTAATTAATAAGTAATTAGGTTAAGTAATTAAAGTTTAGAAATTTATTAACTAAGTTAATTATTTTTAACTAAGGAAATTTTAATATATATGATTTGTTATAATAAAATGTAATTAATTTTTACTTAATCAATTTTAATTATTTTATAGTTAATTTTTTATTAATTATTATTAATTAGAGTTAATTATTTATTTAATTATTATTAAACGAAAGGGTTAATTGTCTACTTAATTATTACTTAATTAGAGCTCAATTATAAATGAATGTTATTTAATTAAAGTTAATTAAAACTTTATTTTAATTAATTCATATTTAATTTAGATTTAATATTGACTTAACCAAGCTTAATCAAGGTGTAATTATTAGTTAGTTAAATTAAGACCTAACTAAGATAAAATAGGGTTATTTATGATTTAATTTTGATTTAATTAAGATTAATTAAGGTTTAATTAAATTTTAAACTTATGATTTAATTAAGGTTTATTTATTTTAAAGTTTCTTTCAAAACTCTATCGGTTATTTATTTTTAATCAACTTTCTTGTTTAAGAAAATTGTTTTAAAACTAAAGGATCTCCTGTATATGCTATTAAGTAGCCAAATGAATTAAAATAGTTGTAATTAAATGTTTACACATTTTATTGGAAGTAAGTCGACTAGTACTTATCACAAATACCGCACTTCGAGAACGTAATGAATATAAGGGAGTTGATTTTGATAAGCGGGCCATGACAAACTAAGCATATGGAACATTTGTTTATATGTAAATCTTTACACCCTGATAGTGGAATGGTCCACTGTAAACAAATTAACCTTTTAAATTATCGAACATTGATTTGGAGAGACCAGGATCAGATAGCAGTGTTATCCGAAACCACTTCGAACCAACGTAAGCGTTCGAATTGGAAATAGTGAATGCAAGGTCCAAGAGGAAGGCTTTAAAGTGCAAGGGCTATTTGCTACTAACCCTAAGGGTGATTCCAAAATAGGTGTAGTGTAAATAGTGGCTTCGGTTCATTCATCTCTTGAATGACCTGTATGGATGAGTGCTGACATTGTGCCAACACCTAGAAGGCAATGTTAGCATTCGAGTGGCAGTACTATAGTAAAAGATAAACGTAGCCCCAGGCCTCAGTAACCAGGAATGACTAAAATAGGGGAGATACAGTAAGGCTAAGTGGGTTGCTCCCATTACGGTAAGGTTATCCCTGTTTAGAGTCCCTACGGTAAGGCCAATCTTGTGTTGGCAGGGTCAATAGGTTCGACCTCGGTACACAAATCTAGAGGTGTACTGTGATGGGCGGTACCCTAGTAGCCCAGTCATTGTATGGAATCCATTCTCCAATAAGTACCGTATGGATTTAGTTGTACCCAAATATATTAAAACGTGAGATGCAAGCATTTTAGCTATTTTCTATTTTACTTGAAAACCCTAGACATTATCATAATACCACTGGATTTCTACACAAAGTGTTTTGGTTATCGTAAGCTAAAAACCCATCAGTGTTTATGTACGGCGTGGTCTTACGAGACCTTTGATTTTCAAATTGTTTATAAAAGTAAAAATTAAGTTGTTTGAGTTTACTCACACCAGACCCACGTATGAACCGGAGTTTTATTTTCTTTTCCTAAAATTTTTAGGTACTCAAATTTCTATAAGTAGCCAAGTGATCCAGGTTTCTCAAGGAGTAATCTAGGAGGAGCTGGAGCAGATGGCTTCATTGTTAGCCTATTATTTCTATTTTCGTTGTGTATTTATGCATGATCCACGTATTTTGTATAGGCAGATAGTTATAACTGTCTAGTTGAAGGTTGTAAATGAAATGACTTTGGTGTATTATTATTATGGAAATGACTATGTAATATCTTATGTTATCTATTATATGTTGTTCTGATTCGTGGTGAGGTTCTATGATTGTGTGGTTTCTTCTTATATGTCCATTTCCTCTACCCTTAATGACTCGTCTATTGGAGTAAGAAAGGTGGTCGTTACATTTTGGTATCAGAGCTTAGGTTGAGCGAACACCTAGATCTTTGGGTTGGGGTCAACTTCGAGAGTGTGTATTTATAATTTTTATTCGTATGTGTGTGTATATATATATATCTTTAGTAGATAGATCAGCTTGATAGCTTTTATTAGCACCCGTCTTTCAAGATTTATCTCATCCAAGTATTCTAAGATTATTTTAGATGTAGTAAGATATGAGTAATCGAGGTAGATGAGGTAGGGAGCGGGTAGCACTACAACTACAAATGGTCGAACCCTAAATCCTAGAGGAGTTCGGATTTCTAAAGAGGCAGCGCCAGAGCAGTCCAGAGAGAGCTTCGCAACCTTATGTAAGGATTATACCAATCTAGGAGGGAAATTGTTAAGGGAACTGAGTCTATCATGGAAGTGCAAGCTTGGTTGCGATCTTGCGAAAAGATTTTAAAGACCTTGGTTTATTTGATGAACAGAAAAGGTTCTTAGCAGCACGGTAATGGAAAGAGGGAGCAGCAGCTTGGTGTGACTCCCGTACTGCATATGTCCTAGAAGTAGAGTTCTCATGGGCCCGATTTAAAGAAGTTTTTGAGGACCAGTTCTTTCTAACAGGAAGAAGGACCAAGATATACAGGAACTTCATGGACTTGAAGCGATGGATCTATATGTAGCAATATGAGACAAATCAACGAGCTATCTTGTTTTGGACCGGAATTGATTAATACCCCGTTACAGAAAAACGAGATGTTTGTTTTGGGAATGAGGGAAGAGTACCATGAGAGAATGACTGCTCATGTTAATGGTACTTTTGTGGATTTAGTTGATATGGCTCTAAGGTATGAGGCCTTGGAAAAGAAGAAGCCTACTCCAGTAGCACCAACAAGTGGGAATGCGAGTAGTACAATTCAAATAAAAGGAAGCTCAATCTAGGAGAGAATAAGGGGAAAAAGTTCAAGAATATTAGTTATTACCTTTGCAAGCAGAAATGCCATATTTCCAGGTCTTTTCCGAACCGTGATGCTCCTAACTAGCAAAGTGGACCCATCTCTCTAATGGTCCTGAAGTCGCTTTGTTACAATTATCATCAGCCGGGCCATATAATTAAGGACTGCCCACTCATGAAGAAGGTGCAGCCAGCTAAGGTGTACGCCATTAAGAATGAACCATGTACTTCAACGGATGTGAAGGGGAAAAGCATCCTTGAAGGTACCTTACTGATTAATGGTATTTTTGCTACCGGTTCCTCTAATAGTTTTATCTCTTTAAAATTAATAGATAAATTTCACCTTATTCCAAGTATCGTAGAAAACCCTATGTGTGTGTATAACCCTATAGGTGGTGTGACCCATTTAAGTATGACTTCTGAGAATGTGCCAATTTCCTACCTTTCTCATCACTTTTCTTACGACCCGTATGTCTTAGAATTTAAAGGATTTAACATTATTCTTGGTATGGATTAATTATCGAAATATGGAGCCGTTTTAGATTGTAATGAAAGAACAGTTTCATTAATAACCAATTTGGGAAGGATTGCTAGAGTATCATGTAAGAATCCTGGTATTAATATGTGTAGTTTCTTATATTCCCTGGAAGCATCCGAAGAAAATTTAGGGTCTATTAAAGTTGTTAAGAATTTTTTGGATGTGTTTGAAGAAGTCAATAGCTTACCTCCGCACCGAGAGATAGAGTTCCGTATTGATTTAGTCCCTGGTGCTAGACCTGTGGTTCAACCAAAGGGAAGGATGGCCCCAAAAGAGTGGAATGAGTTAGAGAAGCAAACCAATGATCTGTTAAGAAGAGGATTGATTAGACCCAATCATTCGAGTTGGGAATCGGATGTGGTTTTTGCGGCTAAGTCTGATGGATCTTTAAGGTTGTGCATGGATTATTGGGATTTGAATAAGCCGATAATTAGGAACAAGTATCCCTTACCCCGCATTAATGATCTTTTTGACCAACTTTATGGAGCTACAGTATTTTCTCAGATGGATCTAGTGACTGGATTCCATCAGTTGAGGGTTGCTGAAGATAGTATACCCTTAACTGCATTTAGGGGCCCTAACTATTTCTTTGAGTGGTTGGTTATGCCTTTCGGGCTAACCAATGCACCTGCATATTTTATTGACCTCATGAACAGTGTTTTCTGAGATGTTCTTAACAAGCTTGTGTCAATTTTCATTGATGACATCCTTATCTACTCCAAATCTGAGGAGGAACATAAACATCATTTGAAGTGGTGTTGGAGACATTAAGGAGACATGTCCTGAAGGTGAAATTTTCTAAGTGCCATTTCTGGCAATTGTAAGTAAGATTTTTACAACATATTGTCCCAGGAGATGGTATTTCGGTTGACCCGATGAAGGTGGAAGTGTTCAGGAATGGAATCGACTGCAGACTCGTATCGAGGTTCATAGTTTCTTAGGTTTGGTTGGATAGTATAAGAGGTTTATTCAAGATTATTCTAAGATTTCCTCCCATTTGAGTAAGCTGACTAAGAAGGGGGAGAAGTTTGTATGGACTCTAAAGTGTGAAGAAGAATTTCTAGAATTGAAGAAGAGATTGACCAATACACCAGTTTTGGCTATTACAGATGGAAATAGTGGATTCACAATTTACACAGATGCTTATGGAGCAGGACTAGGTGCTGTTTTGATGTAGCATGGTAGAGTGATTGTGTATGCAAGCAAACAGTTGAAGCCTCATGAGAAGAACTACGCTATGCATGACCTAAAGTTGTTGGTTGTTATCTTTGCATTGAAAATGTGGAGACACTACTTGCTAGGTAAGGATCCTTCAATTCCTTTTAGTTTCTTTCTAATCTTTTGAGGTTTTATTGAGTTAGTTTTTTTTCATTACTTAGGTGAAAAATTCGAGCTCTTCACGGATCATAAATCCCTAAAATATCCTTTTATTCAGAAGGATCTGAACCTAAGGCAACAAAGGTGGTTAGAGTTTCTGGCGTCTTATGACTTGGATATTCTTTATACGCCAGCAAAGGCTAATGTGGTGGCGGATGACTTAAGCGGGTGACTCTTTTGGAGGTTACCTCGACACTTCCGAAAAGGATTATGAGGAATCAAAGGAAGGATGAGATACTGAAAGGGTTAATTCAAGGTGTTAAAGTGGGTAGATGTTCGAAATTTGAAATGGATAGTCAAGGTGCTTTAAGGATGAACGAATGATTATGTGTTCCAAATATGGATGGGCTGAGGAGGAAGTTTTGTTAGAATGCCACAAATCTAAATTAAGTATTCATCTGGGAGTTCATAAGATGTAAAAAGACATGAAAAGAGTGTTTTAGTGGCCAGGAATGAAGAAAGACATCTCTATATTTGCAAGCAGGTGTGCGAGCTATCAACAAATCAAAGGTGATCATCAGAAGGCAACCAAATTATTACAACCCTTGGAAATACCTAATTGGAAGTGGGAAATGATATCAATGTATTTTATCGATGGTTTAACCAAAATCGAAAAAGGAAATGAAGGAGTGTGGGTTATCGTGGATTGGCTAACGAAGAGCGCACATTTTATTCCAGTAAAACCAACAAGAACCGCTTCTTCTTTAGCCAAAATGTTTATGAGAGAGATAGTCAAGTTGTATGAAGTTCCTATAAGTTGTTTTTGAAAAAGAAAATAACTTGATTTTGATGAACTATATGTTGTGAAGATATAGTTTTGATTGTATTGAAATATCATATTGTTTTGACGGCATATGGTTATAAGTTTGTGGTTGAGCTTGGATTTGTGATTTGGTTGTTAAATGATAACTTTGGATATGGATATGCAAATGGTTGATTATGATATGATGGCAGTGTATTTATGAAACAAAACCAAGTGTCTGTGTGATTGTTGTGAAGCTAGCACCGTGAAAAGTTGACTTGAGATCCGATTTGAAAACAAAAGCTTGTTTTCTGGTTTTCGAATTTAGTAAATGTTTTCCAAGTTTTCACCTTTTGTTTAAGTTTTCAAAAGTCTTCCATTTGTGTTTCAAACATGTAGTAGCTAGAGTTAAAGTGAGGTTTTCACCTAGAAATCAATTCTAGGGAGCTGCGCTTATAGCGATAGTCCCTATGGATGCAGTTCGGAAAATTTCACGATTTCAAGTTTTAAAGTGTTTTCTTTTGGATTGTTTTTATGAAAACCCATTTCAAACTAATTAAGTAAGTCACAAGTTTAAGTTTTCATTTATTTATTTAATTTATTAATTAGGGTAATTATTATTTAATTAATTAATTAAGTAATTAGGTTAAGTAATTGGTGTTTAGGAATTTATTAACTAAGTTAATTATTTTTAACTAAGGAAGTTTTAATATATGATTAGTTATGATAAAAAGTAATTAATTTTTACTTAATCAATTTAAATTATTTTACAGTTAATTATTTATTAATTAGAGTTAATTATTTACTTAATTATTATTAAACGAAAGGGATAATTATCTACTTAATTAGAGTTCAATTATAAATGAATATTATTTAATTAAAGTTAATTAAAACTTTACTTTAATTAATTATTATTTAATTAAGGTTTAATTTTGACTTAACCAAGCTTAATTAAGGTTTAACCATTAGTTAGATAAATTAAGACCTAACTAAGATAAATTAAGGTTATTGATGATTTAATTTTGATTGAATTAAGATTAATTAAAGTTTAATTAAATTTTAAAATTATGATTTAATTAAGGTTTATTTATTTTTAAATTTTCTTTTAAAACTCTAGCAGTCATTTATTTTTAACCAACTTTCTTGTTTAAGAAAATTGTTTTAAAACCAAAGGATCTCTTGTCCATGCTATTAAGTAGCTAAATGAATTAAAGTAGTTATAATAAAACATTGACACGTTTTATTGGAAGTAAGTCGACTTGTACTTATCACAAATACCGCACTTCAGGAATGTGATGAATATAAGGGAGTTAATTTCGATAAGCGGGCCATAATAAACTAAGCATATGGATCGTATGTTCATATGTAAATCTTTACACCCTGAAAGTGGAATGGTCCACCATAAACAACTTGACCTTTTAAATTATCGAACGTTGGTTTGAAGAGACTGGTATCAGATAACAGTTTACTCGAATACCACATCGAACAACCACAAGCGTTCGAATTGGAAATAGTGAAGGCAAGGTCCAAGAGGAAGGCTTTAAAGTGCAAGGGCTATTTGCTACTAACCCTAAGGGTGATTCCAAAATAGGTGTAGCGGAAGTGGTGCCTTCGGTTTGTTCATCTCCTAAACGACTTGTATGGATGAGTGCTGACATTGTGTCAACACCTGGAAGGCAATGTTAGCATACCAAGTGGCAGCATTATAGTAAAAGGTAAACGTAGCCTCAGGCCTTATCAACCGAAAATGACTAAAACAGGGAAGATGCAGCAATGCTAAGTGGATCGCTCCCATTAGGGTAAGGTTATCCCTATCTAGAGTCCCTGCCATCAACTCATGTATGCTTTGGTACGGTTATTGATCCTAACCGAGGGGTGATCTTATTCGGTACTATCCAGTAAAGGGTAGGTTGGTCTTGTATTGGCAGGGGTCGACAGGTTCGACCTCAATACACAAATCTAGATGTGTACTGTGACTGACGGTAAACCAGTAGCCTATACATTGTATGGAATGCATTCTCTAATAAGTGTTGTACGGATTTAGTTGTACTCAAATATGTTGAAATGTGAGATGCAAGTATTTCAGATATGTTCCATTTTACTTGAAAACCCTAGACATTATCATAATACCACTAGATTTCTATATAAAGTGTTTTGATTATCGTAAGGTAAGAATCCGTCCGTGTTTATGTACAGCGTGGTCTTACGAGATACCTTTGATTTTATAATCGTTTATAAGAGTAAAAATTAAGTTGTTTGAATTTACTCACACCAGACCCATATTTGACCAGAGTTTTCTTTTCTTTTCCTAAAACTCTTGGGTACTCAAATTTGTATGAGTAGCCAAGTTATCTAGGTTTCCTATGGAATAATCTAGGAGGAGCTAGAGCATGTGGCTACACTATTAGCTAATTATTTCTATTTATGTATTTTGTATGGGCAGATAGTTATAAGTGTCCAGTTGAAGGTTGTAAATGTAATGACTCTAATGTATTATTATTATTATGGAAATGACTATGTAATATCTTATGTTATCTATTATATGTTGTTCTAATTTGTGGCAAGGTTATGTGATTGTGTACTTTCTTATTATCTTTCCTTTTCTTCTATCCTTAATGACTCGTATTTTGGAGTACGATAGGTGGTCATTACATATATGTAGTGGAAATTTTTTATGGAAGAAATCGTAGTAAGATTTGCCCCACCCGAATTGAGAAAACCCTTTGGAGCATTTGCTAATCTGAAATTGTTGACATCGGTTCAAGCTTAACTCACCAAATTTGAGCAACTTCATGGACTTCTTGATCATTTGCACCCTGACTATGTATTTGACAAGTTCATGGATGGACTTAAATATGAGATATGATTCGTTGTAGAAGCTTTAGAACCAACTAGCTTCAGGAAGGCAGTGAAATTAGCAACTATTTTGAAAACAAGCATCATAATTCGAAGAAAATCACTAAGGCCTTAAACTACCATTCCAGTTCAACCTCCCATGTCAAAAACAATCCCCAAAATGAGAAGTGGCACCCAGGTCATGATTGCAAAACTTAACAGATTCACATAAAGCAGGTGTAGTAAATCTTTCTGATTAAGAAGTTAAAGAGGAAGCTTTAGAGGAAGATGATTCAGAGGGAAATAAACAAGAGGAAACATACAATCATGAATCAGAGTATCCAGAAGAAACTTATACCATTTCATTACATGCTTTATGTGGCATTCTCACCTTACATACAATCAAACTACAAGGTACCCTCAAAGGAAAACCCATTCAGTTCTTGATAGATTCCGGGACAACACACAGCTTCATAAACTCCTCCCTGACCAACAAGATAGGGCTAATAGTTGACCAATCTAGAACCAATGATGTGATGATAGCTAATGGTGAAAAATTACAAGGGTCGGGTATTCTTAGAAAGGTTTTACTAAATTGTTATGGATGCTCTATGCCAGTAGATTTGTTATTGTTGCCTCTTGAGGGATGTCAAGTTGTATTAGGAGCTCAGTGGTTGAAAAAATTAGGAGAGGTGACCTTAAACTTTGACAAACTACAAGTAAGGTTTCCTTATAATGGCAAACCGTATGTGTGGCAATGAATCACTAATGAAGAATATAAGTTAGTGGATGGCAAAATAATTGAAAGGGAGAACCAGCATTGTCAATTTTCAATGATTATGCATAGCCAAAAACTCCAAGCGACAGATACCTTCCCTAATGATGTAGACCTACTCAATGAAATCTAGATTCTTTTGCAGCAATTTCCTAAAGTTATAACCACCAAAAATTTCTTACCTTCTACCAGACCTTGTGACCATAAAATTCCTTAATCAAAGAATCAAAGCCAGACTGCCTAAGGCCTTGCGGGCATTCTTTTCACATCAAGAATGAGTTGGAGAAAATTATTAGAGAAATGTTGGAAGCTGGAATCATCAAGCCAAGCACAAGTTCTTATTCCTCCTCAGTATTTATGGTAAGGTAAATGGATGGTAGTTGGAGATTATGCATTGACTATAAAAGCCTTAACAGCCAAACCACTAAAGATAAATTCCAAATTCCTCTAGTTAAATATATATTTGATGAATTGCATTGAGCCAAGTACTTTAGCAAGCTTGACTTGAAATCTGGGTACCATCAGATTAGGATGAATGGGGATGACATTCACAAGTCTGCCTTCAAGGCTCTTGAAGGTCACTATGAGTTTATGGCCATGCCATTTGGACTCTTAAATGCTCCACCCACCTTCTAGGCACTCATGAATCAAATTTTCAAGCCCTATTTGAGAAAGTATGTTTAGGTGTTTTTTGATGACATACTAATATATATCCAGTCTTGGTTTGAGCACATGTTGCATTTGAAGCTTGCATTGCAGGTCCTTCAACAACATTAATTAGTTATCAAGCTAACCAAATGCGCATTTGCACAATAAATTTTTGCATATCTGAGGGATGTTATCTTTGCAGAAGGGGTATTAGTGGATGAAAGCAAGGTGCAGGCAATCAAGGAGTGGCCAATTCCCAAAACCATCAAAGCATTGAGAGGCTTCCTAGGCCTTATTGGATATTACAGAAGATTTATAAAGGGTTTTGGAACCATAGCTATATCTCTTACTGAGCTGTTGAAGGACTCTTTCAAGTGGAATGATTCAGCAACTGAAGCCTTTGAAAGTCTGAAGCAATGCCTCATCAATCTTCCAATTCTGTCTATGCCTAACTTTAGTAAGGTATTTATAGTGGAATGTGATGCCAGTGGATGTGGTATAGGGGCTGGGTTATTGCAAGAAGGTAAGCCAATAACATACTTAAGTAAGGCTTTGCATGGTAGAAACTTGGCATTATCAACCTATGAGAAGGAATTGCTTGCCATGATACTTGCTACTAGAAAATGGTCTCAATATTTGTTGGGAAGACAATTTGTAATAAAGACAGATCACCAAAGTTTGAAGCACCTTCCATCACAAAATTTACAAACAGGAACTCAAGAAAAGTAGTTAGCCAAACTCCAAGGTTCTGATTACAAGGTGGAATATAGGAGTGGAAGGGAGAATACAATTGCATATGCATTGTCAAGGAGGGATGATTATGTGTCCACTAATAGTTCAAGCATGGCAATTTCAATAGTGCAGAACCCTTGGTTAACTAGCCTCAAAGAAACCCTAACTCAATCTACTCATTACCAAAACCTAATCAAAGAAATTTTGGAAGGCAAAAGAGGGTCGGATTAATATCAAGTTGTGGATGGATTATTATTTCATAAAGGTAAAATGGTTCTAGATCACAAAAATAAGCAAGTGGTGGCTACCCTGCTTCAGGAAATTCGTTCTACTCCTTTAGGGGTTCATTCAGGTGTTAGAGGAACAATCAAAAGGATCAAGCAAGTTTTATATTGGAAAAAACAAAGAAAAGATATGGAGCAGTATGTGAAGGAGTGTGATGTTTGTCAAAGAAGTAAGAGTGAAATATAAATATTCTAGGGTTATTACAACTAATACCTAAAAATGTATGGATGGATTTCTTTATGGTTTTCATCATTTGCTTGCCTGGGAGTCATAAATATTCAATTATATTTGTGGTGGTGGATAGATTAACCAAGTATGCCCATTTTTTCCCTATCCCATCCTTACACATGGAAGGAAGTAGCCAACATTTTCTTTAATGGTGTGTTCAAATTACATGGGATGCCGAGGTCAATAGTAAGTGACAGAGACACCCTATTTACAAGTGTATTCTGGCTGGATCTGTTTAAATTGAAAGGTTGCTCTCTCAAATTCAGTTCTGCATACCACCCCAATCAGATGGCTAAACAGAAGTTGTGATTAAGATGTTGGAGGGGTATTTAAGATGTTTCGTGTGTCACAAACCTCAAGAATGGTCGAAGCTGCTAACCCTAGCTAAATTCTGGTATAACGCTACCTGGAAGTCTTCCGCCAATACAACCCCATTCAAGGTTATGTATGGCATTGATCTCCCACCTTATTAACCTACGTTCCAAATACTATCAAGGTGCAACAAGTAGAAGTTGAGTTAAGTTCTAGAGAACTAGTTTTACAGTCTTCAAAGATAGTTTAAAATTGTCACAAGAAAGAATGAAGAAATTTGCTGATTTGAGGAGGTCTGAAAGGTAATTTGAAGTGGGAGATTAGGTATTCCTTAAGCACCACCCATATAGACAGATTTCAATGAGAAGTCAAAGGACACATAAACTATCTCCAAAGTTTTATGGGCCTTATCAAGCACTAGAAAAGATATAAGAAGTTGCATATAAGTTGCAGTTACCACTTCAATCGAAAATTCACCCTATATTCCATGTGTCACAGCTAAAGAAGAGACTTAGGCAAGGGCTTATTAGTCAAGAAAATGCGCCAACATTTGAGGAAGAGATAATGGATGAACCTGAAGCAATATTGGATAGAAGGATGGTTCCCTGAAATCATGAAGCAATGGTTCATGTATTGGTTAAATGGAAGGAGTGGATAACTAAAGAAGCCACATGGGAGGACTATTAGTCATTGATACGAAGATCTCTCACTCTAGACCTTGAGACAAGCTCCATGTTTGAAGGGGAAGAATTGTAACAACTGCAGCTTGTTAGAAGGGCAAAAGCACCATGATTTCCATGTATTGGCAGCTGGAGGAAAGGTTTGTAACACCCTTAATTTTTGATAACATTATTCAGAAGATTTAATTAGATAAATTAAATAGAATAATGTAAATAATTAGAGTGATAAGGGGATTGAGATATGAAAATAAATTAAGGCTGTGCTTGATTAACTAATCAAATGGGCTTAAGAATGGTTTCTAAGCTAATTAAATTACATAAGGGCATTTTGGGAATTAGCCGCACTTGTTACCATAACCCTTGTATATATTTCTGTTCCTTATACCATTCATGTTTATTTCTCATTTTCACGAAAACATAAAACACAAACGTAAGAAAAGAGGGACCGACCATTGTTAAGGAAGAGAAATTCAAATTAAGCTAAGGAATTAAAGAAGGGGAATAAATCTTAATCTCAATCTAGTCTCCTTATCTTAATCAAGGTGAATAATAATTCATACCATCTCTATTTGGTTTTATGATCATGTATTTTCGGAATTAAGATTAAATTCGTTTTTATGATGTTCTAGATGATGATATGCATAAATTATAATATGTTTGATATAAATAAGATTTATTAAATGAGAATTTATGTGGTTTTGGGGCAAAATTGATTGAAATTGATGTTTGAATGCCATGGAAAAATTATATGTTATGTAAAACATGATTTTAGAGTTGGGTTTTAATTTTGATAATTTTCTAAGCTACGGAAAGATTGTTATGAATTTTCAAATGAAAATAAGGTTAATTGGGTTTAGAAATTTATTTTAGAAATTATATTGAGAATTTGGGTCTGAAATTTAGATATGTTCGATAATATGATAAAAGTGAATTTCTATAATTTTTGGAGATTTTTCCTAAGTGATTTGCTGTGGAAATCAAATTATTTTAGAAGAAGGACTTATTTGCATTATTGGTTTCTTAATGGAAGAGCTTATTTGTTAAATTAATCTTGTTTTAGATCTGGAGTTAAGCGGCAGTTATTTTTGGAAAGAATTTGAAAAGTTGGGGCAACCAATCATATGCTTACACGTAGGCAGGTTAGTTAGAAAGTGTTTGCTTTAATTGGCATTAAAACAGATTTACCTAGAAAAGTGGGTTCTCCCTCTTTCAGAAGTGCCTTTCGACTCCAATGCTTCCACTATAACTCAGTCGAAACCCACCTAGGCCAAAACCAATACACAAGGCATCGATGAAATTAGCACGTAGTGGATTAGAGGAAGGCGGAAGGCATGATATCGAAAACATTACTTTCGATAGGGTTGAAACCATTATTTGTTTTCCAAAGAAAAAGTGTCTGCCTTGTTTTGTTAAAGCTTTCAAAGGAGTCGAAACATATGCTTTTGAAGGGGGTTTTCTAATAGCTTTCGAAGGGGTTGCCATTTTATGTTTTAAAAGTATAGGCTTTCGAATGGATTTATAGAATGATGCTTTCGAAAGTAGTGGTTCCAACTTAGTCGAAACCCAACCGCCGTTATTTTCCTTTCGAGTGCATTGAAGTCATCAATACTTTCGAAGAGTTGTCTTTTTTTTAAACTTATGATAAGCCACTTCCTAAATGCTTTCGAAAGGGTCAAGTTTTCGAAGGCAATGGCTTCGAAAGGGGGTTTCGATGCTAACCTTCAATGTTTTACTTAAAAATTTTGAAGCTATCGAAAGGATGGTGCCGACGCCATCATGTTGTTGATGTGCACGTAAATGTGCATATTTTTACATCCATATTTAATCTATTTTTATTTAAATAAATGTCATAATTGGGCAATTTTACATGTGTAAAACCAAATTTCAAATATCCTTTCAAGTCATCATTCATACATCAATGTGGGGGTAAAATAGTAATTTTGTGCATGAATTAATTTTGAGAATATTTACTTGCACATTTTCTTTTTTAATTATAGGAATTTTTGGATGGAAATATGCATGCACAAGGATGGAATCAAATGAATGAAGATAGAAATAATTCAAACTCATGCATCAAGGAGGACCCCACCAACCCACTTACCTTAATCTACAATAAGAAGCTAATGCACAAGTTAGTGGAGGTTATAGTTTCATGCATACTTGATGATGAATTAATTAGAGACTAATGATTACTTAGTAGCCACACTTCCTAAGGGATATTTTTGGAAGCCCCCTAAAATATGGATTACGGTTTTATGCATGTATAAATATCCCTCTTATGTTCATGTAATGGATCTTCTTTTTATTACTTAGGAAATTAGCATGCAAGTTGTAGCCTCAACGTTATATGAAATAAAAATGGCATCCCAAGCCTCTTGTTCTTTTACTTCTTCCTTGTTCTTATTTTATTTTCTTTGTCATTTTTATTTACATGCTCTTTCATTTCATGTTAGTAGCTTAGTTTTACTTTTATGCAACTAGTTTAGATCTTTTTTATTCTAATTAGCTCTTACCTTCTTTGCTTTTATTTAAATGTTGAAATTTACATGTATTGATTTGATAACACAAATGAGTAGCTAAACCCCTTCAATTTGGAAATAATGAAGCTCTTTAAATTATGTAAATTCAACATATCTTGTCATTTATGATCTCTTTTTAATGCTTCATGAAAGTGAATGTTGATGTAAGTTTATAAAATGGAATTTGATAGCCTATGTTGTAATTACAAATGGGTTATGCTTACTCCATATAAACATAATTTATGTCATTATTTTACTAATTGATTTTTGATTATGGAATTAAAGTAGAAACAAAATTTGATGATCTATGTTACTAAATACAATAGTAAATAGATCATACTTAAAATAGTTTTTGCTTTGACTTCATTTTCATTGAAATTGATAAGTGGTTTTATATGTTGTATTATAGTTTGATGGTTTAAGTTATGTTAATTAATAACATAAATAAACCATACTTATGATAAATACAACACTAGTTCCTTTTAAGATCAAAATAGAGAGATCATAGATTATTTGTTTGTTGATTTACAAAATATGAGAATGGATTTTCCTCTAAATTGTTTTCTGAACTTATATTTTCATTTACTTGTTCTAGCTAGTTTTTACATTTTTAGCTAATCACAATCTCAAGTTTGGTTTAATTTGATTGAATAGAAATATTAAAATCTATATAGTTCCCTGCGGATC
This sequence comes from Allium fistulosum, assembly GCA_030737815.1. Classification (NCBI taxonomy): domain Eukaryota; kingdom Viridiplantae; phylum Streptophyta; class Magnoliopsida; order Asparagales; family Amaryllidaceae; genus Allium; species Allium fistulosum. The sequence goes on from CM060902.1 coordinate 1,184,058,906, forward strand.
AACATGTATTCGTCACATACTAGAATTGTACGTCGTGCGCTTGCAGTTAATTTTTAATTTAAAATCTCCGGCTATTTTCTAATTCGATGGAAAATTAGTCGTGAACAAGTTTTTGGCGCCGTTGCCGGAAATTTATTTGATTTTAATTTTTTATTCTTCGAATTATTTTTGTGCATGCATTGCATTTTGTAAAAAAAAAGATTTTTTTTTGTGTTGTGTGGTTGTTGTCTGATTTTTGCTTGCATTTTGATTTGTGTGATTGTTGTTGTTCTAGTTTCCTTGGCATTTCCATTATATATATATATATATATAAACAACACACATTTCAAAACAAAAAATATAAAAGTTTTCATTACATTCACTATTCACTGTTTACAACTTTCATTTTACTGTTTACTAATCACTGGGTAAATGTTTACTTTTACACTATTACAAACTATTACTATTGTGTGCGTTTGCATTACATACATACATATCCCTATATCCTCATACCACCTGCCTGATAGTTCATCAACCATCAGTCACCGCAAACCACTGAACTGCTGCACTTCTTGTCTGCACACCACCATTTCAAATCAACATTTACCACTCTCTGTTATCAACCACCACTTCTTAGCTCTCTAGTGCATTCACCATAACTGCCTATACAACCATATACAACTCTCCGCCTAAACTGTTACTGCTACTGCCAACATCGCCTTTAAATTGTTGCTGCCACACATAACACCACTTCCAACTCTGGCCATACTTGCCTTCCATAATCCTGTGTAGCACTGCCATTTCAACAAACTACCGCCTACATACCATCACCACAAACTGCCTTCATACCATCAATATTGTCATTGCTTCATCATCGTTCAATGAATTACATTTTCAAACCACCTCATCACCATTACCTTCTCTGCTAAACCCTTGCCTCTGCCCAAAACTGTCAACAATTCCCCAGTTCAACTACATCTCCCCTCTGACCCACACATCACAACATCAACTTCACCCTATCATCACACTTCTCACACAACAACATACCCTCTGACCATCCCCTTGCCTTACTATCAGTTGCAGCTTCATCAACACTTAACCACACTTAACCCTCACCCTCAAGCATCCACCACGATTAAGAGAGCAAAACTCCCTTCCACTTTCAAGCTACCTCCTCTACCTATAGCACCTCCAACCCGTATCGAATCGAGACCAGCCTTTAACCCAAATTCCCAATTCGCATCGCCAACCTCGACCTGAAATCGCCTCCTACCACCCAAAGACCGCGACGACCTCTGTAACTTCGTCAACAATGCCCCTGCCTTCATCTACACACAACCACATCTCCTTACGAAAACCCCTAATCCTCGAACTCAAATTAACCCAACTTTCCACGGACTTCCATCCTCGATTCAATTTGATTGATCACTATCGATCGCAATTTGTTTTGAGTTTTAGATCGCTGTTCAGTACGCGATTTTCATTTTTTTTCTTTTGTTTTGTTAATTGAGAACAAAGATGCATTTTTTTTATTTTTGGTCTCGAAAATTGCGTACAGACTATGGTATATTTGTTTTGATTTTTAATTTGGGCTTATGAACTATCTTGTTGGGACGTTTTTTTGGTTGAGTGCATTTGTTTTTAGTTTGTTTTCTTTTGTTTAGTTTTAGTTTGTTTTAGTTTATTCTTTAAAAAAAAATTCTCTTTTAATATTGTTGTTTTAGTTTCTTTTGTTTAGTTTGTTCTTTAAAAAAAGGTGTTTTCTTTTGTTTACTTTGTTTTGTTTAATTTGTTTTAGTTTTGTTTAATTTGTTTTATCCTTAAAAAAATATTTTAAATTTTAATTTTTTTTTGTTTTGTTTTAATCTGTTTTAAGTTTCATCCTTATACATAAAAAAATTATATATATCTTGTTCGAAATTTCAGGTTGCTAAAGCAGAAAATTGAGAGGAACTGCTTGCTTTGCTTGCTTATAAAAAAATCGCCGCTAAAAAAATTGCTAATAATTATGCATGCTCCGGTATCATGCATTCATCTCCAGTTTTATTTTAATTGCATTATTGGTTGCTTGCATTTGAATTTATATAAGAAAAAATTAAAAACAAAACAAACTCCATTGTAGTTGCGTTGTTAATTCACGTTTAATTTTTGCTTTGTATTCATCTCATCTTGTTTTATTTTCTAAGGGCAACACCCAAATCCACATAAGATAGGGATCTCATCACCCCTTCCTTGGCCCACAAATTACATTTCATAGTAGAATTTGACTAATATTAACGTTTAGACAATTGACTTAAGGGAGTCGCAAGCTCACCTAGGGTTTAATTGTATTTTGACAGTTGTCTTCCTTGAACAATTTTATTTCTTGGTGTCTAGGCTACGGCAAAGCAATAACCATTTATAAATATTACGATGATTCGTAAATATTATAGTGGTTGTTTCTCTGAAGGTACTTAAACCATCGGTTGCATTGCAACGGTGATTCGTGGTGCACCGATAACTCCTGCCCGTTACCTGACCAAGAAATATTTTATTGATTTAAGACAAAGTGTGATTATACAATTTTGAGTTAGGAGCTACTAAGGACAAAAAATTTGTAATTCAGTCCTTTGCATTCATTTAGTTGCATTAGTTCATGCATGTTTAAAAAAATCAAAATCAAAATCCAAAATCAAAAAAATTGTAAATTTAACTTAACTTAGTTTTTTTTAAATTCAAAAAAAATTCCTTTTAAATCCTTTTCTTTGAAATTTTTCAATCAAAATTAAAAATCCAAAAAAAAAATTTGATTTAGGTTTTTTTGAAAAACAAAAATCCAAAAAAATATAATATTTTCAAAAAACAAAAACATATAAAAAAAATTTGAAAATTCAAAAACAAAAACAAAAATCAAATTCCCATTTTTCATTTTGTAAAAACAAAAACAAAAATTCCTTTTGGTAAATATTTGAAAATTCAAAAAAAATACAAAAACATAAAAAATATGAAAAGCCAAAAAACAAAACAAAAATCAAACTTCTCTTTTGAAAAATAAATTTCTCTCGGTAAATATTATTCCTTCCTTTAAAAAAACAACAAAAACAATTTTTTCACTTCATTTTCCAAATCTTGTTTCAATCTCTAAACTCGATTCTAACTTCTTTCTCTTCTCAACTTTTAATTGTGCATGAGTACTTGGACTCATGACACAAAAATGAACACTTGGACTCGTAATTCAACAACTAATCATTTAACTCGAACAAACGATCCTCCTGAAATGACAAACGAAAATGTCCCTCAAACTCTTTTGGATAGAATCTTTTCCAATAGAGTTTCTATTCCCCTTGCATCATGTTACCTACCCCTACGGGTAACCATTTCGAAATTCATCCGAACCATATTGCCACGCTTCAAAAATTTGGCAATTTTGAACACGATGACCCATACATTATCTTGACAAAATTCGAACAAATCTGCACAACCATGAAACTCCAACAACTTTTTGAAAACGGAATAAAACTTCGATTAACCCCATTCGCTCTTACGGATTACGTTGAAAAATGGTTGTACAGCTTACCATCTAACTTGATTAAAACTTGGGAAGAATTTGTAAAGGTTTTCTTAAAAAATTTCTTCCTACTGAAAAAAACGAGTACAATCCGAACGAAATCGTAAATTTTCATCAATTCAGGGGAGAACCATTCGAAAAATATTTTGAAGGATTCAAAGAGATTTTGTTAAAATGTCCTCACCATAACTTCGAAAAATGGACGCTTTGCCAAATCTTATACGATGGACCCGAAAACAGCTCACGAACCATGCTCGAATCAGTGTGCCAAGGCAACTTTCTTACCCAACATCACGACGATACTTGGCAATTTCTTGAAAACTTAGCTGAAAAGTCGTCCCAATGGGAACATTTGAACGAAAAATCAATTTACTCACGTTCAAGTGCACACTCGATAGGATCATCTTTGGCCTTGGAAGCTAAAATGGACGCAATGATTAATAAATTCGATAATGTTTTTTCATCAAACTAAATGAACCAAGCTTCCTAACCCATGTGTTATAAATGCAACGATCCTAATCATATAGTCGATCAGTGCCCTAATTCTGTCGAACAAATAAATGCTTTCAATAAAGCTAAAAATTACCTGTTTTCTCCAATGTACAATCCTGGTTGGAGAAATCATCCGAACTTTGCGTGGAATCAAAACAATCCCAACATGAATATGGTTCGTCCTAATTTTCAAGCATTCCCAAATAATATTTCAAGTCCTCCCTTTCAACCCAATCATTTTCAACCAAACTTTGCGGGTCTGTCTCATAATCAACCGCAATAATCAAAATTTCAACCAAATTATGCTCCCTCTCTGCAAGACGATAAACGTTTAAGTTCACTTGAGAAAAGTCTTGAAATGTTGGCTAAAGCAATGACTCAAAGCCTCCAATCAAACAGTAATTCACAAAATTTATTGACCTTATATATGAAAAACACAAGCCAATCAATTGCAAAACTTGAAATGTAAATGAGTCAACTAGCCACGTCTGTAAGTGAACATGAACGAGGCATATTCCCAAGCCAGCCTGTTCCAAATCCCAGGAACCAAAACGCTAATTCGAATCAAGCCCATGTTGTTCAATATAGCAATGTAACCCAACAGAATGCTATCACAACTCCACGTTCTGGTAAACAAATCAATAATCAAGTCGTTAACCCAAACGATTTACCGGAAACCCCTCTTGACACTTCTAAAACAACAGATGAACCTGAATAGAATGTAGAGCCAAACGTCGAATCGAATGCCAATCAAAATTCATATTCTACTCAAGTAGACTCACCTATTGAGTATCGTGTTCCATTTCCACATCGTCTTCGACAAAAGAAACACTCGGACAAAATGGAAAATATTTTGGAAATTTTTAAACAAGTGAAAGTTAACATCTCGCTTCTTGAAATCGTTCAGCAAGTCCCAACGTATGCTAAATTTATTAAGGACTGTACCCAAAAGCGACATACTCAAGTGCCCAAAAAAGTCTTCTTGGCAGCCAATTTGAGTGAAGTCTTATCTCAGCCCATTCCAGTTAAATACAAAGATCCTGGCTACCCCACAATCTCATGTACAATTGGAGACAAGACGATTAACAAATGCTTGATAGACTTAGGCACAAGTGTCAATTCGATTCCATACTCTGTATACGAACAATTAGGCTTAGGTGAGCTCAAACCCACAAAGGTCATGCTTCAATTCGCTGATCGTTCCATTAAGAAGCCCGTGGGAGAAATTGAGGATGTGCTCATTAGAGTAAGGCAATTCATATTCTCCGTTGATTTTATCGTTCTCGAGACACAGTCTGTGACCAACCCTGCAAGTCAAATCCCTTTGATATTGGGCCGACCATTCTTAGCCACCTCAAATGCCTTGATCAATTGTCGCAACGGTTCGATGAAAATTTCTTTTGGAAACATAAATTTGGATCTTAACATTTTCAATCTTGAAAACCAATTAAATGAACCTCGCAACCAAACATTGGGAGTTAGTGTTATTCACGAAAACTTCAAAAAAAAGAAAATTGACCTTTACGATGAACGCGAGGCCGAGTATGAAAAATTGTTTCACAAATCCCTAACGAGATTGAATACACGCTCCCTTTTGAATCACTTCCAGTTGAGTCTGAATCTCAACCTAATTCTTTAAACGAGCAACTCCCGAAGTTGGACCTCAAACCCCTTCCCGATCACCTTAAGTACGCATACTTAGGTGATAACGAATCGTTTCCCATCATAATTTTTGCAACTCTCTCTCTCTCTCTCTCTTAATCAAGAGACTTCCTTACTTTCAATCCTTTCGAAAAACAAGGAAGTAATTGGATGGTCGATCGTCGATATAAAGGGAATTAGTCCTGCTCTTGTTCAACATCGCATCCATTTAATTGACGATGCCAAGCCTGTTCGTGACGTGCGACGAAGGCTTAACCCAAAAATGAAGGATGTGGTGCGTGATGAAATTCTTAAACTTCTCGACAAAAGAATCATTTACCCAACTTCGATAGTTCATGGGTTAGCCTAATTCATGCTGTACCAAAAAATTCTGGACTTACCATTGTCAAGGACGATTCTAATGAACTTATTCCAACTCGTACTCAAACGGGTTGGCGTGTTTGCATTGACTATCAAAAATTAAATGCCACAACATGTAAGGATCGCTTCCCTCTTCCTTTTATTGACCAAATGCTTGAACATTTAGCCTGCCACGAATTCTATTGCTTTCTTGGTGGTTATTCCGGCCATAACCAAATTCCAATCGCTCCCAAAGATCAAGAGAAGACAACTTTCACTGTCCCTTTGGCACTTTTGCGTATCGACATATGCCTTTTGGCCTTTGCTATGCTCCTGCTATGTTTAAAAGATGCATGGTCAGCATCTTTTCTGATATGATTGAACATTTTCTTGAAGTGTTTATGGACAGTTTTTCTATCTTTGGAAACTCTTTTTCTAAGTGTTTACACCATCTTGAACTTGTTCTTAAATGATGCAAGGATAAACACTTAACGCTAAATTGGCAAAAATGCCACTTTATGGTCACTCAAGGCATAGTCCTTGGACATGTCATTTCAAATAAAGTCATTGAGGTAGATAAAGCAAAAATCGATGTCATTGCAAATCTACCCAATCCCAAATCTATTAATTAAAGACATTCGCTCTTTCCTTAGACACGCGGGTTTTTTTCGAAGCTTTGTAAAAGACTTCGGTAATATTTCTCGACCTCTTACGACTCTTTTTGGAAAAGACATTCCATTCGACTTTAACTATGATTGTATCTCTACTTTTGAACATCTAAAATACGAACTCGTATCTGCTCCTGTAATTTGCTCGTCGAATTAGGATCTTCCATTTGAAATAATGTGTGACGCTTTGAACTTTTTAGTCAGTGCTGTCTTAGGACAATGCATCAACAAGATCCTTCACGTTATCCACAACGCTAGTATGACTCTGAACGATGCTCAAATCAATTACACAACTACTGAAAAAGTGCTTCTAGCGGTAGTTTTTGCTCTTAAAAAATTTTGACAATATTTGATAGGCTCACACATTACTATTTACACTGACCATTATGCTCTTTGATATCTTTTCGCCAAAAAGGACACTAAGTCTCACTTAATTTGTTTGATCCTTTTATTACAAGAATTTGATCTTACAATCAAGGACAAAAAAGGATCTGACAATGTGATAGCCGACCATTTGTCTCGTCTTCCCAATGCACCATTGCCTTTACCAATCAATGAAAACTATCCCGACGAACAACTTCCTTTTGTCTCTGTTGATCCGTGGTATGTCGACATAGTGAACTATTTAGTCACTAAAGAAACCTTTTCATTTTGGTCGAAATAAGATAGATATAAAAAATTTTCACAAGTCAAGTACTTCTATTGGGATGATCCGTACTTGTTTAAGTACTGTTCCAACCAATTCATTCGACATTGCATCCTAGATTGCGAAATCAAAAGTGTTCTTTCATTTTGTCACGACCAGGCGTGCGATGGACACTTCGATCTGAAGAAAACTAATGAGAAAGTACTTCAATGTGGTTTCGATTGGCCTACTCTTTTCGAAGACTCGTTTGAATTTTGCAAAACTTGCGATCGATGCCAAATGCTTGGAAGGATTTCTTGACGAAATATGATGCCTCTAAACCCCATTCTTACGATCAGAATCTTTGATGTTTGGGGTATTGACTTTATGGGACCTTTTCCTAATTCTTTTGGAAATTTGTATATTCTTCTCGCTATTGATTACGTCTTGAAATAGAATTGTTGCAAAATTCCTCAAAGAAAACATCTTTTCGAGGTTCGGCACACCTCGCACAATAATCAGTGATAACGACACCCATTTTTGCAATCGTTCTTTTGAAACTTTAATGAGGAAATATGCGATAACCCACAAGTTACCCACTCCATATCACCCTCAAACTTGTGGCCAAGTTGAAGTTTCAAATCGTCAAATCAAACAAATCTTGGAGAAAACCATTAATAAAAATCGAAAAGATTGGTCTCGGAAATTGACTGACGCGCTTTGGGCTTACCGTACCACTTTTAAAACTAACCTCGGGATGTCCCCATTTCGTTTAGTTTACGAGAAAGCTTGCCATTTACCAGTTGAAATCGAACACAAAGCATTGTGGGCAATAAAGAACTTAAACTTTGATCTTGAAAAGGCCGATGAAAACTACAACTCAATGAACTAGAAGAAATTAGGAACGATGTGTATGAAAATGAAAAAATTTACAAAGAAAGAACAAAAGTTTTTCATGATAAATCAATCCAAAGAAAAACGATTTCACCAAACCAGAAAGTTCTTTTATATGACTCTAGACTTCATTTATTCCTTGGGAAACTAAAATCGAGATGGACCGAAACATTTGTGGTATGAACTATTTTTCCACACGGTGCCATAGAAATACAAAACCCTAGGGATGGATCAATTTTCAAAATCAACGGTCATCGTTTGAAACCTTTCTTTGAGTTGCCATGTGATCAAGAGGAGGAGCTCATGATTCTTCATCAGCCACGCTACGTCTAGTAAGAAATGTTTACCTTCTTTTGTAAATATGTATATTTTTCCCCGTTACACTCATTATATCATGCATTGACTATGGGGACACAGACAAAATCAAGTGTGGGGGGGACTCTCATCGTAATTTTTTTTAGATTTTCATGGCATTTTCGAATTTTTGTTTTCTTTCCAAAACTCAAAGTTTCAAAAAAAATTAGCATTTTGATTCATTTTTGAAGAAACACTATAGGATAAGTATAAGTTTTGGTTATCAAATTGAAATCTTTGAAAATTTATTTGTCTCAACAAAAATAAAAATAAAGTTTGATTATAAGTAACGATGGTTTAACTAGTATATAGGAAGTTTCATGGGTGATAATTATGAAGTATATCCTAATTGAAATCTTTGTTTGATAAGTGGTTGATTTAAAGTAAAGGCGATAACATTTTAAATCTTTTAAGTTAAGTAATGCCAAGATGATATTGTAAAACTCTCTCTTCAATATATATATAACCAAAGAAAAAAACAAACAAACAAAAGAAAAAATAATATTTGTATATATGTATATATTTTATTAACACCTAAAGTCATGTGTACACACGCTAGTGTGTACACTCGCCATGTCTGTACCCTTCTCACATAAGCCCGAAAGGTAGTGCACTATCAGTATATCTGGTCTTAGTTTATCTGAGTTAAGTGTATATATAAAAAATTCTTTCATTAATAACTCCTATAGTCAATAGGTGTACACACTTGTGTATGCACTCGCCATGCTCTATATCCCCTCACGTAAGCCCGAAAAGCAGTGTATGGGTCATATATCTGGCCTTGGTTTTCTGAGTTAGGTATATGTAAATATTTTTATTTACATGCTCTTTCATTTCATGTTAGTAACTTAGTTTTACTTTTATGCAACTAGTTTAGATCTTTTTTATTCTAATTAGCTCTTACCTTCTTTGCTTTTATTTAAATGTTGAAATTTACATGAGTTGATTTGATAACACAAATGAGTAGCTAAACCCCTTTAATTTATGAATAATGAAGCTCTTTAAACTATGTAAATTCAACATACTTTGTCATTTATGATCTCTTTTTAATGCTTCATGAAAGTGAATGTTGATGTAAGTTTATAAAATGGAATTTGATAGCCTATATTGTAATTACAAATGGACTATGCTTACTCCACATAAACACAACTTATGTCATCATTTTACTAATTGATTTTTGATTATGGAATTAAAGTAGAAATAAAATTTGATGATCTATGTTACTAAATACATTAGTAAATAGATCATACTTAAAATAGCTTTTGCTTTGACTTCATTTTCATTGAAATTGATATGTGGTTTTATGTGTTGTATTATAGTTTGATGGTTTAAGTTATGTTAATTAATAACATAAATAAACCATACTTATGATAAATACATCACTAATTCCATTTAAGGTCAAAATAGAGAGATCATAAATTATTTGTTTGTTGATTTACAAAAATATGAGACTGGATTTGCCTCTAGATTGTTTTCTAAACTCATATTTTCATTTACTTGTTCTAGCTAGTTTTTACATTTTTAGCTAATCACAATCTTAAGTTTGGTTTAATTTGACTGAATAGAAATATTAAAATCTATATAGTTCCCTACGGATCGACACGTATTCGCCACATACTAGAATTGTACGTCGTGCGCTTGCGGCTAACTTTTAGTTTTAAATTTTCGTCCTTTTCTAATTCGATGGAAAATTAGTCGTAACAAGTTTTCCCCAATATTTTTATATGATAAAGAATGGTTTCGAAAGAGGTACTTTCATTTATATTCACTTTAACCCAAATAATTTTTTTAAATATAAACCCAATGGTTTCGAAAGAGGGAATTTCAAAGGTTTCGAAAGGGGTACTTTCAATGGTTTCGAAGCTATGCTTCTAAGAGTTAATAAGTAATACTTTAATACATTCTAAAGGTCTCAAAAGAGAGGTTTTAAAGTATTTCGAAAGGCCGGGGCCAAATGTTTTGAAAAGAGATTTATATGCTTTCGAAGGAGGTTGTCCAGTGAGGTCAAAAGCAAAGTTTTGAAGGTTTCGAAAGCCATAGTTTTTCAAAACGATTAATCCAATCTCATTTTAAAGGAAAAACTCATGGCTAAGTAAAGGAGTTTTGAAATGGTTTTAAGAAGAAGCTTTCCTTGATAAAATATTAGGTTAAAGGGATTAACCATGTTTCATATGAAAATAATTTCAAGGATATTAAACCCATGGTAGTGGTATTGTTATGTTATTATGTTTGCTTCTTCAGATATATATATATATATATATATATATATATATATATTCACATTGTAATGAACTCATAACGATAATCTGGGGAAGGGCGGAATAACCAGCTAGGTTGACCTAGTAGTGAATATAAATTAAATTAATTAAAGATATTGGCAGGGGCTAATAGGTTCATAGTAAGCCCATGAAAACTATGTATAAATGAAGATGTCAGAAAGACAAGTTTATAGTTAGCCCATGAAAACTATGATTTGATATTGGAAGGGACAATGGTTTTGTAGTGAACCTATGAAAACTATATCCGGATTAAAATATTGATAGAAGTTAATAGGTTCTTAGTCAACCCATGAAAACTAGGATAAGAGAAAATATATTGGAGTAACCAACAGGTTCAGGGAGAACCCATGAAACAGTAAAGATATTGGCAAGGGCCAACAGGTTCTTAGTGATCCCATAAAAACTATCCAACTGGACAGGGAGTCCTTAAACATTAAACAGGTTATTAGTAAGCCTATGAAAACTAATAGGTTAATAGTGATCCTCGAAACTATAACTAAGACAGATAGTGAAAATGAATGGGGATGGGTAATCCAGAATTGATTTACTTGTTTTGCATATCATCATATTCTTTTGAATTGTTTTAACCATTGTGGATGCAGGAACACAGTATATGGTTTTATAAAGGTTTTAGTATACTAGTGAGGGGAAAACCCGTTCCACTAAGCGGTGTGGTCTCACTATATATCTAAATGGCTTGAGATGGTAGATTATTATTCATACCAGGCTTTATGTCTAACTCAAAGTTTATGTTTTCCCCTTAAACTCTTAGGTACTCAATTGATTTTGAGTAGTTTGACAGTTGAGATTTTCAGGTACCTCTTTAGACAAATAAGCTTCTAGAGATGTGCATGAGGCATGATAGCTATCTAGAGTTCTCTTTTATTTTGATTCCGATGTGTTGCTTTTGTAAAGGCAAAGTTGTTAAATTGCCGATATATACATACACACATACATACATACTCTGATCATCCAATGGGGCATCTTCATATGTCGCTCTTAGCATATGTTGTAATAAATATATTTTTTTTGAACGAGGTTAACGATTGTGGGATTATCTGATGAATTTGAAGTATTTTGAAATGGAATGTGGAACCTGTTTGATGTTTTAAAATTTTCCATATTCATGTGTTTCTGTGTATCAATGTACTTAACATTATCATATTTGGTCGTTGAGGATTAATAACTATGGATGACTATAGCATCCGTAGCCGTTAGTTTTGAGCCTCCAAGCAGGGGATGTTACAAGTTGGTATCAGAGCATAGGTTTATGAAACTTAAAAGAAATTTAAACCTAAAAGGATTTTCAAACATAATCCAGTGAATCTAAAAATAAGATCGGGGTTGGGTTAACATTATAGTAACATACTTATATTTGATATATATATATATAAGTATGTATTCCCCTTTCTCTTTGACCGTTCTTCTGTATCTTACTGAGACTCGTATGTAGAATTACGAGAAAGAAGATATGGAAGTAAGAAAGGGAAGAGGAAATTTCGTTGGAGGAAGCACCACAACCAATTGAAATGCTCGACCTACCAGGAGGAACCAAGGTCAATAGACTAATGCTAATCAAAATGCTGATGCCAATGTGGGTGCTTGAAATCCACTAGTAGATATTGAGGTGATGTATCAGTTCTTCATCAATATAATGCAAGCAGGAGCTGCTGCTGGAGTTGCTGGTAATGTTGGAGGAGCTAATCTTGTAGCTCCAGTTGGGAATAATTATGCTAAGCTGAGTAGAAATTACACTAGTCTTGGTGGGGACCGTTTATGGGAATAGAGGATGCCATAGAAGTTGAGGATTGTTTGTGTCATTGCGAGAGAATATTTGCTGATTTGGGTCTGGATGATGCGCAGAAGAGAAGGTTGGCCTCTAGGCAGTTGCAAGGGTCACTTTATTAGTGGAATAGTGTTACTGCCGGGGTTCCAGAAGAGGAGTTGACTTGGGCAAATTTTAGAGGAAGATTTGAACAGAGATTTTTATCTAAAGTTGCTAAGTCAGCATTGTTGAGAAAGTTTGTGGATTTGGTGCAGGGAGAGATATCGGTAATCGAGTATGCTACTAAGTTTTATGAGCTGTCCCTATATGGACATGCTACTATAGACACTGACATCAGGAGAAATGAGAGGTTCATTCGGGGATTGAGACCGGAGCTGTCTAGGGTGACCCTGACACATATTTGTGATCCTTGTAATGTGGTTATGGAGATGGCAATTTTCCATGAGGAGATGCTTTCTATTTGTGTTAGAGAGAAACCAGTTGAAACCCAGGGTTCTTAGGGAAAGAAGAGGAAGTTCTTTAAGAGGAAAGGAGCCCAAAAGGGAGATACTGCCAAGAGGGCAAAGGCTGATTTAGTTTGGTTTAAGTGTGACAAGAAGGGTCATTATGCAAATGAGTGCCGGTCAGGCAAAGGGAAGAAGGTTGCAGATAAGAAGAATCTGAAGTGCTTCAGCTGTGACCAAATTGGGAATTATAAGAATCAGTGTCCAAAACCGATTAGGGCGGACAAGGGAAAGGTTTTTGCTATTGGACCATCATCTTCTAAGCCAACTGCTGTTGAAAAAGGGAAGACTGTGATGGAAGGTACATTTTTGATTCAGAGTATACTAGTTAAGATACTATTTGATACCGGTGCATCACATTCATTATATCTCAGTGTTTGGTTAATAGGTTATGCTTAGAACCCACATACCATGTTACTTCCTTAAGGGTTGCGAACCCCATAGAAGGGTATACTCCGGGGATGAGATGTGACCAGTTAGAGCTTGACTTGTTAGGTCATAAGTTTGCATGCTGTCTGTTTGTTTTCGATTTTGTTGATTTTGGAATTATTTTGGGTATGGATTGGCTGAATAAGTATGAGGCTAGGATATTTTGCTAGGATGGGGAGATATCACTAAGACACCCTGATAGTCATAACTGAATTATATTCTTAGTGGAGAATTCCGACCGGAGTATTTGTGCTTTATTAAGTGCAATGGAAGTGGGAGAAGAGCTAAGTCAGGTTCGGGTAGCAAGAGAGTTTACAGATGTCTTTGAGCCAGTCATAGGACTACCATCGAAATGAGCTATTGAGTTTCGAATAGATCTTGTGCCAGGATCTAAACCTGTAAGTAGACCACCAAGCAATATGACACTGACTGAGATGAAGGAATTGAAGGTGCAGCTAGTGGATCTAGAAGGAAGGAATTTTATTAGACCAAGCAGTTCGCCTTAGGGAGCGACTGCGGTATTCATGAAAAAACCAGATGGGTTATTGAGGATGTGTATCGATTATCGTAAATTGAACGAGAGGATGACAAAGAATAAGTATCCTTTGCCGAGAATTGATGATCTATTTGATCAGTTGTGTGGAGCCAAAGTGCTTTCCCAGTTGGATTTGGCAACAATTTTCCATCAGCTAAGAGTAACATAGGACGGTATTACTTTAACAACATTTTGGACTAGGTATGGTTCGTATAAGTGGTTGATAATGCCATTCGGGTTAACGAATGCACCTGCTTTCTTCGTGGATTTGATGAACCAAGTTTTCCGAGAGTATTTGGATAGGTTCGTATTAGTGTTTATAGATGATATTTTGGTATACTTTAAAGATGAAAGAGAGCATGAAGATCATCTTAGAGATGTGCTTGAGACGCTGAGGCAGCATCAGCTAAAGGCGAAGTTATCCAAGTGTCATTTTTGGAAGAACGAGGTTAAGTTTCTTGGTCATGTGGTTTCATAGAAAGTGTTATCAGCCGATCCAGATAAGATCGAAGTTGTTAATAACTGGAAGAGACTAGAGACAGTGATTGAGATTAGAAGTTTTCTTGGACTTGCTGGCTATTATCGGAGATTCATTAAGGATTTCTTGCGGATAGCAGTGCCTTTGACTAAGCTAACCAGAAAAGAGGTGAAGTTTGTTTGGTCCGACAAATGTGATGAAACATTCCTTAAGTTAAAGCATTTGTTGACCAATGCACCTGTGTTAGTAAGTCCAGATGGAAACCGAGGGTTGGTGGTGTATATTGATGCATGTGAAACTAGATTGGGAGCTGTGTTGATATAGAAGGGTAAAGTGATTGCCTACGCTTCACGACAGCTTAGACCGCATGAAGTGAGATATCATACTCATGATTTGGAGTTAGCAGCGGTGATCTTTGCATTGAATATTTGGAGACATTATCTCTTAGGGGAGAGATTTGAGCTATACACAGATCATAAGTCTTTAAGATACTTGTTCTCTCAGAAGGAGCCGAATATGAGACAGTAGAGGTGGTTGGAGTTTTTAGTTGCTTATGATTTTGGTATAGAGTATACTCTTGGGAAAGGAAATAAGGTAGTGAATGCTCTTAGCAGAAGACATTAGAATGTGGTGTTGCTATGTTGGCAGAGTGGATGGATTTAGAAGCTTTGACTACCTGTACTGTGCAGTTAAGTTCGACTGCTAGCTCTATTCAAAGTAGTCCCATGTTGTCCTGTTTAGAAGTTCGACGAGTGTTGATCGAGAGAATTTCTTCTAAGCAGAAGGAGGATTCATTATTAGGCGAGAAGGTCAGAAGGCTTGAGGTTGGAACTAAGATCGATGATCTGAAATACTTTAGTCTTGACCAGAGGGGATGGTTGAGAAAGAAGGGATGGTTGTGTGTTCCAAATGTTGAGAACTTGAGGAAAGAAGTTCTTGAAGAATGTCATCGATCCAAATTTATGAGTCATCCTAAAGGGACCAAGATGTATCAAGATATGAAGAGGAGCTTCTATTAGGAAGGTATGAAGAGGGATGTTGGCTTGTGGGTTGGGCAGTGTGTAAACTGTCAACAAGTGAAAGCCGAACATCAGAAGCCGAGTGGATTGCTTCAACCTCTAGATATTCTTGTTTGGAAATGGGACTCGATATCCATGGATTTTATAGAAGGGCTGCCTAGGTCAAATAGAGGAAATGAAAGTATATGGATCATAGTGGACATGTTGACCAAGAGTGCCCATTTCATTCAAATTAAGTCAACCAGGATGGCACCTGTTTTAGCTAAGTTGTTCGTGAAGAATATAGTAAGACTTCATGGAATTCCTAGTAGCATGGTCAGTGATAGAGATGCTGTGTTCACTAGCGAATTCTAGAAGAGTCTACAGGATGTGTTAGACACTAAGCTCAAGATGAGTACTGCATATCACCTAAGACGGGTGGGCAGACAGAGAGAATCAATAAGGTACTCGAGGATTTACTAAGAGCTTATGTATTGGACTTTGGTGGATCTTGGGAAGATCACCTACATTTGGTTCCATAATAATAGTTATCAGACTAGTATAGGAATGTCGCCTTTTGAAGCTTTGTATGGAAGGCCATGCAAATCACTAGCGTGTTGGTTGGAGACTGGAGATAGGTTGGTCTTAGGTCCAGATTTGGTTAGGGAGGCGTCAGAGAAGATTGAGTTGATCTGAGAAAGGATGAAGGAAGCTCAATCCAGATAGGAAAGTTACGCAGATAAGAGGCGTAAAGACCTAGAGTTCTCAGTTGGAGATAAGGTTTTCATTAAAGTATCACCGATGATTAGTGTAGTTCGGTTTGGAAAGTCAAGGAAACTGGCACTGAGATATGTTGGTCCATTCCAGATTATAGGATTGGAAATCTCGTATACAGAGTAGAGTTGCCAAGCAGTATGGCAGGTGTCCATAATATATTTCATGTGCCTCATCTTCGCAAGTATGTTCATGATCCAGAGACTACTATTCCTCTGCTAGGGTTGGATGATTTGGTAGTAGAGCCTAATTTGAGTTTTGCTGGACAACAAGTTCAGGTTGTAGCGAGAGATGAAAAAAGATTGAGGAACAAGACAATTAAGTTGGTGAAAGTTCAGTGGAGCGATAATGAGAAGGACTGTACTTGGGAGACATAAGATAGGATTCGAGATAGTTATCCTAATATGCTTTGAGGGTGTGTCTACATTAGATTTATATAGATAATTGCTAGTCAGATAGACTAGTATGGTTGTTAGGAGTCGTTACAAATGAATGTTATGTTTAGTATTTAATCCTTACTAAATTCCGAGGACGAAATTCTTTAAGGAGGGGAGCCTGCAACACCTCTAATTTTTGATAACATTATCCAGGAGATTTAACTAGATAAATTAAATAGAATAATGTAAATAAATAGAGTAATAAGGGGATTGAGATATAAAAATAAGTTAAGGCCGTGCTTGATTAACTAATCAAATGGGCTTAAGAATGGTTTCTAAGCTAATTAAATTACATAAGGGCATATTGGGAATTAGCCGCACTTGTTACCATAACCCTTACGTATATATTTCTGTTCCTTATACCATTCACGTTTATTTCTCATTTTCACAACAATGTAAAACATAAACGTAATAAAAGAGGGACCGGCCATTGTTAAGGAAGGGAAATTCAAATCAAGCTAAGGAAGTAAAGAAGGGGAATAAATCTTAATCTCAATCCAATCTCGTTCTTAATCAAGGTGAATAATAATTCATACAATCTCTATTTTATTTTATGATCATGTGTTTTCAGATTTAAGATTAAATTCATTTTTATGATATTTTGGATGATGATATGCATGAATTATAATTTGTTTGATATAAACAAGATTGTTTAAAAGCGAATTTATGTGGTTTTAGGGAAAAACCGATTGAAATTGATGTTTGAATGCCATGGAAAAATTATATGTTATGTAAAACATGATTTTGGAGTTGGGTTTTAATTTTGATAATTTTCCAAGCTATGGAAAGATTGTTATGAATTTTCAAATGAAAATATGGTTAGTTGGGTTGAGAAGTTTATTTCAGAAATTTATTAAGAATTTGGGTCTGAAATTTAGATATGTTAGATAACATGATAAAAGTGAATTTCTATACTTTTTGGGGATTTTTCCTAAGTGATTTGCTATGGAAATTAAATTATTTTAGAAGAAGGACTTATTTGCATTATTGGTTTGCTTAATGGAAGGGCTTATTTGTTAAATTAATCTTGTTTTAGATCTGGAATCAAGCAACAGTTATTTTTGTAAAGAATTTGAAAAGTTGGGGCAACCAATCATATGCTTGCACATAAGCAGGTTAGATAGAAAGTGTTTGCTTTAATTGGCATTAAAACAGATTTACCCAAAAAAAGTGGGTTCTTCCTCTTTTAGAAGTTCCGTTTGACTCTAATGATTCCGCTTCAACTCAGTTGAAACCAACCTAGGCCGAAACTAATGCACAAGGCATCAATGAAATTGGTGTGTATTGGATTGGAGGAAGGCGGAAGGCATGGTGTCGAAAGCATTGCTTCCGATAGGGTCGAAACCTTTTGTTTATTTTCCAAAGAAAAAGCGCTTGCCTTGTTTTATTAAAGTTTTCGAAGGATTCAAAACATATGCTTTTAAAAGAGGTTTTCTAATAGCTTTCGAAGGGGTTGCCATTTTATGTTTTAAAAGTATAGGCTTTCGAATGGATTTATAGAATGAAGCTTTCGAAAGTAGTGGTTCTAACTTGGTCGAAACCCAACCGTTGTTCTTTGCCTTTCGAGTGTATTGAAGTCATCAATGCTTTCGAAAGGTTGTCTTTGTTTTAAATTTATGATAAGCCACTTCCTAAATGCTTTCGAAAGGGTTCAAGGGTTTCGTAGGCAATGGCTTCGAAAGGGGATTTCGATGCTAACCTTCAATGTTTTGCATAAAGGTTTTGAAGCTTTCAAAAGGATGGTGTCGACGCCATCAAGTTTTCCCCAATACTTTTATGTGATAAAGAATGGTTTCGAAAGAGGAACTTTGTTTATTTTCACTTTGACCCAAATGATATTTTTAAATATAAACCCAATGGTTTCGAAAGAGGGACTTTCAAAGGTTTCGAAAGGAGTACTTTCAATGATTTCGAAGCTATGCTTCTAAGAGTTAATAAGTAATACTTTTACTACATTCGAAAGGTTTTGAAAGAGAGGTTTTAAAGTATTTTGAAAGGCAGAGGCCTAATGTTTTGAAAAGAGATTTATATGCTTTCGAAGGAGGTTGTCCAGTGAGGTCGAAAGCAAAGTTTTG
Organism: Allium fistulosum; assembly: GCA_030737815.1. Classification (NCBI taxonomy): domain Eukaryota; kingdom Viridiplantae; phylum Streptophyta; class Magnoliopsida; order Asparagales; family Amaryllidaceae; genus Allium; species Allium fistulosum. Next base: position 1,184,077,760 of record CM060902.1, read on the forward strand.
AAGGTTTTGAAAGCCGTAGTTTTTCCAAATGAATAACCCAATCTCATTTTAAAGGAAAAACCAATGGCTAAGTGAAGGAGTTTTGAAATGGTTTTAAGAAGAAGCTTTCCTTGATAAAATATTAGGTTAAAGGGATTAACCATGTTTCATATGAAAATAATTTCAAGGATATTAAACCCACAGGAGTGGTATTGTTGTGTTATTATGTTTGCTTCTTCATATATATATATATATACACACACGCATACACACACACATTCACATTGTAATAAACCCATAATGGTAATTTGGGGAAGGACAGAATAACCAGCTAGGTTGACCTAGTAGTGAATATAAATTAAATTAATTAAAGATATTAGCAGGGGCCAATATGTTCATAGTAAACCTACGAAAACTATGTATAAATGAAGATGTTAGGAAGATAGGTTCATAGTTAGCCCATAAAAACTATGATTTGATATTGGTAGGGGCCAATAGGTTTGTAGTGAACCCATGAAAACTATATCCGGATTAAGATATTGACAGAAGTCAATGGATTCCTAATCAACCCATGAAAACTAGGATGAGAGAAAAGATATTGGAGTTACCAATAGGTTCGGGGAGAACCCATGAAATAGTAAAGATATTGGCAAGGGCCAATAGGTTCTTAGTGATACCATGAAAACTATGCAACTGGACAGGGAGTCCTTAAACATTAAACATGTTATTAGTAAGCCCATGAAAACTAATCGGTTAATAGTGACCCTAGAAACTATAACTAAGACAGATAATCAAAATGAATGGCGATGGGTAATCTAGAATTGATTTACTTGTTTTGCATATCATCGTATTGTTTTGGATTGTTTTAACTATTGTGGATGCAGGAGCACGGTATATGGTTTTATAAAGGTTTTAGGATACCAGTAAGGGTAAAACCCATTCCGCTAAGCGGTGTGGTCTCACTAGATATCTAAATGGTTTGAGATGGTAGATTATTATTTATACCAGGTTTTATGTCTGACTCAGAGTTTATGTTTTCCCCTTAAACTATCGGGTACTTAATTAATTTTGAGTAGTTTGAGAGTTGAGATTTTCAGGTACCTCTTTAAACGAATAAGCTTCCGGAGACGTGCATGAGGCATGATATCTATCTAGATTTCTCTTTTATTTTGATTCCGCTGTGTTGTTGTTGTAAAGGCAAAGTTGTTAAATTACCTATATATATACTCTGATCATCCAAGGGGGCATCTTCATATGTCAATCCTGGCATATGTTGTAATAAATATATTTTCTTTAAATGTGGTTAACGATTGTGGGATTATGTAACGAATTTTAAATGTTTTGAAACGGAATGTGGAACTTGTTTGATGTTTTAATTTTTTTCCATATTAATGTGTTTCTGTGTATTAATGTATCTAACATTACCATATTTGGTCACCGAGTATTAATAACTATGAATGACTGTAGCATCCGTAGCCGTTAGTTTTGGGCCTCCAAGTAGGGGATGATACAAGGTTCATTGGAAAAGGTCAACATAGATGTGGTGTTAATGGCAGGTGAAGGCAAACTGACGTGGAAGATGGTGTAACAGAAGATGATGGGTCAAATTGGAGTGAAATCACTACACCATATTGGCAGTTTTGCAACTCCTTCATGCGGAAGAATCGCAACGGTTCTGAGCCGTTGCTAAATGGCAACGGTTATCAGCCGTTGTAAATGATTTAGGAACGGTTATGGGCCGTTTTGATTTCGCAACGGCTAATTGCCGTTCTATAGTTTCTTTTTTTTAACCATGCACTTGCATACAGAACCCCCCACCCCGTTCCCAAAACTAAACGGCCCAAATTAGTTTCATTTCCCTCCTCCGCCGCTTTGCCCTAATTAATCGCCCCTTTTTCCCTCCTCCACCGCTTTGCGCAAAACGTCATCGACCCGAGCGAGCAAATCATCATCAACCCGAGCGACTGCAGATCCATCGACCATAGATCAAGCGTTGGAACCCTCGGCTGTTCGAAATTGAGCAATAAGGTTCGTTCTCTTTTGATTTTTATCATTAGAAATACATGGGTTATGCGTTATGTTTATAGATCTATTTTAGGGATATCATTGCTGCCGACCACTACCACTGCCCCAAAATAGAGAGAGAGGGAGAGAGAAAAAGTGGATGATTCGACCACCGCCCACTGCTGCCGACCACTGCCACTGCCTGCCGATCTCCAGCTTCCGCCTTTGATCTTCACCTTGCCGATCTCCACCTGATTTAATTAATTGGTAATTTCCTCCCTCAAGTTCTAATTTATGTTGAATGTTATTTAAGTTTTAATTTAATTTAGTGTACAACTTTATAAACTGATTTGAATCTATTTTAAAATTTATAAATGGAACATTTTATTGTTTTTATATGTTTAATTTTGAATGTGTTTTTAGTTATGTTTAATTTTGCAATGCGTTTGCTTCAAATCCAAAATACGTTTTATTTGTTTGTATCAGAAACCTCATACTGTCATGTTAGATCCTTTCATTTAAAATGCAAAAGTAGAGCATTTTCTCCCTACTTCTAAATCATGAATAAATAAATGCAACGAAGGAAAATGGCTCTGTTAAAATACTGTCAGACTTATTAGTTTAAATAAAGTGGAAAACATAATGAATAATTAATATAGTGCTGCTGCAACGATTTTAAAGTATTAGATCCTCTGAACGAATCCTTGATCCTAACACCCAAAATAATCTATAAATTAGTCCTTGTTAACATTTATGTAAACAAACAAAGTAAAATATTGAGTGTACATATGCACGCATAGTATTTGAAAGTTAAATAAAGCATGACGGTTGGTACTGTCTATTGAGTTCAGTAATTTAGTGTGTGCATTAGATTGTGATACCGCAATTTTAACCAGGTTAACATGTGCTTTCAGCATTTAGGTAGTAACCGAGACAGTCAAGTTCATAAATTTCAAGGATTGCAATACTTTTTCCATAACAGAAAGTCATCGATCTATTTATAATTTGATCATTAGTTCCAAAAACATAGACATATCAAAGGTTGCAAATACCTAATTAATGTCGATTTTCTGGAATTGTCAAGAAACTCTGTTTATAGAGAATAGAGTTTGAGTCAAGTTGTGATCACTGGATCAAACCAAAAAAGAACATGTGGGGTTGATGGAATGCAATAAGGGAAGGGATGATAATTCTATTTAAGTATTTTTCTGTTGTGTTTGAGAATACTGCTACGACTGCTTTTTGTAGACTGAAGTTGACGCACTTTGAGTTCTTTGTTGGTCGAATCGACTTTTATTTGATTCTGGTTTTAACACTTGCTTTTCTGGTTTACCAAACCTTGAAGAAATTGAAAGATGGTATATATTTTTTTTTTATTTGTTCTTTACATGACCGATTTTTTCTCCTTAGCACGTCTCAAACATTTGGGCCACTGTTGTTTATCCACTTTTAACATTTTTAAGAAACCCATGAGAATGATTGTTGATTCTTCATTAGTTTGTTGATTAGCTTCAACTGTATCTTCCAGTTCCAGTTTACTACGTACCCTTTATTTTTATATTATTATCGTTAATAAATAATTTATAAGTGTCAAAAAATTTAACATAAGATTTGACTTGCAACACCTATTTGCTATATTTATGTCTTTACAACGGTTGTTTTTTTTTTGACAAGCATCATTATCTCAGTGGTTAAGTGACATGTTATATATAAAGTATAATAAAAAAAACAATTGTATTTTTTTGAAGACGGCGACCAATATCATGCTCAATCTCCCCTACATGCTTTTTTTTAAAGTTCCTCACTCAAGGTTTTATATTATCTATTAAAAATTCAAAACGCTGTCTGTTCATATTTTATATTTTCGTTTTTCATCTCTTGGATGATATAATTTACTTACTACTGGTAATTTTTGAATCAGTGGTATGTTTCTTTTGATTATGGGCATGATTGGGTCACTGCTCTCGCATGTTGCATAATAGTATGTTAACAGTGACATTGTCATGTTATAAAACTATCTTTTATGTGCTTGCTCTCAAGGCACTTCGTCCTTTTACTATAAATAAAATTACTTTTTTGTACTGCATTTCTAAACAAAATTAGTTTTCTTTAAATTTTGAAACTAGCGATAGTTTTACGCAGTAGATTACATTCAGTTGTATCGATTTAACTAAAGGTACTCCAATTTTATTTGGTGGTTGATCACTCTTTTTGGTAATTTTGTTTAGCTTAACTGCTTTGAAAGTTAATTCAATGGATATATAGGGATTTTTTGACGAAAAAGGTACATAATCTGTGCTACTTTGACAAAAAAGGTACATAATCTGTGCTACTTTGAAACCTCTTGTATTCAGCAGCATCATGTATTCTTAGGAAACACATTATACGCTTTGGCTTATGATCTTAATTCAATTTCCATTCTTCTTATTGGTCGCCTTTTGTGTGGGTAAGCACTAAGCAGTCTGTGAATTCATGTACAGTCTCTATCCCATGCATGTTTTCTTGTATGATATTTACAATTTTTTTCATTTATTTTTTTCAGATTGGGTTCTGCAAGAGCAGTAAACAGGCGTTATATCAGTGACTGTGTACCACTTAAGGTTCGAATGCAGGCGTCTGCAGGGTTTGTTAGTGCCAGCGCTTTAGGGATGGCTTGTGGACCTGCACTTGCTGGTTTGCTTCAAATGAATTTTAAAGTATACTCTCTTACGATTAATCAGAATACATCACCGGGATGGATTAAGGCTATTGCTTGGATTGTATATTTAGTTTGGTTGTGGATTTCATTCAAAGAGCCAGCTCGCGATACTGAAGAAACCCATGAGCCTTCAGGTTAGTTTCAGCTTTTAAAAGAAAGTTTGTTAATTAAGAATCTCAAATTCATGCACACATGCGCTCATGTGCACATGTGCTATTGGATGGATATTATTATGCTAAAGTGAATAACTGCTTGTTTATTAGCTGGCCATGTGAACATTGGTGAGTTGGAGAATGGTCTAGCTCAACCATTGCTTTTAAGTGATAAAGAACAAGCTGATGAAGACGAGGATGTAGAAGATGAGGACAGTGAAGAAGCACATGAAGATTCACATAGAGCCGCGAGTTCAATTGGCGCAGCGTACAGATTACTTACGCCATCAGTGAAGGTTAGAATTCCCTATTTAACCATCTTATATTTTTCTAGTTGAAGCTGAATGCCCATGCATAATTTCATTGATTGTAACAGGTCCAGTTGTTGATATATTTCATGCTCAAATATGCGATGGAGATCTTACTCTCAGAATCAAGTGTCGTCACTACGTTTTATTTTAGTTGGAGTACTGGCCAAGTGGCGATTTTCCTAGCAATCCTTGGACTTACGGTTCTTCCTGTAAATGCAGTTGTTGGAACTTACGTTAGCAATATGTTTCAAGACAGGTAACCAAAATGTTATTGTTACAACTATCAAATGCTATCCGATTGAAATTGCTTATAGAAACAGTTCTGTTAAAGTTCTCTTCTGCTTACAGTAAGCTTTAGTACTAATAAATTGCATATCACACAGGCAAATCTTGCTGGCATCTGAAATACTGGTGTTAATTAATAGGCATCACCATGAGCTTTCATGTCACCAGCAAATACTTTGTGCCACAATACGTCATCTCTGCCCTTATCACATTCGTTGCTGCCGAAGTTCTTGAAGGTAATCACCAACTATATAGTTTCTCTTGTAGCTAGATACCTTTTTTAAGTATAAAGTTGTCCTGCATTAAAATTTTAAACTCCTAAATACATGATATTAACATGTGGTATGTGCGATTTTTGCTGCAGGTGTGAACCTTTCACTCTTGTCTAGGGTAATGTCATCTCGACTAGCGCGTGGGACATACAACGTAGGACTTTTATCAACGGAGGCAGGAACGCTGGCAAGAGTAGTGGCAGATGGCACGATCACATTGGCTAGTTATTTGGGCCGCGATCGGTTACTCAATGTCACACTTTTGCCCTCTCTGTTCATCTGCATTGCTTCTATAGCTGCCACTTTCTTCACATACAACACTCTCTACTGATAGGAAGGTAAATCTTTCATTTATGTGTTTTGTTTAAATTGGTGTATGTCTAGCTTGTTTGTACATTTACATTCATCGTTGTCATGTACGCATTTTTGTTTGTTGATTATTTGTTTAGTTGTAATTATTGCTGATGGCGGTAATGTATTGTAAAGCCACTTTATCAATTATGGTGTAGTAGAAAGGTCGCTTTTGAAACCAGTTTACATAGAGCTACAAAAATGCAATGTGTTTCTTATTTTCGATTTTTCGTTGAGACGTAGTGGTGCTCTTACAAGCACATTTGCTAAGAAGCATAAGCGATAATACAGACACAAGAATGTTATCCTTTCTCTTAATTAGACGTGTGAAGTTTCATATTTCATATTACTATCCCTTTGTAATTAAAAGAGTGATAACTTTATTTCGCCTAACCTAAGAAAGAGTGTGTTGATATTGTATTCTCTTTAGCATGGAGATGCTATAGCATCTGCATACAATAATACCTTTCTACTATTTTACTTTAATTCATTTGAATTATTTTCCTGTGAAATTCTCGTGTCCTTTTTCATTTCTAACATGATTGAAAATTTGTGCATTGGTATCGCAACTATTCCTAGTAGTTATATCGAAGATCGAGGTTCATAACCTTTCATCATATAATTTAGTGCTTAAGGAAGCAATAATGACAAAATTTAAAATATAGACATTTAACGGAAATGGTAGAAAATGGAAGATTAATAAAACTGCTTAGATAGGATGGGAGAAAAACCAAATGTGTTACACACCTGATGGACAATTCATGCCAGAGACTCATCAACCTCATGCTAAGCCATCACTGGTGATTAGGTTGCCTCACGGGAAGAATTGATGAAGTGTTCCATGAAATATTGAGTGCTCGAGCAATTGATCGAACAGCTCTTAAACGTGTGTGGGGGCCGTAGTTTTAAAGCCATTGGGTCGCTATATAAAGATATGGTGTAAACGAATTTGGGAAGAAGTAACAAGAAACTGAATTCTTTTCCCTCCTCTTTTTCTTAGCTCCAGATCTGTTACTTTTCTCTTCTTCTACTTCACTAGAAAACATTTCTCTTCACTTTATCATGTTGCCTAAGAAGAAAATCGATGCAACATCCTTACGAGTGATATCAGATTGAGGAAACGATGGATGATGATAATTTAATTCATAGCAATCTAGAGAAGTAGGAGTTACAGTTGCAGAAACTGGAACTGATGAATAATAAGTTTTCTACACTGATGAATGCTAATATAATTTTTTGTTTTTGAAGCAAAGTTAAAGCATACGTTACTAATATAGTTAATAGGTAACCGATATATTTAACAAGTAACTTAGCAGCTTGGAGAACATCATAAGTTAATAGGTTTGTTAGAGATCTTGAAAGGCATCACATCTGAATCGCTAACTTCAGTGTGTACTAATACCGTACACAAATAGAAACATCAAGCATTTCTAACTTTTTGTTAACATTCGATATTTTTTCAATATTATCCAATTGTTTTTAATATCGCATATTGAGGCATGTGATATGCAGTTGATGTTGACACTAACCACTTAAATCAACAACTGTTACAGATTTGCTGGGAAGAAAGGAAGAACATTGTATGTTCAACAACTAGTATTATGGTGTATGTAATACTAGTTGTTGAACTATGTAGTGTTATGTATTGTTGCTGCTGCTGTTGAACTATATAATGTCATGTATTGTTGCTGCTGCTGTTGAACTATGCAATGTTATGTATTGTTGTTGAAAATTGTAATTAAAAGATTTGTTATGTTTGATTTTTGTGTTGAATCTATGAAAAATATTTGGTTAAATGATCTTTCTTTTGTGATATTATGTTAAATTTGCAAATGTTTGTATTGAGTATGATAATGAAATGATTGTTACTGTAGGAGGGCAGAAAAAACAATATAATTTAAAAAAAAATGTTAAAATTTGCAACGGTTTTGAGCCGTTGCAAAACAAAATTAACAAAGTTGTACAATAAGGCTTTACAACGGCTTTCAGCCGTTGTGAAATTAAAATTAGCAACGGTTCTTAGCCGTTGTAAAACGTAAATTTGTAACGGCTTAGAGCCGTTGCTAATTTTAATTTCGCAACGGCTGAAAGCCGTTGCTAATTTTTTACCACTGCCAATTTTGCAACGGCTCAAAACCGTTGCAAAATCATTTTGCAACGGCTCAGAACCGTTGCAAAATGACATTTCTGGTGTAGTGAATGCATGCATTGGGGGTGTGCACGTGCACGAGTGCACAACCGTACATCTTGATATAGCAGTAGTTATTGTTGAGTTAAATGGATTAAATTGTAATGTTGAATCTGTTGAATGAGTCATGTGTAAGTGGGTTGAATTATTATTCTTTGGTACATGTAATAGTTATATATGGCTGATGATGTAAAGTGGATATTTTGCATGAATAAACTGTTTTTCATTTCTTACAACTTCTTCTTGTTTTCTCATCTCTTCTCATCTAATTCTTGAATCGGTTCTCACCCTAAACACTCTCCTACAATCTCTCCCTTATTTCTGCAATCAAGGACCTTAATCCCCTCATCGTTGTCACCTTCTTCTTCCATAAACCAAGCCTTAACTGTTGTTTCCATACTCTACCGCCATGACTAATACCTGAGCACAAAACAAGAAAAATGGTCCTTTCACAAAATGAAGCCCTTCGTCCCCACCATCGACATCCTCCACCACGGTAATCCTTATGCCGCTAAAAGAAGGCATCGATCCATCCTATTTTTGTTACCGATAAAGGAGATGGAGAAGTAGCTCTGAATAGTTGGTATTATGAATATCTGCTTTCTGATTATGGTGGTTGGTTGAAAGATAGAGTTTGTGATAACGAATATTGGATCAAAATTAGTTCTTGTTTAAGAGATGCTAAAGCTTGTAGTGGAATGGCTAGATATGGAAGAGATGTTGCTATTAGTATTTTAGTACCTGAATCTACTGATATATTTGTTCAAAGAGAGCTTTCTCCATTCGAGGTATGTAAAGTTTTGACTATGTTGTTTTGATAAATTATGCTTATTTGATAAATTATGCTATTTTGATATTTACATTATAATTACATATACTTGGTTTATACTTGTAGTAATTCTCTTTTTTTAAGGTAAGAGGTCAAATCAGACTACTTGATGGAGGAAGCCTCTGCTTTGGACTAGCTGAATATCAGTTTCAAAATTTGAGCTAGTTGTAGAAGAATTATTGATGAGCGACTCAGTGATAAAGTTAACCGGACAAAATAAAAAAGGTTTTTCACATGTTAGTGCACACCGACATCAATGTATTATTAATTCAACATAAAATAGACCCGTTTTCCCTATAAATTCATTGTGCGGCTTTAATATTTATCCAATTTCATTGTCTAAATTTAAGCATATATATAATCCTACTACTCTTTCGAGAAGTTATTCTTATATAAGGTTCAGTTCAAAATCAATGGCGGGTCGAAGTAGCAGCTCTCGGGATAGTTTTGTCTTCAAATGTTGCTTACATTCCTATAAGTCGAAAAGTTGATCTTGTTTAGAGGTTCTTGTGATAATGCTAAAAACTGTAATGTTCAAAAACTTTAGCATTTCTTTGTAGAAATATTTAATACAACTTTTAGCTTAGTTTTGGAATATGGTTCGGAGCCTAGGCACCTATACTTATATATATGGATTTATAGCTTAGTTCTTGGTTTAAAAGGCGTCTCTCTATTTTTACAAGATTTGATACATGTTTAGTTTAACCTTCCCTTTTTATTTTATATGATTCCTTTTTGATTTAGGAGTTCTAATATTTTGAGACTTGGATTATGGTATTGGTTAATTATGATATATAACCTACATAGCCAGTTTAAATTGATTATAAGCAACTTAAGAAAATCTTGACTTATTAGATAAAATTCCATATTGTTATATGACATTGTTTAATTAAACGGTTAATATTTGACTAATGAAATGTTCCAAGTGCATGGTTAGATTGTTATATACATGCTTGGGTACTGACTTCTTTTGTTTCTAACGCTTCTTTGTTTTATTTTCAGTGAGAAAAAATAGTTTCTACTTCATGCTGTGCATTATATACGGCTTTAGTATCACAAAAAATTTATATCAAAACTGTAATACATCACTACAGACAGTTGCTACTATGAAGTCTCTTTTGCGGCAATTTCCAACTGAAGCTTGGACGTAAGTTGCAAGAAATGGATTCAGGCCTCTTAATGGAGTTTATATTAAAGAGATTAGGTTCAATTTTAACCTCCATTTTACCACTACAAGAAAAGTTACTTTTTATAACGCCAATAGATAACGCTTTATTCCATAGCATTATCCTTTGTTTTAGTTTGTTTTATTGAGAAAAGAATTTAAATAAGTAATGCTTTTTGAAGCGGGCTTTCCCACAAAATTTTCATAGCCGTCTCTTTTTTAATTATTTCCCTCTTCGTCAAGTTCTCTTATATCTTCTCCTTAACCAAATAACTTCGCTCAAAATAAAAAAATCCCTTTTTTTATAAATCTTCATTGTCAGTTAAGCACCCAAAATCGAGATCTGATATTGGAGCTAGTCGACGTCGCCTGGAAGTTAAACTATCGCCATTGCGCCTCGCTTGCAATTCGAAGAGACACCGTGCTGGAGTTTGCCCTTGTTTGAGTTCACATGATACAAAATCTAATTTCTTCATGCTAAATTTTTCTAATTATTCAAGAAGTACGGCCCAATCATGTCGGTTTGGTCCGGAACGACATTGAATGTGGTCGTATCGAGTTCTGAGCTGGTGAAGGCGATGCTGAAGGAGCACGATCAGGTTCTTGTAAACTAACCCAAGAATAGGTCGGCGGTTAGCTTTAGTAGAGACGAGAAAGATTTGATTTGCGCAAATTATGGTCCGCGCTATGTTAAGGTTAGGAAGGTTTGTAATTTGGAGTTGTTTTCACCAAAGAGGTTGGAAGGGCTGAGGTCGATTCAGGAGGATGAAGTTACTCCTATGGTTGAATCTATTTTTAGATTCTATATGCAACAAGGTATTATTAGTTCTATTTCTCTATTATTTAGCCTTTCTGTCTCCTTAAAATATCATTTTTGTGTTAATATCTACCGTGATGATATTTGGTTATTAGTTGAGAATTTTCTGTTTAGACGCAGGCTTACCATAATGCTTAATTCTACTAATGCAGTGTTATTTCCACCATTATCTGTCCCTAATTTTCTCTACCACTAATAAATAATACCGACTATACAAAGTTCATTGATTGTCAATAACCGTTGTTCGAGCGCTAATACTAGGATATGGTAAGACATTTCACTATGTTTATTGCTAGATGTATTGGGCAATCCATAAATGTCTTCGGTTCAGTCCCTAATATACATTAGAACCAATGTTAAAGCAAATTTATTATATTATATTATATTTGTATTATATATGCATTTCACTAATTTTTATACTTTTTTAACCATTGTTAAAGCTGCATGTATATTCTTTCATTTCTTGTATCTTTACATTGTGTATGTGTGTGCATATTGAGCATGTTACACAAAAGTTTAAATAATAGGAACGAAAATCAAACACAAATAATTTTGTTGATTAAAATCATGTCTACAACAATCATTAATAACCGTATAAATTCGAGTTTGATAATCAATTTATTATATTAATCAAAATATTTGTCTTCTGACCAACTTGTGCAGTGATAAAAATATAATAAACTCAATCTAATTTCTTTTGCCATTTGCTGCATTACTCATAGTTACTTCCTAATGTCATTTAAGGGCAAAAACTCAGCCTATTTTTATTGCCGTTTGAGCTAAAAAATGGAGGTTTCCATACTGAATTAGAACCCTGTGTATGGAAATAAAATAAATCATGGTTATTCTCTGCCAATGGATTATGTGTCTAATTTCAATTAATTTGATGTATTTTTTTGCTATAGAACCAGGGGTGGATTGATATCAGTAGTTTATTCTTTCAAAAATTATTTTTGAACTTGAAGTTAATAATGACAAGTTCTCTCATTGGCCAGTGGCAAAATACTAGTTATTATAATGGTGTGTTACCTGCAACACCTACTCTTTATTTATTTGTTGATTACATTCTCTTCAGAGTGGTTGCTGATTTATAACAGCTTATCTTTTGGTGCTTGACACATTGGCTATCAATCATTCACAGACTTACATTAAATATAAGTGGCTTTTTAAAGCTTAGTGGTTAAGTATCATCTTGCATTACCATGGTTCTAGATAAGTAGCACCATTTATATTAGTCCACTCATTAATTACCCAAGTGTACAATTACTATTATTTAGATATATATGTCATTGAGGTAGTAAGTTATTTAGTTTGCTAAAATCAAATAGACAGCACTAAAAATTGATTAAAAATGAGTATTTTTTTATATGTTGTTAAGCTCAAAACAGAGTGATTTACATAATATTTACATACTTCTAAAAAGAAAATGTCTGGTTAATCCACCCATCATTATTTGAAGCAAAATTTTCTCAGTAGCGAGATGCTTGGTAGCTGTAGTTTTCTCAATGATAAATATATCAGAAAAACTTGTCCTCATATTAAATTTATTTAATCTAGGTCCACTCACAAATAAATGAAAAAAATCCTTTTCAGGGTTGCAAAAAAACCATGAAATGTTAAGTGAAGGACTATCATACATGTTAAATTATGTATTCTTGTTGCTATTTGCACACACTGTCCTTTGGTACCAATTCCTTGAAATTTTGGTATTCACTAAGATATAAACTAGCTGCTATGGCTTTTAAATCATATACGTTTCTTCAATCTAAACCCAAATTTCTATAACATTTTTCAGAGAATGCTGGAAAGGCTTTGGTGGTAAGAAACCACCTAACAAGCATGGCATTTAACAACATAACAAGGCTTGCATTTGGTAAGCGATTTGCAAACTTAGAAGGCGTGTTGGATGAGCAAGGTGCCGAATTCAAAGGGATCATGGAAAATGGATTGAAATTAGGCACATTGCTCTCTTTAGGAGAGTACGTGACATGGCTCAAACAGATGTTCCTTCTCAATAAAGAAGTGATTGCCAAGCATGGTGCTTGAAGGGATCACCTTACTAGAGCCACCATGGAGGAGCACACACGTGCACGAAATGAAAGTGGTCCTAAACAATACTTTGTTGATGCTTTGCTCACTCTTCAGGAGCAATATGACCTTAGTGAGGATACCATAATTGGTCTCCTTGTTTTTTTTTATAAAATTAAGTTACTTGAAGAAAATCGTTTGCTTGTCGTAGTGGGCAGAGCCGGTTACAAGGAAAATTTAATGGCTAGTCCAACACATCTAGTATGATTAATTACAGATATTGTATAATTACAGGTATCATAAATCTAGGACTCTCTAAAATAATTGGTTCTTTTAGTTTCTAATAGTGAATTATTAATTTGGATACAAACTTCACCTAGAATTAGCTAAAATCACTAGTGTCATGTTGAAAATACTTTCAGTATTCACACTATCTTCTGATTCCTCTGCTGTATAAACTTGTTCAATATTCATTTTTTCATAATTTAGTGAACTTAAAAATAAAATAACAATCATACATTTTACCTTTTAACAATCACATATTTCGTAAGTACTATCAATCATATATTTTCTAGAACATCATCTATTATAAAATATAAAGTTTGAACATCACACTTGAAAGAAGAAAAGAGATTTCTTTTTTTTAAAATATTTCACTTTTTTTATAAATTTAACAACAATAGCAGCAACAACTTATACCTTATAATAATCATATATCTCTGTTCAACATATTCTTTACCTACTATCAATAATTTAATTTCTAAAACATCATCTGTTACAATATAAAATTAATAATTAAACATCACAACTGAAAGAATAATAGGAGATTACTTTTTGACAAGCACGCTTTAGTAGTTATAATGGCTTGAGCAACCAAAACTTATGGGCTGGCCCTTAAAGTGAGTGAGCATGAATATTATAGAAGGTTCACTGTATCCTATTATTTCAGTTCACATAAGAAGCAAAATTCTCTTTCAAATTTCACACCTACCTTTGAAAAACTTATTAAAACTGTTGATTTTCACTCTTTTTCATAATGAACAGGATATTTTCACTCTATTCTCACTCTATTTTGTTAGAAATTTTACAACGATGAATTGATTGGTTCCCAAAAATACTTATCATATTATTATTTTACCAATCGGTAGGATTTTCAAGAAATCTTAACCAAATTATATATACATCTGTATAATATGGAATTCTAGATTCTAGTTGATGTTCACTAGATTTTATTAGTGGACATAGACAGGGACACAGTCCTTAGCTATTAATTGGTGAAAGTATATATGTGCTTGATTCTAAAAAAAATTATTATACTAATTCAAAATGTATAATTTCATAATCTTTGAATTCTGTAATTTATTTCGATTATATTAAAGCGCTGTGTATTAAATATCAATGTGAAGCGTGTTAATGTAATAATATTTATGTAGTTTCCATTATTTTTGAACATTCAATGGAAACATCATAGTTAATTTATCTTAAACTACTTTATGAATTTGTAAAAGTTTATGATATAATATTGTGTAAACCTGAGAAAATATGTTTGTGAATTAAAAAATTTAAGCCTTCACTGCCTCTTGCAACATCACTATACAAACCTTCTTTGGGAAAAATATTGAAAAGGTTCAAAGTTTATATAGAGATGCATTTAAATGTGTAGGCTCTTCAGAGAAGAAGGCTCGGAGAAGAAGCAACTAGAGCTGCTGCCAAAAAAGAAAACAACAAGTGTGCAAAATCTTCACCAATAGTAAATCCATAGATAAATAGCAAAGAACTTGTTCTAATACAAAACGAAAGATGCAATGCTGCTGGCTCATCACATTCTAGCCCATCAGCCAATGCAATTTTTTTGGAGTGTACTTAAACATTTGCTGCTAATTTTTTGTATGTGCTGAAAACATATGTAATGGATATTATATGTATGTTTGATCATGTTTAATACGATGTCAGTGGATAGTTAGTACGTTTGATATAATGCATTACATTTTTTGATTATTATATTCTTCTACTCTTACATTGTTCATGTTGTTATGTGTTTAAAGAAGACTCATTTTTGATATGTTATTACTAAACTATAATAAATTGCAAGATGCATCAAACGCACAGAAAAATAAACCATAGCGTTAAAAAGCATTATAGTTATATAATATAAGTGCTATAAAAAAGAAATGTAATGCAGGCCATTGCCGTCGAAGGATAGCGGATTAAAAGCGCTATTGTATCTACGTAATTTATAGTGGCATATACACATTATAAACTGATTTAGAATATACTATAACATATCGATATATAGAGTTTATATAACCAATATAAATGTTATTTATAGCGGAAAATTTTCGTTATGCCGAATTAAAATTTATAGCGGCTTATATACGCTATGAAAGCTTACTATTTTATAACGGCATTTTTTGTGTTATAAATATGCCACTGTTTTTAATAACATGTCGATGTACAACGTTTATCGAACCGCTATATAGTTTTGTTTTATAGCGGTTATGTGCTGCTATGGATGACACTTCTTGTTGTAGTGTACTCACAAATTTAATAGTAGTTCGATTATGTATTTATTGATAGTGGAGATTTGCTTGAACATTATGATGAGGATTATTTTAAGCTGACATTTTATGTCATTTTTTTTCTTAACTCTCAATGTTTAGCATAAGTTGTGATAAGCATTTGCATTAGACATGTTAACAAAAGCTTAGACTAACAAATAACAGTAAATTGAACATCTATTTCAGTTACAAATTTGCATCCATGGTCACCAACTTGGTGGAATCAACAACACATTTGGTCAAGGACAAATATTTAAGCATAAAATATTATCTTTTAGGCCTATAATATGTCATTTGAATAAAATCTCATGTTTTATTAACTTTGATTCATGAGATGCAAAGGTTCATGTTTCTTATTTGTTATTGTGGATCTTATTTCTTCTTCGTCTAAATATGCGACGATCCGCATTTTCGACCCTCGAAGATCGACACTAATACATCCTTGGTATTCACGTACCGCTAATTGAAAGCCGGAGAGGCAGATAATCAAGGGTAAAAGAAAATAAAGATAGAAGAAAGAACAAAATAGATTCTCACATCACATTTAATAACTTGTAATTATACATATAGAAGTACATACAATCACTCTCAAAATGAAATATCTGAGCCATAGCAAGTACTAACCCAGCCATGTACAATTATAACTGCCTATCCCTACATGTGCTTGTAGATACTTATACATAATATAGCAGAAATAGAAATAGATAACTATCTACATATGACCCTCAGCTTCATGCTCCTTCCAAAATGCTCCAAGCTACCTAACTACTTGGTTGCAAGAAAAAATAGGGCATCCAGAGTTTAAGGGGAAAAGGGAATAAACTCCGGGTCAGACATGTGACTGGTGTGAGAAAACTCAAAACATGGGTTTTTGAAAACAAATGGTGTCTCATAAGACCACACCGCACATAAACACGGATGAGTTTTGACCTTATGATAACCAGACCATTTGCCACGCAAAATCAGAGATATTATTTTTAATGACATTCTTTGAAAACTCTTTCAAATATATATATATATATATAATCTTAGCCAAAATTGTCACATTTATTAAATTCCATAATAGGTTTACAACTAAAACCGTAAAGGATTGTACTGGAGAATGAATTCCATATAATGACAAGGTAAGGGACTACCTTTCGATAGCATATCTCTAGTGGGATGCACCTAAGGCTCCAATGTGCGACCATAGAGGGTAATTTAGAAAGGTGATGACCATATCCTAATAGGTGCGACCCACATAACCCTACTGCATCTACCCTGTTTTTGTCATTCCCAATGTGCGAGGCTTAAGGTAATGTTTTACCTTTTACAGAACAAATTCTACTTTAAATGCCACGTTACCATTTCCAAAAACACACTATTGATTTCCAAAAAAGTACAGCCTATGAGCTCGTATGTCTCAGAGAAGGGTGTTAAGTATAGGAGGGGTTGCCTCCTACACCACCAACAGATGTACATTTGTAAAGATCAATGTACGTGGTCCAAGAAATGCAATGACAGACATTCGTCCATACAAGTTGTCCAAGAATAGAACAAACCGATGGCACTTCTCCTACTACATCCAATTTGGAAATCACCATTAAGATTAGTAGCAAGTAGTCCTTGCATTGAAAATTTCAAATTGAAGGAACCACTGCCACCATACATATGATAAGGGAATTACCCCAGAGGTTAGTGGCAAGCAACCCTACATTATGAAGATCTCCGTCTTCAAAATCATTGTCTTCAACATATTTTCAGTTTCGAACATATATTGGTTCGAAGTGGTTTTGGGATAGAAATCACCTAAATCTGACCTTGGTTCCTCTGAACTAATTTATCGATAAAAGATTTAAGTATATGGGTGATTATTTTCAGTTTATCAATATCTTTTATCCAGATAAAATATCTTCTAAAGATATATATCTTTAAAAATGTCCTTTTTCAGTATATACAAAATAATTAAACCTCTTTTTAACTATGGAAACACTAAACTATTTCTTATTAATTACATAAGAAAATGTTTCCATAATTTAATAAATTTTAATAGAGGTTTCATATTTTCAAAATATATTTTTTAAATGGGTTAAAACCATGTTATCTAAGATGGTAAATTCAAAACCATTTAGTATTAAGTAAATAAGATCCATAGGAATTGTATTAATTATACTCAATACTAATTTTCGTATTCAACCTGTACTATTTGTCGAATAATGGTGAAATCACCTTTTAAATTCATGCGGATAGTACGAGTTCCCTCATCGGAATTTAATATAGAGTTTAACCAATATGTTTCATATATCACCAAAATTTTATTATTTAAAATCTTGTTTAACCTTTTGAAATCTTCAAATCTCCTTTTATCTTAGAAAAATATGGTCCGAGGAAATCAAATTTACCATCCCCTCCGTCGGGCCAGTCCGGATAGCTAGGGAGAGCAGGCAACTAGTTTCCCAAACTCAAGCCTAGAGACTATCTCTCTGTCATCCATAAGACGGTCAAGTTATTTGATCAACTCTAAACTCTTTAAAATACTTGATTTATTATTTGAAAAACATTTGCAAATGATTTGGGAAGAAAATCTCAAGTTTAGATCTTAATTTCAAAAGTTACCAAAAATTGCAACAAAAAGTGCTGCAAATAGAGTTTTTAAAAACTTCTTTGATCAAAATATTAACTTCATTCCACATATGTCCATTTTTATAATTCATACGCCTTTTAAAATATTTAATATATTTATGGAATTCATTTCATATTTTTAAAGATTTAAAAATATCCATTTTAATTTTTTTGCATTTTGGTTTTCGAACTACCAAAACGCGACGTTTTTGAAAACTTAGTTTGAACACATCTAAAATTTTACTTAATGAAATCTAGATTTTTCTTCTTTATTTGAAAATCATAGTTATAAAATTTTGAATCATTTCGAGCTATATTCCACTTTACATATTGATTTAACTTTTATGGCGTGAAATCGCGAACTACCGTTACACGACGCGTCTATTTTTGACTCCAATTTCCTATCTTGTCAAAATCTTCCCAAATTGAATTTTTATGTTTATAAAACATTTATAAACCATTTTAAATCAGTTTAAAGAGGTTTAACTAAGTTGTAACACTTTTATAATTCATATAGGAAAGTGATTCCCTTTGTGTAAATTTGATGTGTATTTAACATGAATTATTTCCACAACCAAACAAACATATCATCCCATCTAAATAGGATAAACAACCATAGAAAAAAGCATAGAAATCATATCATATCACCGTATAATTTGTAATAAAAATAAGTAGAGTTTATCACTTGATATCCTTTTGATCTAACTTTCAATCGGCTATAGCTCCGCTATTCCATAACCGGAGCTTACGAATCTTGCACTAAGACTCCTAGGGGTTTGGCCTTGGGCTTGCAAGGGTGGTGGGATGCTTAGATGGTTACAACTTTGGTAGGAAAAAAAGGAGAAGATCACTAACTCGATCTCAAATTTGAAGTGGTATATCTCTCTATATTTTACGACTTATTTTGACAAAACTTCTACGCTATTTTTGAATTTTCCTAAGAGGCTATGGAAGCCATTAATGTAGAGGAAGAAGAAGATGAAGAAGCTTAAGAAATGAAGAGAATAGAGTGTGAATGAAAGTGAGGATGGATGGCTTGTAATTATAAACAAAAACATGAGAAAAATATCATGATATTTCTTTTGCCACACATCACCGTTGCATTATCCTCATCCATCATCCGCACGGCCAAACATACCCCCCATGTGCCATACCCATGTACTACCCATGTGTGTACAAATGATGGAGAGTTTTGTTTGTTTTGGTTAGGAAATATCATGATATTTGTAAATAAATAACATGATATTTATATTATTTTACCATTAGTAAATATGAAATGGAAATGATAATTCTGAAGTGTTTTCATATGTTCATGGATATGTATATGTGTATCATATATAACTTATAAAGTTGCACAACTTCTCTACGTCAAATCGTCACGAATTCCAATTCTGATTTATGGTCATACTTTTACTTCTTAGTTAAACTATATATATTGGTAAACAAAGTTTGAAAATAATATTTCTATTATTATTTAATAATCCAAAGGGCCACATTTGATTTTAAAATAATTATTAAATCATTTAAACTCAATATAAATTCAAAAATCGATTATTTGAAAATGTTGATATCATTGATGATGTCAAAAAAAACAGTTTATTTTCAAAAAAATAAAAATAATTATTATTACATATTTTTACTTATATGGATAAATAAGTGTATGTGTCCAGACTCGTTCATGATTTCCAATGGTTAAAAAGCAGTTTATCGATAAAATGATTTTCAGTCACTTTATCGATATTTTTCCAAAGATTATATTTTTGTAATTACTTATTCAAAATAAGATTACTATTATTAATCACTGTTCAAAACAATATAATTTGTGTTATAAAACTTTATGTTGAATATTTTTAAATTAAATATTATTCCAAAGTGATAAATTTACGGGTCATTACAGACTTCTGCCATTAAAAGAAATTCATCCTTGAAATTTACGATAAGAAGAAGATAAATCAAAAAGGAATATATTAGACATGATGGAATACAAATATATGATAAGTGACTACACCACATGCGATGAATACACTACATCGATACAATACGCAAACTATGCATCAATCCTAAACTCAGGATAAGCTTTTCTCACTATCTGGATGTAATAAAGAGACATTTTAGAATATAGACGACACTACCTTAGGGAATGGGCATAAAACTCGAATATACTTATTTAGATAAAAATTAAATACGTGCTCTTATCGATGACACTCATTCTAGGGCATTACTAGCCCTATTTCTAATGAGTTGACCCCATCAAGGCTTAAGTGTTCACTCAACCTAAGCTCTGATACCAATTGTGACGACCCGACTTTTCGACCTTCGCAGATCGGCACTAATACATCCTCGGTATTCACGTGCCGCAAATTCAAGTGTCGAAGAGGCAAATAATTAGGGGTAAAAGAGAATAAAGATAGAAGAAAGAACAAAATATATTCTCACATCGCATTTAACAACTTGTAATTATATATATATATAGTACATACAGTCACTCTCAAAATGAGGTATCAAAGTCATAACAAGTACTAACCCGATTAGAGACAGTTATAACTGCTTATCCCTACATGTGCTGGTAGAAACTTATATATAATACAACAGAAATATAAATAGATAATTATCTACATAGGAACCTCTAGCTTCATGCTCCATGCCCCTCCCAAAATGCTCCAAGCTACCTAACTACTTGGCTGTTCGGAAAAATAGGGAACCCGGAGTTTAACGGGAAAAGAAAATAAACTCTGGGTCAGTTATGAGGCTGGTTTAAGAAAACTTAAAACATGGGTTTTTGAAAACAAAGGGTATCTCATAAGACCATGCTGCACATAAACACGGACGGATTTCTACCTTATGATAACCAAACCATTTGCTACGAAAAATTAGATATATTATTTTTAATGATATTTTTTTAAAACTCTTTCAAATATATATATATATATATATAATCTTAGCCGAAATTCTTACTTTTATTAAATTCCAACATAATGGGTTTACAACTAAAACCGTAAAAGCTCGTATTAGAGAATGTATTGCATACAATGATAAGGTAAGGGGCTACTTTTTGATAGTACATCTCTAAAGGAATGCACCTGATGCTCCAACCTCTACCAACACAGAACCGATCTACCTTTACCATAGATAGTACCGAATATGACATCATCCCGGTCGTTATCGACCTTTATCGGGATCCCAAAGCATACACAACGTACCTGAAATATAAAGGGTAATCTAAAAAGGTAGTGATCATACCCTAATGGTGCGACCCACATAGCTCTACCTCATCTACCTTGTTTTTATCTCATTATTTGTGCACATTTCTTAATGCCATGTCACAAATTCCATTACCATTCAACCGCACATTGAAGGGGAGGGGATGAATCATTAAGGGCGTGCTCAATTTCAAAAATTGAAAAGATGATAAAGTTGCTGTAAGAAATTGAGAAGCATGAATATAGGCAGAAGCATTAGATGAAGATTTATACAAATAAATATTAAGTGGAAGGATTATGTGTATTCATTTGTGTATTACATTGTGTTTATTTTGTGTTAATAGTTACATATTTGTGTATTGTATTACTATTCATTATTTATAATTACATTTTTGTTTTCGTTTATGCTATTCATTTTACATAAATGTGCGTTTATATATTTCTATAGACAATTTTATTGTTGATTGGTGGACGACTAATGTTTAATGTACTGGGAAAATGTGAAATAAAAAAAATTGAAAATAGACTAAAGTTACCGATGGAATAGAAAGAGTATACCAGCGGAATATTTAAATCAAATCATCGCTAATATTAACGAATTACCGACAGATATTTAACATTAAAAGAACATATATCAAAATTTTCCACCACTAATCCCACACAATAAAGCTAGGGTTTACCGTCAGATATAGACTATAAAAAAATTATTTTTTATGTAGATGTCGGAAAAACATCGGTAATTTTTATTTTTTTATTCGATGGATGATGGAAAATTGTCGGTAAAGTTAAGCTAAATTGACATTAGATTACCGACTTGAATTTTACCAACCAACGAAATCCATCGTAAATCCATTGCTAAATTCATTTTAGCGACGGATTCTACCGCTGCAAAACCAATGTTTTCTTGTAGTGTTTGTGCTTGTAAATCTTGAGATATTCTTCTATGCACATATATACATGTGTATATAATACGTATAAATTATGTATAAACGCACCGTTGTATTATGTTATCTCTTTGCCTGAATTCTTGTGCAACCATGTCTTGCTTTCTTTTGTGTGCATGCATGCATGACCTTGTTGCCTTATGTACTTGTTGTGTTGTTGATCTACGTGCCTGAAACTGTCCTTTGGTGCATTGTGGATGGTTCTTGACTGAACTGATTTGTTGCTTATTGCAATGACTATGCACATGTGCACCTGTTGTGTACTTGTACTTTGGCCTGCCTTGTGCAATTTGATTTGTTTTCCTTGTCTCTAAGCACTTCCACTTGCTGGTGTGGTATGTATGAACCTTTCTTGCTTTGGCCTGTAATTGTTTGTGCAGCTTTTCTGACCTAATGCTATTGCCTAAACTGAACTTGATCTTGTTGTATTGTGCATATTGTTGCTATGTACTTGAATTGGTGAACATTGTGGTTTTGATGTTGTATTGCCTAATTTCTGTTTGCACATGTATCAGTGTACATGCTCTTGAACAGTTCTGGTTTGTGACATTTTTTGGATCTGTAATTGATTTGTTGAAGGTTTCACTACTAGAAATACAGTATATAGCCACGAAGGCTTTCTAACGGCCGCCAACGGTATTTTCCAACGGCTACCAACGGCTCGTTATTTTTTAACTTGTCGTTGGTAGCCGTTGATAACCGTTGAAAATAACGCCGTTTGCGGCCGTTGGTAACCGTTTGAAATTTGCGTATACCTGCAACAGACGGAGACCGAAACATTATTATCTTCTTCCCCAATTCCCCCAAAACCCTACTCCTCCCCTCCTCCTTTCTTGCTCCAAGCTTCCCTACGCAACCAGCAGCTGCTCCAACGCCATCACTCAACGCCAACATCCTCTCTCCATCCCTAGAAGTCTCCAAAATCAGGTTTGCTTAAAACCCTACAATTTTTATTTTTTCTAATTTTGTGTTAATTTGCTGTTATATTTGTATCCAATGGCATATTGCTTGTTTATTACACCAAACTAAATGCTAATTACAATTATTGTCATCCAAATGTCCAAATTGTTTGTGTATGTATATATTATGCACATATGTAAATATGTTTATAATTTAGTATAAATGCGCATGTGAATTAGCATTAGATTAGTTAGGATTGATTTAAATTATTTTGTGTATGTTTTGTAAAATGTTAGACAAACATGAATTAGTGACTATTTTACGAACATTAATTATATCTTTTTCAAAATATATTAGCATTAAATAAATAATTACACATGAAGTATATATTTTGTGAAATAGTAAAAATCATATAATTTACTATATATATATTTAGTAAAATAGTAGAATATAATTCATATAATAATGCATAATATGCTTTATTTTATATATTTAATAAAATGGTAACATAAAAACCAAATTTAAATCCCTTAGTGAATTTTTGGCCCCGTCTGACAGGTGTTGTATATGATCGTTGTATGAATATTCGTTTTTATTGCAAAACGGATATTCATATTCATCTGATACAATATCTGTTGGATTTGTCCCTGTATTGGACAAGTTACAAACACTATAAAGTAATTACGTTTCGTAAATCATATCGTTATAAACGGTTCACAAAATTTCGACGGCATTTCCTTTTTGTTCCTTGTGTACATGCATTGTGTACGATACAAGGAACACGGGGGAAGTGCTGCTGAAATTTTGGGAAATCGTTTATAATGATATGATTTAAGAAATGTAATTACTATTGTGTTTGTAATGGGAAGTAGGATAACCGACCATCACAAAAGGTACAAAAATGTAAACAAAATAGCAAGAAATATAACTTTGTATATAAACGAAAATGGATTATAAAAAACAGTAAAATTTAAAATGTGTTTATCGAATTTGATTAATAGTTTTTTTACTATTGATCATAGGTTTTACAGTAGGAAAAATGGTCAATTATTTTATTGATCGGAGCTGGATGTATCAAAGAAGAGAAATGGGAGGCTCAATAAGTACACATTTTCTCAACGGGGTAAATGTGTTTGTCGAATTCGCTTTAAGTAATATTGGAAACGACGTAGAAATTCGTTGTCCATGTAGTAGGTGCAAATTGTTGAAGCATTTAGTACCGAATATGGTTAGGATTCATTTGCGCCAATATGGTTTCGTAACCAATTATTTGGTGTGGGATCGTCATGGAGAAATTATAACACGTAACGAAGAACAGTCAATAGAGGTCATTAGTGATGAAGTTAGTACGACGAATCTCATAGAACATATGGTCGAAGATGCAGCACGATCAATGTTCCCTACTGTTGAATTTAATAACGAAGATGTTAACATCGAAGAGGAACCAAATGTTGGAGCGAAAAAAATATATGATTTATTGGATGCTGCTAAGAAACCTCTTTGGAATGGATGTACTAGCGGCACTCAATTATCGGCAACTGCAGAGTACATTGCGATGAAATCAAAGTACAACTTCACAGAAGCCGGATTTACGGCTGTTGTACAAGCTGCTAAACGCCATATGCCATCAGATAATTTAATGTGCGAAAATTATTATGAAGTGAAAAAACTAATGTCATCTTTCGGTTTGCCGTATCAAAAAATTGATACATGTCTAAATGGTTGCATGTTGTTTTGGAAAGATGATGTCAGTCTTCGAAATTGTAAAATATGTAATCAAGAAAGATACAAGCCAAGGAAAAAAAGGGAAAAGAAGTTCCATACAAGCGTATGCATTATTTAACTATCACTCCTAGACTTTAAAGGTTATATGCATCATCTGTAACATCGCATCATATGAGATGGCACAGTGTGAGAACACCTGAAGAAGGTACGTTAACACACCCATCTGATGGAGAAGCATGGAAGTATTTTGATAAGAAATATCCCGATTTCGCAGCGGAGAGCCGTAACGTTAGACTAGGTTTGTGTACTGATGGATTTTCACCGTTTTCTCAATTTGGTTCTAAATATTCATCTTGGCCTATAATAATCACACCTTACAATCTACCCCCGTGGATGTGTATGAAAACTCCATATATGTTTCTCACAATTGTCGTCCCTGGCCCTGATGATCCGACACAGGGTATCGATGTTTACTTACAACCGTTAATCGAAGAGTTGAAAACATTGTGGTACGAAGGAGTTGAAACATACGACATATCAAAAAAGAAAAATTTTCGGATGTTCGCTTCTCTGTTATGGACTATTAGTGATTTTCCTGCATATGCAATGCTTTCGGGTTGGAGTACGGCCGGTCGTTTTGCTTGTCCTTACTGTATGGAAGAAACACGAGCATTTTCTTTACGGCATGGGAAGAAAATTTCATGGTTTGATTGTCATCGACGTTTTCTCCATATTAATCATACTTTTAGAAGAGACAAAAAAAACTTCATAGCTAATAGACATGAGACTTTACAACCACCAACGATTTGGTCAAGTGAAGATATATATGAACTTGTAAAAGATTATCCAAAGATACATGAAACCGGGCAGCAAACTGAAATCCAAGGTAAATCGACGTTTCATAATTGGTGCAAACAGAGTATATTCTGGGAGTTGCCTTATTGGAAAAATCTCTTAATCCGTCATAACATTGACGTGATGCATAACGAGAAAAACGTATTCGATAATGTGTTTAACACTTTTGAATGTTAAGGGAAAGACTAAGGACGATCTGAAATCAAGACGTGATATAGAAGAAATATGTAATCGTCCTGAGCTTCATATGAAGCCAAATGACACTAAAAAACCCAAAGCATGTTATGAATTAGATAACAACCAAGTTAAAGTACTGTTAAAATGGGTGGAAGGATTACGATTTCCTGATGGAATTTCATCTAATCTTCGTAGATGTGTCGACTATAAAAACGGAAGACTGAGTGGGATGAAAAGCCATGATTGTCATGTAATGATGCAAAATTTGTTACCCGTTGCTTTCAAAGAATTGTTGCCCGTAAAAGTTTGGAAGGTTATAACAGAACTTAGTTTATTTTATAAGGAGCTTTGTTCAACTACGTTAAAAGTTGACCGTCTTCGTAAACTTGAGGTAGAAATCCCTATACTTCTCTGCAAACTGGAGAAAATATTTCCTCCAGGTTTGTTCAACGTAATGGAGCATTTACCTGTTCATCTTCCATTTGAAGCACGTCTTCGAGGTCCTGTGCAATATGGATGGATGTATCCATTCGAGAGGTATGTTGTTAATACTGAGTATGTAATTTAAGTATAATTAAAAATCAATATTGATGTGAAATAATTTTTATCAGGTACTTAAATCATTTAAAGAAAAAAAGTGAGACAAAAAGCTCGAGTTGAAGGTTCGATTTGCAAATCATATATCGAAGAAGAAGCATCGTTCTTTTCCTCTCATTATTTCAATGATCATGTGAATTTATCATTTCAAAGTGTTGCGCGTAATGATGAGGCCGTCGAACAAGATTTTTCTTCTGAAGCAATGTTATCTATTTTTAAACAACATGGTCGACATGCTGGAAAATGTGTAGAAGTATGGTTAGATGATAGAGATTACCATGCAGCACACACGTATATTCTTCTTAATTGTCCAGAAGTTGCACCATTTATTAGGTAATTATCAGATTACAAGTTTTGATAAATTTAATTTAATACTGCATGTGTAAATTAATAATAAAGCAATATATTGTTTTTGTTTGTAGTGTTTATGAATCACAAAATCCAAACGGCGATTTAAGCAAAAATTTCGCTACTTGGTTTTCGAACTACATTTGTGATCCTACAAATAATGCGGTCGATGAAGGATTAAAACATTTGGCGTTGGGACCGAAAAGGAAAGTTAAAACGTATCCAATATTTTTCGTTAATGGATATAAATTCAACACCAAAGAATACGGTGCTGAAAAATTAACAAACAATACCGGCGTATTTGTTAAAGGCAGTGATGATCCTAATAATCATATACATGATTTTTATGGCGTGTTAACCTAGATTTTGCAATTGACATATTTTATAAGACCCGCAGAGGAAGTTTTTTTGTTTAGATGCAACTGGTTCAGCAATGTTCCAGGTTCTGGTATTAACGCGCATCCAAATTATAATCTTATAGAAATAAAACATACCTCCCGTTATCAGCCATACGATCCGTTTGTACTAGCCAAACAAGCCCTACAAGTTTATTACGCCCCTTATCCGTCTCTAAAAAGAGATAAAGCGGATTGGTCTGCGGTTTTTAAAACCAAGACGAGATTTACATTCGATGGAAAAAATATTCCAGAAGAACAAGCCTATCAAGCAGATATCGAAGAAAATGTTGAAACCACAATTACAGACGATCAAACTGATTTTGGACAATTAAATGATGAGACAAATGTATTAGTCGAAGCATTTGAGAGTGTAGAGGAAAACGATATAGAACACGAGATCGAGTCTGAATCAGAAAATGACGAGGACTGAGTAATATCCGGTAATTTTTACAGTTATATATTCACGCACACGCATCACATATATATCATCTCATCATCATTACATGCACCACATATCATCATCATTTTATCTATGTCTATAATTAAAAATGAAACTTTTCAACAGGTATTATGTCAGGCTCCAGACGTCGTAGCTCTTCTCGCTCGGCCGGCGAGAGTAGTGGTGAGCCTCCGGCTCGACCACTTGTATATTTGCAACCGAAGGCTGATGGAGCGTAAGTATCAAAATTAAAATGATAACAATATAAATTTGTTCATACATATATATACTTGTCTAAAGCTTTGTTTTATTTAACACAGGGGATTTGATTTGGAGCCCTCAGGAGTTGTGCTTGGCATTTCCAAGCAATCATATATGAGCAGGATGACAGATTGCTGGCCTAAGTGGAGTAAGATCCCTGACCATGTCAGGGAGGCCATATGGCAGGATTTTCTGGTGAGTTTATATATACTACTTTACTATATGAATAAGTATAAATGAACACTTAGTAATGTTTTCTCTTTGTATAGGGGCAAGTGGACTTGGCGGAGGCCGATGTCGCCATGGTTCAGCGCCACTGGAATTCGAAGGTCGCCAAAAATTACAGGGAGGTAATGTCAGCTCTTAAAAAATCGGGGAAGAAACCGAACTGGATGGGCGCTTCCGTATGGGATTCTTGGATGAGGTGGTGGGAGACCGACGAGTTCAAGGTAAATATTCTACCAAATATATAGTTAATTATTTCGCAATTAGTATAAATATAATATTCAATTTATAAAATTGCAGATGGAGTCGGAGAGGAACTCTGCCAATAGAAGTAGGAATCCTGTAACGCATCGTGGCGGATCCAAGTCTTTTCAGCATCACCGTGAGGACTTGGTAAATTTATCTAAACCGTTATTACATTTTGTATATTAATTAGTTCGGTAATTAGCTATGAAAAATTAAAATATATAAATTATTTATTGCAGGAAAGATTGGTTGGACGTCGCGTGTCTATGATGGAGGTATTTACCTGCACCCACGCATCAAGACAAACAAACAATGCTGGCAATATTACATATCAGTGGGATGGTGATGATAAGGCGACGACTTCATATGTATGCATATTTTAAAACTTATTTTATTAATATCGATATGTTTAAATCCTATTCTAATAATTTTAACCTGTAATTGTTTTTTATTTTAGGCAAAGTTTCAGGAGGCACGGGCAGAGCTGCTTTCAGAATCGGATCGCGATGAGTTGACGGTAGAGGAGGAAGATAATATTTTCGACGTTATTATGGATCCGACGCAGCGGAATAGACGCTATGGCTATGGAAACCAAGCTGTAATCTTATAAACATTGCAATATTATATTTAATAAATTAACCTATAGATACACTATACATATGATGATTTCTAGTTGAGTTAACCTATATATTTAATAAGTTAACCTATATATTGTAATAAAAATATGCATTTATTTGTGGTATATGCATTGCTTAAGATCACGTCATTTACGTTTCTATATTTTAAAATATACATTGCTTAAGAAAATGATTATAATACAAATGTGAACATCTCATATTCTATTTCCAGGTTCGGGCAGCTCAAAAGGCGTGTGACAAAGCTGAAATAAAAGAGCTTAGAACCATGGTTGAGCAGTTGCAAGAGCAGGACCGTCTTCGCGCTATACAAATGGAGCAGCTGAATCAACGTTTAGCGGAGTACGCGCAGAGGCATGATTCCTTCCCTTCGTCGTCTGGTGCTTCCGGAGGTGATGATGATGCTTGAGAGGTATGATGATTATTGTTTTGTGGTTGGTTATTGTATATATTGACTTTGAGGTGGTGAGGATTGTGTTTGATGGTTATTGTGTATGTATTGACTTTGAGGTGGTGAGGTTTAAGTGTTTGCATTGTATATATTGACTTGAATATGGAGTTGGAGTTGGTGGGGGTTTGGTTGTAATGTTTGAATATGGAGTTGGACTTGAATATGTAATGTTTGATGTTGATTTTTGGTTGTTTATATTGTTTGTGGTATAATGTGTTGAATATGTGATATATATGTGAAATGGAGTGGAAATGGAATGGAAATTGATATATATTGATTGTGTGTGGCTGGAAGGTGAATCGCATGCTGCTATAAAAAAAATTTCACCCAGATTAGCAACGGCTACCAACGGCTTATTCGTCAGTTTATTGCAACGGTTTCCAATGGCTACCAACGGTTATCTGCCGTTGGTAGCCATTGGAAATGCCCCGTTGCTTCCGTTGGAAGCTGTTGGAAGGCGTGGTATGCTATTCCAACGCCATTTCCAACGGCTCCCAACGGCCGCCAACGGCTGGGAGCCGTTGGAATAGCCTATTTCCCTTGTAGTGTTTGTTATTTGCCCATGCACTATGTTGAGCATGAAAATCTTTGGGCTTGACTTGCTGGTTTGTGGTGTGGGTTTGATTTTTAATGTACTTTGTGCATGTGTGCAAGTTTGATATGTGCACATGTGCATATGCATTGCTTTTTTAAAGTGCTTGAAATTATTTTGCTTGTTTATTTTAAGTTGCTCGGCCTTAAGGCATGTACAGTGATACACTATGCATATTTTAAGTTTCTTGTGCATAGTATTAACTTGTTTTTAAATTTTTGTCCCACACGAATATGTTGTACCGATCCTTGTATATACATGTTGTACCGATCCATGTTCATTATTTTTGGTGCTTATTTAAAAATATGAAAAGATCAAAACCAATAATGTAACGACCCTGAATTTTTGACAATTGAAATATGAATATTTAATTGAGTTTAAATATTCGAATGGTAATTTAATTTGAAATTCGAATATCAGAATGAATTTAGCGATTAAATTGTTGAATTTAATTATTGAAACTGGGTAAAAATTTGAATCTTCGATTTTAAGCTGATTAAAAATAATCTGAAGGCTTAGAAAATTTATATTGATAATACTGAAGATAATGGAAGCTTCAGAATTGAAATTGAAACTGCTTTGTTCAGTTTTGAATTTATATCGTTTAGTCGACATTTAAAAATAGCGTTCTGGGCACAGTCTCGGAATTTAACGAAACCAGTTCCATTGGATCCGTAATATTGTATTATTATCGGATTTCAATTTTCGTAATGTTTGAAATGATCGTTTGGCCGTACGATGAGCAAACGCGCTGAAATTAAATCGAAAATTTAATTTAATAACTGGTCCAAAATGCTATCTTCTCCATACGATCGAATTTGGACCCGGAACCTTTTCCATTGCGTTCGGAATAGGCGGATAACATTATGGATGCCTGGCGGCACGTCTCGATAGGAGGTCAAGATTTTGAGTTGCATTTGTCGAACGATTTGAATTTGAATTTAAATTGAAAATTTTTATCCTAGTTGACTTCAGTTGAAATTCCCTCACATCAACACTTTTTTCTGTACCTCTGAAGCACGACAGCCTTTCTCTACACGCAAACGTCTTCTCTCGTCCTCTTATTTCTTTTCAGCCGAAGAGAAAAAAGAAGAAACCAAATCATTTCGTTCAAAGGAAATAGAAATGGCTGACCGATATTTTATATTTTCCTCTCGTTCGAAACCTTATTCTCTTCAATCAAAAATCACGACTTCCCTTCCTCGTACAAATTCCAATCGGCAGCCCACGTATTCGTATGCGATTGGAATCGAGTTCTTTCGACTGGGGTTTCGCGAGTCAATTCGCGAGCGTCGCGAGCCAAGTGGAGCTGGGCGATCGAAGTGGAGGAGGCGCTTGCGTGCGTGAAGACTGATTCGAGTGCGGAGGAGAGCGAGTGTGGGCTTCGCAACTTCGCGATTGCGATAGCAGTAATGTCTTTCGCGAACAGATTCACGATGGGGAAGGAGCAGGTCGAAGGCATTTGTGGAGTGGAGCGGTGTTTGTGTGCGAGTCTGAGAAGGTCGAGGGCACGCGAGTATTTCTGGGGTCGCGTTCAATGATGGAGTTGCGGTTTTGGGAGTATCAAAGTCTGGTGGTTGATGGTGTGCGAAAATCGAGGTCTGGTATCGCGATGGGTTTGAAGATGATGTTGGGTTTGGTGGTGACGTGCTTGCGATTGGGGTGGAGAGCAGGTCGTCATTGGTTGTTCGGCGAAGTTAGGTTGCAGTTGTCTGATGAGTTAGCCTCGATGGTGGTGGCCTCAATCGTGAGTGAGGATGTTTTCTTCGAAGCTCGGCAGGGCTGCGGCAGCAAGACGTCTTGGCAGGGTTCGATCGAATCTGGGTTTCAAGCTCGAATTTGGGTTGGGATGGATTTTAGCAGTAAGGTATAAACCCATTTTAAACTTTAAATTTTATGTATATATATGTCTATATAGGAATATGTTGCTGGAAAATAGAAAGAAACAAAATAAATATTGGACAGTAAGTTTTATAGGATAATTGGTTATGTATAAATATATATACAGTTAAGAAAGAAAATAGAATACAAGTATAAAAAGTATTATTTACTATTGGAAAATTGGTTTGAAATAGAATCATTGGATAATTTAAACTATCAAAACGAAAATTGATTATTCAATTGGTTCGAATATTAATGATTGTATAAATTGTTTATACAAGGTCTAAAAATGGAGAAAATAAGCCGAAAATGGAAGAGAGTTGAAAATGGATTGCAAAATAAAAAGCTAAGGTGAGATCTTCTCACTCAATTGAATGTGGAATTATTTACAGTTATTGATTGATGATTGACTGTTTGGATGTGATATTAGATATAGTAGGATATATATCTATATATAGCAATATATACATATTGGCATATGTATATATTGGATTGATGATTTCCCGCCTCGTATAGCGGATGAGACCCTATTGCGCCGTTAGTAAGCGGATTTTATAAAACCCATATACCGCGATAATTCCGTACTGGAGCGGAATTGGTATTGTGCTAACGTCTTTGGATGCAGGGAAACAGGTTGGAGGGATCCAACTGGATTCCTCAACTGTATTTACTTATTTACAGATATTGATGTATATTCTGTTATCATATGATGATATATGATATTTGACTGTTGTGATGGACTGATTGGTGTTGTGGCATCATCAGATTCAGTTTTGAAATGTAAAAAATACGACTTTTACTTTAAAAAGGGTTTTAAAGTGATTTTTGAAAATATACGTTTTATGGAATTTTTGAATCGATTTATAAACGTAAAATTTTAAAATTATAAAAGTTATAATTTTTAGTGAAATATAACCGAAGTGTCGTTTTTGAAATAAAAGTCGATTTATTTAAAAAATGGTTTAAGTGGGATTTTTTAATAACTATAAACGATTTGTATAGAAAGATTTATAAAAATTGATATTTTTGTAAATCAAAATATTGGACTTATAAAACGATTTTTTTTATAAGTGTTAAAAAGAAGTATAAGTGAATGAAATAAATAGATTTATAACGTGAAGTTATAAAGTGAATAAATACTGTAGAATAAAGGATTTATAAGAAATTTACTTATAAATTTGACTTTTACACTTAGATGAGATATGAATAGAAATTGCTAAATGAAATGATTTTATAAGTGGAAATTGTTATAAAGTATAAATGCGATTTATAAACGTTGTTTATGAATCCGAAATCACTTATCTTGATAAGTAGATTATAGAAGTAAATAAAAGAAAATTTATAAGTCGAAGTTGTTATTAAAATAGAAATAGAATTTATAAACGTGTTTATAAATTCAAAATCAGTTGAATTTGAGAAATTAAATATAGAAGATTTTTAAAGAAGATATATTCGCGATTTTGGATAGCGAATTTTTATTTAAAATAAAATGTGTAGAAAATAGTGAAATGTAATTAGTGAAGTATATTCACGATTTTGGACAGTGAATATATTGTTAAGTAAAATGGATTTATTTTTGAAGAAGTGATATTTGAAATGAAGTTAATTGTTTTAAAAGATGTTTTAAAACGTGTGAACTATCGAAATCATAGATTTCAACATTTATTGTTGAAATAGACGTTTTCGAGGAATTTAAGGAAATGATGGACTATAACACTGTTGTTATAGTAAATGGTTTCCGAAAGGAAATATTGTTGTGTAGTATTGGGATTCATATATCTATCTAAATTCCGAATCCCTATACTAGTGATTTTGAGTCGTCGTAACGATGTTTTACGTAACATTCGTTTTGACTCAAATAAATGTTGTTATAGTAATGTTTTCCTTAAAGAATGAATGTATACTTAATTTTGATTTAAGTATAACGAATATTTTCAAATGTTGAAAATAAAAGATTTGTGAAACACTTATTATTAAATAAGTATGGAATGTTTTCCAATATGAAATGAACTGTTTTGAGATTTTATCTTTTAAAGATAAATTGAAATGTGGAAATTGATTTGAAATTGTTTTCAAATGGTTAAGTGTGGAAATTTTATATCTAGTAAAGATATTTTGGAAGATAAAATAATTTGGGAAAATTATTTGGAATCTGATGATGTTGCGCATCTTTATTGATAGTTAAATAACCGACTATCAATAATTACCTTGAGTAGGTATTTGTTGTGAATTGGATGAATTGAATGCCACACTTATTTTTGAAAAATCGCTCACTATTCGGGTTAGCGGGAAAGGACCATGGGGTCGTATAACCCATTCCGAATATGTGATACGTCGTTATGAATTGCATTTGAAGACCGGTGTTGAAGACCGGATATTTTTGAAAACGGAAGGATTACCGTCGAGTTACTCTACATCGGCTGATCTCCGATTTAGAGGTTTTATCACCCTTAGTGACGGGAAGTCCTGACGTGATTGAAAATTATCCGGAATTGCAAGGGCTTCGTGAGAAGTGCCTTCGGTTCTGTTCGATCCCGGAACAGACTTGTATGGATTGTGTGTCTGACATTACAATTTGAGATATAAAGCTGATTTCTTTCAAATACATTTCTGTTGGTGGCGGAGAATTTATTCTCTTAGCTTAACACCCTTCTCTGAGACGTACGAGCTCAGAGGTTATGTAGTTGAAATTTATCAGCGATATATCCCAATTTGGTAACGTGGCATACTAAGTGTTGCTGTGAAATGATCAGTGTTTGATCATTTGTGATATGATCATTTGTTTAATCTTATATCTTTGTGGTCATAGGTTGATCATTTTGTTTGACCCGAAGCAGGGCTTTTTGAGAAAGCGTAGCTTTGTGGACGAGACTTCGTCGAGCCTCACACCCCGGAAATGGTCGAAACAGGAAGGATGCAGCAAGGTTCTAGGGAGTAGCGCCCCTTAGTGTATGTCATTCCTTCTGGATAAAGGTGGTATCATGGTATGGAGCCCAAATACTTAACCTCTGTGGTTGCTGCACAGTTATTATTACTTTGTGGTTTGTTGGAAATCGGGGATCCTCGGGAAGATCGGTGACGATCGGGGGATGGCATACGCGTGTCAGTAGTTACCTATTTTTGCAGAGGTAACCCGGCCTTGTGTTGGCAGAGATCCGGTTAGGTTCTCGGGTCGTCTATTCCAGGGACGTACCCATCGTGGATAGGAAGTTCCTTAGCCTGACCATTTGTTGGAAATCCAAAGAAACAATACGAGCCTTTACGATTTCAATTGTATAACCTGTCTCCTCA
Source organism: Allium fistulosum (assembly GCA_030737815.1). Classification (NCBI taxonomy): domain Eukaryota; kingdom Viridiplantae; phylum Streptophyta; class Magnoliopsida; order Asparagales; family Amaryllidaceae; genus Allium; species Allium fistulosum. Next base: position 1,184,113,163 of record CM060902.1, read on the forward strand.
GGAGGCAGCTATAGCAGGCATAATATAATGGTACCTATGCTGGCTAAGATTTATATTATACTTTCGAAATGATTTTCCACTATGCACTAATAATAATATCAAAAATGATTTGATTTTTGCGTAGTAAGCATCTTTGACTAACATAAGAAGAAATCTCCTCCAAGTCTGCGTTTGCATTGTGTGTGTGGTGGGAGGTCTTATGGTAGTTTCCTTTTCCAAAAGCATTTCGAATTGACTTTTAAAAAAATTATTTTGTTGTTATAAAGAATAACTGTTTTACGATCTCACACCAGTCACCATGACTGACTCGGAGTTTATTGTTCCCTTCTAAACTCTGGGTGCCCACCAATTTCCACACGGGCAGCCTAGAGTTATATTATCAGGATATTCTGGATATTATGGAGCTTGGAGATAAGCTGGATGACGAGACGTAGTAATTGTATCTGATAGTATTTATTCCGCTGTGTATTCTGTATGAGGACAAGTTTATATAACTGTCCATTGTTGTATATTGACTCTGATTGATGTATGTATAAACTGATATAGTTCTTTGTTTTAAAAGACTATTGATTATCTATTATATGTTATTCCGCTGCGATATGTGAGATTCTGATATTGTCTCTGTTCTGTATCTGTTGTTGTTTGTTGTTCTTCTTCTCTTTTTCTTTATCTTCTTCTTCTTCTTCTACTTTTTCTTTTTCTTAAAACCATAACTTTTCGGGTTTCCGGCATTCGATGGCTCAGCAGTCGATAAAGTGAGTATCGATGTTGAATTTTCGGAAGTCGAAAATTCTCGGGACGTTACATTTGGTATCAGAGCATATGGTTAAGCGACAACCCTGCTCTGTTGGGTGTTACTCATTAGAGATAGAGTCAGCAGTACTCTAGAATGAGTTGAGTGTAATAATAGATATGAGCGCGTATTTGTTAGTGAATATAAAATTGTTTTATATTGTGATGATTGGTTTGTTGAGTGGTATATGGATTCTGGTCGGTATTGTCCGTACAACTCTATCGATAGGGATCTCTAAACACTTGAATAGAACAATTCGGCACAGTATTGTTTTGAATAGGGTAAATGAGATAATTTTGCCCAAAACTATTTTTGTATAGAAAAGAAATGTTTTTCTATGAATTACTATAGTATATGGTTGCATGGTTGCTAGAAGTGATAATATTGAAGTGTTATCATTATATTGAAATTAAATAAGAAATTGAAATCGTAACTCCAAAGTTAAGAAATAAATCCATTTACAAATGAAATTTGAGAATATAAATTATAAATGTGAATTGTAATTTAAATGGAATTCCAGAGAAGTATTTGGAAATGTTTTGAAAAGAATTTGAAAATTTTGGAGATTTGGAAAGTTTAATTCCTTTTTGATTTGAAAATGAATTTCAAAAGGTTTTGAAAAGTATTTTGGAGAGATGAAAGCTCTAAACTCTTTTCGGTCGCTGGAAAATAATTCCGATGATGATCGCGACATCACCGGTGTTCATTTTCGGGTTTCCAAAAGAGAAATTGCTGCCAAATTGTTTTAAATGGGAATTGTTTGAAAATTTTGGGTTTTTGTTTTAGAAATTCAAAGGATGATTTGAATTGTTTTCAAAAATGGTTTTTTTTGAGGTTGGTAAAACTCTGGAATACCATGTAGAAAGATTTATACAAATTGAATTTTGATGCAATAAATTTAACTTAAAGAATGGAGTTAAATTAAAGAAGTATTAGTGAATAAATTTGAATAAATGAAAGTGCAATTGAAAATTGAGATTCATTTTGGAATTGTAAGTAAGTAGGACTGAACTGAATTTAGATTTGTGGAAAACAAAGTAAACTATTAAACTGAAAATTAGTAAGTAAAGCTAATTGAATATTGACCAAATGAATAAAGGTTGGAACGAATTAAATTCAATGATTATAAAAGAAAGGATTATAATTATAAAAGAAAGGCAAATTTGAATGAAGTGAATAAGATTAAAACTGAATGTTGAAACCGAAATTGAATAAATAAAGTTGAAATTAGTAATTGAAACTAATTTAAAATAGTGCAGTTGAATAAAAGAAAGCTGATAAAATTCAATATTTAGAAGCTAATAGAATCCAAATTGAATTGAAATTGTGAATTAAATTCAAATGAATTGAATATGTAACTTCAACAGTGAAGTAAAAATGTATAAGCAGTTTATATTGAAAATTTTGTAATAGAATGTACGAAATGGTTTGAATATATGCAACTAGATATAATGGCTAGTAGGATATACAGGTATATGAAAGGGATTGGAAAATTTATTTCAAAGATAAATTTGAATTGCTCGACAAAAGGTAAGTATTTAAATTCCAATATGAGATTTGTTGATTTCTTGTCTAGCCGCTTGGCATTTTTCTTTACTTTTTGAAATCTGAGAGTCCGTAGGGACGTTTTGTAGTCATACCGTATTAGCCGCGCAAAGGAGACGCTGGCGAAATTTTTCGAAAATTTCGAGTGTTAGAAAATTTTGAGAAAATTTTGAGAAATTTTGAAAGTTTAAAATTTGAATTTGAAATTAAATTTGAATAGAGTAGTAAAATGAAGTTGTTTTGAAACTTATAGTTGAATTGGAAAGTTAGTAGAATTGATAACGAATCTTTAAGTAGAAAGACTTGTTTTGATAAGTTGATAAAACTATTAGATTATGGAAAATAGTAGACGAGTTAAGGACCATTTTTCCTAACTTGTAATTTCGGGACGAAATTCTTTTAAGGGGGGAAGTTTGTAACGACCCTGAATTTTTGACAATTGAAATATGAATATTTAATTGAGTTTAAATATTCGAATGGTAATTTAATTTGAAATTCGAATATCAGAATGAATTTAGCGATTAAATTGTTGAATTTAATTATTGAAACTGGGTAAAAATTTGAATCTTCGATTTTAAGCTGATTAAAAATAATCTGAAGGCTTAGAAAATTTATATTGATAATACTGAAGATAATGGAAGCTTCAGAATTGAAATTGAAACTGCTTTGTTCAGTTTTGAATTTATATCGTTTAGTCGACATTTAAAAATAGCGTTCTGGGGCACAGTCTCGGAATTTAACGAAACCAGTTCCATTGGATCCGTAATATTGTATTATTATCGGATTTCAATTTTCGTAATGTTTGAAATGATCGTTTGGCCGTACGATGAGCAAACGCGCTGAAATTAAATCGAAAATTTAATTTAATAACTGGTCCAAAATGCTATCTTCTCCATACGATCGAATTTGGACCCGGAACCTTTTCCATTGCGTTCGGAATAGGCGGATAACATTATGGACGCCTGGCGGCACGTCTCGATAGGAGGTCAAGATTTTGAGTTGCATTTGTCGAACGATTTGAATTTGAATTTGAATTGAAAATTTTTATCCTAGTTGACTTCAGTTGAAATTCCCTCACATCAACACTTTTCTCTGTACCTCTGAAGCACGACAGCCTTTCTCTACACGCAAACGTCTTCTCTCGTCCTCTTATTTCTTTTCAGCCGAAGAGAAAAAAGAAGAAACCAAATCATTTCGTTCAAAGGAAATAGAAATGGCTGACCGATATTTTATATTTTCCTCTCGTTCGAAACCTTATTCTCTTCAATCAAAAATCACGACTTCCCTTCCTCGTACAAATTCCAATCGGCAGCCCACGTATTCGTATGCGATTGGAATCGAGTTCTTTCGACTGGGGTTTCGCGAGTCAATTCGCGAGCGTCGCGAGCCAAGTGGAGCTGGGCGATCGAAGTGGAGGAGGCGCTTGCGTGCGTGAAGACTGATTCGAGTGCGGAGGAGAGCGAGTGTGGGCTTCGCAACTTCGCGATTGCGATAGCAGTAATGTCTTTCGCGAACAGATTCACGATGGGGAAGGAGCAGGTCGAAGGCATTTGTGGAGTGGAGCGGTGTTTGTGTGCGAGTCTGAGAAGGTCGAGGGCACGCGAGTATTTCTGGGGTCGCGTTCAATGATGGAGTGGCGGTTTTGGGAGTATCAAAGTCTGGTGGTTGATGGTGTGCGAAAATCGAGGTCTGGTATCGCGATGGGTTTGAAGATGATGTTGGGTTTGGTGGTGACGTGCTTGCGATTGGGGTGGAGAGCAGGTCGTCATTGGTTGTTCGGCGAAGTTAGGTTGCAGTTGTCTGATGAGTTAGCCTCGATGGTGGTGGCCTCAATCGTGAGTGAGGATGTTTTCTTCGAAGCTCGGCAGGGCTGCGGCAGCAAGACGTCTTGGCAGGATTCGATCGAATCTGGGTTTCAAGCTCGAATTTGGGTTGGGATGGATTTTAGCAGTAAGGTATAAACCCATTTTAAACTTTAAATTTTATGTATATATATGTCTATATAGGAATATGTTGCTGGAAAATAGAAAGAAACAAAATAAATATTGGACAGTAAGTTTTATAGGATAATTGGTTATGTATAAATATATATACAGTTAAGAAAGAAAATAGAATACAAGTATAAAAAGTATTATTTACTATTGGAAAATTGGTTTGAAATAGAATCATTGGATAATTTAAACTATCAAAACGAAAATTGATTATTCAATTGGTTCGAATATTAATGATTGTATAAATTGTTTATACAAGGTCTAAAAATGGAGAAAATAAGCCGAAAATGGAAGAGAGTTGAAAATGGATTGCAAAATAAAAAGCTAAGGTGAGATCTTCTCACTCAATTGAATGTGGAATTATTTACAGTTATTGATTGATGATTGACTGTTTGGATGTGATATTAGATATAGTAGGATATATATCTATATATAGCAATATATACATATTGGCATATGTATATATTGGATTGATGATTTCCCGCCTCGTATAGCGGATGAGACCCTATTGCGCCGTTAGTAAGCGGATTTTATAAAACCCATATACCGCGATAATTCCGTACTGGAGCGGAATTGGTATTGTGCTAACGTCTTTGGATGCAGGGAAACAGGTTGGAGGGATCCAACTGGATTCCTCAACTGTATTTACTTATTTACAGATATTGATGTATATTCTGTTATCATATGATGATATATGATATTTGACTGTTGTGATGGACTGATTGGTGTTGTGGCATCATCGGATTCAGTTTTGAAATGTAAAAAATACGACTTTTACTTTAAAAAGGTTTTTAAAGTGATGTTTGAAAATATACGTTTTATGGAATTTTTGAATCGATTTATAAACGTAAAATTTTAAAATTATAAAAGTTATAATTTTTAGTGAAATATAACCGAAGTGTAGTTTTTGAAATAAAAGTCGATTTATTTAAAAAATGGTTTAAGTGGGATTTTTTAATAACTATAAACGATTTGTATAGAAAGATTTATAAAAATTGATATTTTTGTAAATCAAAATATTGGACTTATAAAACGATTTTTTTATAAGTGTTAAAAAGAAGTATAAGTGAATGAAATAAATAGATTTATAACGTGAAGTTATAAAGTGAATAAATACTGTAGAATAAAGGATTTATAAGAAATTTACTTATAAATTTGACTTTTACACTTAGATGAGATATGAATAGAAATTGCTAAATGAAATGATTTTATAAGTGGAAATTGTTATAAAGTATAAATGCGATTTATAAACGTTGTTTATGAATCCGAAATCATTTATCTTGATAAGTAGATTATAGAAGTAAATAAAAGAAAATTTATAAGTCGAAGTTGTTATTAAAATAGAAATAGAATTTATAAACGTGTTTATAAATTCAAAATCAGTTGAATTTGAGAAATTAAATATAGAAGATTTTTAAAGAAGATATATTCGCGATTTTGGATAGCGAATTTTTATTTAAAATAAAATGTGTAGAAAATAGTGAAATGTAATTAGTGAAGTATATTCACGATTTTGGACAGTGAATATATTGTTAAGTAAAATGGATTTATTTTTGAAGAAGTGATATTTGAAATGAAGTTAATTGTTTTAAAAGATGTTTTAAAACGTGTGAACTATCGAAATCATAGATTTCAACATTTATTGTTGAAATAGACGTTTTCGAGGAATTTAAGGAAATGATGGACTATAACACTGTTGTTATAGTAAATGGTTTCCGAAAGGAAATATTGTTGTGTAGTATTGGGATTCATATATCTATCTAAATTCCGAATCCCTATACTAGTGATTTTGAGTCTTCGTAACGATGTTTTACGTAACATTCGTTTTGACTCAAATAAATGTTGTTATAGTAATGTTTTCCTTAAAGAATGAATGTATACTTAATTTTGATTTAAGTATAACGAATATTTTCAAATGTTGAAAATAAAAGATTTGTGAAACACTTATTATTAAATAAGTATGGAATGTATTCCAATATGAAATGAACTGTTTTGAGATTTTATCTTTTAAAGATAAATTGAAATGTGGAAATTGATTTGAAATTGTTTTCAAATGGTTAAGTGTGGAAATTTTATATCTAGTAAAGATATTTTGGAAGATAAAATAATTTGGGAAAATTATTTGGAATCTGATGATGTTGCGCATCTTTATTGATAGTTAAATAACCGACTATCAATAATTACCTTGAGTAGGTATTTGTTGTGAATTGGATGAATTTGAATGCCACACTTATTTTTGAAAAATCGCTCACTATTCGGGTTAGCCGGGAAAGGACCATGGGGTCGTATAACCCATTCCGAATATGTGATACGTCGTTATGAATTGCATTTGAAGACCGGTGTTGAAGACCGGATATTTTTGAAAACGGAAGGATTACCGTCGAGTTACTCTACATCGGCTGATCTCCGATTTAGAGGTTTTATCACCCTTAGTGACGGGAAGTCCTGACGTGATTGAAAATTATCCGGAATTGCAAGGGCTTCGTGAGAAGTGCCTTCGGTTCTGTTCGATCCCGGAACAGACTTGTATGGATTGTGTGTCTGACGTTACAATTTGAGATATAAAGCTGATTTCTTTCAAATACATTTCTGTTGGTGGCGGAGAATTTATTCTCTTAGCTTAACACCCTTCTCTGAGACGTACGAGCTCAGAGGTTATGTAGTTGAAATTTATCAGCGATATATCCCAATTTGGTAACGTGGCATACTAAGTGTTGCTGTGAAATGATCAGTGTTTGATCATTTGTGATATGATCATTTGTTTGATCTTATATCTTTGTGGTCATAGGTTGATCATTTTGTTTGACCCGAAGCAGAGCTTTTTGAGAAAGCGTAGCTTTGTGGACGAGACTTCGTCGAGCCTCACACCCCGGAAATGGTCGAAACAGGAAGGATGCAGCAAGGTTCTAGGGAGTAGCGCCCCTTAGTGTATGTCATTCCTTCTGGATAAAGGTGGTATCATGGTATGGAGCCCAGATACTTAACCTCTATGGTTGCTGCACAGTTATTATTACTTTGTGGTTTGTTGGAAATCGGGGATCCTCGGGAAGATCGGTGACGATCGGGGGATGGCATACGCGTGTCAGTAGTTACCTATTTTTGCAGAGGTAACCCGGCCTTGTGTTGGCAGAGATCCGGTTAGGTTCTCGGGTCGTCTATTCCAGGGACGTACCCATCGTGGATAGGAAGTTCCTTAGCCTGACCATTTGTTGGAAATCCAAAGAAACAATACGAGCCTTTACGATTTCAATTGTATAACCTGTCTCCTCAGGAGGCAGCTATAGCAGGCATAATATAATGGTACCTATGCTGGCTAAGATTTATATTATACTTTCGAAATGATTTTCCACTATGCACTAATAATAATATCAAAAATGATTTGATTTTTGCGTAGTAAGCATCTTTGACTAACATAAGAAGAAATCTCCTCCAAGTCTGCGTTTGCATTGTGTGTGTGGTGGGAGGTCTCATGGTAGTTTCCTTTTCCAAAAGCATTTCGAATTGACTTTAAAAAAAATTATTTTGTTGTTATAAAGAATAACTGTTTTACGATCTCACACCAGTCACCATGACTGACTCGGAGTTTATTGTTCCCTTCTAAACTCTGGGTGCCCACCAATTTCCACACGGGCAGCCTAGAGTTATATTATCAGGATATTCTGGATATTCTGGAGCTTGGAGATAAGCTGGATGACGAGACGTAGTAATTGTATCTGATAGTATTTATTCCGCTGTGTATTCTGTATGAGGACAAGTTTATATAACTGTCCATTGTTGTATATTGACTCTGATTGATGTATGTATAAACTGATATAGTTCTTTGTTTTAAAAGACTATTGATTATCTATTATATGTTATTCCGCTGCGATATGTGAGATTCTGATATTGTCTCTGTTCTGTATCTGTTGTTGTTTGTTGTTCTTCTTCTCTTTTTCTTCTATCTTCTTCTTCTTCTACTTTTTCTTTTTCTTAAAACCATAACTTTTCGGGTTTCCGGCATTCGATGGCTCAGCAGTCGATAAAGTGAGTATCGATGTTGAATTTTCAGAAGTCGAAAATTCTCGGGACGTTACAAATAAACTGAGGCAATGCCAAGTTTAAATATATTTATATTTTTGTAGTTTCAATTTATTCTTTTTTTCTTTTTACTCCATTGTTATTTATCAGGTAAAGCAGATTTCTATATGGACGAAGGCTGAAGCAAGAAGATAAAAATCCTATTCGAACGAGTGAAGAAAAGAGTGAATAGAAAATATTGTATATGAAAAATGTGTTGTATATGAGAGGGTAGAAATTGTCATATATGAATAGTGTATGAAAATTATGGAACTCTTATTGTAATTGTGTATACAATTAAAATTTTATTGAAATAAAATATTTGTTGAAATGACTTTTTTATTTGTTTATTTCTTTCTGTGATATTGTAATAGTATTTAAGAAACCCATTAAAACATATATATGTTCATTATCATCAAGCAAAAAACATAAACTACTATATTCTACATCTTCTAGCAATTCTTTTAGGCTGGTAGTGCACTCTCCCTGCATTTGTATATCATCATATCTTCCTCTTGTGCATATGCATGTTGTTGGGCTCTGTCATCACCATATGAGAGATACATTAAACTTACAAGTTATATCAATAAATATTAAGCACTTATAATTTTTGATGGAGTTTAGAGACGATGAGAACGGACGGGATATGGGATAACAATAAGATAATGAAAAGAACGGTGGTTAAACCTCGATTAGTTCTTCCTAATGACTAAATGAGTTATTATTGATTGGGACAAAGCCAAAGACCATTTAAAATATTATTTTCTTTCTTAAACAATATCTTCATGCTCAAGTCCAAATGCCACACTCCAGTACACCAAATTGACCGGCTCGAAAAGTTCTTTGCAATGGGACAGACTATATGGTATGGTTTCTATTAGTTCTCAAATATGATTTTAATTAGTTACTCAACCATTTTGACAATTAACTATTGTAATTCAATATATGTCAATCTACGTGTCATTAAAATTTTAGTGAAGTCTTGAAAATTATTATGGATGGGTTTATAAGCACTTCAGACACTATATTGAGATGGCAGGTGGACAGTCACCTTGAGACTATAATTGTTTAGCTTTCTAGTTAACCTTGAACTACAATTGTGGAATAAATATGGATGCTTAAGCACCTTATGATAAAGCCTAGATAGTACACCTATGTATTGAGTTTGATGTATTACAATATTTAATATATGTCACTGGATTTTATTTCTTTTAGCTTAACATGTTGCATTCCATACCATATTGTATGGTAACAATTGTGGTTGCAGCAAAAGAGTCGAATTCAATTATGATTTTATATTTACAGCTACACGACCTTAATTTCATATCATTTTTTGTTTATACATAATTATGTGGAATGATGCATTCCTTGATTATTCATACCCGTGGCAAAAAAACAAGAGTTTGATATGTTATGAAAATAATTGAGACATATGTATGGTGTATTTATCATATGCGTGCGGGTGTGCATGCGTAGACACCCTTGTAAACTTAATTATATAAAATTAGTGTAGTTAAACGATCGCGCATAGTGATTTTGCACTAATTTTGTTGTGTGGTGTATATTATAATTTTCACAGTATAGATGATGTAAATTGGTTGGTAACGATGACCACTTTGCAATGTTTTAATTTCTTATTCTTGAAAATAATTTTATGTGCATTATGGCTGGAGTTAATACACATTGCTACATCTAGCACAATGAATTAGTTTAATTCGACAACAAAATTTAATGCTACATTTTTGTTCCTTAAGACAATAAACTCTCGTTGATGGTGCATGTATAGTAGGACGCTACACGATAAACCCTTGTCATTGTCAACATCAAGATTGAGGAGTATATCGTTTTAACATTGTAACTATTATTTAAGCTTATAATATGATTAATGATGCGATCAATATAATATTCTTTGATGTAACTATAATTTTTTATGTATAGATTTTTTTTTTAATGTTTTGATGTACGTTAAATAATTAATGGTGCATGAACAGAATTGACAAAACAAATAATTATGACTCCGTCCGTTTAGATAAGCAACGACTTATTCATGATTAAGAACTTAAATGTTGTTTGTTTTCATTAAGCAATAAAACTAAAACAAACGTTTATTTGGTGAACAAGTGATAAACACTTTTAAATTGCTTAATCTAGCGTTGAATGCTTAATAACAATAATTTTCCATTTATACCCTTATTTACATCCAAAAGCGTATTTTAAATTTTAAAAATTAATAATTCGAAATACTAGAAAATATGAATTGGTGAAGTTCCACGTTTGCTGAATTTTTCAAAAGTTCAAAATTCAAATCATTCAAAACTTAAATTTTTTTTGATTTTTTGATCCATCTTTTTACAAAATTCAAATATTACTTGGAATTTGAAAATTCTAATATTCTGATAATAAAAATTTATTATAATTCGAAATTCTCAGTTGAAATATTATCCTCTGAAAAACCAACTAAAATAAATGGGAACATTGTCAAAACAAACGCATTCTTTAATAACTTGCCTTTGTTTGTCTCGCCTTTATTTGTTGGCCGAATTTGGGCTGGAATAAGACATGCTTCATTCGGAGGATCAGAACTATTTTTTTTTTTGAAAATCCAGAAAAACCCGGCGAGCCGGTAAACTTCTGAGAAGGGTATAATAAAGCCGTCCGATAAACCATACGGTAAGAATGTGTCTTTTTACCAGACTAGTCTCCTTTCCGCTGCACAGATCAGAACTTGCTTGAGCATATTTACGAGACTCAATAAACAGCACCGTCCAAAGTCGACCCCATTTCAATTCTAAATCCAATCCCGAAACAAAATCGGAGAACCTAAATAAATGGGCGGCGGCGGCGGCTGGAAGGGACAATACGTCCACCATGCTCCCAAGCGCTGGCATGTCGTCACTGGAAACGGCTAATGCGCTGTCATGTAGTATGTTTCCTTCCCTACTTTCTTTTTTGACCATTCATTCCTTTATTCGGAAAATTCATACTTGTCATCTCATAATCCAATCACATTTGAGCTGATTAATGTCTTTGTTACCAAAGTTATCCTTGTTTAGAACACAAAATAGAATCGCTATTAAGGAGACTGGTTTCTTCTGTGCAACTAGCGTGATAATGTTAGAAACACTCGTTGAAGCTTAGAGCACGTTTGACAACAATTATTTTGAAACTGCTTAAAAGGAGATTTAAATAGTAACTTCTAGTAGTTTTAAACAGTGGTTTATAAGTGCAAGTGTTTGGATGCAATTTGACTTTTAAGTTAAAAATAAGTAAAACAATTTGTCGAAACTAGTTATAAAATATATGTCCATAAGTAATAAGTAACAAATTGTTGCTTTTCATATTTTTTTTTACTTATTAGTCACTTTTGTAAGCTTCTTACAAGGAGTTGTCAAACACTTGAATTACAACAAGCGATTTACAAGTAGTTTTGGTTACTTATAAGTAGTTGCCAAAAGTGAGAGTGCTTAGTTGTGAGAAGCTTAGCAGAACTTTAATTAGTCATACGACCAAAGATCCTGAAAAGGTTACGAGTCTCAGTGTTTAAAGGATTATCAAACAAACATGCCTTCTAACCACAAACATTAACGGTATTAGGCTTGGTGGTAGAGTGTAGTAAAAAAAAATGTTCATTATACGCGAATAATCAGTGGACTAAATGAATTATTACCAACACATGTACCAAAATCATGAATATCTCGAAAAATCAGTAAAATACGCGAATTATACAGAGAAGTTGAATAATTCATGAATTTGAGTTGAATTTTTGGTTAATACTTGTCTCGTTGAATCTGTATTTCCATTCCACCTTCTTGAAAGAAGAAAATCTAAAGAAGAGAAATGACATTATATACTTTTATGTTAAAATGTTAATTTGACCAATCAGCTCACTATTACCAAATAAAAAAACCAATGACACACTATAATTGCTAATATTGATTATTGAATGTCTTATCGTTTAAATTTTTTATACTTCTTTATATTATTAACTGTTAAGTGATACGGTTTCAGTCGAAAACTGGAATGAATAAGTGTTTTTTTCCTGGTGATTCAAATTGAACTCAAATTATTTCCATCAAATAACATTGTCATTATTCGTTTTTACTGTGTCATTGGCCTTATTTTTCACTCACAAATCTGAAGCATTTCCAAAAAATTGCAGACTCGAATTTTTTCCATATACCGGACTAACTATGAACTGGATAACAAAAAAAATTGTTGAAATGACACATACAATGTATCATATTGTGCTTTGGTGTAGACCTGCATGTAATCAAATAGTTTTGCATGCATAAACCATTTAAACAATGTTGATTGTAGTATAAAGTGCCCAACATCACATTATTAAGGTGAATGGTTACTCCAAAAAGTTACATTATTATTTGGAACCAAGGTTTTCAAAATGAGATTTAAATAGTAAACCGTAAAGTTCAAACCATAAATTAAAACGAGATCCAAATCGTAAATCGTAGATTCAAACGATCCATATTTCGAGGATTGTACACAATTTGAAATTGATTTTGATGTTTGAATTTGTATAGCAAAACTTAAAACTCAATTTTCTCTCTTCTTCCATTTTTTTCTATTTTGATAACTCTATAATTAGAATCGTGGATCCAAATAAATATGTTATTCCGCATTGAATGTTTTGTTTAATCGTGATTTTATATAAGTTCGAATCGAAATATATATCGAATCGTAAAGGGAGAGATTCAATCTGAATTAGGATTTAAATCGTAAAATTTTAAGGTTTTTGACAACAATGTTTGGAACCATTTTCTCCGTCCTCGATTATTTTTCTTAGTTGTTGTTGGAATTGGATAAAGACACATAATGATGTCAAACATAGAGGATTTTAATGTATCGTTAAGCAGTGGTGAAAGGCCCAGTGAAAGGCCCAGCCTAAACAAAGCATTCGATAATTTTGCGTGGAATACAACTAATTCAAAACAACAATAACAACTAGAACCAACAAACAGAAATGCTAAAGTCTTTGCTAAAATTATATTTTAAAAAAACATAATTTCTAATATTTTACCTGTAGAACTATGGACTCTCCATGCATCACATATGATTACTCTCCCGTATATGTACACTAATACCATCTCCAATTAGATTCTCTTAACTTAGAATTTAAAAGAACACACAAACACTTATGTATATGTTGAAGCTTCCTCTATGATTTTGTTCGTTCTTGTAAAAAATGTTTTAGTTTTTATTTCTTAGTTGTACCACTTAGATAGTATTCTTTAACGAAATGTCGTCGTCTTCTTATTATTATTGTACATATGTGCAATGCATTATTTATGTGCATATTTCAAATATAATATATTATTTTACATATGCAAAGTAACGAAATAAAGTTCTGAATCATCCACGTTAATAGTAAAAGTAAATATTATGTCCTATATTCGAAGAGGGATCACATCTGTAATTCTAAATCTGTATTTAGAATGTTTCCACTTTACATCTTCAAATAGATTATTTTTCCATATACGTTATTAAGGAAATATCCTTTTGGAATATAAATGTCCAACACTCCCCAACACTCTACACGCACACGTGTGTATGTATCTATGTAGTTAATATCGGATAATATCGTTAATATATCGTCGATATATATCATATCGTTCCTATGCCGATAATTTTTCAAAATATCGCTTAAAATATCATTTTTTATATGTCGCTCGATATTTCCAATATATCACTCTAACATTTAGTGTGAAATACCCAATATATTTTTGGAATATCATTCATTATTGTATGTGTTGAAGAAAATGTATTTACCAATAAATATCTTCGTATTCTTAATATTTTATTTTCGTGTATAGTGAATGACAATATTTAGACAATATTAGAAATCCCAATATACTAAATTTTCAGTTTTAACCATATAGTTTTAATCTTCTTCATTAATCTTTCAACAAAGAAAACTCAACTTATTTCATTAATTTATATGCTTTATTTTCCATGTAGACTTTACGACTAAAAACATGACAATGAAAGAGCTACTTCTCTTTTTTGTTGTTTTTTGTTTACCATTTCTAATTAGTAAGAGCTTATAAAAATTCATTTTATTAATTATTATCATGCACCAAGAACTAAAAGTTGATGAGCGGTGAAGTTATATATTTGACATATCGATATGGAACGAGCTAAATTTGTAGTTGATAATAAATCAACATTGCTTATTCGATTAATTAAGTGAATATGAAAACGATAAACTATATAATGTAAAATTTGAAAAAGTAATATAGATGATTGAAGATATAACGAATGTAGTACAAATTTAATAAAGATGTACAATATATGAATTTCTCAGATTTTATGAGCCTATATTATGATTTGTGTTTAATAAAATATCTCAGTGGGTTGTAATCTGTAAACTATATGTAATCAGTCATTGATAGTAATTTGACATTATTTATCTAGATATTTGGAAACATAGTGTTAATATAACATTATAACAAGTACAATATCATTTATAACATGTTCTACACATATCTGATTTTTTATCGATATTATCCGACATTATCACGATATTTTAAAATATCTCATATCGATAAACGTCCGATACATACCCAATACCGATATTAACTACTTAGGTATGTGTATATATGACAAGGATCGGCTAAAACCTTTGTTCTCTAATTTCGATCACATGTTTCCATTTAAATAATAGCATGAAGTGATAAGAGAGAAACAATAATTAATTAAATGGGAACGTATGGTAGAAATCGGAGGATTTAAGATGTAGCCAAAATGAGGTGTAGCCGATCATTGCCCATATAATACCTACATACATATATGTGTGTATTTATATGTGTGTATGTGTGTGTATAACACATATATATCCACATTCCTCTTTCGCTACTCTTCATTCTACACCGTATGGTTTTTTACTGCTAAACTATTCAAATCAAATGAAGTTTTGCGGATGTTCAATCTACACTGTGAACAAGATGTTCACGAAATTTAGGTTATTTCGAACCTTCAAAGATGTTTAAAATGTTGATGCAGTACTATTTTGGTTTGAAATACTATTTTGAATTTGTTAGAATTGTTCAAATTAACCAAAGTTTTTGTAGAGATGGTTTTGAGGCATGTACATATTGGCAAATTTTCATTCGATTTCAAATTGTATTGCGTGAAAAATTGTAGATGTGTACATAGGGTGTCCAGTGATCACATGACAGTTCAATAATTCTAAAGTGGATAATTTTGGAATATATTAGTAGAAATTACCAAAAAAAAACCCTATTATTTTTATTATTTGTGTGCATATACATGTGTCTTGCCATTATAACAATAACAATATAAATAACAATATGAATTTCATTTTGTAATTTATTTAGAAGTTTAACAATGAAATCAAGACTTACTATTTCGAACCCTAACAGTTCCATTTCAAGTTAGATTTCTCATATTGCTAAATAATGCCATTATATGTTTGACAAACAAATAATGTAACTGCTGAAAATTGATATATTGGTGTGCGTGAAACAAAACACAACAAACAAACATTTAAGATTTAGGATATTAATCCTATTCATAAAAGATAACTAATACTCGTATTATTCTCACACACGATAAGAAATACCATTAATAGCTAATGCCTGTTTATTATTATTAAGGTTTGTGTTCTAGTTTATTGCTGTAGGAGCGTTGAGCTATTGTTTATTGATTTTCATGTAACATATTGTTTCATTATTTTACCTAATTCTAATTCTACTATTAAAAGGATAATAACATTATTTTCAAATGAATAGACCGGCCAAAAGACTTAATTTGCAGAGTTTTTTCAGGTTAGAAAATTAGTTTCAGCATACCTTCAGAGTACCCATAAAAATATAAGTCAAATCATTATAATAAATCCTGACTGGGTACCTTCAGAAATAGTTGATCAATGTTTATAGAAGCCCAATTTGTTGTGTAGATGCATTACTTTTTTACTACCTTCTATTTTCACCATACAATTTAGTGGAGAGGTGCAAATATCTATCAGTGCTTTACCATCTACACTGTATGATCTTATATAAATGTTTGCTGACATATGTAACTACGAGCAAAGTTAGCACATGTTTTTCATGTTACATTAATATCAAAAGTAGGGGCTGAGCTAGAAAATTCAATTGTCTTGGCTAACCAGATTAATTGTTAGTATATTTCATATTTTCTGCACTTTATAAAATACTTTTAAAAGTTATATATGCTATAGCCCGTGCTAACATACACACATTTGTTCCCGATAAAATCTATTATTCTTACAAACAAAATCTCTTGTTTCAAGTGACTTGTTTACTAAATGCAAAATGATTATTAAATTGAAAAACATAGTACATTGTTTTTGGATTTTTTTTTTAAATGTTGCAACTTCTAGGTTTTGGGTTTTGTACAAGGCTACGAAAGATGGACCTGTAGTCTTGGTATGTTTCCTTTTCCTTATAGTAATTTTCCAATTACTAGTTTTTCCTTCAATATTTACTTTGTGTGCTATATATTAGGGTTGACGCCATCCTTGGTAGGGTCATGGACACTGGGACCAATCTTTTGAACATGCACGATTAAGTGGTATGTGTGCTACAGAAAAAATATGTTACATGTTTAACCTTTTTTGTTAATCTACCAATGTTTATATTAATTTCATTTATATATAGTTTGTTCTCCGATCCTTAATTACATATGGGAAATAGAAATCATGCCATTGCACAAATCAATGCTTCCAGTGTATAGAATAATAACTTTTCCTTGTCATGCAATGTTGAAGCCTTGTCATGAATCTCATATTTGGTCGAAATTCTATTTCTAAGTATTATTTGATATATATGCGGAATAGTGTATACATCTATGCTTCGGCTGGTCTTCATACACCCTCAGCTGATTTGCTTTTTAACATCAACCAGGGATATTGATTATTTATGCCTGACCACCTGTTGGATGCTTAGAAAATAAATATTACTTTCCTTTTTTTTGTAGCAAGTAGAAGTGAGATTCTCCCAGTGCAACCTAAAGTGGCAAATAAAGAACAAATGGAAGCAATTTTTTACTTGGCATATAGTTGTATAATTGTCCGGTGCACGTTTTTATATATAAAATAACATTATTCGGATCTCTTACTATCTATCTATATTATAAAAAGACGTCTCGTAGATAGATTTCACAATGAATTTAACTGGAGTTTGGTACTTAATTGGTTAAGCTTAGGCAGGCAAACTGCAAGCCACCTATCTGGGCACGGCAATTATCTCCAGTGATGTGTGGGCGGCCAAAACGTACATTTATAGTATGTAATATGATTGTCCAAACATTTTCTTGTACCACTTTCAAAAATTTCTCTGTTGGATATTACGATTCATATTTTCTGATCTCCTTGCTGTTATATTTATAACCAAGAATATTTCATTTTCTAATATATATTTCTTGTCGATCAATGCAAACTTTGTTAATATATTTTAGTCCCAGTCTGTTTAACTCTTCAGTAGCTCGTTCACTCCATCATACTTGACGACTTACTTGACCTTCGTCTAAACATCAATTCCTTCACTTTTCTGATGAAACAAATCATGTTGAAACCATCATTTCTAATATATGTAGGAGTTATTTGTCAAGTTATGTGGGAGTTCAAATGTTTTTGTTTAATGCTGTCATTTATGTATGTTTAAACCTTTTAAACTATTTCAATAAATACTGAAACTGCTGTCTTTATTCCTTCCAAGGAAAGTCTAGCTGATTGTGGAAACATGCTCTTGCTGTATGTTACATGACACATGAATAAGTCAACGTGTACTCTTCTATTAACTTAATTTAGTTTGAGTAAATGAATCCTTGTTTGCTACTTACAACTTAATGCATTATTACGAAGATACTGTAATTTCGTTTCAGTAGTGTAGTATGTACATACAAAAGGCATTTTCAAAATATTACTTTGTAATCATTTTCCATAATAATAATAATAATTTATCCTTGTACGTAAATTTTTGTGATTCAACATGTTTTCTGTAAGCATTTGCTCCTTGGCTTATAATATTATGTTGCTTGATAGCGTGCTATATACCTGTGTGAGTATACTTGTATTGTTATTTAGCACGTTTGAGTGACTTTTCTGAAGCAGCTGGCATTTGGAAACATTATCAGATGTTGAAAAAGATCATAGTTATGAAATGTCCACCAGGACATGTGTTGGGGAAATGGCTTGGTGCAATAATTGTGCATTTTGTTCCTCTATTGCGATGCACATGAGAAGATCATCAGACGGTGCACAAGGCATGCAACGTAAAAAAGGTGTGATCCTTTTATTTTCATTATTCTTTTCAAATCTTTGTCTTTCGTTTTATCACGATCCAAAATAAAATAAAAATTAGTATTTATCATATAGTATTATTTTCAAATTGGTTTCGAACTTTGTCGTATGTTGTAATAGGTGACAGAAATTTATATTATCATTTCTACAGTTGAAGACTAATGCATGTAGTAAATAATATGTAGAAACTAATGTTTTAAAACGCAAAAGCATACATGAGGCGTTTTCATGCCGGCGAGACGGGGCGTATGCCTCAAAACGTTGAGGCGTAAGCCTTTCAGGAAAAAAAAAGCATTAGTCATATAATGAAAATAGACGTATAATAATGTCAAATGTCAAATAGTACATAAGAAACATAAATTACTACAAGCAATTCAAACAAAATATAGTGGTCCAAAAACAATCAAAGTGTAGTCTAGAATCAAATGGTGTCTTCCTCCTCATCCATAAGCATATTACCATCCAAGCTATCATCGTCACTAGCATGTAATACATTTTGCATATGTAATTTCGAAAAAGGATTATGTTCGTCGACACCATCATCCTCAATTGACGCAACTCACGCCCTTCTCTTTTGGATCATTACCTATTATTAAGTTTTTATAAATGACAATGAATTTGATTTTATATTTAACAAAATTATTTAATATTAATTTTTTGTTATATTTGTACCACCATCACCGTTAGAGCATCTTCTTTTGTATGGAATGATGGTAGGAGAAAGAGTGCTAATAGGCTCTTTTGGAGGAAGGGGAGGGGTAGGATCTCTAAGAGGTATAGGTTCACGGTTTTGTATCGTAGGTTCTTTAATTCTTAAAGTATCATCATATATTGAAGCGGACATATTTCGTATAACATCAACATCGAGAAATTGATCATCATCATCAAGCCAACTTGGATCGGAAGGAAGAGTCGGATTTTCTATTTCGGTAATCCACTCATCATCGGAATCAATTTCTTTCACGACTATGAGATCAATCTTTCTTATTCTCATTATTTCTCTCTGTCTCGAAGCGGTATTATATTTGACATATACCAAAGAATGTAATCTTTTGTGCTAAGTCTATTTCTTTTCTTAGAATGAACCTAAAGCAAACAAAATAAATTGAATATTTTGATATGAAATTGAAATGCACTTGAAGTAAACTATTTTAAATAAAGCTTACCTATTGAAATGTACTTCAATTTCTTTCACATCCGGTTGCACTACAAGTTAGACCAAGCACCCAAATAGCAAAATTCATCAACTCCGGTGTATCAATCCCAAAAGGCTCCCACCAATACATGATAAGTTAATAAAGCATGGAAAATAATATATTATCATAATTTATTATAAAGTGAATAATACCAAGTTAATTGCTAACATGGACTTCTCATTTTTCTACTCTTAATTGTCATTTGACTTCCAAAAAGACCAATTTGACGATCATATAAGTCTAATTGACAATCCTCTTTGAGACATTCTTCACTATCACCAAGCATTCTATCCATACAAGCAAACAAACCTTTTCTTACCTCATCAACATTTGAAAAAGTGTCCTCATAACAAAATTGTGGATTCAAGTAGTAGCCCGTCGCATATAATGGTTGGTGTAATTGTGCTTTCCATCGTCTATCTATAGCCCGTCGCATATAATGGTTGGTGTAATTGTGCTTTCCATCGTCTATCTATACGACTCCAAATTGACTTATTTTTTTTTATTTCCAACATTTCTAGCAATCGTTTCTTTTGCGGCGTTCATCAACTCACATATGTAATTCATGGCAGGTCTATCTTCTCAATCAACCTCTCTCAACACACAAACAAGAGGAAGAACATTTTTGACACGATAAGCAATATGTTGCTAAAAGAATCCATCGAATGATACATACTTTCTAGTTTGAATACCATATTTTTTTAGCAAATAGACCTTCATTCCATTCTTTAGAAGAAAATAAAGCAATGATGTCTTCTTTTTGCATATACAAACTTTGAAGAGTAAGATAAGAAGTTGCAAACCTCGTAACCGCGGGACGAATAAGCTCTCTATTTTTTGTAAACTTCCTCATTAAAGCAAGAACCCATGAATGACCATATATGAATTTTAATACAAACTTTGCTTTTTGAATCGTTTGATTAAACACACTCTTATTTAACGGCTACGCTAAAAGTCCAAATACTATCAAAAATTGAAGTCTTAGCAAATAAATATCAAATGAGCCAATTTTGGTATCAATAGTTGATTAGTATTAAAGTTTAACTGCAAGCTCGTATTTGGTGATCAAAATTGGGATTTTAATCAATATCAATATTAGAGTTTTTGGTAGAGACGTTCGAATGAGTGAGGATGATACTTTTAAGTGTAGATTTCAATGTATAGTCGAGTTATAGTAAATGGATACGGTGATTTTGCCTATAGCGGCAGTGAAGTCCAATCCAAGGTTTCAAATCTTGGATTTGGATCCATTCCTATCTCAAAGTTTTCATATACGAGATCTCGTATTTGGTAAGATCTCAGACGAGATAAATGTATTTTGGTTGTTCATCTTTAATTTATGTCTTGGGTTCAAAAGTTCATCTTGAAACTATCTTGGAGTATGTTTTATATATGACATTAATTTGCATATACGACTAAACTTGTAATGAGTTGCAACATTTATAATAAAATATGCAAAAACAGAAAATTATAAATATAAGTATGAATCTCCTAGCACAAAACACACAAAATATCATTACAGTTAACCAAAATGAAGTCAAGTTTCCTTCACGCTACTACAAATCTAACTTATCCTCCTCGACATTATGTTTTTCCTCTTTGTAGATCAATGAGTCCATGAAAATGCCCCTCCAAGAAACACTTCATCGTCTTAATGATTTGAAACTATAAATTATGTTTGTTCTTTTAGAGGTATCAATCCACTCATCCAAACTCCATTCATGTTCTTTTGGTGCCAAGATAACATCATTTATCACGTACCGAACTTTCATTCGATTAAGAATAAATTTGATAGTCGAATCTTTTGTTTGTTTGTGTAACACCCAACATTCTGGGTAACTACAATATAAGTAACATTCTAAATCTTATAATGGTATACTAACAAAAAGATGACATAATTTTTTTTTACTGCAATTCCAAAAAAAAATTGTGGAACAAAATAAAATGATATTTACAAACTTTATGCTTTAACTAAGTGTAAATCAAGAAACAAAATAAAAAGATAACATAATATTTTCGTCTTGTATTTTTGCAATCCGAAAAAGAGTTATTTAAATACTACAATTAAAAAGACAACTTTACAAGTTTCGCAATAAGCAACCTAGAATCCTAGAGTTGGATATACAAACTTGGTCAATTAACTAAACTTACAATTACCAAGCAAAAATAAATCAACCGGAATAAAAGATGAAGATAGAATAACAATGATTTTTTGATGTGGGTAAAAAGTGAAGTAAACATGATATATTAGAGTAAATTGTTATGACTTTGGTTAGAAAAGAGAAAATATGTTTAGTTAATTTATTATGGATTTTGTGGGTTAACTCACTGTTCAAATTTAAAAATCATAAATTCGGGAAAAATCTCACAAATAAATCTTGCTCGAGATCTCGGCCGAGATTTTCAAATCTCGCCTAAGATTTGATTTAAACGAGATTTACTCGAGACCAAATATTTTGAATCACCAAGTGTGGGTGAGATTTAAAACCTTGGTTCTCAAAGGTGGATGTTGGACGATAATGCAATAATTTGCGAAACAACGTTTTTTTTATATGAAACATTAGTATTGTCACAAAACATCACTCGCATATTTTGCAGTACAATTATTACACATGTATTTCCACTTATTGTGTGATGTTGCACCATAAAAAAAACTATTATGGATGTAAATATTTTGCAGTATAACTGCAAATAATTTCACTTCAGTTGCAGTTCAACTGTAAATAATTACTTTGCACTATTTAATTGCACTATAAGAAGAACAATTTTCAGAAAAATACGTAGGAGTTTTGGGAATATTCGATTAGATTTTGACATTCACAATACACTTAGAAAGTATTAGATACGATAATGATTGAGGAGAAATAACAAAATCAAATTTAATATTTTTTGAACCAATGTTTTATAAATATAAAAAGCACTTAGGTTACATTGTTTTTATGGGAAATCGTATGACTTCCGTTTTCTTTGACCAGGATCAAAATGCACACTATTTATTAGATAAAAAAGCACAATAGTTAAAGGTGTGCACCATGTGGCACCTTGTATTTTCATATGTTGATCATACCCTTACATGTGCAACATGTACACAGATTAGAGTACATGTACTTGTGCTCACAGTCGTGCGCGCGCATGTATTTGTGTGTACATGCACAATCGTGTGTTACTTGCAACGTGTGCAAATGCCCAATTTGGATGTGAGACGTGTTGGAGCAAGGCAGCCGGTTAGGTGCATCAGGTGCATTCCACATTGATTTGGGTGCATTTAGCTTAGTGAATCAGTGGGTGAGTTAATGGAGGCAAGATGCCAAGGAGTTTATATTGGACAGTATGGAGTTGGATTTAGGAGTTTGTCAAAGGGACAAATTTGTGATGGAGATCAAAATTGGAGGACCCAAATCAGCGATGTATGAACAAAGTTTATCAAAATTGATCGAAGCAATCGAAGACGACGGCAAACACTGGTGGACAATGGATTTGGTGACCTTTGACATAGGTTTGCATAGTTTGTCGAGGAGTGAGTTAAATCCTCACTCAAGATCTCCTTAATGATTCAAGGATTATTTTTATAATATTTTGTGTGTGTGTGTGTTATTGTGTGGATTCAATGATGTGATACTTTGGATGTTGTGTTGGGTTTGATTTTGTGTTGATTGGAGATGAATTTCATGTGATTTGATTGTCTTAGCCAAAGAAAGATCTTCAAAGGTCGGTCTTCAGTGATCGGAATCTGGATTTCGATCATCTGAAGACTGAGTTTTGGCTGAACATGATTCTAATCAATCAGGTTCTGTTCGTTGGCATTTGCTCGGTAGAAGCTAAATAGTTTAACTGTGAGCTGGAAATCTGGTTTATGTAATGAGGCCAAGTAGTTATGCGTTTATCTAAGTGTTCATTTGAGTGGCCAAGGCGAGCAGAAATCGATCGAGGTCAAGTGTTAGTTGAACGCTAGCTTGGTGAAATAAAAGGTGAAACACGTATCCGATACTTGGTCATACCAAACTCGTACCATACCGAGTCATGTATCCATATCATACCTAACTCCCACATAATTACCATGGCATGTTTGCATAACCCCCCCCCCCCCCCCACAAAACCCCGAATCTGCATTTCTGCAATAGTTCAGCTTGCTTGGTTAATGTGTAGAGAAATATACTGAATGTTTTCTATGTTGATTGGCATACAGGGTGAACTCTTGGTACTACTTATACCTTTGAAATCAACATGTGTTCCATTCTAATATGCATCATCATATTTTTCATTTTTCGAGTGAATATTATATGTATACTTGTCTAGTTTTGAGCGAAAAGCTACCAGATTGGTCTTGTTGCAATTTTGTTGTAAAATTATAGTTGCGATAAGCTCATTTTCATTATCTACATTAGTTGTATTATTTTGTTGTCATGATGATTGTTGTTTCTCCCTTAATATTTCGGTTATCACTCATTAGTCCAGATGTGTACCCGTGACGATGAATTCAACTTCACTTGTGGATGTCCTAGCTATAAGCCACTAGATAAACAAGTTTGTGTATGACATGAACATATTTTGATAAGAACGTATAATCATTTTTGTTGTTTTTGCCTCATCTCTAAGATTAATGAATACAAAATTGATCGGTTTGTTGATGGTTAAGCTTGCTTAGGGGAGGATTCAGGATTTCCGTCCAGCAGGCTATAAATTCTACTATTACAAAAATCTCGGTGAAACTTACCGCTGTTCTAAAAAAAGAACAAATAATGTCACATATTGGGCTAGTAAAAAGTTATTTGTACACTTAATGGACTAGAGAATATGACTCTCTGCAAACTGATTGATTTTAGAACCAATCACATTATACCATAATTTTTAGATATAGTCTTGAGAGCATGATTTGAATGTACTTTTTGATGCAAAGTTAAATAATGACTATTAAAAATGGGTTGGGAAACTGTTTCATGAAATCATAGTTATAGTAATCTTAATACCAACTAAACCATTAATACAATTTAAGCTTTAATCAGTGTCTTAGCGGATTATTTTTATATTAATTTAATAGTGCCGTACTATATTAGAAAATGTTAATTTTTATATGAACATGTTAGCTTTACTTTTTAGTATTTATCCATTCATATTTGCTTACACAGTTCTTTTTATATTTGTTTCCACTTTCCGATGCCATTCTTTCTAAAGGTTTGCTTTATAAAAATGAAATAAAACATCTCTTTCCAAAAGGTACTTGTTACACTTCTCAAATAGCGCTCTTTGCGGGAATCAAACTTGGATGCTCATGGTTTCCATGGAGATTAAAATAAAATAGTGTTCTCAATGGGACTCTGAACATGTGTGCTAGTGGTTCTCGTAGGAGGCTATAGTTCCACATGGGGAAAAAATCACTAGAATAACTGCTTATATACTAAGTCTTCATCTCAAGAAACAATACCAAGGCCTTTTGAGAAATAGAATCCAGCCCTTGGCTCTCCTCTTGCATATGCTATAAATGACCAGTAACTGAGCCCCCAAAAAATTTTGCTACTCTGAGCTTGCTACTGTGAAAGCTCCCTTTATTTCTGTGATAAACTTTCTTATATGATCAATATAACTGTTAACTAAGCATGCATGTGATTGATTCTTTAGAGTTTTACTTGATTTAGCATTTCAGCTTTTGGGCAAACTGCTCATATGATTTTGAACCAGCATACTAATCAATTTCACTACTTTTACTGTTCAATTATAAACAACATAATAACAGACTGTTGTTTATAACTCATAGATTTTATAGATACTCTAATGTACTTAAACTCAGCTGAAAATGAGATTGTAAACCTTATCCATTTTCATTTATTTTTTAAATTTTATATCAATTAATTTGCATGTTCATGGTCATATCACAAATAAAAAGAAAAGAAAAGAAAAAAGATTGATTATATATTTTGATTACAAAGTATATCTCAATTGAGTAGATAGAATTTGTTTAAAATCACTGCAATGAATCTTTAAACACAGAGTTTGAATTTGTTTAAAATCTTTAACCCGATTCAGCCTATTAATTGAGTAGATAGAATTTCATATTTCTCATTATTATTACTACAAAAAATACTGATTAGCAGACATTACTAAATCTTTTAGTGGTGCCAAATTCTGTATTGTTGTTCCAGACAACTGCATAGCTTTGCTAGTTAGGCTGTGTTTCCAATTTTCTTATCGATCCTACTTTGATTTCATCTTAATTTTATGGGTTCTTCTAGTTCTAAGATAGATAACTCAGAAGCTGTAACCCTATGCCGTGGCCGTTCAAAATATTTATCAGAAGCGATTGGTTTTCGTTGTGCATTTTCAGATGCTCATGTTGAATATTTTAGGGCTTTGAAGTCAGTCAGTGAATCGTTAAACCAGTTCATGGATGGCATTGATACGATATGCAATGCTGGCTCTGTTACTCCTCAGTTTCCCTCTGCACAGAAAAATGAATTTGATTCTGTAGAAAAGGGTGAAGAACTTAATTCTGACTTAGGATTACATATTCATTTTCCTCCTGATTCAGATTTATCTGATTGTGCAAATGATGATAAAACAGATGAAGATATTTCACGAGTTCGACACCATCTTCATGAAAGAAACCAACCTTCTAATTACTACGGCTATTATGGTGAATCGAGTGGTCATCCAGTAACAGTGCCTGAAGTTAGGAATGTAGCTCTACCCCCAGAGCTTATCTATTACAATGAACTGAGTGATGGATATCGTGGGTCTTATCCTCATCACGTAACAATGCCTGTGGAAAGATGTGCAGTTCCACCACCGTATGCACCTGGGATTTCCAACTGTGAGTTTTATGAAATGAATTATGTTAATTATAGTGTGCCGATGAGGGAGTGGAATAAGTTGAGAGAAGAGGAAGGAATTCCTGATTTAGAGGATGTGGAGGATTCAGCTTATGCAAGTTCAAGCATGGATGGTGAAATCAATGAAGAGAGCGATGAAGAAGTTGATGATGACGGTCATACTAATGATGATTTTAAAGAAGGCATCGATGTGAGAGAAAAGATGGACAATGATATTAATTTGGGTACTGTTGTTAATAATGTGACTAGTGATGTGAAAGAAATGACAGAGGAGAAAAATGAGGCTATGTTGAGAATTAAATGTTACAACACTTTGTCTAAAGTTACAGCTGCAGCTAAGTCACAGTTTGATAAAGCATCTGAATCAGCTGCCGAACTTTTTGAGATAATTGAAGTTGGGAAACGTCAGTATCACCAGAAAATCTCTGTGCATAAAAGCGGTAAAAAAAATGTTAATATGTTTTGTTACCTGCACTTTTGCTTTCCAAACATTCCTAAGCTATCCATTGCCGTTCTTATATGATAGAATTAGGAAAATAGCAAATATGATGAGAGCTGATTGCCAAGCAATCAAAAATTTGAGGTCTCCTTACTATCTTTTTTGATGTATTAAACAAGTCTTAATTTTTTTTTTTGCATTTTTAATTACATGTATAGGTTTTGACGTTCAAGCCTTTTTTAAGAGAGTGATTAATAGTGCACGGTCTCGCTTATTGTCGAAGAATCACCAATTGATTGCTAAAGAGGAAGAGGATGCACATTTTAGCCTCTCTTCTACTTTGCAGAAGCTGATTATTTGGGAAACGAAGCTTTATTATGAAGTCATGGTATGTTTGTCTACCTTTGGCAATTTCCTGACCATGACCCATTGTTTCATGTTAAGTACGCATGGACATACCTATGATATGATACAATAAATATTTCATATGGTGACACTAATACATGCTTTGTATTTTTTAATACCCTCTGCATCTTTCGAGTGCTCACACTTGTGACATAGTAATAGCATATGCTTGTGTTTCTTAGCCCTTCCATTATTTTCTTCCGGATAAATTCACATTTAACTTGTGGTACATTAGTTCTTGATTAGGGCAATCCTGTTAATATTTTGAAGAAGTTAAATCTACTGTATCCATGCTCGGTTCAAGTCATTTCCACATAATCATTAAATGCCTTGCACAATTAAATACCTGTCACTGCTTACAAGTTTACTTTATTACCACAGCCTTTATCCTTTCTTTTTTTGGATTGGTTATCAAGTTTTTTCGTATCTACACAAGACATTTAATCTAAAGCATTCATGGTCAGTCTCATGGGCATTGATGACTGTGTCTTCTTTTATTTACTACTGGCATTTAAAATAGTTTATCAGATTTGCTAAATATCAAATTTATTATACACATTTTTATTTACTTATTTCATATGTAAAATGCTCGTGCAGGAAGAAGAGAAGATGCGATTTGCCTATGAGAAAAAATGTAAGGAGATGATGTGGCTTATTGAAAAAAGTGCAGAGCAGCAAAAGCTTGGCACTGTTGTGCCTGTCCTCAAGAAGTTATCAATGAAGATAAGGTTGTCAATTCAAGTGATTGATTTTATATCAACTAATATCGCCGTGCTAAGGGATGAAATATTGTGTCCACAAGTGTGCCAGCTTATCAAAGGGTAACCATTCTTTACACTTGTAGCTTACGATAGAAGATATGCTTATGACAAGAAACATTTTCGAAACAACATGGGTAGGCTGTATTTCCCATATACATTTGCTAAAATCGAACATTAGCCTGTGCTTCTCAGTCAACACTTGCTTTAGTTTTCTGTTATGCATGTCCATATCACAAATCTTTGTCTTCGTTTGATAATCCATTTCGAGTCTCATTTGCCAAGGGTTGCATTTGAACTTGTTATGGTGGTCCACAAAGCACGGAAGGGTATGCTCAAATAAAGAACACAACTTTTTTTCCTCATACAAGTGTACATTATTATTAGTTGATTTATTTGGTTACATGTGTAGAAATCATAATAAACTACCATTTGAAACTTGAAATACTGTTGTCTTCATTCATTAATAAATATATTAAAAGAAATAGCCATAGACAGTCCTTAACGAAAGTAGTTAAAGCTTTATTTTTGCTTCTAGAATAAGGAGTGATTGAATCACAGTTGTCAAATTCACATTTAGACGTGTGATTAAGTTCAAGAAGTAGCACACTGTTATGTGTTAAGTGTTTATGACATGGTGGTTTTCAATTGACTTTCATTTGACACTTGCATTTACCCTTGTCTTAATTAGTGCTAATATTAACTTAAATCAATCTAATCTTTCTTTATTGTTTTTTCAAATATAGTCTAATACCGGAACAGCCATCGATATTTTCTTTCTTCTACTTATTTAATGGAACATAATGTATTTTTTTTAACTTCATTCATATATTTTTTTCTCACTAGTAAAGTATTTTGTCATTGGCATTAAGATCAAAGAAAGCATATACTTATTTGCAACAAAATCATGCGAGATTCCAAATACTGCACTCTTATAAGGTCTACCGTGTCCTTAAAAACAAATGTTCGGTGGAAAATACAAAATTTGAGTAGAAAAAGGGTAAAGAAAAAAGTGAAAATAAAATAAAATAGTTAAGTGGAATGATGAATGAAATGATTATGTGTGTGTGTGTATGTATATATATATATATATGTATGTATGTGTATATGTATATGTATGGGCAATGATCGACTACACCTCATTTTTGCTACACATCAAATCCCCTGAATACCGGCCACAAGTTCCGCATTAAATAATAAAGTGAAGTAGCAAGAGAGAGAAAATATATTATTTAATTCGGAACTTGTGGCTGATATTTAGGAGGATATGTGTGTGTGTACACACATATGTGTGTGTGTACACACATATGGGCAAGGATCGACTGCACCTCATTCTTGCTACACCTCTATTTCCTCCTAATTTCAACCACACATTCCGATTTAAATAATATAATTTGTCTCGTGTCACCTCATTATATTATTTAAATCAGAATGTGTGGTCGAAATCAGGAGAAATAGATATATACATACATATACATATATGTATATGTATATGGATATATACGTATGT
This sequence comes from Allium fistulosum, assembly GCA_030737815.1. Classification (NCBI taxonomy): domain Eukaryota; kingdom Viridiplantae; phylum Streptophyta; class Magnoliopsida; order Asparagales; family Amaryllidaceae; genus Allium; species Allium fistulosum. Next base: position 1,184,142,977 of record CM060902.1, read on the forward strand.
ATATGTGTATATGTGGGCAAGGATCGGCTACACTTTAAATCCCCACTGATTTTCACCCCACATTCTCATTTAATTTATTATTGTTTCCTTCTCTTGTCATTTCATGCTATTATTTAAATGGGAATGTTGGTGGAAATCAACGAGGAATAGAGGCATAGCGTACACACACACATAAAGGTGAGTGAATTATATCATTTCATCGAAAACATGGTAATGATTTTTGGATTCCCATAATCGATGACTTCCACCTGTCTTTAGCCCCAAACTTTTTTATATACTGTCAAAGACTCTGCGTAAGCGTTATTATCGACTTTGACGCCCCAATGCCTGATTATATTATAGTGTTCTGCCTCTTTTTTTCTTGTTTCGTTTATTAGCGTTCCATGGAAGTTTGAGAAACTTCAATGCTTAGCATTCCGCTCTGTTCTTTATCAGGCTTGTAATGCGGTTTTCAGATAGAGTGGTTTCACATTGATAGATTTCTCTTTCCCACTTATAAGGATCATTAGAATTAGATAACTCTTTCCGTGTGAGCATGAAATTATCCTTAAAGTTCAATTATATTTTCATTCATCAAATTTTAACACTGCTTGTAGATTTTAACAAAGAATTATTTAACATGAAAATATAGTAAAACAAGTCGAATATTGAATGTATGAAAGAAAAACAAAAACAGAGAAGGATGAACAGGTTATAAAAATATGTACTGATATTGAAAATGTAATAAACAAAACTAAAAACAGAAAGGAAAAATATGTGAATTTTTGTAATAATTGAGATTCAAACTCTTGAGCTTTCCAACAAAAAAATATATAATTACTTTTCTCGGAAACGAGATTGGAACGTTTGATCTCATTTGTATAACAAGGACATTTTAGGAAATACATGATTGGTTCATAAATTGTGAATCTTACAACTATCATTAAAGATTACGCTCATGTTTTTCATATTTTTTACTCTACACTTTGATTCTATAAATCAATTTTTACAATACTTAATATTGCACTGGAGTTGACCTTCCTATGCATATGTTTTCCTAAAATGTGTTTTAATTCAAAAGACATGCATGATGCATTGTCTCTTGTTATTGTTTCCTTTGTTTATCTTGTACCATCTGCATCGCATATGTACGAAGTGTTTTGTGCTTTTGAGATGAGAATAGTTATATAAAGCTAATCTTTAACAAAGTAGAAATAATACATTCTTTTTATGTCTAAACTAATATTATCAAGGGTTTGCTAAGGTGATAAGAGTATAAACAATTAATAATGTGTAGAATAAATAGTTTTTCGTTTCTAAAAAAGGTTCATTCTTTGATTTGAATGCTATGCCTGCATGGAATGCCAAATCGACAAGGTTATGGGTGTTTGGAGTATATACCCAGACTCATCAATTGGAGTGAAATAAATAGTTATACATACCATCACATTCCTTTTGGCTACGTTTCGAACTGAATGCAGCATTTTGATTTTTTTCCTACCAAAAACGTTTATCAACTTAAACTATATATATTTTAATAAACTTAATGGGCTTTCTAAGTAAATCAATAAGAGATTAATAAATACATCTCCTTCGCATCTCTTTGTCTTCTATCTATCTGTTAACTAATACATATTTTAGTGTAAATGGAAAGCTTGGGTAATAGAACATAGAGAGGAGAATGGAATCATCACTTTCCAATCAATATGACCAACTAACCCATCTACATGATCACCTAATCTAAAGAGTCTAAAAAAATAAACGTATCTTCATATATTGTTTGAGTTGTCAATTAATTACATATTTTATATATCCTAATATTTTAAAAAAAATGATGTCTCTCGCATCAATATCTTCATATTCCACGTTGTTATCTTTATATCTTATCCATGTTTCATAGTCCACAACATGTAATTTTAAAAGCGTCAATATTATTTACAGATTGGCGTGCATGGTACACTTGTTGCACTGACATGAATACATTAGATGTGCAACATTTCTAGTAGACGCATATATCGGACACTAATGATAGAGTTAACTAACTTGTTTTGTAAGATTTTTGAATCTAATTAGATTGGAAGCTAAAATAGTCAAATAAATTTTAGAAATAATAATTTACCTATAATGACCTTTTGAATAATACGAAATGATGCAATATAATTGGTGCAATTTATTTTCCCGCTAGTTCATGGAACTTGATTTCAGCCTATTTGGTGCTTACATGCAATTCATTCAATATTCATAGACGTGCATCATTTCTCACAGGGCACATGTATGGCACTCAGTGACATAGTTAACTAAGTTGTTTCGTAAATCATATCAATTGCCAACTTATTTAATGCTCATGAGATTTTGAGTAACTAAAATGGAAGGTAAAATGGTTAAACGATTAAAAAAAATCTCTATAATTACCTTTTGAATAGTGTGAACTAGTGCAAATCATATTTGCGCTGGTTAAGTTCGCTATAAATAATTTGCGCAATTCATCTTCCCGCTAGTTCATGAAACTCGACTTGAACCTAGTTCGGTGATTACACAATCCATTTAATGCTTATAGACGTGCATCGTTTCTTGCTAGGCACATGCGTCCGACAGTAAGTGACAATTAACTAACTAGTTTTGTAAATCACACCGAATTCCTAGCTTATTCGATGCTCATAAATTTTTGAATCTAACTAGAAAGGAAGCTAAAATGATTATATGATTTTAAAAAATAATTTCTTTATAATGACCTTTTGGAAAATGTGAAGTGACCTCTATTGTAAAAATTCTTTTAGCCCCTTTCCCCTTTGTCTAGGCTTTAGACGAGGCTTGTCGTCTAGCCATCCGCCTAAGTCCATGTAGGCGAGGCTTGCTGCATTATATACACATCTAAATAGGTATCTAGGAAATTGTTAGACACTAATTAAGGCTTGATGACTCGTATAAGCTTCCACATGCTAGTTTTAGATGGTTTTCCCATGGCTGCTTTCCAAGTCCATTTAAACCTCTAAATTTTCATTTTGGGTCAATCTTACTAAACAAATTACTAGGACGTTCTTTGGTTTGTCCTTTTTAGTTTTGGGTTTTCATCCAAACAAAAATGTGCATGACATAAGTATTTTTCCAAAAGACAACCAATTTAAAAAATGAAGTTAACATACAAAATAGAAAACTAATTTATTTAGTTTTTCATGTTCCAGGAAATAGCAAAAACAATTCGTCCTCTTTGCAATCCATGCATCGTTATAATGACTTAGAATTTTAAATTCCCTCCTCCGCTCTACTCATGTTTTGTAATGCATATAGAAAACGCAACACATAAAACTTAAAATAAAACCAAACACTCCTTGATTTTTATTCCAAAAATACTAGTCTATCAAAAACGCCTACTTCCAAATTCCAATGAATATCCGATTAATCCCCGACAATTAATTTCTAGTCCATGCTTACCACCTCACATCCTTCTAGTGATTTTTACAACCATGGAAATGACGCTGGTCATATTTACGCTAGTTCATGTTTTGCTAAAAATACTTGAGCCTAGTCGGTGTTTACACGCAATTTGCTTGATGCTCACATACGTGCATCATTTCTTGCTAGGCTAACACATGTTCGACATTGGTGTCATAGAATTTTGTAAATCATACTAAATTCCTAGCTTATTTAAATGCTCATATGATTCTGAATTTAACTAAAATGGAAGTTAATTGTTTAAATGATTTTTAAAAATGTAATCTCTATGTAATGACCTTCAAATACTGTGAAGTGGCGCAAAGGATATTTGCGCTGGTTGACATTTCACTGAAAATAATTGATGCAATTAATTTTTCCACTAGCTCTTGAAACTAAAATTGTGCCTAGTTGGTGCTTACAAGACAAATCCTTGTCTATTTTGACATTTATTTCCTGAATTGACAAATTGTGAAAATAAGTGTTCTGAGCTCCTATGGGGAAACAAAATCATATCATTGCCTACCTTTTACTGGATATTCATAAGATTCTGAATCTAACTAAAATGGAAACTAAAATAGTTAAATGATTTAGAAAATAAAATTTAAAATAATTTCTCTATAATGACATTCCAAATAGTGTGAAATTGCGCAATTCATATTTGCGCTAGTTCAGGTTCACTAAAAATAATTGGCGCAATCATGTTTCTATCAATTGCAAGGTCAAATAAGCATTTATTAATATATTACAGATTAGCAAGGATGTGGAGCTCTATGTATGAATGCTACAAGACTCTACGTGAAGCAATCCCAGAGGAAAATTTTCTACAATCCTTCTCCTGTGGCGATAAAAGCTGCAGCGATGCTCAACTCAAAACAACCAAGCAGCTAGGACTTGAATTAATAGAATGGACAATAAAATTTTCAACGTGGATAAATGCTCAAAAGGATTTCATCAAAGCTTTAAATGGCTGGCTTTTAATAGCTGTTCGCTACACTAAGGAAGAAACACCCGATGGAGTTGCTCCTTTCTCTCCTTCTATTTTAGGAGCTCCTTCCATATTTGTTATATGTAACCAGTGGGATCAAACTATGCATAGGGTGTCGGAGAAAGAAGTTATTCTATCAATGCAGTCCTTCGCTTCAGCTGTTTTGAGCCTTTGGAAGAAGCAGAAAGCTGAACAGCGTCAAAAGTTGCTGGTAAACAAAGACATGGAAAAGGAACTGAAGGTAATGGAGAAAGAAGAGAAAGAAATGTGTAGAATTGTTAAAGCACGGAGCAAGAAACTGATGCATGTTTCAGGTCAAAATGACATTGTTATGTCCGAAGAGAATGCTGACGAAAGTCGGTTGCATATTGGTTTGCAGCAGATGATTGAATCCATGGAGAATTACTGTGCTGCTAATTTGGAAGTGTATGATGAACTTAACATTCGCATTGAGGAAGAAAATGGGAGGGCTGATTAGTTCAGAATGTCGCTTAAGCTTATTATGATCAACTTTAATACCTTGACTGTTATTTGCAAACATTGAAACCATCTTTTGTTTAATCGGTAATGGAAACTTGAACCCTTTTTCATGTATTAAATTGACATCTCCGTTTAAATTGCATCCTACTTTCTTAAAAAGATGAATGCGCATTCATGTCCATTTCATGTGCCGTCTTCGACCATCGGTTAGTTTGATAGTTTACTTTCATTTCTCATATGGGCAGAGTTTTCCCAAGAATGCTACTTAGAAATTTCTGAACTAGCCTATTATGCATACTAGTTTTTGAGTTGACAGTTTCTCTCTTAATGTTAGATTGTTGATTTCACTGTTATGGGAAGAGTAGCTTTTGCTTTGTTAGGCGCAATGCAGCTGATTCAGAGCTATCATGTTGTCAGGTGCTAAATTGTCTTATGTATTATCTTAGCTCCTTGTCTTACTTATTGTTTTAGTTTTTATTATTCTTGGTAATATGGCTTGATCTGATCCAAGAGTAAATTAAATTCTACTTCATCCTCAACTTTTGTTTCTCAAGAAGTTTTTGGACCAATGTAGCTTAGTTCCCGCTTACAACAGAACTGGATGCTGTTTAGGCTGGTTGCAGTGCTTTTTCGGGCAGAGCGGGGAGCTAGGTGTCCATAAAGTCTAGATTTGACAAGGTGGACCTGGTAGTCCTCCATAGGTTATGGATTCAGGCTGAGTTAATTTGTAGCCCCGCTGATTTCGAAAAATAATGCCCCAAAAAAAATTAATTCACAAGACAGATTTGAACTCCAGTCACCTACTATGTTAAGAAAAGAACAAACAACTTTAGACATAACACCACTATTTTGCAAATTCTGCTTCTACCTTATATAGTTACAATTGTCACGGTCTCCTCGTTATTGCTCCCTCTAGACCTGTTGCCTTGTACGGTTGCCTTGGCAATCTTCCTTTAGGGCAGAACTTGCAAGGATTCACGAACAATTTGTTTAGAGTAACTATGAACACTGAAGAATCTATCTAGAATTCAATTAACAAAATCTAAATACTCCATATTTGCATGTCATAAAAGCAGCACCTCTTGTCATCTCCCCTCTAGAAATAGTAACAATAATAGTATATAATACCTCTGGAGTGGCGACAATAAAGTACTTTTAAGAAAAGACGCTCTTGAAGTAGTGTGTGTATAACTCTCCATACCAAGTCGTTATAAATTATAAATTATCTTGGAAATTTTTGGCATCATGCTTATGAAAAATCAGCGTTAGGTCCTTCCAATTTTCTTTTAGAAATCACATCCTTATTTGATGAAATTTATGGGGGTATTTGGGTAATTTTCCTAATCTTAACATGCGTTTTTAGGGTATACGTCAAAACTCATAACGGTCGTAATACATGTCGGAGCGGTCGCTTTTAAATTTGAAAGCGAGAGAAGTAAAAATGAAAAAAATTCAAAAAACAGAAACGTAGAAAATAGTTTCTAAAAGGAAAGGATGTAAAACAAATAAGTTTAGAAAAATGGGACGTGTCCTTAATTTCCACAATCATCTTTCCAAAATATTAGTGCAAACTCTCCATACCAAGTCATTGTTAATTATCTTTTCAAAATATTAGTGCTTATGAATATATGTTTTAGTCGTATGTTTATTATTTACTCGTCTTTTTACATTCAAAATGAAAATCGTGCCCGTACGAAGTAGCATCAAAAAGAAAAATACAAAGGAAATGCAAAAAAATGGATAATCACTTCTTGATATTATGTAACGATCCGGAATAGCACCGCTTTAATTTGTTATATTTAATTAATTTTAAATATTCAAATATTGGTTTTTATAATTGAAATAAAACTGTTTGAAGAAATAAAAAATGATGGTGAAATAGTTTTTAATTTTTTTTACAAAAATATTTAGTTCGAAGAAAAATAAAAAATATGATCGGGATTCGTTTTTCGAATTTCTGACTTTTCTTCGACTAAAAGTTGTCGGAGATGTTGTAAACTCTATTGTATAAACAAACACATACGTTTATATCTAAGTTAGAGTTATATATTGCATATGTATATAAACAAATTTATTTAAGTTTATATAAGTTGATGTGACTTTTTATGCATTAAAATTAAAATTAAGTGAAAAAAGTAAAGTGAAACAATTTTAAACAACAAGTACACATGCTATTAATGCATGTTGGCTTAAAACAAGAAGGGGGGACAAAATTTCGTGGGAAAATGAGGTAGATGGAGGCGAAGATGATGATGTGGCAAGAGTTTAAGGAGGGTAGTGTACTAAATAGCGTTTTGGTAATTTACTAAATCTATTTTATATAAAAGGAATTTCCTAATTCTCCCTCTTTCTTATTTTCATTCTATTTTCATTTCCAAACTTCACTTTTTGTTTTCAAGCTTCAAAACACACTTTAATGGCTTCCGCGGTTTAAAGTCTTAGACTTTTCACCTTCTTCCACTCTTAAATTCTTAAAAACTAGTTAAAATACTTTATTTTTCTATCTACAACTCCTTGCCAAAAACAAGGCCACATCGCCTCTTTACTGCCTTAGCCGAGCATCATCACACCCATGGTCGAACCATGTAGCCACTTAGAGCATCCAAAATTCCATTTTGCGAAAGAAAAGTAAAGTTCTAGGTCGCTTTCTAAAGTTACTGGAAGGTCGGGTTAATTGGTTAGCTTTTGGTGAGTTAAAGCTCACCCATTTTTTTTAAAGTTTCTAACTTTATTTACAATGTATAATTGTTGTAAAATCAATGCTTGCTTGAATGAATATGATATTGAGTTAGTTATATATGTGTATGCTTGGATTATAAGCTTGTATGTAATTGGAATGGATGAAAGTTAAGTAAGTTAGTCAGTAAAGTTTGAAAAGTTTGATTTTTACTTGTTGTTATGGGTTATGACATGTATATGTTTGCAATTATGTATGTGGTATTGTATGCTAAAATGAATAACACCTAAAGTTGAGATTTTGCGGCATTGAGTTTCTTGGTTAACTTGTTTCCATTTAAGATTGTGTTGGAAAAAGTTTTCAAGTTCAGATTTTGATTTAGTTTTCAAAATCTTATTTTTATTTCAAAATCCTTTTGCTAAGTTATAAAGTAGTTAATACATAACGGTAAGTGCTTTTGAAAGTGTTTTGGAATATGGAACAAGTTTTGAAATTACGGGTCCTATAACGATAACCGCTATATATATGTTCGTAAAAACGAACTTTTTTGAATTTAAAATGTTTTAACTTAAGTATCTTTTGGAAAAAGTGTTTTCAAACATATTTTAAATATTCAAAAGCAACTATTTATTTATTTAATGATTATTTAAATAATTAATTAAGTAAGGTAATTAGTACTTAATCATTAATTAAGTTAGGGTAATTAGTACTTAGTTATTTTTAAGTAAGTTAATTATAGTTTGTTAATTAATAAAGAGTTAATTATTATTTAATTAAGATTATTTATTTAAGAAGGGTATAATAATTATTAATTATTAATCAAGTTAAATTTAAGTTAAGATTTAATTAAAACTTAATTATGATTTAATTATTAAGGTTTATTTATTAATTCAGTTTTAATTAAGGTTATTTAATTAATTAATTGATATTAGATGATATTTAATCATTATTTAAAAGTTTAAATTATTATTTAATAATTAGTTAAAGCTTAATTATGGTTTAATTATTTATTTAAAGGTTAACTATTATTTAATTATTTATTTAAGGATGATTATTTAATTTTTATCAAATAGTTAAATATTGTTTAATTATTATTAAGTAAAGAGTTTGAATGTTATTTAATTATTAAATAAAAGCTTAAAGTTTAAACCACTTTATTTCTAGAGAACGATTTTGTTTTTAAAGCAAGCTTTCTTTTAAAGAATGTTTGAAATCCAAGGGATTTCTTTGTCGACTACCCTTAAGTAACTTCAAATGAGTAAGAAACCCAATGATATCTGTTTAGTAGAATAAAACATCGTTGTGCTAGTTAAATTGTATTTGGCATTTGTTTGGTATATTATATCACAGTTCTGCCATAATGTTCTCAAGTAGATTATAATGACATCTATTTAAGCAGAAACAAATCTCTGTCTGCCATTTTGCAACTTGAACATTTATCTATATGTTATTGATTGTGGATTGTTGATTCCTTTTACATATCTGATTTCTATGTAAATACTTATGTTATAACTTGGATAAGCTAAACCCGATTAATGAACCATTATGGTCACTAAGCCTCCTTTTGATTTTGCAAAGTCCAATATTTCATTTTATCCTTTTTGAAATGGTTTAAAGTTTATTATTATTTTAAATATGATATTTAAAGAATAGTTAAACAATTATTTTATTAAATGTTTGAAGTTAATTGAATCTTTTTAAAAGATGTTTAAAATCAGTGTTTTGTTAATATGGTTTAAAAATAATTAAATAAAGAATGTTTTAAATAATAACTTGTTTATTTAAAGGTGTTTTAAATAATTGATTTTATCAAGGGAACTTTATTGCTTAAAGTTTTATTAAAGGAGTTTTGTTTTAAATAAAGAAGTTTTATAAATGATTTTGGAGATTTATAAATAGTGTTATAAATGGTTTTGAACATTTATAGAAGAAAGTTTTGCAAATGATTTGGAGTTTTGGGTAAAGGAAATATTATATACAATGGAGATTTGTTAAAATGATTTATTGAAGGAAATTTATAAAAGAATTTGATATGTGATTTCCTTTAACCGACCTTCTTAATTCTGATGGTATGGACATTCGTTCCACACTTAGCACTAACATCGAAGGAATATTGTTCGAGGTTATCTTTATCTCCAATTTGAATAATATTTTGTTTTGATCCTTTGATATGATTCGTAAATGAGAAACCTTTAACAAATGTTTTGTGAATATACTTATGTCAGTGAGATATGTATATGGATGTTTTTGATATTTTTGATAAACACTTTTGAAAAGAGATTTTAATAAATGAAAGAATTGTGTTGAGGCTTAGTGGTTGCTATGTGTAATTAAATCTCTTAATTGTTGTTGTTGTTGTTGTTGTTTGTTTATCTAGTAGTTAAATAACCGACTACCAAATATGGATCCGTTTTAACTCAGGAAGTATGTTGGGTTTATTCGAGTTCCCCGGTGAGGACTCGAATACTTATTTCATACTTCCAAAGAACCGGAATCGGGTTAGCCGTAAATTATCGCTTAGTTTGGAGACATCGGTTTCTGGATTTATCTGAATCACTCCAAACTAATAACGTTCGTGATGAAGTATGATATGGAGCTATACGATTCTTCCCGAGGGTGATTCAAAAATGGAAGATAGTAAAATTTTGAATGCTTGTTCGATCCCGGAACAATTTGTATGGATGAATGCTAGCATTGCATCTTTGCTTAGAGGACAGTGTTAGCATTCTAAGACGGTATGTTAGTAGAAGAGGTAAAATTGTAGCCTCAAGCCTCACAACCCAGAAGAATGGCTAAAACAAGGCATGCAGCAGAGCCATGTGGTTAGCTGCCATTAGGAGCCGTCATCCAATTCTAGATTATCCCTTAGAGTTGTTTTCCACGCAGGAATCGAGGGGCTAAGTAAAGCAGTCTTGGTGTTAAAGTGGTGAGGTAATCCGACTTGTCATGTTAAAGGAGCAGGTCAGCTCTGTGTAGCAGAGGGGCAGATGCGTCTGTAGCCCTCAAATACATTTTCTAGAGGTGTATCATCATAAGGTAGTCCCTTATCTTGCCATCGTTGGAACACATTCTCCAATACGAACCTTTACTGATTTAGATGTACCCAACTATGCTGAAATGTGAAGTGCAAGCATTTTAGCTATATTTCGTATTTATTTTAAACCTAGACATTATGATAATATCACTAGATTTTTATAATAAAAAGGTTTTAGTTATCGTAAGGTAAAACCCCATCCGTGTTTATGTGTGGCGTGGTCTTACGAGATACTTTTTATTTTGAAAAGTTTTTCAAATATAGTAATCCATATGATTTATTTCAAGCTTTTCTCCGCTGGATTTACTAGACTGATCCGGACACTATTTTCCTATAATGTCGGGTCAGTCCGAGCATATTTTCTTGATTTAGCTGGATCCTTTGAAGCTTTCAAGAGACGATCTAGATTCTTCAAGATATATTCACGTATCTTATAATCTTCCGCTATTTTGTTGCTTTGTTATATGTCTGTATTTATGAGCAATCGTAAGGACAAACTGTTATAATTGTCCAGGTTGATAACATGTTAGTGCATTCTGATGTTGTGTATATAATAAAGTTCTTATCTTTTTGAAAAGATCTTGTGTATATTATATATTTCTTATCACGATGTGAGATTCTATTCTGTCTTTTTTTCTTCACCCTAAATGACCTGTCTTTCGAACACTTAAATGATTGGCACATGAATGCCGAAGATGTATTAAGTGTCGTCTTCAGGTGTAAGAAAGGAAAATCGTTACATATTATGTCTTGGTGTGATCTTCTTTCTATTCCTCGGTGTATCTTCTTTCGTTGAAGGGGTGTTGGCGGTCGGTGGATTTGTCTCTAAAGTAGATAATTTTTGTTTGTGCTTCTTCCCCTTTTCCTTTTCTCTAAGCTCCTTTGGGTCAGTGGAAAGATGAGGATTAATTGATTATCGAGATTGATTTTCTTCTAGCTTCTCCTCAGCCTTTATAAGTGCTTACTCACGGTGAGTGAAAGATCTAGGGGCGAATGACACTCTCCGACGAGCACGCATAACAGTAACCTCACCCTCTTTCTCCAAGTCTACAATAGTGTGTCCCTCTCGAGGAGGACTCCAATCTTTACAGCGACCAGTGCAGCTGGCTGGATAATCACCGATGGAGCATTGGAGGGTCTTAAAATATGTAAAACAAATTAATAAGGATTGTATGTTTCGAGAGGGGGTAAATGTAATATTTGAATTAGGGGAGTATGAATTGGAATACCTTATATGGAAGGCAGGTCAACACCCACAAGAGCTTCTTCTACTAGAATAGGAATATTAGGATTATGAATCCGCTCTCCTCAATAATTGGTGATAGTTGACCTCCAAGATAAGGAATAGTAAAAAGAACGAGGACATATGGTTTAGGGACATTTATAGAGACCTCATGAGATTGAGGAGGCGGCGAAAGAACTTCAGCAACTGTAAAGATGGTTGTTGGGTAATAAACAATATAGTAGTGGAATCAACACGAATATCTGCAGCAAGAGCATCAACTAAATTCCTAGTCTGGTGCTCAGTAGTGATTCCCGTGGTGGCTTTCTTGGTCTCCTCTCCAACTTGAAGCTTGCAAGCTCTTTTTAGAGCTGTAGATTTTAAGGTCAAAGAATTGGTCCTTGAGGTGCAAGTGAATGACCTATTGAGACGAGAGTTCACTCGAAGAAGTAAATCTAAGTGGGGAGCGTCTGTAGTGTTCGCCCCAAAGGCTGATGGCCCCTTTAGACTTTGTGTCGGCTACCGTGAGCTGAACAAAGTGACGAAAAAGATCAAGTATCCACTCCCGCGTATTGATGACTTCTTCGATCAACGCCATAGTGTTAAATGTTTTCTCAATTGGACTTAGCGATGGGATTCCACCAACTAAGAGTGGCGAGACTGAGCGCGCCGATTATTGCTAAGGATGTAAATAGGTCGGACCAGACCGGATGAAGGTGTGTTTGTGTCCTGTCCCATAAGAGATTTAGATAGAGAAGGACCATACAAGGTTTTAGTTCTGATATTTGTTTGTACTAGTCGGACAACGAATAAACAATATACGAATAATAGACAAACATTGGACAATATCGAACGAACATATTTTTGTACATTTTTTCTTATCCTAATTCGTGTCCTAAACAAGAATCGAACTGACATGGACCGAACGCTTTATAGCTTTAGACTGAGCCGGACATCGAACAGTCGTATAAAATTCACCCCTAATTACTGCATTCTGTATGCCATTAGGATTCTATGAGTGGTTGGTTATGCCATTTTTACTAACCAACGCACCAGCATACTTCGTCAATCTCATGAATCATGTTTTCGGAGATCAATTAGATAAGTTTGTAATTTTTTTCATTGATGATATTCTTCTTCTCACCGACAGAAGAAAAACACAAGACACATTTGAGAATTGTGTTAGAAGTGCTAAGAAAGCACTTGCTAAAGGAAAAATTCTCAAAATGTCACTTTTGGAGGAGGAAGATGCGATTCTTGGGTCACATCGCCTCCGAACAGGACATTGTTGTGGATCATGCAAAAGTAGCAGCGGTCCAGGATTAGAATGAACCCAATAGTGGTACAGATGTGAGAAGCTTCCTTGGATTAGTGGGATATTATAAACGATTCATAAAGGACTTCTAAAAGGTAGTGGCATCGTTAACCAACTTGACGAAAAAAATAATATTTTTTTCTTAGGATGCGAGGTGCCAGCACGCATTTGTGAGTATGAATGAGAGGTTGACGAGTGCACTAGTGTTAGTGATTCCTAGTGGAAACGATGAGTTGATAGTATTCGATCTCGGAACAATTTTTTGAATCTCTTTATTATTAGTTATATATATGTATGATTGGATTATAAGCTTGTATGTACTTGGAATGGATGAAAGTTAAGTAAGTTAGTCAGTAAAGTTTGAAAAGTTTGATTTTTACTTGTTGTTATGGGTTATGACATGTATATGTTTACTATATGTTTGCAATTATGTATGTGGTATTGTATGCTAAAATGAATAACACCTAAAGTTGAGATTTTGCGGCATTGAGTTTCTTGGTTAACTTGTTTCCATTTAAGATCGTGTTGGAAAAAGTTTTCAAGTTCAGATTTTGATTTAGTTTTCAAAATCTTATTTTTATTTCAAAATCCTTTTGCTAAGTTATAAAGTAGTTAATACATAACGGTAAATGTTTTTGAAAGTGTTTTGGAATATGGAACAAGTTTTGAAATTACGGGTCCTATAGCGATAACCGCTATATATATGTTCGTAAAAACGAACTTTTTTGAATTTAAAATGTTTTAACTTAAGTATCTTTTTGAAAAAGTGTTTTCAAACATATTTTAAATATTCAAAAGCAACTATTTATTTATTTATTTAATGATTATTTAAATAATTAATTAAGTAAGGTAATTAGTACTTAATCATTAATTAAGTTAGGGTAATTAGTACTTAGTTATTTTTAAGTAAGTTAATTATAGTTTGTTAATTAATAAAGAGTTAATTATTATTTAGTTAGGATTATTTATTTAAGAAGGGTATAATAATTATTAATTATTAATCAAGTTAAATTTAAGTTAAGATTTAATTAAAACTTAATTATGATTTAATTATTAAGGTTTATTTATTAATTCAGTTTTAATTAAGGATTATTTAATTAATTAATTGAGATTAGATGATATTTAATCAATATTTTAAAAGTTTAAATTATTATTTAATAATTAGTTAAAGCTTAATTATGGTTTAATTATTTATTTAAAGGTTAACTATTATTTAATTATTTATTTAAGGATGATTATTATTTAATTTTTATCAAATGGTTAATTTGTAGCCCCGTTGATTCCGCATTTTCGTTTCCATTTTTTGAATCTCTTTATTATCAGTGCCAATTCAGCTGCTCCATCATCATCATCGTCATCTTCACTTTCTGTTGTACCTTTCAGAGCTATTGATTTTTTTCGCGTATTACCTCCTTCACGTTCTTCCTTGAATTTGATTTCTAGCTCATAAATGGTGAGATTTCCAATGAGTTCTTCAACTTTAACTTGTTTCAAATCCTTTGATTCTTGAATGGCTGTAACTTTCGCTTCAAAATTTCTTGGAAGGACTCTGAGGATTTTTCGGACTAGTTCCAATTCTGTGTAAGGTTTTCCGAGAGCTTTTGATTTGTATATGAGATTAGAAAGTCGTTCATACATCTCTTTGACATTTTCATCCTTGGCCATTGTGAAGTTCTCGTATTCGCTACTAAGCATGGTAAGGTGAGATTCTTTGACTTGGGAGGTTCCTTCGTGAGTCACTTCAAGTGTGTGCCAAATTTCCTGCGTAGTTAGACAATGTGAGACACGATTAAATTCAATTTGATTAATGAACAAATAATATAATTCATAGCTTTAGCGTTAGCATTCTGCAGTTTATTTTCAAGATATGTCCATTGATCCATCGATTTTTCAATTTCTTGATTATCTACCACTATAGTTGGTGTCCTATATCCCGTCTCAACAATATTCCATGCATATATGGTTTTCAGAAAAATTTTCATTCTATTTTTCCAATATGCATATTCACCATTGAACATGGGTGGTCTAACTATGGACTGACCCTCAGCAAAAGCATTATTAAAAGAAGCCATTTAAAAAATCAAATTTTTAATTGAAAGAAAAAATCAAAATTTTAATTAAAAAATGGTTTTTGTTCCTAGCTCTGATACCACTTGTAGGATCGATTTCACCTAGAGGGGGGTGTATAGGGTGATACTAATAATAATAAAAATTAATGCAGAAATATATATAATAATTGCAGCACAGATAATAGCAGAATAATAAAAGCAGAAATAGAAAAACACAGATTTACCCAGCTTCGGCAAAACCCTGCCTACGTGCTGCCCCCAAGGTTTCTACTAGAAATTAAGTAGTCAGACGCTTACACACGTAAACTTGTGACACCCGCTAATGACTAACCTAACTCTACGCTCAAAACCCTTCCCCAACTCAGCCACCGAGTTGCGAATTCTCGAACTACACCACCGTAGCTCGTAACCTAGTCACACGACTAGAGAGTTACACAATTTTAAAAAGGAAAATTACAAAATAAATAAAAAACAATATAAACAAAACCCTATTAAAATTCTAAACCCAAAGAAAAATATAATAGAGCCGGCCCAATTAATATTAAACCAAAGAGACGTCTCTCTTTTATTATTTTCGTGGCTGATGCTTTCTTCGTTCCTCTTCCAAAAACTAGGGCTTTGTTCGATTGAAGCTCCGATTCGAAATTGATCGATTTCAGTGATGATTTAAGTTGCCTTCCCAATCGATTCCTTGGCCTTGATAATTCACGGCGGCTTCAAGTAGTGTCGAGATTGAATACTATGATTTGGTACGTGATTTTCTTGTTCGATTTTGATTTTGCTCGACTTCGATTCGAGTTATAAATTTGTTCGTGATTTAGCTAGCTCTGGTATGTGCTTGAACTCGAATACGTAATATGCCGATGATGAATTGGGTTTTATAGAGAACGAACCCCTTAATTTTCATTCGTATTTTCGATTTGAATTCTTCAACTAATTTTGTTTGGCCATTTGATTTTGCTTGAATACTTGTGATTATTTTGACTTGTTCATGTCATACTCGGTTGGATTTGGTTCCTTCTTTTCTGGCATTTGAATTTGTTTCTCGTTCATGTCTTCTATGACTTCGGCACTTTTAATTCTTGAGATAATTGACTTGGTTAATTCGTGTTCATCATATTATCTACTACGAGATAAAAATTGACTTCGGCATTTAAGTTCGATGATATTTAAAACACCTCTGACTTGTTCGAACTCCTTTTTGCTATGACTTGTTTATCAACTGTGACTTACCACTGTTTGTTTGTTTTTGAATCCACTGCTTCATATAGACTGCTAACTTTCGACTTGTTCTAACTGCTGCTTTATTTCGAATGTCTTCATGTTGCATATGTATATACTTGTTCCACTTGAAATGTGTCACCATGTGTATACATACATATGTATGTGTGTATATATGTGTTATGTCTGCATTGCTCTGGCCTTTGTTTGAATGCTTGTGTTTTGGAGTTCATGTGTACTTTTGTTATCTGTATTTGCTTGGGCATTTTGTATGTGTTCAAGTTCAAGTGGTAACTGAACTTGATTTTGAAGTCCGCTTCCAGTTGCTTTGTGCCATATGAGGTCCGGTTGCATTTCTTTGTTCTCACAATTGGCTGTGTACATATGAGCTAGTCTTTGGTTCATGCTTGTTGCTCTTTATACATTTGCAGTCCAGACTTGTTGTTTCCTTTGGGTCATTGATGATGATGTTGTCTGGATTTGTTTTTGAATGAAGTCTTATTGCATTGATTCTTTGAGCTGCATGCTCCACTGTACATGTTATGGTCAGACTTGTTTTCTGTTTGTTTGTATATTTCTGGTTTCACTTGAATTTTCATATTGCTTTGAGTTGAATTCTCTGTTGCTTCAAGTTACATTGAGATTTGGTTTCTTTGATTGTTTATGGCTTCACTATCGAGTCTGTTCTCATGTCTTTGTTGCTCCTGATATGTATACATGTGTGCATACATATGTATATATGTATGTGGTTTGATATTGGATCTGGTTGTGTTGTAATTTGGTCTAGACTTCATTTGCTTTAAGCTAGTTCATTTACCTGATCTGGTTGCACCCCATACCTGAACTGATGTTGCATTGAGTCTTTTTTGTTGTTGCAGTCTTGTTAGCCTTGAATGCATTTGACATGTCTGAGTCAATTTGAAACTTTGAACATGCCTCTGTGTGTTCATAGCTCTGGGTTGTTGTCTTGATAGTTCTGCATATGCACTTTTATGATAGCTTGTTGAATATGGTTGGCTTTGTATTCTCTGAAATATATATGTGTCTGCTTCACCACTTTCTTTTAATTGCACTGGCTTTGTGGGGTGTTGTTTTCAACTTGACCATTGTATTGAACTTTTATTCATGTTGACTGACCATTGAAACTCGTACTTGACCATTCTATTTTTGTTTTAGTATTGCACTTGAGTTGAATCCAGCCTCGGCTTCGGTTTGACCTTGTGCTCACATGTCTCTACAGTTTTAACAAGCAAGTGTATATCGGTGTGCACGGCCTTGTGACATGTATAGTGATACACTGTGTATGTTACAAGCTGTTCGTGTAAAATGAATTCAAAATAAATGATGACGAACAATCCAAATAACCGAGGCAAATGATATTTTCAAAACATACATTTTATTGTACACTTCAAAATATTTCTTATTCAATTTTACCGCATCAGTGTTTATTTTGCAGATAATTCAGATGCAGGATACAAGCTGGAATAGAGTTGAAGATCAAATACGAGTGATGAGTGAATGTAGTGAGGTGAAAATGTATGTAAAAAATTGTATAGTGAAAATTGTATTATAGTATGAATTTGTATTGTAATTGAAAGTGTGTAAATGTAGTGAGAGCTCAAATTTGTACTATTCGAATTTGTAATAAAATATTTGTTTGAACAAAATGTTTGTTTGAATAAAATATTTGTTTGAATATGAATTTTGTGTTATTTATTTTATTCAACAAATATTTATTTAATTATGTGAAAAATAAAATAGTACAATAACAAATACATTTAAACGAGTATATATATATATATATATGTTTATTATCATTAAACAAAAATCATATACTAGCATATTCTACAATTATTGTGATTTGAATGATTTGTTTACTAGTGTGGTAATGGCTAGCGGTTAGTAAACCGATAAGTGAGAACGTGTGGTATGAGACACACTGTTAACACTTTTCGAGTTCCTATCTGAGAATTTGTGACACATTCACGATTTATTGCCAGTACTGGACCTTCGGGTCATTTGTCCTTAGGGATGTTGTCCTTTGGGATGTTTTGTCCATTGAGACGTATTTGTCCTTCGGGATGTGGTCCTTCGGGATGTTTTGTCCTTTGGGATATTGTCCTTCGGGATGTTTGTCCATTTGAGACATGGCGCCTTATTTTGAGAGACAGTACTTGACGGGCTTTGGCCATTTTATAAGCACGTGCTATCTTTTGTGATGATTTCATGTTTTATTGTGGCTTTCCAAAATGTATCGCCATTTCGTGATTATTTGGCCGTTTGAGCCGTTTGAGACATTACTATGTGGCAATTACATTTTAGATTTTGAACTCTTTATCGAGTTCTATATTTTGAGATTGGTGATTTGCCAATCTTTTGGCATCTATTTTGAGATTTATAATCTCCTTTTTAGGAGATATATGTGTGATTGCCATTATTTTGGCGTATTTTGAGATTTGGGATTTCTCTATTTTGGGAATATTTGTGATTGCCATTTTTGGCAAGTATTGAGTTTTGTGATCTTCTATTTAGGAGTTATGGTTTATGAAAACCATTATATTGGCTCTTGTGTTATGCCGATGATATGAAGCAATTGTTGTGCTTAGTTGATTTTACCGTTGAGTTTACCTCTTTCGAGGATATATTTTGGTGAAATTACTTCACTTGAACTATTGACATATCATTAGTGTTACCTCTTCTCATTCAAGAAGAATCATTACCCTTTTATTCCTTTATTACACGTATCATGCTAATCAGTTGTTTAAGCTAGACTGACCCACGTATTTTTATATACTCGGGTCAGACCGAGTTGTTTTAGGTTAGATACCTGCCTTAGGACTTTGCTATGCTGTTTCCTCCTTGGAGAATCTACTTATCACCTTTATGTAGTTTTATAGTCATTTTGTATGACTCTGATATGTATCTATTATTTTGACTCGATGTATATAGTGTAGTCCTTGTACCACTTCTGTTGTATCATTTTGTATTGTACTGGGATGTATATGTGTATATGTATATATATGTTTGACTGCTGTGATGTGTTGTATATATTGTTGTTATATTTTGTTCTGATAGATCCGTTTGCCATTGTATTTTTATATTAAGCATTTATTGAATATGTCAATCCACTTGAGAAAGAAAAAAAAAATTAAAGCACTAAATCGACGTATTTAATAAATGTTTAAGACAAAGTTATAGATGGTCGCTCCTAACCAGCCCTATTCTTCACATTAGCAGACAGTATTACTCAGTAATACTCTTTGTTAATGTGGGTCTCGGGGTGGGGCGTCACACCTTCACTACCTACCCACCTTAGTCAATAACTTGTAAATAAAATAGAATGCCAAAGTATGATGATACATTACATCAACGCGTACATCGATTAATAACTATTCCAACATAATCACATTTTACTTTACAATCGCATACTTATATTGTTAATTAAGTCTAAAATGTAAAACTAATGCAATGATTATAATATTAAACAGTGGGGAAAAAATTACACCTTTAAATGGATCTAATAAGCCTGACGCAGCTTATCCCATCATCAACGATTCCAAAAATAAAAAATAAAAAAGGTTGGCAAAAGCAACTATCTTTGTAGATTTGAATGCTAAATTTTGAAACGTCGCAATAGCACAGACATCAGACAAACGATATACAATAGATTACGCACCATATAAAAACATCATATACGATCACATATTAGTACCACTACCATCGACCGTTGGTGGAATTTGGTTGCAACAGCCCATTACTGATCTTTGATGCAACGTTTTCAATATCTCCAGAGTCATACAGGAAAAAGAAAAATAATCCAAAAGGAGATCAATCTGCAAGGATAGAGATGCATAGTGCAATTCCTCAAATTACTGCTGGATTCAAATAATATCAAAAAACATACTACAATTCTCACACTACTAAGCAGCAAAGCTCAATCATGCTTAAAATATTTAATTTTTGTGGTAGTTTGTTTCTTGAGAATGTCAAAATTAGATGTTCACTTGAATTGAATGATGAAAGTAAGAAGGGAAAAAGAGCTTGATTCTAACAGTATAAATCTGAATGTTCATGCAAGAAATAGACATTGTACTTGACTTTTAAGAAGACTAACGGTATAGCTATGACAAAGAAAGCATGGTAAAAACATTGCCTGTTACATCATATGAGTTCTCTTCAGTTGGATAGCAACCTGGCAATTTTGGCCATTTATACTACTGCCTACCGCAACTGTACTCTTATTATTTTGTACGTTTACGCCTGCCAGTTCTGCCTCTTAGTAAGCATAATAACATGGGATCTAGTTTGGTTCTGCATCAGCTAACTGAGGCATCTGTAGATAGTCTTCGTCAGTTCCAGATTCCAGTTAATATATCAAACTCAAGCTATTCCTATTTTCCTACGGCACTATGCATTCAAGCTTTAATTGATACATCACGCCCTGCCTTCTGCAATGCAGGCTAGCTTCATATTCAAATTCAGCAGCCTGCATATGTCCAACCTACACTAATATTATAGATCATTGAAAATAATACGTAGCTGTGAACATGTCCAACCTACACCTAATCCACCAAAAATATTAGACAACTTCGCTAAAGAACTCGCATGCAAATTATCATCAGAAATAAAGCACATGGTTTGCATTTAGTAGCATTATCAAATTGATGCAATCATGTTTACTATATGAAGAAAGCTCAAGCAAAATAAATGGGCATTTCATTAAGTTTAAAGATCCATGCATGTAAATGATAGGAAAATAATAAAGCTACTTGTATTATGACTTGACTAAAAATATTGCAGTCTGCCACACAACCTTGCAAACACCAATATCCTTAACTTTTATTTGCATGCAAACAAATATAACATAAAAGAGATGTACATGAATGCATATACTTCGACAACCCCAAAATCAAATAATTGTAAGGGTAGAAACATGTATTTGCCGTACCGTATCTCTAATATCTTCTATCAACAAATTGTCAACCCACTCTTCATACTACATTCTTCAAATGATATCCTGAATCATGAATATTCTCATGTCATCCAACCTGAAGTGAATTAAGGTTAGGAGATGAGTAGGAAAATGTCCCAAGAAGAACTGTTGGGTACGTTTATACCACCACCGAACCATGCTCCTACCGGACCATTCGGTACCGAGCCAATAAGCTCCAAGCTCCCACCGAACCATGCTCCTACCGGACCATTCGGTACCGAGCCAACAAGCTCCAAGCTCCCACCGAACCATGCTCCTACCGGGCCATTCGGTACCGAGCCAACAAGCTCCAAGCTCCCACCGAATCATCTCGAACCGGACCAACAACACCAACTACCGAACCATGCTCCTACCGGACCACCTACCACCGGACCGAGACACTCCGAACCAAGCTCCTACCGGACCACCTACCACCGGACCGAGACGTTCCGAACCAAGCTCCTTCCGGACCAACAATACCAGGCCAGATCGCGTCAGCCCAGGCCCACCAGCAGCTATATACATCCAAGACCCCTACCCCCAGCCTCACTCTATAAATAGAGGGGCAGGGGTACAACAATGGGGGACAAGTTGGAGAGCTCAAGCACGGAGAGAACTTTCAAACAACTTTCTTTTACTGGTATCAAAACTTTGTACTTGTAATCTAAACAAGAAAAGAGAAATAACATATAAAGTGAACGTAGGCACATTCTGGCTGAACCACTATAAATCTGCGTGCCTTTTACAGTTTAGCCCCTGCTTTTCATATATTTGCATAAATCACCCAAATCACTAAGAACAACATAAAATCTATTAAATCGTATGACTTTGAGGTGTTTGTCCATTTTTTGTGCAAACAAGAACCATGTGTAAATGCCTAATAGGAACATAGATAAAATGAATCAAACCTACAGTAGAAGGGGAAAAAACTTTTGTATATATCAATAAATACATATCCTTCATTGTCTATGAAAGAAGTTTTACCGAATACTAAAAAACATATCAACTTAAGTTCATAAAAGAGTAGAAACGTGGTCATATAGGTATCTCCAAAGTTTATTTGTCTACTTATACAAATTTATGTAATGAAGTATAAACTGTATTAATATGGAAATTGTAAACAAAACAATATTTGGTGATAAAAAGACAAAAATATAATTAATACTAAACTCAAATGAAACAATGTTGTTGAAACTAAAGTACCTCCTGCAAGAAAAAGACATAAAATTAATTAACACAAAGATACATCAACGAAGACATCTTAAGTGAAACTTTTTTAGTAATATCCACAAACATCTTTAGTGTTCAAATAATGTTGTTAATAGACTCACATAATCAACGCAGATAAAATGTACACAATATCTCTAAATAAAATTGAAATTAGTGCGACGATGATGGATTTTACACAAAATTAATTACTAAACTGTAATTTGAGAATTGAGAGACGGTTGTACCTATCGTGAAAGTGAAGAGGACGGAAATCAGCAACTTTAACTTTGATAATGTACGGACGCATGGTTAGTCGAAGCTTAACAAATAGCAAGCGTGCATTTAGGCGAAAGGAAAGATACTTCGACCTGCACCACAAAATACCTAAAACAGAAAACTGGAATGAATAGTGTAGGTTTCATCTATATCAAAGATCAAAAAAGGATTAAACAAATTAAAACCTGATAAAAAAATGATTAATTAGTGGAACATCGCAAAACTCATCATAATCCGCCTCACATTTTCCTTCCATCTCGTATTAATCAAAATCCAAGTCCGAGGATGGTTGTCACATTTGCGTTTTGTGAAGCTGGATTTAAAACTTGCGGGGAATCATTTGATAACTTTTCTTCTTATTTTTGTTTTATGAAAGAATTAAATAAAATGCCTTAAAATGGATTAAGAAATGAAGTAATTTTTCATTGCAAGCTCATTGATACGATTGGTGAAATTATAGCTCAGTTATGACTAGATCCACAGCTTTAGGTCCTGATACAAATTGATTGAATCGTCCACCATTTATCATTGTGTGTTAGGTGTAGTATTTGGGGTAGTGTGTTAAATTCAAAAGCTTCAAATAGATGTATTCATATTATACATAGATAAAGTGTGTGTCTATATTTATAGAGTTAAGATCAATAGTTTTTTTTATTTAGCATTATTTGAAACCCTTTCCTATTAGTCATAAATTTATGTTTAAATATTTATTTTCACTTTTATGTCACATTGATCAAATACTTAAATATTAAATTGATATTGATATTAACGAGCTACAAATAATAAAGGGCCTGGAAGAATCTACAGCGCAAAAAAGATAATTCCATCTCATTTATATCCATCACTCAATTTGGCAGAGAAATAGAAAAAAGAAAATCGTCCAACCTATAAATAATCCTATGTACATAACAAAGCAAAACTCTGATTTGTAATCAATATTTTCATTTCAATGGCTTCTTCTTGTTGTTGTTCCTCCCTGTTCACATCACTTCCCTCTCTATCCGACTCCCATTTTCGATCCTTATCTCCGACGTATTCTTTTCAGTATAGATCCTTGCATAATAGAAGTGACAAATTGAGGGGTTTAAGTACTAGAGTTTTAGCAGTAGATAAGTCGCCAGCTTTTGATCCTATGTCTAACAGCGAAGACGTTGATCCTGAACTTGTTTCTTCTCTCAAGATTAAATTATTTGTGAGTATTTCTTCAAATACACTTTCTAAGTATTGGCAGTGTTTGTTTAAATGATTTTGCCTGCTTTGGATTCACGAAAGCTAAGGTCTGTGAAGATGTATTGAGAAAGAACGTTCTTTTCGCTTTGATTTCTTGTTGGTACGTTAGTTATGAGCATATAACATTGCTATTTATACATGCTTTTAGAACTGTCAGTACCCTTCTAAAATTATCCAAGCAATCATGAATTTAATATAATTAGAGATTAATTCATAACCAATTTTCATTCTGAAGTGCATTGTTTTAAAAAACCCACTTCGATGCTTGCCTCGAGGAGCTCCTCAAGGCCATGAGAGATAAAACGTCTTTTAACTCTCTGAGAGAGACCTTTTATCTCTGAGGCTTATGCCTCAGCAACTCGAGGCATATGAAACATACAAAACGTACGCCTCGCACGTCTCATACCGTTGAGGCATGCGACTCAAGAAATTTTAACCTCCTTGTAAATATTGACACTAACACAAAGTTATTAAACTTAAGTTATATAATGGCAAGAAAAAAAAAACAAACTTTAAGAAAATGAAAGTTAGTATTTATTTTTTTCTTGCTTCTAATATCGACATGATTAATTTAACATTGTTTTTGAAACAACGATCTAAAGCTGCAGAATTGATTTCCTCAATTGCTATTTAAATTTCTGAATTGTCATCACCAAACATTCGAATAAATTGTGGATCGATTTATAAATTTGGTAAAAGAAAAAATAAATATAATAATCACTGGCATGATTTCCTAATGCTTGTAATAGAGATTGATTCAATTTGAGGTCATTTCAGAAATCTAGAAAAAATTTGAAGACGAATAAAGGGAGAGAAAAAAGTAAAATACATGCCATTACGGAACTGAAATCTGAATACAAATTCTTCGAGGGATTGAATCATATATATATATATATATATATATATATATATATAATGAAGTGCTTAAATTTTATTTGTTTATAGTTTTAATTATTTATACGTTATATGAATGAATAATAAAGAATGATTATGACTGGACTCTTTAAAATTAAGTGCTTATATTGTTGTTTATTTACAGTTTCATATGATTAATTGTTAACTTTTATTTATTAATCAAAAATTAATAATAATAAAGTAGTAATAGCTTACACCTCAATGTTTATCCAAAAAACTTACGCATTCACGTTTTGAGGCTTACGTCTCGCCTCATGAGCAAAATACTCCCCATGTACGCTATCGTATTTTATTACTTTGCAGTGAAATGTGAGATATTTATATATAGGACTGCGCTTCGTGAAGTATACTTCTTCTCAATTTATTCCCACACATGCGCCCCTAATACATAAATATATTGTGTTGGCCGACATGATATATGCCTAGAGCAGTTAAATTTAACATACATGAGGCACTTAGCATTTACACAGACAAGTATTTATATCATACTAGTAAACTTTTTTCTCCCACAAAATAAATTGTTAATAAGAAACATATTCGGCATAATCCAACACAGTTATTTTTTGTCAATCACTTGGTTTGAGTGGTTACACTAGCACTTGATCCGTCACTACTATTAGTACCATTATTACTATTACTACTACTATTATTATCATCATTATGGTTTTTTTAAATTTTCTTTATGTATTTTTATTTTTTATTTTATTTCTATCTTTATTTTTATTTTACTTATTTATTAATATTATTATCTGTTTAATTATTTTAGTTTATTTTATTATTATTATTATGGTTTTTTTATTATTATTGTTGTTATTATTACTTTTACATTGACTTTGTCATTTAGTTTTGGGTTCTATCTTTAGCCGAGCCCAACTTGTTTGTGAATAATGACTTTGTTGTTGTTGTTGTTGCTGCAAGTTTTCGTTAAGGTCCTTCACATGATTGACAAATAACACTTATACGTCTAAGTGCATTTTGTACTGGTACCTTACTTATGGTCAAATAAAACTTTGCATCTTACTTATGTATTAATAATTTTCCTAAGTAAAGATTAACAGTGTAATATATAGAGCAACTAAGAAAGTGCAAACTCAGTAGTAAAGTAGTAGAAGTAAGTGCACAGCCAAATTATACGTGCATTTTAATTCACAATATGGTATTTTATCAACCTTTACATGTTTATATGCACGATGTGATACAAGAAATGCATGGAGCTGTAAATGGTCAAGTTCTTTATATCAAATGATTCTCCTAAAATGATTAATAATTGTTTTGTTTGTTGCTAAATAAGCATCTTTCACAAATTTTCTTTTCTTGTTGTAAAGCGCAATCAAGCAGAAATCCCTTGTTTCTATGTATTTTTGTACCCTGCTCTAGCGAATATACCATGACATATGTTCATCTATTAATGCAAAAGTTCCTCCAATGTTTAAAAGTTACTTCATAGCTCCTTTTTCAGCATAGCTACGAATTACCAATTATTTCCCTCCCTCAAATGCTAATACACTCGCAATCATTTATGGGAAACACTATTTAGTGAACTTACAATTTTTTCCACTCGTTAAGGATTAATATTCTATTGTTTTTTTTCTTCAAATTTCATTAGTTTGGTTGACTCATTTATTATTTTTATGTTTTAATTTTTGTGTCTTATCCTTTTATACTCTAGCTTTAGTCTAGTAAAAAAATGAAGGTTTTTTGCATGATAGACCATAGAAACATGTTCATCCAATAACAGAATCATCTAAAACATTAAACAAAATTAGGATCCAACAATCTTTTCATAATGGTAACCATAACTTTACTTTTATTCTGTGAACCGGTAAGATATATATTAAAACCAAATAATAAATTACATGGTCAATGAACGCTCAATCACGACAGTTATTTATTTTGTGATGTCAAGAGCTTAAAATTATATGGCATATGTGATCTGATACGTAACAAAAGTTTTTTTTTCTTTTCTTTTTATTACAGAAATTCCCATGTTCCGTCGTTTTCCTTACCCAGGGATTTTCACTCGAAGGGCTTCTTTGTGCAGGGTAATAAGTTTTAAGGACAGTAATTCGGAAAAATTAGTTTTGAGGACAAATTACAGGAAAACGATAAATGAAGTTATCATTTTCAGTTATATAAAAATAATGATAAATGAAATTATTATTTTTTCTGTATAACTTAAAAGGATAAATGAATTTATCATTTTTCTGTAAATTGTCCTTAAAACTATTTATTTAGAATTGTTGTCCTTAAAACTTATTACCCTGGAATATGAAGCCCTTCAACCTAATTTCCACCTTTAAATTTTCATTATTACTATTGGATTTCATTTCTTTTAATATATTTGTTAATAAGTAAGATTTAGTCTTGACTACACAATGAAGTAATAGTGTAACACACTGATAGAATTCAACAATGATACAGAATTGTCTATCGGTTTGAAAATCAAACTTTATGAGTAAAACATTATTTTTCACTTTATTGATAAAAGATATAAAGATGTGAAAGCTGTCAATTTCCAACATGCGAAGTAGTTTTCTATACATATCATAATTTGAACGTTCTTCTCTCTCGAGCTTTTGCTTCATATTTCTCACAAGCAAAATTAACATTGCACTTGCCACAAATTTTATGTATCCCTTACTTTTTTTTAGTATGAGTAAACTTTTGATTTCATTTCAATCTAACTCTGAAATTTGAAACCGCTCAGCCATTTCAGTATTATTCTATGCATCTTCACGTTCTGCACACCAGTCCTGAAATTTCACACAACAGCCTTAAATCAGAAAAAAAAAGGCTTTTCCATGTTCCTTTCCGACTTTCCAATCTCTGACTATCAAAATTTTAAAGTAATTTGAAAAGAATTTGTAACATACATCAACATTCCATCGAAAAACCAAAAGGAACACATGCACACACATGCAGTGCACACCCGTCTGCACACACACACATGTACACACGCATATAAGAGCAAATACTTGGGCATCAAGAAGGTATTTGTTGAAATTAGTCTCACATCGGACAATTTACAATATAAATCATGCATAAATACTAAGAGACCTCCTTTCACATTACCAATTGGTTTTGTGATAATATATGGTTCTCTAACAGTATTTTTTTCCTCTTAATTATTTAAATTATCCATATATGCATTTTTTATTGTTAACTGTAATTATTTCAAGATAGTGCACAGTTGGTTAGGGAGGGAGTAATGCACGTACAATGCAAGTGCAAAGTATCGGGTTGATTATAATGAATTGAAAATTGCACTCTGGTTATTTGGTATATGTAAACTTCATCAGATCAAAATCAATCTCGTATCAACCAATATTACATTTACGTAATAAAAAACATTATGACGTTAAAAAAAAGTCTGTAACAGTTTAGAATTCCAATATCGGTTATAAGATACATTATTATAGTAAAGTAATTCCTTATGCTAACACACTTACTTAATTCTTTTTATAACTATTCTAATGTTTACGCTAACTCGTAGTAACAAATCACTGGTTGATAAGTGTAGAGTGCTGTTTCTGGATTAAATAGAGGCCTGGCAGCCAGTGAAGACGACTTAAAGAAATCAGATAATGCAGCTAAAGAGCTTGAAACTATTGCTGGACCTATTGATCTTAATAAAGATATTGATAAACTACAAGGAAGATGGAAGCTTATTTACAGTAGTGGCTTTTCTTCTCGAACACTTGGTGGGAGTCGACCTGGACCTCCTATCGGCAGACTTATTCCTATCAACCTTGGACAGGTGCCTGCATAATTTTTGAACATTTCTGTACATCTTATACATGTTACCATGTGGCTTCATCATGTTTATACTTCCGTAGAAAATTTTGAGTAAATTAATAGTGTAAAATAGAAAGTCTATTTGCCGATTTATATGAAGTGGATCTACTTGAATACATGTTAACTATGTCATTGATGGCCAATGACATTATAAGTAACAATTTTATTTCCTTCCGTACATATATTAAGATGGTCATAACAGGTAAATCAAAAAGCTGAAACATTGATGGTAACATTTGTCATTTATTGATTGAAAATGTGCACACATCACTTAAGTGGGTACTAAACTTAAACTTATACGTATGCTCCCATATTATCATTTGTCTCATGTTTGTTTACAGGTTTTTCAGAGGATCGATGTCCTTAGCAAAGATTTTGATAATATAGTTGAGCTCCAGTTGGGCACTCCATGGCCTCTGCCTCCTATCGAAGCAACTGCTACATTAGCCCACAAATTTGAAATCACAGGCAAGTACATATGTTAGTCTTCTTTTAGGATGTTATTTACTGTTTATTTCAGTTGTTTTATGGATGGTTATACAATAGGTAAAAATAGCTAGCTTATGGTTGGAGTGATTAAAACATCCCAATGTTTCAAGATAATGCTTCATTTTTCTAATGTCTTGACCTTGGAGTGAAAAAACTTAGCATGTCTATTTTTTTATTTGTTATTCCTTGGTTTATGTCTGTGCACATCTGTACAGTTGAAGCGTTTGGCGTATAACGGTGGAGGTACAAAAAGAGGGATATAACATAAAATAACGGAGATGCAAAAAGGTTTATTATATATAAAATCAAATATTTAAAGTTAATTTATTCTCATTTTCACATTACTTATATAGAATAAAAATATATTGTATAATCTTATATGACAAAATTGAAAAGTATCATGATTTATGCAATCTAGATTATGTGACTTTTCTAACTTTTATCAAACACTTATGTCTTAAAATTAGGTATTTACCTTGACTTTGTTGATTTGGTTTAAAAGAGAACTAGTCAAATTAACCTTTTTATATTCATGTTGCTAAAACGGATGTTAAAAAACCTTGATTTAGCAGATGTAGTGGAAAATAATGGGGTTTAAAACGGATTTACTGTTTAATAGCGTTAAATTGAAAAAACATAACGGTCAAAGTGTGCTATGTATTATAGCGGGAATTTTGCGGTTTTAACTTCACATGTGCACATACATGAGTAAAATGAATATGTGCACAAGTTTCTATGCAAATTTCTATATTAGCTGTACTTTGATAACACTAAATCATTTCATAGGATCCACCAAATCCAAGTTATATATATAGTTGTACAAAATTGGCTAAACGCAGTGACTTGTCTGTACACTGTACAGACTCATTTAACTCTACAGACACATGCGTATAAATATACACACATATGACATATACATAGACATGCATAGAAACAAAAATATGTTGGAATGTATACTCAAAAAGGAAGCTGTTCCATACTTGTTGTATCCATGCCTGTTCGAAATGCAAATTATAGTATTCATTCTTATGGAAATGGAAATGAAAAACAAGATGCACTTTTTGTAGAAATATGTATCTATGCCTCTTTGAAATGCAAATCATAGTATTCATTCTTATGGAAATGGAAATGGAAAAGAAAAAAAAACACACACACACAAGAGAGGAAGGTTCGATGATGCCCCTCCTTTGTGGCACCATTTTTGCCCTCTAATTTCTACTGCTAGTTTTATTTAGATATGTATTATTTATCCGTTTTGGTCATGATTTTAGATCTTTTATACATCACTCGAGATCTCCTTTTCACACTTAAACAAGACGAGACATCAAATCTCATTCAGATCTCACACGACACTCATCCCGTCTGAGATATTTGAATCTCATCTGAAATATTGATCGAAATCTCAATTCGAGAACTACCTGAAATTATATTTTTTCTTCTTCTTATTTTGCATAATATTTTCTTTATTTTCATTAGACCCAAAAGTAACTACTCAATCCAAATACAGGTTATCGACTTCTTGAACATATTTTTTTACTTTTTATTGATGAGTAACAACAAAAGACTTTATTTTTTTTATATGTTCAAAGAAGATGAATTATTCGATCATTACCAAACAAATTAAACTAATAAGGCTACTACTCTTCTCCAAACACTCTGTTTTCTATGCAAATCAAGTATGTTAAAAATTTATTTTGAAAAAATTATAGTTGTTAAATAAGTCTTTAAAACATCAATTTTAGACATAAGTTACTTCGAGATATTTTCAACATGTACTTTAATATCCGAGATGTCAATCTAGGATGTACACCCGAGATTCACTCATCTCAGCCGAGATCTCTTCTGTTACGAGATATATGTGTGAAAATTCTAAGACAAAATATGATCGAAATCTAAGATTTAAAACCTTGGTTTTGGCACACCATACTGTTATTTAAATAAAAACCATTTGTTGCAATTAGGTGCGCGCGCGTGTTGAACATGTTGCTATAAAATTGTCCTTGTTGAACATTGGTCAGCCTGCTAACTCAGTGGCAAAAGAAAAA
The DNA here is from genome assembly GCA_030737815.1 of Allium fistulosum. NCBI lineage: Eukaryota > Viridiplantae > Streptophyta > Magnoliopsida > Asparagales > Amaryllidaceae > Allium > Allium fistulosum. The sequence continues at coordinate 1,184,174,325 of CM060902.1, forward strand.
ACAGAACCCTATCACACTTTTTACTCTGTCCTGAAGAACATCAGAGCTAGGATTAGCACAACAGCTCCGGGTTATCTTTTAGACTTCCCATTGTACTCAATTGTGCAGTTTAGTCTGGATATGGGTTTGCTTAACCTGATTCAACTATCTGAATCATGAATCTAAAAAATAACAGATAGATTCCCCCCTATCTGTACTACATTTTATAGACCATGCCAGGAATTAAAGCTGTATATTAGATTACTGTTTCACTTTAAGTCAAACGTTATGATGCTATATTTGATATCCTTTGTGTTTTCTCCAGGAACATCAAGCATAAAAATAAATTTTGAGAAAACTACTGTCAGACCAACAGGGGATTTGTCTCAGCTGCCACCATTAGAAATTGGCCGACTTCCAGATTATTTACGATCTCCTCAGAACACTGGTAGTGGTGAATTTGAAGTGACTTACATGGATGCAGATACGCGTATCACTAGGGGAGATAGAGGAGAGCTTCGAGTTTTTGTCATTTCTTGATCAAAGCAAGCTTGAACATGTTTTTCAATACAATTTTGTATGTCTATTTATCATCATCTATATATGCTTCATTACATAAAAATGAAAGGAAAGGAAACATTCTCATAGTATAAGAATAAGAGTGACAGTATGTATTGTTCAGTGTTGGCTGATATTTTTTTATTAAGTGAATAATCAGTGATGGGATCGACGGATTGTCGTATTTGCAGTCATCATGCTCATGTATAACTTTGCTCATAAATCATGATACGGAAGATCATCAAAGGTTATGAAGTAGAAAGCGTGAGAAACAACAACAATTATTAAGTTATATGAGCCAAACATGTACGAACCAAACCTGTGAAGATGCAGTATTTACATTTTCCTGCCTGTACGATGCAAATCATTCCCTACAACTTTATCACATTTAAAAATGCATTACAAATGTTGATCAAACATGAGCTTTGGTAACAATGAAATCAAGAATGTATTTTGGAGCATAAGTAACACAACATTCCTAGAACAGATCTTGAAATGGAAAATTTTGGAATAAATTCGAAATTTCAGAAATAAAAAATAAAAATAAAAAGTAACTAGAAAGGCTTGAATAATTTGTAGAAATTCAAATTGAAAACATTCCGAGAAATTAGAAAAAAGATCAAAACAGTTCAAAGTTTGAGAAAATTTGGAAGACGAAAAAAAAAGAACCGTTTCAACAATAAGAAAATTGGAAGCCTTATAAATGTAGTAAATTTATAAACAAAAAAATTGAAGGAATTCAAGAAAGTGGAAAATAGGCACAAAGACAAACTTTGAAAAATATTTAGGCTGAAGGACAACAAATTTAATTTTTAGGCTGAAAGGACAAACTTTGAAAAAAATTAGACTAAAGGACAATGCTAAATATAGCTAGCATTTTGTACAATGTAAAACCGAATATAATGCAGGTTATAACTAGCATTTTGTATAGTGTAAAAACTGAAAATAATGCTAATTATAACTAGCATCGTCCTTCGGTCTAATTTTCTTCCAAAGTTTGTCCTTTAGCCCAAAAATAAAAATTGGTGTCCTTCAGATTAATTTTTTTTTCAAACTTTGTCGTTGTGCCTAATTCCCTCTTCTAAAAAACCGAATAATTCAAAAATAAGATAATGCAAAAAAGAGAAAAAAACTTTATAAATAGCAAGACATCGGAATGAGTTCTCTTTTTGAATAATAGATCTCATTTATTCTAAAAAAACAAAGAAAAATTAAACTTTTTGAATACAGTTAAAAATAATCAAGAGGATTATGAAAACTGATAAGAATATAAAATATTTAGAATTCAAATAAAATATGAAAAATATTTTTTTTTGTAAAATTTGAATTCTTTCAACTTTTTTTCTTCAAATCTTGTTAAATGTTTTCAATTTTAAAAACTTTCTAATTCTTTCTGAAAAATCTTGTAAATGTATCTCGTTAAAGTAAGAAAAATATATCATTCTTAATATGTTAAAGTATTTCACGTTTTCGAATTTTTTTCAACCATATCAAATTTCTTGAATTGCCAAAAATATTTAGAATTTGTGGATTCATATCAGTTTTTGGATATATTTTAACTTCTGTACATTCTTTTACTTTTTTTTTAATTATTTAGAGCTTTTTATATATTTTTGAATATTTTTTTGGTTTTAAATTCAAATTTGTAAAGATTGAGTTTCCATATTTGGAGTTCTTTTCAAACGTTCTGATTCTAAATATATTTTTGGGTTCCTCGTTTATTCTATTTTTATATCCTTTTAGTTAGAAGTTTTGATTATTATTTTTCAAAATTTAAACCTCCTAGGTCCCCCATCCCCCTCCCCCCTCCTTCTTTTTTCACAATTTCCAATTTTTTTGAATATTTACAAATGTTTTAAGTTTTCAATTTTTATAAATAGTTTTACATTTATGATTTTTTTTTCTATATTTTTTAACTATTTGATTTTTTTATATTTTGAACCGCTATTTTTTTCTTTCACAGCTTTATAAAAATTCTATTACTTTCGGTTTTCTGATGTATTTTTTTATTTTATTTTTTAAATTTCTTTGGATCATTTTGTTAATCTTCTATTTTTATAGTTTTCAATTTTTTAGTTGCTACATGAATGTTTTATAGAGAGGATTGTTAAATGACTGCAATTTTGATGGTGAATTTTGATAACTTAATAAAGTTATGAGGTCACCACATAACAATTAACGAGTCCTCTTGTAAAAACAAGAGCAAGTACCGTTTTAACTTGATACATTTATGTGTGATAGTAATGTGCAATGAGAAAATCTTTTAATATCTTTGAAGGGATGGAGATAAAATGAGGTAATGAAGGACAAAAACGTAATTTACGTCATGAAATATATCACCATTAAGACACCTTTTATAACAAATTTCAATTTGATTGGAAATCCCCTAAACAGGAAATTATTATCAAGGACACAAAATTTCAGCGTTTTTGCGACAAGTCTTCAATATTTTATCTTGAAGGACAACTTTCTTTAGGTATCAGTTTATAGTCATTGATAGTATCAGTTTGTAGTTATCGGTAGCAGTTTTTAGGTATCAGTTTTTAGCTTGGTAGCAGTTTTGTTGTCCTTATGAATAATTTTGGAAAATATTTGTCCTTATGAATAATTTTTAGAAGAATATTTGTCCTTATGGTAAAAATATTGAGGTTGTGTCCTTGAGGCAAAAAATATACAAATCTTTGTCCTTTAAATTAATTCCCCCAATCCTAAAATCGTCCTCACCTTAACAGAAGTGAAGTTCTTTTAGCAATCTCTTTTATAAAATTAAATATTTTTTAATAAAAAACCCAAAACGCAAAACCTTAACCAAACAAATTGTGGAAAAACAACCATAAAATTGAAAACATTTAAGTTTGAAAACTCAATACATCAAAACCAAATACTACCTATCTTGGACGGGTAATGTGGTAATAAGATTCTAGAGTATGGATTTTGAGATGCTTTTTGGATTCAAAACCAGAGACATTGATATCCAATTTTCTGGCTACATACATTGATATCCAATTATTGCTACATTAACATTACAAAGTCACTTTTGGCTACAGGATTGAATTAAACCACTTTCTACAACATCAATGTTATCGATTACCACTGCTAGAAATTGCAGTCATCTTAGACATTTGACTCACCAACTCCATACAAACCATCTCCAGTTCCATAACTCTATTCTGCATGTTTTCAAGCTTGAACCTCAAGTCTTCTTTCTCGTCAAAGAGTTCACTCGGAGAACATGATGCCGTGCTATAACTAAATGCATTTCTGTTAGGTGTCTCCATTGAATCTACACTATTGCTAGAAGATGAGGATGAGGTTGTTTTGCATACAAGCTTGGATTGTTGAGACACCACTGCTTGAATTGCTATTGATGCTGGAATATTTGGGTTTTTTGCCAAGTCTTTGCTTGCTGCTTGAGTCAGTTTTGCATAGTTCAGGCATCTGCACACTCTTGTTCTATCTTCTGAAGACAACCCCCTATGAGACTGCAACAGATATTATGTCTTATTCCATTTGGTCTGGCATCTAATGATATAATTCTAATACATTATATATTGTACATTAAAATATGAGACATTTTATCTTACTGATATGTCACTGCATTGGTTGCATTATAACTCCTTGATGCAAGCATAAACAAATGCATATTAATATTAGAGGCATGGTAATAAAAATGAGAACTGTTTGGAATATTGAGAACAGCAAATGGATGCAGCAACCCAGCCAATGCAACTACTGATCAACAAATATTGATACTGGCTAACCGTTTGATAATGTGAATCACATAAGTTGTACATTGGAAATCAAAGGATTTCTAAGAAGATAGTGAAACCTATTTCAAAAAGGAACATCGAAAGTAGAAGGAAACCAAAACACTGGTTTATGCATCGGTACCTCAAGATATATCTCTAAAGCTCTATATACTCCATCAAAGCAATCTCTAGCAAAATCTGGCAAGCATTCTGCAACTTGGAGGAATTTTGAAACCTGTAGCTTTGGATCAGCTGAAATTTCAATCAAATACTTATCCACCAATCTTCCAATCTTTTTCATTTGCTTCAATGACTTAGTAGGTGCTATTTCCTCAACATATACACTTATTAAGGTCACTACTAAGCCCACATCATAAACTCCATCATTGTTACTTCCTAAAACCATCAAGTCGTCCAATGTTGCTTCATCCATGACAAGTGCAATAGTCCTCTGAATCATATGTATACATTCTTTATTAAGTAAGATGCTAGACACTACACTCAATACCCTAAACAGCCCTCTGCAAGAAAATGCTTCCGTCGTATTTGATAAAAAAGCAACACCATAAACTGTTGTATCTGCCAAATTCGAGCATTTTAACTTGCATCGTTTACTGACCTTTTTCAAATAATATAACAAGAATCTAGTCAGGACTGGATTCTTGTTATCACTACCATAAGCTCCAAGTGTCTTCAATATCTTTTCAATTATCTTTGGGTGTAAAATTGTCAGATCATCAAACCACCATTCTTTCGTGGAAGATTGTAGCTTTACATAGTCCTTAACATCAACATGCACATCTGAACTTTGTGATATTTTTGAAATAAGAGAAGCTATTAGTTTTTGTAACAGATTGGATGATTCTGCAATGTAGAAGAAAGACTCGCAGCTCTTTAAAGATGTTACCATCTCATTCCAAGTCCAGTAAAATAAACCGTCTAAAAAAGTTTCGGCCTGAGTCAAGAGACTAGGCATCTCCAAAAGAAGAGAAGAGCAATAAAGGATGCAAACATTTGAAGGGCTTAATGGAAAATTCCCATTATTGTAGCAGAACCTTGAGATCATCTCAAATCCATTTGGGCCACCTGGGAAATCTGCAATCTTGATTTCAATTATGTTCTTTGAGTTCATTATTCCGATTCTCTTCTTTTCTTTGTTTATCATCGTTTTTATTCTTGCGGAATACGAACATAGAATTCTCTAAGGTGAAGAGGGTTATTGAAAAAAACATAATTTAGATTTTTATAGAAATTAATGTCAAGAAATGAAAGTTAATGAAGTAAATGATAGAATGCAGTACCTGATTGAGGAAGAAAGGGTGTTGCCCTTTAATACGAACATTGAGATTACAGAGCTCTTTCCTCATGCCGAGACTGAGAGTGGAAGAGAATGAAAGAGATAATTAATTTGGTTGAACAGGAAAGTTCTGCACAACGGTATATTATATACAAAGGGTATATTTGTAGGGCATTGCACTTCAATGGTGCTGCTACTTCTCTGGCATTCAAAACCGAAATCCCTTTAAAAATGGTCTATTTCTAAAGGTGCTTTTTTTTTTATTTTCCTCGCCCCTCGATAGTGCTCAAATTTTAGAGGGCTCCTTAGAAAAACAAAATATTAGGAGCGGCATTAAAATATTATAAAAAATTATTGTACTTTACCCGTATACCTTTAATCATTTAGAACACAATCAGTCTCTTCAATAGAAAAAAATGGATTGAACTAGCTACAACTTAGCTAGGTATGGTTTGTTCACTTGCACATGACTGGTTCAATTCAATTATGTGGCTAGAAAAGTGGTAGACAAAACACAAAGAGTTTTTTTTTTTTTGCTAAAATGGATTAAAACAGCAAAAAAATTGCCGTTTTAAACGTAATTTTACAATAAAACGGCAAAGACTTTACCGTTTTATTTAATTATTCTATTAAAACTTCAAAAACTTTGTCGTTTTATTTGTTTGTGATTTTTCTAAAAACTAGTCATGTATGTGTTTTTCCTTCTTCTAGTTTCTCAACTCGTTCATTCAGTGTAAAAGTAAGAGAGAATGATAAGTAAATAGATTTGTTATTGTTAATGGTCTTACCGAATACATACTCAAAGTAATTCGTTCCCAAGACATTCATATCCAAACTTTCTCCTAAAACCCTAACGCAAGGAAGCAAATTCGATTTCCGGCAGCTTGAAGAATGAAGACAAAAAATCTTAATGTTAGCGACACAAGCAAGCCAGATCCCACAAGAATGGATAAATCGCTCACGAGGTAATTTTTAGGGTTTTTTGTTTTTAATTTTACTATGCAGACGAAAAAACATGTTAGATCGTGAAGAAGTCGTGCGATGTGATAATTCAACAGTGGGCAATTTTTAGGATTTTATGTATAATTCAACAGTAGGGTGTATATGGAAGATTAGTTTAGACAATGAGGCCTTGTCATTTTACTATTAGTATTTCGGTTTAGGCATGTCGAATTCGTACATTTGGGTGTTTGTTGAAGAAATAGTTAATACAATATCACTTTATTGTTTTAATAATAATTTTTCAACGTAGGCATGTCCAATTCATACAATTTTGTGTATGTAAAAGAAATAGTAAACATGATGTTACTTTGTCATTTTAGTAATAGTTTTCAACATAGTTATGTCGAATTTGTTCGATGGGATATAAAGATGGTTAGTTTCTACGATAGGCAAGTGTAAAGTTACGCCTCCCGTAACATCCAAAATCCATGCATACAAGCAATTGAAATTCCTAATGGTGTCACGGAAAATTTCCCATTAAGGGTAAGATACGTAAATAACAATAAATATTATAGGGCATACTTATCTCAATTAACTAATTCTCACAACGGAATGATATAAACTATAATATCAGTAAACATATAAACGACTAAATGCATATCATATCAAGAGACATAAGATCCAACATCATAATATAAATAGTAGAGGATACATCAAATCCCATTAGAGTATATGTCTCAAATAATACATATAGTCTACATCTCAATACATCAAAAACTGGACAGATATTATTAACAGGTTTTTAACCAAGCAGAATTCAACCGTAAGAAGAAGGTCAAAAGACTTAAGAACTTGTAGATGCACTTAGCAAAAGTAGAAAGGAAAGCTACAGAAAAATCATCGAGTATAGAGCTAAAAAAACTAGTCAGTATCGAGAGGTTTCCTCTCGGTGCCAAGTGGTTTTTCCTCCTACCGTGGAATTATAAACCCCATGAACTTCATACTCTACTACAATCTCTCATGGTCAAGTGCTTTTCTCAGGGTTTGAACGAGCAACTCTCGGGATTGATGAGAAGAAAGCATGATAATATAAGTGTTATCGGAGGAATCACCAGAATCAACCCAAAGCTTATGAAAATGAGTTTGGAAAACATCAAATCGAAAATAGGAAAGTAAAACAATTGAAAAGCACAGTTTTTCAACAAGGAAAAGCTCTCGGTACTGAGAGGAACCTCTTGGTATCGAGAAGTCATTTTGGACCGTTGGGTTGCGTGCTCTCTTGTGGGCCTCTGGGCTAGTTTCTGGACTTCGACTCAAGCTGGCCCTGAACCTGTATAGTTGTTTCTCTAAAAGTACCAATCCTATAACAACCAGAAAAGGGCTTGGACTCTACTATTTTTCATCTCCTAACTCTCCCTCACAGTAGTCATCTAGACATATACTATTGGAAGTTCTAAACTCTTGAACCCGTCAATCTTTTGCACTAGTGACTTTAATTCTCTCAAACTCATAATTAATAAAATATACAAAGTGGACGTAGGCCAGAGATTGTCAGACCACTATAAAAATCTTGTGTCTTGTTGCTCTTTTTCTGTTATTGTGCTATTTCTACTAGATCTCACATGTTCCCAACAACATTTCTTTGGGTATTGACCCAATTTTGATGTTAATAGATATAATCATAGTGGTAATGTAGCTATGTCTCTATGAATCTCCTTCAGGAAGTAGAGATCATCATATCTAGGTCAACCTACTCAAATAATAGATAATAAAGAAACAAACAAGGAGAGGACCAGACATAAAATCCGATGAACAAAAAATATCACCGATCTACATGATTGCTATATGCTAACACATCATGAATAATACCAAATTGTAATACTTAAGATAATAGAACCATAACTCAACTTGCATCCAACAAGTTATCACATTTTTACTATTGTGCTAAACCACACAATAAACTATCATACCAAATGTCAGTACAATCGTGAACCAAACGTTACCCACAAGATTAGTGGGTCACAGGTCTCCCAAAAAGGCCAAAACTGTCAAGTATGGTCATTAATACGAGACCAATGCTTCTACGATCCAATACATATAGTCATTAATATAAGACTAATAATATGTATGATTACTAATGTAAGACCAACACTTTGTATGTTCATTAATATAAGATCAATACCAAAGTGCCTACAAATATCTAACCCCAAGTCAAAAGCCAAGAGGTACAGACTTACTTATATACGCAATATCGTATAAAATCATATATGACAATACCCTAGTGGTCACAATTCAAAACCACTGGACGACTCTATAAAAGTTACCATACAAATCAAAGCACGTCTCCAACATCACATATGACCTTCATGCCATTCAATATCTCTTATACACCCTTCTGGTCTATCTTAAAATCTACGATTTTTGTAATACGTACCGGAGTGGATTCTGCATGGTCTAGAAATCAAAGTACTCCTACCAAAACTTCACGAGTCATTGTCCTAAAAAATGAAGACTACCGGTCTAAACCGTGCCTCAATCCGACTTCATATGTGAATGATATCACGTTTCAAGTTTGTCCGAAAATCCGACGAAACCCCAACTTTTCCTTCTATAGCCAATCAGGCGACTGGTTATACTTGTCCGATCGATTATTATAGGCCATATTTAACATGTTTTCTTTTGACCAACAAAAACCATGCATACCCCCCTTGAACATTCGATTGCTAACACTTGATCAATCGATCGTTTGCCTGTAGGGGTTTAGGTTGAACTGGGATGGGGCCAAATTTCCTAAGGAAATTTATCCAATCATTTAAACTTTACTCAATAATTGTCTTGGCTTTCCTCGCCTCGACGCTGAGCATCCCAATTTCGCAACCTTACATCTACCTGCGTCAATTTGCACTCGAGTTCAAATCTTTGATGATTCGTCATAGGACGAGCACCGCTAGACGGTAATTCGATGAATAGCTCTTGAACTCAAATGCTTTACAAACCATATGAGTTTAACCACTCAATCAACCGTTCCAAATCTATATTTCATCATTCAATAACAATTCCAGCTAACGTTTAATACGATCTTATAGTTGCTGCCAGTAAGTCAATCAACAAGCAAAATATACATTCACATCAAATATAATTCAATTTATACCAATTCTAACACTTTAGTTTATGAAATTAATACTTTAAAACATCCATTCAACAAGACTCTCATCTCTAAAATCCCCAATCAAGTTTATTACTCAAGCCCTATAAAATATTAGCATCAAACCATGATTTGAACATATATAACGATCATATAGCATAGAGAAGAGAACCCACTCACACTCACCAAATCCCTTTGAAATTCAAGCTCAATGAAACTCGGATTTGAATCCTTCGTTTGATTTCGAAAATCCGAGCTCAATCTTCTCCAAAATACAAACTTTATGGTACGGATTTGTAGAGAATATTCTAACTTGAATTTAGATATTTAATTTAGAATTTTTGGTTAAAATTTGAAAAGGCTATGTTGATTTGATTTATAGAAAACTTTGTTTTGTTTTTATCAAAAAGTAGAAGAAGAGAATGAAGAGATGAAGAGCAAGAAGGCTAATTTCAAAATTAGCAATACCTAATTCTAACCAAGGGACCTTTTTTCTCCCTGTTTCTATTTTTTCTCATTTTACGAACATTATCTGATTTCAACAAAAAAAATTTAGCAAAGCTAGCAGGCTTGACTGAGCCCCTACTAGTTTATTGCAATCGCAATAAAAATGAATCATGACAAGCTATGATCCACAAGGTAGAAAAACAAAAAAAAAACAAAAAAGAGAAGGGAAATAAAGCAAAAGCTAACACTAGCAGATAAGAGCGACCACATCATACTCAAAAGTGCTAGCAATAGTGCCTTATTTGATAACATGTAAAGTCTCATTCCAAGGTTCATAAAAGATTTCATTTTCCCATTGAAGACTCTCACATTCCTTTTAACTCAAATAACATGAATGAACTTTTTAAGGATCAGTAGAAGAATAAAAGTCCCACAGCACCTCCATCTCGTAGCCTTGTAGAAGAGGTTACACTCAATCGCTCAATCCTTGTTGATATTACCTCTACTAGCTTTGATCATAAGCCTGTGCCATATAGGAAAGAGGATAGGACAACTGAAAATAAGATGCATGTTGTCCTCCACTCCAGCATTACAGAACAAGCAGGTAGGGTTGACAATTATTCCCCTAGAAATAAGCTTAGCTTTGGTTTGCATTGCTTTCCTCATGACCTTCCAAGATGGCACGTTGTCACTTTCTCTGCAGTGGATACTACAGATTCTCTTGTTCCAAGCAAAGATATTGTAACATTCCCCATTTTGAGGCCCGAAACTAATTATTACGGATGCTACAGTCATCCATAGTATTAATTTTTGGTGATAAAATGTGGTTGTGTTAATCATATCAATAATCAGAACACATGAATATGAAAATTTTCAAACACAATTTAATAACAAGTTTTCACATTTCATTTCATAAATAAGATTTCATAATCATACATAATCCCATTCGATCCCATGCTCATAGAAAATATAATTATTACAAAATACTTCAAGAGCGACATATAAAGATGCCCCCTTAGTTGATCAGAGTCTACTACTTGACAGTTAATTTTTTTTTCATTACATACATTCAAACAAAATGAACTACATAGCAGGTTAAATAAAACTTCTAGTATAGCTGGCTTGCCTCCTGCATGTCTCCAGAAGCTTATTCGTCTAATTGGAAACCTGAAATGCCTTACTCCCGACCTACTCAAATGAGTACCCAAGAGTTTAAGGGGAAAAGCAAAAACTTCGGGTCAGATAAACAATCTAGTGTGAATAATAACCTACCATCTCAAACTAAAATAGATATCTAGTGAGACTACACTGTTGAGCAGAATGTGTTTTCCCCTCACTGGTATGTTAACCAAAACAAATCAACCATATACTGTGCTACTGCATCCACATTGGTTAGAACATAATAAATAAACATTTGCACACATGCAACATACAGTAGAATACCCATCCTAATTTATTTTATTATCCTTCTTAATTTCATCTGACTATCTATCTTAAATTCAAATGATTGTCCATCTTATATTTATGTGGACTATCCATCTCACATGTAAACATTATATAGATTATCTATTCCTACCATATGGACTATCTATCATACATGGTTTTACTATTCAAATTATGTGGACTATCCATCACATATGTTCCATTTATCTAAAATAATATGGACTACCCGTCACACATCTCATATTTTTCCTAAGATGGCTACGAACCATTCATTAACCATAGACTATCCATTTCTGGCATCATGTGGACTATCCATCACACATTCCATAATATTCATAGGATGACTATGAACCCATAAATTATCAAATTTTAATTAGGTTATAACTATATTCTCCCAAGTGCTCAACCTATGTCTATTGGTATCCTTAATTAAGTTGCATAACCCATACAATTATAACATCTCAAAATGATATGCATTGGTATCCTTATTGTTTAATGTCAGAATTATAAAATAATACACATTGGTGCCCACAACAAATAATGTCAAATTCATAAACATATGGCATATAGAAATATAATACATTGGTATCCCCAAGAAATAATGTCAAAACCATAAGCCTATGGCCCCCCACCATCAATATAGCAATATAAAGGACTTACGACATTCATGTCGCAATAACAATATTGAACCTCTATCTAGGGTTAGAAAACAAAATTTTAACTTTTATAAATCATAAGGCTATATGCTGGAATCATAAGGTTATTAACCTTCTTAAAACATAGGCTATCTCGCCTTTAAAGTTTCTCTTTAGTTTGCATAAATCAAGACCTCATCGGCATTAAAATAAAGAGATCCGACATCAATGCCGCATGGCATAGTTGCTAAAATCAATTACTTATGGCATTAATAATATAATGTCGAAAACATAGTACTTCAACTATTATATGGCATATATAGAAAATTTGTGTAGGTCATTGCCGCAAAATAGATTGATACTGAAATTAATGACTTGAGATATTAAAACCTTTGAATCCTTTAACATTGACCTCATAAAACCGCGGTGTCAATGCCACAACTTAAAGGTTGTCGACATGCGGCATTACTGCCCAAGTATAGTTAATATCGAAAATATGTGGCATCATTTAAATCTTGGGCGGTGACATGCGGCATCAATGCCATATGTTATAGATCGGTCGGTATTGATAACTCACGACATCAATATCTCATAACCCACGAGATGAGGTATTCCCATAACGTCAATGGCAGATGCATGACTCAATGCATCTCATACTTAAGCCATAAGTATCACATGCGTTGCTTCATGCCAATGCCGCCTACCTCCAATATCACTTACAAATTTAAAGTGATATCGCCTATTGTTAATGCTAAACATCATGGCAATGCCACATATCGATGACATTGTCGTAATTATCAAAAAAATGTTTTATTTCTATTAAAAGCAAATCCTTTTTATCAACTTTTATCCCTTGTCAAATTTCTATTGGTTGAAAACAAATTACCAACTTCTTTTTAGAAAACTGCTACAAATCAGTTTTACACTTCCAAAAACATTAATCAACTTAATTAATTAATACCCTTAATTAATATTAATTTATGTGCTTTTCTAGCATAATAAATTCTTAGAAATTTATAATCTCTTGGGAAAAGTCCTCAAAAATCACTAAAATCAGAATTAACATATTCTCCCATATATAAAAATTTCGGGGTCAAAATAATTATTTAATTATTTTTAATAATTAAAACTCAAAATAAACACTATTTCCTCTTTAGGAAATTCATAAAATATTCGTTTTAATATGGAGAATTATAAAATTTAAAATTTATCTCCAAAACAATATTTTACACAATATACCAGAAAATCAAGGCGATTGGAGATTAAAAACTTAGTTTTTACCCTTAATTCTATCTAAATAATTTTATAAGAATTTCACAAATCATTATTCTATCCAAACAATGATTAAACATCCATAACTTGGCAAATCAATCAAGATAAATTTGGAAATTACCCATAACCGAATATAAATACAAAATAATAGAAATGGTTTATTATTATTCATCTTAAATTGGATGATGGAGTTGAGATTTGATGGAGTTTAGTGTCCCTAAACTTTTCCATTTGAATCCCTTGATTTCCCCTTCTTCCTTCCTAAGTAATGGTCGGTCTTGCTTTTAATTTTACTTAGTATATTTTGAAAATGAGAATGGATGAGAGGGAGGAAGGGTTTAAGGTATGAACTAAGATTCTATTCCTAAGTTGCCCTTCTCATTCATTCTTTCCTATGTTAAGTTTAAAACAATCTTATTACTTAATTAGTTAAGGCCTTACCTTGTTAATTATCAAATCTCATCCTCATGTCCCGCTATATTATTCTATTTAATCTATCCAATTAAATTTCTTGAATAGTGTTAAACTAAAAATTAAGGGTGTTACATGCTCCTCTCTTTAAAGAATTTTGTCCTCGAACTTCAGTAAGGACCACACAAAAAGTATATCAAATATGCAAGCAACTGTAATAAGCAATGCTAGTATATCCTACCAGCTACAAAGTCTATATAACGAATATAGAACATACCATCATAATAACTCGAGATAAGTATCCATATTCATGTCCAATGTTTCCCGAGTACAGTCTTTCTCGTTGTCACTCCACTGGACTTTCACTAACCTGACTGTCTTATTCCTTAACTTCTTCTCGTTTCTTGCTAAAACATGAATTGGTTTTCTAAAAAAAGTCAGATCTGGTTCTACTACTAAACCTTTCAAAGAAGTCGGAGCAATAGTAGTCTCTAGATTATGCACATACTTTCTAAGATGAGAAACATGGAAAATATTATGGACTCCTGCCAAACTACTCGGTAACTCCACTCGGTACATGAGCTTTCTAATCCTCTATATAATAGGGAACAGTCCAACATATCTAGGTGCCAGTTTCCCTGAGTTTCCAAATCGTACCACACCTTTCATTGGTGACACCTTAATGAAAACATGATCTCCAACTGAGAACTCTAGATCCTTATGCCTCTTATCTACGTAACGTTTTTGCCTAGACTGAGCCTCTTTCATCCATGCTTGGATCAACTCAATCTTTTCTATGACTTCTCTTACCATATCTGGACCAAGAACCAATCTGTATCTGGTCTCTAACCAACATGCTGTTGATTTGCACAGCCTTCCATACAAAGCTTCGAAAGGCACCATTGCTATATTAATCTGATAACTATTATTATAGGAAAACTCAACTAGTGCAAATGGTCTTCTCATGACCACCAAAATCTTGTACTCAATCTCTTAACAAGTCTTCAAGTACTTTATGACTCTCTCTGTCTACCCATCTGTCTATGGGTGATAAGCGGTACTCATCTTAAGCTTAGTTCCTAATACCTCTTGTAGACTCTTCCAGCACTCACAAATAAACAAAATACCTCTGTCGCTAACTACACTACTATGAATTCCATGTAGTCTAACAATATTCTTCATAAACAACTTACCTAATAATGGTACCGTCCTTGTTGACTTAATAGGAATGAAGTGTGCACTCTTGATCAGTCTATCTACTATAACCCAAACACTTTCATTTTCCTTATTCAACCTTGGCAGTCCATCAATAAAATCCATGGACATAGAATCCCATTTCCAAATCGGCATATCTTAAGGCTGAAGCAAACCACTTGGCTTCCGATGTTCGCTTTCACTTGCTGGCAATTCACACATTGCTTTACCCATAAGCCCACATCCCTTTACATACTTTCCCAAAAGAAACTCCTCTTCATATCCTGATACATCTTAGTTCCTCTAGGATGAATAATAAATTTTGAGCGATGACACTCCCTAAGAACTTCCTTCCTTAGGCCATCAACATCTAGAACATATAGTCATCCCTTCTTTCTTAACCATCCATTCTGGTCAAGAATAAAATCCTTTAAATCATCAATCTCAGTTCCACCTTCCAATCTTTTAATCCATCCTTCTAACCATGGATCATCTTTCTGCTTAGAAGCAATCATCTCGATTAATACTGGTCGAACTTCAAAACAACATAACATTGCAGTATTTTGACTAGAACTAGCAATCGATCTTAACTGCACACTGCAGGTGGTCAATGCCTCTAAATCTTTCCATTCTTCCAACATAGCTAACACCACATTTTGATGTTTCCTGCTAAGTGCATCAACAACTTTATTTCCTTTCCCTGGCGTATACTCAATACTGAAATCATAAGCTGCTAAAAACTCTAGCCATCTCTGATGTTTCATATTCAATTCTTTCTGAGAAAATAAATACATTAATGACTTACGATCTGTAAACAACTCGAATCTTCCTCCTAATAGGTAGTGTCTCCACACCTTCAAAGAGAAGATCACTACTGTTAACTCTAAATCATGAGTCAGATATCTAACTTCATGCGGTTTGAGCTGTCAAGAAGCATAGGCAATCACTTTACCTCTTTACATTGACACAGCTCCTAATCCCGTCCCATACATATGGGTATACATTACCAAATCTTGATTACCATCTGGTACAACTAACACTGGTGCATTGGTCAATAAATGTTTTAGCTTCTGGAATGCTTCCTCACATTTACTCGACCAAATAAACTTTAAGTCCTTTTTGGTTAGTTTAATCAAAGGCGCTGCTATCCGAGAGAAATCCTTGATGAATCTTCGGTAATAGCCAAATCCAAGAAAACTTCTTATCTCGGTCACCGTCTCGGGTCTCTTTCAATTATTTACAGCTTCAATCTTAGCTGGATCCATAGACAACCCATCTTCTGAAACTACATGACCAAGAAATTTCAGTTCTCTTTTCTAGAAAGACACTTCGAAAACTTTGCTTTTAGTTGATGCCGCCTCAACGTATCAAGCACTATTCCGAGATGAATCTCACGATCTCTCTCATCCTTAGAATATATAAAAATATCATCAATGAACACCAACACGAACCTATCCAAGTGCTCTTGGAAAATTCGATTCATTAAGTCCATAAAGAAAGCAGGCACATTAGTCAATCCGAATGGCATTAATAACCACTCGTATGAACCATATCTTGTTCGAAATGCCGTCAAAGGAGTAATGTCGTTCACCACTCTCAATTGATGGAACCCTGTCGCCAAATCCAACTGGGAAACCAATTTGTCTCCACTCAATTGATCAAATAAACCATCAATTCTCGGCAAAAGATACCAATTCTTTATCGTTTTCTCATTCAGTTTATGATAATTGATACACAATCTTAACCACTCATCCGGTTTCTTTATAAACACCGCGATCGCTTCCCAAGGCGAATTGCTTGGTCTAATAAAATTCTTTCCTTCTAAGTCTACCGGCTGCGCCTTTAGCTCTTTCATCTCGGTAATTGTCATTCTGCTAGGTGGTCTACTAACGGTTTAGCTCCAAGTACAAGAATTATTCGAAACTCAATTGCTTGTTTTAGTGGTAATCCTGTAATAGGCTTAAACACATCTGCATACTCTCTTACAACAAAACCCCGATTTATTTCATCTTCTACTTCCACTGCACCCAATAAAGTACAAACATCCAAAATCGAGTTCTCATCTGATATATAATTCGACCGCGGCTATTAGGGTGTCTTACTGATATCTCCCTATCCAAGCAAAATATCCTAGCCTCATATTTGCTCAACCAACACATACCCAAAATGATCCTAAAACCCGCAAAATCAAACACATACAAACTGCAGGCAAAAGCATGACCTAACAACTCAATCTCTAAATGGTCGCATCTCATTCCCAAAGTTGCATACCCTCATATTGGATTTGCAACCCTTAAGGCAGCAACAAAGTATAATGGTTCTAATTCTAACTTATCTACCAAACACCGAGAGATAAAAGGATGTGCACCTGTATCAAACAATACTCTAATTGGTATGCTATGAATCAAAAGAATACCTTCCATCATAGACTTTCCTTTCTCAGTAGTAGTCGGTCTAGAAGATGATGTGTCCAAAGTGAAGGCCTTTATTTTCCCACCTTGGCTACTTTTGGACATATATTCTTATAATGCTCCACCTGGTCGCAGTTGAAGCACTTCACATTCTTCTTCCCCACAACCGTCTTGCCATCACTAGATCGACACTCATTAGCATAGTGACCCTTTTTTATCACACTTGTAACAAATAATATCAGCTTTCCCTTTCTTGGCAGCTCCAGCCTTCTAAGCCCCTTTCCCTTGAAGATCTTCCTCTTCTTACCCTGAGAACTCTGGGTTTGCACTAACTTTTCCTTCCTAAAAAGTTGAAAGCATTTCCTTATTCCTTATCACCATCTCTACTACTACATTACTTGGATCTTGGAGATATGGCATAGTCGCAATAGCAATCTTCGGCCTCAAATGCCGGATAAACTTCTCATTCCTCTTGATCACAGTATCAATGGTGCCATATCGATACCTGGATAGCTCATCAAACTTAGTAGCATACTCCAGTACAAACATCTCTCCTTGCACCAAATCAGCAAATTTCCTAAGCAAGGTTGACTTGGCTACTTCAAACAAGAACTTCTCCTTGAATCTCCTTCAAAATTTAGCGTAAGTCAATTACTTTTTTGGTTCACCTATGGTCACCATGTTCCATCAGTACAATGCTGCTCCTTGCAACTGCCTAGAAGCCAGTCTCCTTTTCTGCTCATCGTTCAACCCTAGATTAGCAAAAATTATCTCATAGTGCAATAGCCAGTTCTCTACTTCAATAGCATGCTCAGTTCTAAGAAAAGGCTTTCCTCCAAGACTAGTATAATCATGGTTTAGCTTGGAAAGTTATTGCCAACTGGTACCATGAGATTAGCTCCTTCCACGTTAACAGCATTACCTCCAGCCAAACCAACTGCTGCTCTAGCTTGTATCATGTTAATAAAGAACTGATACATAGTCCCCATATCTACTGGTGGGGTTCCAACACCTACATTAGCATTGGCAATTTGATTAACATTTGCTTGTCAACCTTGGTTCCTTCTGATATTCCATTTCTTGCTTCCATACCTTGCTTTCTCATAATCTTCATACGATCCATAATAAGACAAAGAAGAACAGTCTAAGAGAAGGGAGAATACATACTTATATATAGCAAATATAAGTACGTTACTATAGCATTATCCCATACCCCAATCTTATTGTCTGATTCATTGGATTATGTTTTCAAAACTCTTTTAAGTTATAAATTCTTTTAAGTTTCACATACGATCTAATACCAAACTGTAACATCCTCCATTTTGAGGCCCTAAACTAATTGCTATAGATGATGCAGTCATCCATAGTATTAATTTCCGATGACAAAATGCGGCTATGTTAATCATATCAATAATCAAAATCACATGAATATGAAAATTTTCAAACACAATTTAATAACAAGATTTCACATTTAATTTCAAAAATAAGATTTCATATTCATTACTAATCCCATTCGATTCCACGTTCAAATAAAATATAATTATTAAAAAATACTCCAAGAGCGACATATGAAGATGCCCCCTCGGTTGATCAGAGTCTACTACTACTTGACAGTTATAATTTCTGTCATTACATCCATTCTGTTAGAACCTTGTATTTTGATGTTCTAATCTTGACAACTATATAAATAAATATTATATAAGCTAACCACATTTGCAGGAGAAGGTACTATTCTACTCGATAATAGATTAAAGACCAAGAATTCAGAGAGAAGTTTCAAAATTTATTAATGGTTTGTCTATAGTCTAGTTTAGTAGTTAACCATTGTTAAAATCTCTCCTAGGTGGTATATGCATGCACACAAGTATTTAAAATTATTTTCAAACCATATACACACAAAGTATTTCGTTATTTTCAAATTCCATTGACAAAAAGTTTTCTAAAGTACTTCAATATGGCAGAAACTCTAAATTCAATCGACTGAATGAGGAGGTCCAGTCGATTGAATACCTGTGCACATGCACAGTGCACTTGAAGGTTCAGTCGATTGAACCACCCTATTCAGTCGACTGAACTATGTGTCTTTTTTATATTAAACTTTAAAATTCGAAATTTTTGAATATTCAGTAGACTGAAATCTTTTCCTCAGTCGACTGAAAATTCATAACGGCTATTTTTCTAAACGGTCACTACCATTCAACGAACGAAAACAACCCTTGATTCAAGAGTTGTTTCCGTATCTTTTGACCGTAACTCTTCACAAAGAATTGCATCACTTAAACTCTATATATAGCCTTCAATTCAGTTGTTTTAATTACTTAATTTTTGATTCTATTCTCATATACTTATTATCTAAAATATTCTGCCATTTGCTTTCAAATCTCGTTCTAATCACTTGCACATTCAAGCACAAATTCATTTGTGATTAAATTAAATTCCAATCTTCACGAACTACATTATACACCACAAAGGAGAAGATTATAGGAAGGGTGTACTCTAAAGACTTATCTGTGCTATCAAAAGAGCACAATTAGTTAAGAAAATTCTCTGTATTGTAGAAGTCCTGTTCGGTTGCTCAGGCAATAGAAGTCCTATTCAGTTATCTAGACGATAGAAGTCCTGTTCGGTTGCTCATGCGGTGTAATACCTATTCCTCCGGGTTAAGAGAGGGTTGATAGTTAAATTCCAGAAGGAGTCTGGGCTGGACGTAGAACGGGAGTTCGAACCAGTATAAAAATCCCTGGTGTCATTTACTTTACTATTTACTTTTTATATTTTATTCCGCACTAGCAGATAACTTTAGTTACTATTCCATATTACGATCCTTAGCAACATTTTCACATTCAAACAAAATAAACTACACAACGGGTTAAATAAAACTCCTAATATAGCTGTTTTCCCCCCTGCTCATCTCCGGAAGCTTTTTCATCTAACTGAAAACCTGAAATCCCTTAGTCCCGACCTACTCAAATGAGTACCCAAGAGTTTATGGGGAAAAACAAAAATTTCTGGTCAAATAAACAGTCTGGTGTGAAAAATAACCTACTATCTCGAACTAAAATAGATATCTAGTGAGACCACGCTGCTGAGCGAAACGAGTTTTCCCTTCACTAGTATCTTAACCAAAAAAATCAACCATATACTATGCTCCTGCATCCACAATAGTTAGAACATAATAAATATAAATTTGCAAACATGCAACATACAGTAGACTACCCATCCCAATTTATTTGACTATCAATCTTAATTTCATTTAACTATCTATCTTAAATTCAAATGACTGTTCGTCTTATATTTATGTGAACTACTCATCTCACATGTAAACATTATATGGATTATCTATCCCCTACCATATGGGCTACCCACCACACATGGTTTTACTATTTAAATTACGTGGAATATCCATCACACATGTTCAACTTATCCAAAACAACGTGGACCATCTATCACATATCTCATAGTTTTCCTAGGATGACTATGAAACCTTCATTAAGCATATAGGGACTACACATCTTTGACATCATGTGGACTATCAATCACACATTCCATAGTTTTTCTAGGATGACTATGGACCCATAAATTATCAAATTTTTATTAGGATATAACTATATTCTCCCAAATGCTCAACCTATGTCTATCGGTATCCCCAATTGCATAACCCTTAAACTTATAACATCTCAAAATGATATGCATCGGTATGGCCAATGATTAATGTCAGAATTTTAAAATAATACACATTGGTGTCCCTGACAAATAATGTCAAATTCATAAACTTATGGCATATAGAAATATAATACATCATTATCCCCAAGGAATAATGTCAAAATCATAAGCATATGGCCCCTCACCATCAATATAGCAATATAAAGAACTTAGGACATTGATGCCGCAATAAAAATATTGAACTTCTGTCCAAGGTTAGAAAAAAAAATAACTTCTATAAATCATAAGGCTATCTACCGAAACATAGGGTTATTAACCTTCTTAAAATATAGGCTGTCTCGCCTTTAAACTTCCCTTTAGTTTGCATAAATCAAGTCCTCGGCGGCATTCAAATAAAGAGATGCGGCATCAATATCGCATGACATAGTTGCTAAAATCAATTACTAGCGGCATTTATAATATAATGCCAAAACATAGTATTTCGGCTATTACGCTGCATACGTAGAAAAATTTGTGTAGGTCGCTGCCACAAAATAAAATAATACCGAAATTAATGACTTGCGATAATAAAACTTTTAAACCTTTTAACATTGACTTCATAAAACCGCGGTGTCAATGCCGCAACTTAAAGATTGTCGACATGCGGCATTACTGCCCAAGTATAGTTAATATCGAAAATATGCGGCATCATTTAAAACTTGGTTGGTGACATGCGGCGTCAATGCCGTATGTTATAGATTTCAAAACAAAAAAACAAGGTTGGTCGGTATTGATAACCCACGACATCAATATCTCATATACCCACGAGATGCGTTATTCCGATAACGTCAATGGTGGATGCATGACTCAATACATCTCATACTTACGGCATAAGTATCACATGCATTGCTTCACGTCAACGTCTCCTATCTCCGATATCGCTTACAACTGTAAAGTGATACTGTCTATTGTTAATGCTGAACGTCATGGCAATGCCACATATTAGTGGCATTATCGTAATTATTATAAAACTGCTTTATTTCTATTAAAAACAATTTTTTTTTACCAACTTTTATCCCTTGTCAATATTTCTATTAGTTGAAAACAAACTTTACCAATTTCTTTTCAGAAAACTGCCGCAAATCAGTTTTACACTTTCAAAAACATTAATCAACTTAATTAATTAATACACTTAATTAATATTAATTTATATGCTTTTCTAGCATAATAAATTCATAATCTCTTAGGAAAAATCCCCAAAAATCACTAAAAATCAGAATTAAGATATTCTTTCATATATAAAATATTGGGACCAAAATAATTATTTATTTATTTTTAATAATTAAAACCCGAAATATACCCTATTTCCTCCTTAGGAAATTGCATAAAATATTCATTTTAATTTGAAAAATTATGAAATTAGAAATACATCTCCAAAATAATGCTTTACATAACATACTTAAAAATCAAGTCGATTAAAGGTAAAAAACTTAGGTTTTACCCTTAAAACCTATCTAAATAATTTCATAAGAATTCCATAACTCAATATTCTATCCAAACAATGATTAAACATCAATAACTTGGTAAATCAATCAATATAAATTTGAAAGTTACCCATAATTGAATTTAAACACAAAATAATAGAGATGGTTTGTTATTATTCACCTTAAATTGGATGATGGAGCTGAGAATTGATGGAGTTTAGTTTCCCTAAGCTTTGCCTTTTAAATCCGTTGATTTCCCCTTCTTTTTCCCTTTGTAATGGTAGGCCTTGCTTTTGATTTTTACTTAATATATTTCCAAAATGAGAATGGATGAGAGGGAGAAGGGGTTTAGGTTATGAACTAGGATTTTATTCCTAATTTTCCCTTCTCATTCATTCTTTTCTGTGTTAAGTTTAAACAACTTTATTACTTAATTAGTTAAGGCCCGACCTTGTGAATTTCAAATCTCATCCTCATGTCCTACTACATTATTCTATTTAATCTATCCGATTAATTTTCCTAAATAACGTTAAACTAAAATTAGGGGTGTTATAGATATTCAGATTAGAGTTCCTAGAAAGGCATTAGTAGACTAAGGCCATTGAGTGTTCCTTTCTCAGAGGAGACTAAACAACCCTATCTTTATCAGAAGTAGGATAAGGAACTTGCTGTAACATAGTATATATGCTTCTAATGACCCGATTACCGGAGTAAGGAAGTGAAACAACACCATTATGAATAAAGTCTCTAGCATAGGCATTAGGGTTTATACCAGATTGAAGAAACCGATGATATGTCATAATATTCTTCAAGATCACGCTCTGCTGTATCCAAGGGTCATCCCAGAATCTAGCAAGTCCATCAACAACAGAGAGAGTTTTAATATAAGGAAGCATAGTTGGTCTTAGATTGAAGATGGCATGCCACACCCAGCTATAATTCCGAGGAGCTTGCATTCCAAAAATTCCTTTTACCAATATTGTGTTTCTATGACCAGATAAACCACATTTTTGTATTAAGTAAATTGTCAAAGTGCTTGCTAAAAGTAGCTACGTTCCATTTAAACCAATTGCTAATACCAAGCCCACTATATATCCTTGGTAAATCAATTTTGGAGAAGGCAATAGGAGTTAGTTTGGTAGAATGCATATTACAAGACCAAAGAAAGTTATTCATATTACCAAGCAATAGGATTTTAACAAATTTTATATGTATTTCATACATAAAAGACATTAAAAAACAAAATAGATCTAGAGCTCTAATTCGTCCATCTTTAAAAAATATTCTTTTAAGTCAGCAGTTCACTTAATCTTCAATTAAACGATTAATTACAATTTAACACTAAGCAAAAAAAATTGGGTTGTTACATTCTCCTCTCCCCTTTAAAAGGATTTTGACCTTGAAATCACTAAGTACGGAGCAATACATCACATTAATACTCACGTGCCCCTGTCACACATAGTTAGCAAAACTAGTACAACCAACTATAGCAATACATAACAAGTTCTATATTAGCATACAATTCTAATCAACTTAATGGAAAAAAATACTTAGAGTAATGGAGCAACACCAGTAAAAAGTTCTAGACGCATTTTCTCTTTCGGCTTCCACGTATTATTTCCAGAATCTTCGTCCTTTTGGACTCGAACAAGCTTTACAACCTTGTTCCAAAATCTCTTAACACCACTCTCGATAATTAAATAGATCCTTTAGGCATGGAAACCTCTGGTTCCACATCCACTTCCTCTAATTAACTTGTCTCAACCACCACACTTGTGTCATGCATAACTTTCGCAAGTGTGAAGCACGAAAGATGATGTGTACTTCAGGCATCTTTTTAGGAAGATCAATCCAATATGCAAGCTTTTTAATCCATTCCACAATAGGAAATGGTCAAACGAACCTAGGTGCAAGCTCTTCAGAATTACCAAATCTTACAGCTTTCTTCGATGGTGATGTTTTCCCAATTGTCAAATCACCAACTTCAAATTTAAGGTCAATCCATCTCATGTCAGCTAAGACTTTCATCGATC
Source organism: Allium fistulosum (assembly GCA_030737815.1). Classification (NCBI taxonomy): domain Eukaryota; kingdom Viridiplantae; phylum Streptophyta; class Magnoliopsida; order Asparagales; family Amaryllidaceae; genus Allium; species Allium fistulosum. Next base: position 1,184,198,967 of record CM060902.1, read on the forward strand.
TTGGGTTGCTTTCATTATTTTTCGTATCAACTCGACTTTCTCCAAAGTCTCACGGTTCAAATGCTGTCCAAGTATCATCTTATCGATCATCTCCCACCAACTTGTGAGCGACTTACAAGGTCATCCATACAAAGCTTCAAATGGTGTCATGTTGATACTAGCTTGAAAGCTATTGTTGTAGGAAAATTCAATAAGAAGCAAGTAATCCTCCTAAGTGATAGAGTTAGAGATATGCCCCTGAGGCAATTGTGTAATTTATTAGATATATCTAACTCGATAACCAATCTTGTTCATAATAAAGTGTTTGATTTATATAATATACCTCGTTATATTGTGATAAAATTAATTAAATAATTAATTTAAAGTATTAAATAGAAAATCCTTAAATGTTGTTTTACGTTGTAGTAATTACAATGTATTATAATCATGATAAATTTATCATATTAAAATAACATATTATTTTAAATATTCCTAGTCAAGATGTTTGGGGAAAGGATATCGATTCATCCATTGAGACTAGAGTACGTTATGCTCTCCAAAAGTTGGTAGCGTATTATGCATGGCTGTTAGGGGGAACCAAGGGATCACATATGATAGTTATTGAATTACCATGGAATGACTCACTCAAGAGTTTTCTATTGGTTAGTATAACTAAGGTAAAATAGATAATCTCGAAGTGATGGTGTTACACAGTTCCCTTAACTTGAGAATATTGTGTAAATACAATATTAACACTCCACTTTGATTTAATTAAATCATGACACGACGATCCATTGAGAAATTATAGTTAGGTTTGAGTCGAAACATTGGATGTGAAACACTATTCAATAGAGAATTCGTTTCCTCGGTTATATGGATTAGTATCCGGGCAATTTTTGGAGGTGGTTCAGCCAGATCTAAGAGTTTTCATTCATTCAAGGTGTGAATTTTAGGCTGTCATATGGTGATTCCCAATTTCATTTGACTATATGTTACGCCATGGTTAGTATAGTTACAACCATACCTGGTACATCTCATTTGGTTTCATGTTATGTCATGTTTGTATTATTTCAATTCCATATCCTATACAACAAATTTGTATATGCCTATGTTGTTCAATTAACTGTTTACTATTGTTTTCGTTAATGTTTAATAATAATAGATATAGATCTAAAACTAATCTCAATTAGTTGAAATATATAGTAACATATTACATATACAAATATAAGTGAAGTACATATATTATTTACTTAAAATCATTTTATGGAATTGGATATACTATGTATGTCTTTCAAAACATAAATAAATTTAGTTGATATTTATATATGTTTTTGTATTTTATTTTAACTCAAATTTATAAGAAGACTTTTGCATAAAATTATAAATCTAATTTTGGATTCATCCTAAATCAAATCTTCTTTTCAAATTGTTAATTTTATATTTCAAAACATATAAAGTTATAAGTTTTACATATACATACGTATATATGTACACACACGTGTATACACACACATTGTTTTAAATTTAAAATATAGTTTATTTTTATATCTATATATATGTATGTATATGAATATATATTATTTCAACTCGATATTTTAAAGGACTTTTGTTTAAAATCATTTGTTGGATCTTTTTTAAGTTAAATTGGATCTTAAATGTTAACTTTAAATTTCAAAACAAACATTTCACAATTAATTTTGATATGTATAAAGGTTCAAGTGTTCAAATGTTGATTTGAAAATGACATTAAATGAATGAGTAAAGGAAAGAAAAAAGTCTTTCACATTTTTCTTTTATTAAATGCTACTTGAATTCATTCATTGTCATATTATAAATATAAGCAAACTATTGTCTATTAATTAAAACTATTTTATACCATATTATGTATAAGTATAAGTAAACTATGCATGTACATATATTATTATTTTACATGTTTTTAAAATAAAACCATGGACAACAAAGGCATATATAAATGGACAAATGTGTTTATTGCGGTGTATATCCCGACAGCTATAATGCACAATTAACCACGTACATTGTTTATATGTTGCACTTGCACTATACATATGTGAGTGTATGTGATACACTCATTATAATGTATTTAATTTAAATCAAATGAAACTCCTTTTAAACAAATAAAATAAAATATTATTTTAGTTAAAACTATATTTAATCGGACCTAGCAAAACTTTAGACTTTATAGGCCTAATGGATTTAAAGTAGAAATTTTTTTTTGAAATTTACGTATTTCATCCACTTCTGATTGGCCCGGTTCCTTCACCAAGTACCCCCCAAAATCGAGAATATAAGATCTCAATAAGTATTTAAGTACACGGTTCACTCTTCCAGTTTGGCCATTGGTTTGAGGATGATAGGCCGTGTTGAAGTTCAATTATATGCCTAATGCATGTTGTAAGCTCTTCAAAACTCACTTACAAAGAGTGGAACTTGATCACTCACTGTATTAGAGGGTACACCTTATAACCTCACTATATCCCACACATACAACGTCGCTAGGGATGGAGTGCTTCTCGAAACCTTCACTAGTGCGCTCTTCATCAAACTGTCCACAATGACCCATATGCTCTCATTTTCTCTCCGACTCTGCGGTAAACCATTTATGAAATCCATGGAAATATGCTCCCATTTCCAATGTGGAACATCCAAAGGCAATAGCAATGTGTCGGGCTTCTTATGTTCGGCCTTGACTCTTTGATATGTCATGCACTTCTCTATGAACTCCAAAACATGCCTTTTCATATGCTTTTAATAATAAGTGTGCTTTATATCATTATACATTTTGTTTCCATTGGGACGAATAGTCATCCTAGAACGATGGCACTCTTAAAGCACTTCATCAATCAAACCTTCCACCTTGGGAACACATTATATGCCATCTCAACGAAGCCAACCCTTGCATTAATGGAATACCGATCAATATGGTTATACTTCTTTCCCTTTCCAATCAATTCCAAGATCTTAACAATGCTCGCATCAAATATTTAGATAAAACCGATCGATCAGTAAGTGCAGGTCTAACTTCTTACTTTGCTTACAAATCGGGCAACACATCATAGGAAGGTCATAATTCGAACTACGGAATAACCTCCAAACCCCTCCATTCTACAAATACGGGACCCAACATAGCTTGCCTTCTACTCAATGCATTCGTCAAAACATCTCCCTTTCTGGTAGTATAAGAAATTTCAAAATCATACGATGTTAAGAATTCCATCTATATTTGTTGCCTAAGATTGAGATCTTTTTGGGAGAATAAGTAATTCAAAGCCTTATGATTGGTGAATAGCTCAAACTTCTCACCCAACAAATAATGCCTCCATGTCTTTAAAGCAAAAGAGTGGCTGCCAACTCCAAATCTTGAGTTGGATAGTTCTTCTCATTTGTTTTAATTTGCCTACTAGCTTACACAACCACTTTGCCTTTTTGCATAGGAACCGCACTGAGTCATATCCCATAAGCATTCGTGTACACAGTAAACAGTTTAGCTCCTTTAACAAGAATCAGAACACTAGCCAACAATTACTTTATCTTAATGAAAGAGTCCTCATATTGTGCATCCTATAGAAGGCTTGATTCTTCCTATTTAGATGAGTTAATGGTGTAGCAAACTTTGCAAAATCCTTAATGAACTTCCTATAATATCTCACCAACCCAAGAAAATTATGAACTTTGGTTGCACGAATCGGTTACTTTTAATCTTGCACTATGGCAACCTTGTTTGGATCAATGGAAATCCCATCCTCAGATACAACATGACCTAAAAATATAACTTTCCTTCTCCAAAAGTGACATTTATAGAATTTTGTCTTTAAGCGATTTCACCTCAATACCACCAACACTTATTTTAAGTGAACTTAGCACTCTTCCTTACCTTTGGAAAACATCATTATCAACACCACCACAACTTTGACCTGTGGGAACCTTTGCATGCCTCCATTACATTTTGGAAGGCCTACGCCCCATAGAGATCGTCTACCTGAGATTGTTCCTTGGCCCGTAGGTCCTGACATAAAGTTAGAATTCTAGCTCTTCCAGAGTGGTATCTCATAGATGACTCAGGCCCAATCAAAAGGAGAGCATAGTATGATGAAAGTTGTAAGCTATGTTCGGGGGGGAGTTATTGTCTATCATTGGCCTCTATGGTAAAATCAGCCGAGGAGGCCTGAGAGGCGGTGGTTTACCCTGTGGCGGATGTCAGTGGTTCAAGTCCGCTTATCTCCAACCAAGTGGTAAGGCAATGGGTTTTGGTCTCGTTATTCGGAGGTTCGAATCCTTTCATCCTAGAGTGTCAAATTTATCGAGTTAGTCCCAAAATACACGACTCATGAGATCAACAAAATATGTAGGTGCATTTGTAAGGCCAAATGACATTACAAAGCATTCATAAGATGGCTCCAGGTCCTAAAGGCGTTTTTCAGAATGCTATCATTCGCCCCTTTAGTCAATGAAACCCTGTAGCAAGATCAATTTTTAAGAATATTTGCTCCTCTAAGTTTGTCAAACAAATCATTAATAAAAGGAAGAAGATAATTGTTCTTTCTTGTGGACTTATTCTACTCTTTATATTCAACACACAATCTTAAGGTTCCATCCGATTTAGTGGTGAACACGACGGGTGCTCCCTACTTCGATGCACATCTCCGATAAGACCTTATTCTTAGCTCAAAAATTTAGGTTTTGAGTTCTCTTCTTTCTCTTAGATACATTCTCCTAATAGGTAGGACAACCAGCTTTGCATCTCTCTCTAAATCAATACAGAATTCAATTTCTCGATAAGGAGGTATACTTAAAACTTCTTCAAATACTTCAGGAAAATCTCTAACAATGGGAACTTGGTCAATTCATCATAGCAGAGATCCAAGGAGTGTAAATAGTTCAATATCATAGAACTTTCTAACTTAGAATAAACATTGAACCCCTTACCATCAGTATCACTCAAAATGACTACACGACCATCATAATCAATAACTCTCACATGTCTCGTTATCCAATACATCCCTAGTATAAGTCCATAGCCTGAAAACCCAAGCATGCATCACATGAAAACCCAGACGCATCCTGAGCCAATTGAATGTCTCTATACATTATATAAAGATGTGGCAACCCCCAAACGAAATTCGATACAATAAGAGAGCCATTTATAACTTGGGCACTAGGTACAAACTATAAACAAGATGACTAGCAATAAAATAATATGAAGCTCTCGTATCAAATAAAACATTAATAGGAAAGTCATAAATAGAAAGCGCACCTTCCATGATGACGTTCTTCCCTTTGTCGAGCTTTGGTAGAGCGATTGAATAGGAGTTGCTTGGATAGCATAGGCTTTCACCATTATCCCACTCTTTGGAAGAGATGGACAATTGTTCTTGAAATGTATCAGCTGATCACAACCGAAACACTTCTTTCCTTGGAGGTTGAATCTATAATCTTTAGCAACGTTCCCTTTTAAATGGCACCTATAACAAGTCAATCTTTTTTCTTTTGGCCTTGGTCATTCTTGTTCCACTTGCCTTTCCTCTTCACTGGAACTTCGACTTGACTTCCACTTTAGCTCCTTGTTCTTTAGAAGCTCATTAAGAAATACAGTTTATTAAGGCAACTTCTACAAGTTTCTCAATGTAGCATGTAACATCTCAGAATTTTATCATCTTGATTTTGAATATATAATTAATTTTAAATATTTTAATAATTGGTTTTTATAGGTTAATAACTTGAATTCAAATTTAGTAATTATTTAAATATTTAAATTATGAATTGATATTGATTAAACGGATTTAACAACTTTATTTAATTCCTTTTAATTAATAAATAATAGTTCTGAATTCATTTTGAAATTTATTTACAATAATAAATAATTCGAATAAATAGTACGAAAATCAATTGTTAATAAAATGATTTGATTTTTAATGATGTATTTTTATTTCAATTTAATTGATTTTTCTATAAATTTTAATTTGAAAAATAATTATATTTTCGTTTGACGTATTTTACGGCAAACGATGATATTTTTGAAAATTTCACAGAATAAAATAATATATGTATTTTATTATTGATTCGTAATTGTGTTGCATTTTAGTGCATGGTGGTATTTTTATTTCCATCGTTCGCAGTCCATACGCAAACAAAATGTTGTATAAGGAATACCATAAAATCCTTTTAAAAATTCAAATCAAATTCAAAATTTTCAACCAACCATTAATACTGATTTGATTTTGAGATGATAGGTGGCTTGAATATATTGTTTAACTTGATTTCTCTGGTTAGCTTGTGATTAAAGGAAAGATATTAATTTGTTTCTAAAATGAAAATAAGGTCAACACTTTGCTCATTTTTCAATCTTGCATTTTGTTTCCCTCTTCTTTATTCGTTCTTCATTCCAGTAAAGTGATAGTGGCCGATTCTTTAAAAAACAAAATATAGAAATTTACTTAACAAAAAATTATGTCATTTGTTCCGTTGGGTTCATATGCTCGAAAGCTTCAATTCCATGGTCTTGTTTTTGGGTGCGGTCATATTTTGGGTGGAGGAGGAAGTTGAGCGTGAGCTAGGGTTTTGGATTTGGGGAGTTGTAGCCTTGTAGGCATCGAACGGCCGAGACGAAGTTAGATTCGGATTTGTCCAGGCGAGGGGCAGCTGTGGTCGAAGTGGGGCTTAGCTCGGTTGCACGTGGGGTGGTCCGACCTAATTAGGTCATGGCAATTTTTGGTACTCAGGTCGCGTTTTAGTTGACTCGACCATACTAGATGACGACAGGTGGCTTGGATGGCTCTCGCGAAATGCAGATGAGCGGAGCCGGTCTCGCATCATTTTTTGGAGGGATGAAGGAGTCAGGGAGGATGTATGCACGGTAGAGGGGTCGTGCACATTTCAGCTATAGGCGGGAAGATTTATATTTTGGGGAAGATGTATTAATATAGGGTAGTTAAGTTAATTCAAGTGATTAGCGAATTAATTTATATCTAATTAATTCGAAATCTTATAAAGTTATGTCTTGCTCATACGAGGTCAGATTTAGACGCAGTTAGTTGTGTTGGACTCGTATCGACATTACCTAAGCATTGGAACTGATTTCGTTGGATTTGGAGCTAGTTAAATTTTGGGCTAATCGAAGACCAGAACAGAAATGCAAAAGCGTCAAGTAGAATTTCGATGAGTTTAACTCACCTTTAAATAAACTATATCATATCTATGTTGTTATAGATTGTTATTGAATGCTTGGATGATAATTGATAGTTTTAACGAAGTATGGATTAGTGACAAAATTACAATGATTTAATTTAATTATTTTTAACGTAGTTAAATTAGTTATAGTTCGTTTGGGATATCCATTTAGTAGAATAAACCCCGTTCTGCTATAATTAAATTGAATAGATTGTTTGCACCAAAAATGGTCACAAACCCCAAATACAGTGAAAGCACCCAGTTATGAAAGTAGATCAGCAATATTCAAACACAATTCTCAGATCTAAGCAAGCAACAAACAACAATCAAGAAGGGATGAACAATGACACACAATTTATAGTGGTTCGGCTATCTCCTGCCTACGTCCACTTAAAGGTTTTTATCTTTTATTGATGTTCTTTGCTGATCACAGATGATTACAGCAGATACAATGAATGAATTCGAGTATAACAGCAATCATAAGATGTAGAATTGAATCCGGCAGAAACTGGACGTTGAATCGCAGAAAAGATCCCCTTTCTGTAGGCTTCAGGGGGCTATTTATAGACGTAGGAGGCTGAGATCGCGCTCAAACTTCGGGAGACTCCTTCAGGCATGTGAGGGGGCCCACGCGACTGGTCCCACCAAGTTTCGACTCGATCTATGATCGATACGAATCGATTTCGTATCCATCAAGAATTAGTCCAATCGAGCTGAAACTTGGCAGGAACATTCTTTACCTCGTGCGCAGGCTTCTGTGAAAATTTCGTAGCATTTGGACCAGTGGTTTGGGAGATATGATCGATACAATCTTGTGTTCTTCGTAGGCTGCATATTTCGAATCCATTGGTTTGAATCCATCCTGTTCGACTCGATCAGGGCACGTGCGCATCGATGACGTGGCGCTATTTCCAAGGCTCGATCCATATTCCTTGCCATTTAGAACGCTTCTTTCCTGGAGACGTGGACGTTCTTCGCTCGCATCCGTATTTCGTGCTTGTTCATATCCATAACTTCGTAACGGTATGCTCGCACTCATCAATTCGTGTTCCTCTTTGCATCAATTCCAGGAGTACACTCCGCATCGATCCCTTACGAACTGATCGATACGAAATGACCATGGGGGTTATCGATACGAAGTGGTTGTGATGAATAGGGGATGGGTACGAAGCTCATCCTTGGGATGGATACGAGCGAGACCTTACCTAATGGATACGAACAAAGCTTTTACCTAGTGGATACGATGAAGGTCTGTGGAGCTGATGGGGTCGAACTGAGCTCTTGTGGTCGATACGAGATCATCGACTCGAACTGAAACCTGATCGATACGAACTTCACCAAGCCGAGCCTCTACCGATCGATACGAATCCAATCGTTTCGAAGTCCTCAATTACGCTCTGCTTTTGACCGATACAAACAGTATCGATTCGAAACATCACCTGCCGATCGATGCGAAATGCATCGATACGAACCATTCCCTACGTACCTTAATCCATCCATATCTCGAGCATACGACCTCTGATCGATTTGAAACTTGAAACGTAACTTCCCCTAGCCTTGATCATCGCCTGTAGTCGATTCCGTATGGATCGGAGCTCGACCAAATTTTAACGATATCGATTGCAGCCTTGTTTCCAATCGACCTCCAATCCTGATATCCATCATTTCTCGCCAATTTGTTGATATTCCATCCTTGACCAAAAGGTGGGATAACATTTTCCCCCCAAAACATGCCTTGTGACAATAAGGCGTGTTTTGAATAGTTTCGAATCCGATATCCGAAGTCCATAGCCAATTCCATGTCCATCCGAACTCGATGACTGAGTTTTTAGTCCATCATTGTCCAACAACCGAATCCAGGACCTCTCCGGGTCGATATCCAAATCCATAACCTCACTGGGCTCTTGCCAAGCGCAATCCACACATGACGACCTTGGTCCGTTGTCCCTGGACGTTGAGCTAACCTCTCCGGGTTTTTGCCAAGCGCAATCTACACCTGACGACCGTGGTCCAGTGTCCCTGGATGTAAGTAATGCCATGGCTTAAGTCCTAAGCCGAATCCTGGCCGCTTCGGACCCTTGTTGAGCATAGTCCATACTCAACGACCTGAAACAATAATCGATAATAAGGGGCCTAAGTCCTAGGCCGACTCCAGGTCTCTATGGACCCTTATCGAGCACAATCCATGCTCGATGACCTGAATGAGTCACTTTACCGCGTTCGGGCAAAACGACTCACCCCTTGCCAGGCATAATCCATACCCGACGACCGTTTTATCAAAACCCAAACAAAAATCCAGTCAAAATCCAATCCAAAATCCAAGTCAAACCAAAAAGATCAGAAATCCAAACCAGCATCCAAAACAGAAACCAGTCATCCAAAAGAAAATCCAAAACAGAAAACAAACAGAACCAGGAGTTCAAACCAAACTCCAAAACCAAACCAGAAAACCAAGCGTCCAGTCAAAAAACAGAAGACAGATTTCGCAAACCATGGCTTCGTGGTTTATCATCATTCAGAGCATGCCTAGGAGCTATCTCCGTCCCCATACATGTGTAAATGACTCGGTTGCTTGCCAATGGTTTGTTACTTATTTCATATTACCCTAGTCAATTGATGACCAATCGACCATCATTCCTGAGCCGCACACCCTCATGGCTTGAGGTAGGTGGTGGTTGCCCCTGCTCTACCGCTGCATTCCGAGCCCCAACATACTGCCTCAATTGTCCATTCCTCACATGCTCCTCAACTATATCCTTTAAGTGCCTGCAGCTATTGGTATCATGCCCGTCCAAATCGTGGAAGAGACAATGCCTTCCTGATGCCCTCTCTCGCTCGGATGGTTCTCTCCTTGCCGGCCTCCGGTAAGGAAGGTGATTCCGGGTTTCCATGTATATCCGCTCTAATGTCTCGTTTAATCCCGTGTATGTGGAAAACTTTGGATCCTTCCACCGCTTCCTGACTTTTCCTGAGTCGTCGTTCAGCTTCCTCTTTTCTTTATCTTTGTCCTGGTTTCCATTGGATGGTCCTCCACCCTCAGTCGCATTCACCTCCTTTAACTTTAAGTCCATACATGCATCTTCTTGTCGAAGGAATCTTTCAGCTTCGTGAAAGAATTCCCCGAGATCCAGCGGTGGGTCTCGTATTAAAGATACCTTAAAATCCGAATCCTCTCTGACTCCCGATACCGCCGCCATCAAAACCATCGATGGATCCGGCCGATCCACCGAAGCTACCGCCGCATTGAACCGAGTTAGAAAAGACCTAAGTGATTCATCCGTCCTTTGCTTTACCGACGTTAGCGTCATTACGTTTTTCGGCCTCTTGATATGAGCCCGAAACTGTCCCAAAAACCTGTCCACCAACTCCCTCCAAGTCCTGATAGATCCTTCTCCCAGCTGCCTAAACCACATTGCAGCTAGATCTGTCAAATACAATGGGAAACATCTGGCCATCACTTCCTCCGATGCCCCCAGCACTTCCATGTGTCTAGTGTATCTCATCAAGTGATCAGTCGGGTCAGCCTTGCCATTATATACTTCCATGCTAGGTAACTTGAACTTAGGTGGATTCTGAGCTATCCTGATCTCCCGAGCGAACGGATTCCTGTTCACTCCTTCCAAATCTCTATTGGTCAAACCTCCATGTATAGTCTTCCTAATGATTTCCATTAATCCAGTGTTGTCTGGGATTGCCCCCCATGCTCCCGTGGGAACTCCGACACATATTCTTCATGTGGCTCATTAGCAGCAACGTCGGCCCTAGCCTGTTGAACTCCTTCCAGAGGTCCTCCTGTGTTAGATCCTGCGGGCCTGCCCCCAAGCCCTTGTTGATTGCCTTCCGGTTCTGTATTCTGTCCTCCATTGGGTTCCATGACCCTAGCTCCTTGTTCCACATTAACAGCCGCTGTGGCTGGTTCTAAATTCTGCATCCCTGCAGATCTCATCTGTTCGAAGAAAGTTTGCATCATCTCCTGTTGGCTTTTCATTATTCTTTCGTGTGTTGAATTCGCCATAACCTCCATCTCATCCCTTGTGATGTAGACAGAAGCTTGTCCTTCTCCAGCTCCGGAGGATGCCTCTTGACTTCCTCCTTGTTGGCTTCTCTCAGCTCTTTGCCTTTTACTTGTCTGTCGAGTCATTGTCTTTCAAATCTTCAAGCTTTCAAATCTGAACTTCAAATCTTGCGCAGCGGGTGTTAGCCCTTCTCAGTGAAAGCACCAAAGTGTTTGCGCCAAAAATGGTCACCAACCCCAAATACAGTGAAATCACCCAGTTATGAAAGTAGATCAGCAATATTCAAACACAAATCTCAGATCTAAGCAAGCAACAAACAACAATCAAGAAGGGATGAACAGTGACACACAATTTATAGTGGTTCGGCTATCTCCGGCCTACGTCCACTTAAAGGTTTTTATCTTTTATTGATGTTCTTTGCTGATTACAGATGATTACAGCAGATACAATGAATGAATTCGAGTATAACAGCAATCATAAGATGTAGAATTGAATCCGGCAGAGTCTGGACGTTGAATCGCAGAAAAGATCCCCTTTCTGTAGGCTTCAGGGGGCTATTTATAGACGTAGGAGGCTGAGATCGCGCTCAAACTTCGGGAGACTCCTTCAGGCATGTGAGGGGGCCCACGCGATCGGTCCCACCAAGTTTCGACTTGATCTGTGATCGATACGAATCGATTTCGTATCCATCAAGAATTAGTCCAATCGAGCTGAAACTTGGCAGGAACATTCTTTACCTCGTGCGCAGGCTTCTGTGAAAATTTCATAGCATTTGGACCAGTGGTTTGGGAGATATGATCGATACAATCTTGTGTTCTTCGTAGGCTGCATATTTCGAATCCATTGGTTCGAATCCATCCTGTTCGACTCGATCAGGGCACGTGTGCATCGATGACGTGCGTTATTTCCAAAGGCTCGATCCATATTCCTCGCCGTTTAGAACGCTTCTTTCCTGAAGACGTGGACGTTCTTCGCTCGCATCCGTATTTCGTGCTTGTTCATATCCATAACTTCGTAACGGTATGCTCGCACTCATCAATTCGTGTTCCTCTTTGCATCAATTCCAGGAGTACACTCCGCATCGATCCCTTACGAACTGATCGATACGAAATGACCATGGGGGTTATCGATACGAAGTGGTTGTGATGAATAGGGGATGGGTATGAAGCTCATCCTTGGGATGGATACGAGCGAGACCTTACCTAATGGATACGAACAAAGCTTTTACCTGGTGAATACGATGAAGGTCTGTGGAGCTGATGGGGTCGAACTAAGCTCTTATGGTCGATACGAGATCATCGACTCGAACTGAAACCTGATCGATATGAACTTCACCAAGCCGAACCTCTACCGATCGATACGAATCCAATCGTTCCGAAGTCCTCAATTACGCTCTGCTTTTGACCGATACGAATAGTATCGATTCGAAACATCACCTGCCGATCGATGCGAAATGCATCGATACGAACCATTCCCTACGTACCTTAATCCATCCATATCTCAAGCATACGACCTCTGATCGATTTGAAACTTGAAACGTAACTTCCCCTAGCCTTGATCATCGCCTGTAGTCGATTCCGTATGGATCGGAGCTCGACCAAATTTTAACGATATCGATTGCAGCCTTGTTTCCAATCGACCTCCAATCCTGATATCCATCATTTTTTGCCAATCTGTTGATATTCCAGCCTTGACCAAAAGGTGGGATAACATTTTCCCTCCAAAACATGCCTTGTGACAATAAGGCGTGTTTTGAATAGTTTCGAATCCGATATCCGAAGTCCATAGCCAATTCCATGTCCATCCGAACTCGATGACTGAGTTTTTAGTCCATCATTGTCCAACAACCGAATCCAGGACCTCTCCGGGTCGATATCCAAATCCATAACCTCACTGGGCTCTTGCCAAGCGCAATCCACACCTGACGACCTTGGTCCAGTGTCCCTGGACGTTGAGCTAACCTCTCCGGGTTTTTGCCAAGCGCAATCTACACCTGACGACCGTGGTCCAGTGTCCCTGGACGTAAGTAATGCCATGGCTTAAGTCCTAAGCCGAATCCTGGCCGCTTCGGACCCTTGTTGAGCATAGTCCATACTCAACGACCTGAAACAATAATCGATAATAAGGGGCCTAAGTCCTAGGTCGACTCCAGGTCTCTATGGACCCTTATCGAGCACAATCCATGCTCGATGACCTGAATGAGTCACTTTACCGCGTTCGGGCAAAACGACTCCCCCCTTGCCAGGCATAATCCATACCCGACGACCGTTTTATCAAAACCCAAACAAAAATCCAGTCAAAATCCAATCCAAAATCCAAGTCAAACCAAAAAGATCAGAAATCCAAACCAGCATCCAAAACAGAAACCAGTCATCCAAAAGAAAATCCAAAACAGAAAACAAACAGAACCAGGAGTTCAAACCAAACTCCAAAACCAAACCAGAAAACCAAGCATCCAGTCAAAAAACAGAAGACAGATTTCGCAAACCATGGCTTCGCGGTTTATCATCATTCAGAGCATGCCTAGGGGCTATCTCCGTCCCCATACATGTGTAAATGACTCGGTTGCTTGCCAATGGTTTGTTACTTATTTCATATTACCCCAGTCAATTGATGACCAATCGACCATCATTCCTGGGCCTCACACCCTCATGGCTTGAGGTAGGTGGTGGTTGCCCCTGCTCCACCGCTGCATTCCGAGCCCCAACATACTGCCTCAATTGTCCATTCCTCACATGCTCCTCAACTATATCCTTTAAGTGCCTGCAGCTATTGGTATCATGCCCGTCCAAATCGTGGAAGAGACAATGCCTTCCTGATGCCCTCTCTCGCTCGGATGGTTCTCTCCTTGCCGGCCTCCGGTAAGGAAGGTGATTCCGGGTTTCCATGTATATCCGCTCTAATGTCTCGTTTAATCCCGTGTATGTGGAAAACTTTGGATCCTTCCACCGCTTCCCGACTTTTCCTGAGTCGTCGTTCAGCTTCCTCTTTTCTTTATCTTTATCCGGGTTTCCGTTGGATGGTCCTCCACCCTCAGTCGCATTCACCTCCTTTAACTTTAAGTCCATACATGCATCTTCTTGTCGAAGGAATCTTTCAGCTTCGTGAAAGAATTCCCCGAGATCCAGCGGTGGGTCTCGTATTAAAGATACCTTAAAATCCGAATCCTCTCTGACTCCCGATACCGCCGCCATCAAAACCATCGATGGATCCGGCCGATCCACCGAAGCTACCGCCGCATTGAACCGAGTTAGAAAAGACCTAAGTGATTCATCCGTCCTTTTCTTTACCGACGTTAGCGTCATTACGTTTTTCGGCCTCTTGATATGAGCCCGAAACTGTCCCAAAAACCTGTCCACCAACTCCCTCCAAGTCCTGATAGATCCTTCTCCCAGCTGCCTAAACCACATTGCAGCTAGATCTGTCAAATACAACGGGAAACATCTGGCCATCACTTCCTCCGATGCCCCCAGCACTTCCATGTGTCTAGTGTATCTCATCAAGTGATCAGTCGGGTCAGCCTTGCCATTATATACTTCCATGCTAGGTAACTTGAATTTAGGTGGATTCTGAGCTATCCTGATCTCCCGAGCGAACGGACTCCTGTTCACTCTTTCCAAATCTCTATTGGTCAAACCTCCACGCATAGTCTTCCTAATGATTTCCATTAATCCAGTGTTGTCTGTCAGGGGTTGCCCCCCATGCTCCCATGGGAACTCCGACACATATTCTTCATGTGGCTCATTAGCAGCAACGTCGGCCCTAGCCTGTTGAACTCCTTCCAGAGGTCCTCCTGTGTTGGATCCTGCGGGCCTGCCCCCAAGCCCTTGTTGATTGCCTTCCGGTTCTGTATTCTGTCCTCCATTGGGTTCCATGACCCTAGCTCCTTGTTCCACATTAACAGCCGCTGTGGCTGGTTCTAAATTCTGCATCCCTGCAGCTCTCATCTGTTCGAAGAAAGTTTGCATCATCTCCTGTTGGCTTTTCATTATTCTTTCATGTATTGAATTCGCCATAGCCTCCATCTCATCCCTTGTGATGTAGACAGAAGCTTGTCCTTCTCCAGCTCCGGAGGACGCCTCTTGACTTCCTCCTTGTTGGCTTCTCTCAGCTCTTTGCCTTTTACTTGTCTGTCGAGTCATTGTCTTTCAAATCTTCAAGCTTTCAAATTTGAACTTCAAATCTTGCGCAGCGGGTGTTAGCCCTTCTCAGTGAAAGCACCAAAGTGTTTGCGCCAAAAATGGTCACCAACCCCAAATACAGTGAAATCACCCAGTTATGAAAGTAGATCAGCAATATTCAAACACAAATCTCAGATCTAAGCAAGCAACAAACAACAATCAAGAAGGGATGAACAGTGACACACAATTTATAGTGGTTCGGCTATCTCCGGCATATGTCCACTTAAAGGTTTTTATCTTTTATTGATGTTCTTTGCTGATTACAGATGATTACAGCAGATACAATGAATGAATTCGAGTATAACAGCAATCATAAGATGTAGAATTGAATCCGGCAGAGTCTGGACGTTGAATCGCAGAAAAGATCCCCTTTCTGTAGGCTTCAGGGGGCTATTTATAGACGTAGGAGGCTGAGATCGCGCTCAAACTTCGGGAGACTCCTTCAGGCATGTGAGGGGGCCCACGTGACCGGTCCCACCAAGTTTCGACTCGATCTGTGATCGATACGAATCGATTTCGTATCCATCAAGAATTAGTCCAATCGAGCTGAAACTTGGTAGGAACATTCTTTACCTCGTGCGCAGGCTTCTGTGAAAATTTCGTAGCATTTGGACCAGTGGTTTGGGAGATATGATCGATACAATCTTGTGTTCTTCGTAGGCTGCATATTTCGAATCCATTGGTTCGAATCCATCCTGTTTGACTCGATCAGGGCACGTGCGCATCGATGACGTGGCGCTATTTCCAAGGCTCGATCCATATTCCTCGCCATTTAGAACGCTTCTTTCCTGGAGACGTGGACGTTCTTCGCTCGCATCCGTATTTCGTGCTTGTTCATATCCATAACTTCATAACGGTATGCTCGCACTCATCAATTCGTGTTCCTCTTTGCATCAATTCCAGGAGTACACTCCGCATTGATCCCTTACGAACTGATCGATACGAAATGACCATGGGGGTTATCGATACGAAGTGGTTGTGATGAATAGGGGATGGGTACGAAGCTCATCCTTGGGATGGATACGAGCGAGACCTTACCTAATGGATACGAACAAAGCTTTTACCTGGTGGATACGATGAAGATCTGTGGAGCTGATGGGGTCGAACTGAGCTCTTGTGGTCGATACGAGATCATCGACTCGAACTGAAACCTGATCGATACGAACTTCACCAAGCCGAACCTCTACCGATCGATACAAATCCAATCGTTTCGAAGTCCTCAATTACGCTCTGCTTTTGACCGATACGAACAGTATCGATTCGAAACATCACCTGCCGATCGATGCGAAATGCATCGATACGAACCATTCCCTACGTACCTTAATCCATCCATATCTCGAGCATACGATCTCTGATCGATTTGAAACTTGAAACGTAACTTCCCCTAGCCTTGATCATCGCCTGTAGTCGATTCCGTCTGGATCGGAGCTCGACTAAATTTTAATGATATCGATTGCAGCCTTGTTTCCAATCGACCTCCAATCCTGATATCCATCATTTCTCGCCAATCTGTTGATATTCTAGCCTTGATTAAAAGGTGGGATAACATAGATTATTTGGGCATCTATCGAGCAGAATAAATCACCGTTCTGTGCTTGTAGAGTAAAATTATAATTATTATTTGGCTGTTATTTCGGATTTGAATTCCCGCTAGATAGCGGATGGTATAAATAACCATTTTGTTGCAGGGGACAATAAGGAGAAGTCAGAGTGTTTTCGTAGAGAATAGATCGTTATAGAACATTTCAAAAGTATACATACATATGTGTGATTTATAGTGACTTTTGTAGATAGACCCAATGGGGCTTCTCATCATTATATATTTACTGTTATCTGCATCTTATTTATATTATTTTATTGTTTATATTGGTGTTTTGTTGAAATATTTGGGACATACCGTTAGAATTGTGTAAGTGTCATTATAGCAAATTTCACTATACCGTCACTTATGAAATATCATCTCCTTAAACCCTTGTGTGTGTTGATCTTGTGCTTGATTTTACAAAATAAATGTTTGGTTGCGTTTTGCACTTTGAAAGTTGTTTAAACTATATTTTCAAATATTTTGAGAATTTTGGAAATAAATGTTAAGTATTGATTTAAAATAGATAAAAGAGGTTATAAATTTGATTAATTATCATTTGGGATAGTAAAAAACGGTTTAAATTTATAAAAGATTTTAAATTTAGTTTCCTTTCCCTAGGGATTAATTAATATTATTTAAATTTATAAAAGGTTGTAAATTTGATTTATTTCCCTTCGGGATAATTAATGTTGTTTAAATGTATAAAAAAATTATGAATTTGATCTATTTCCCTTTGGGATAATTAAAATTGTTTATAAAGAGAAAATCCTTTAAAATGGAATGTTTGAAATTAATAATAAGTGTAAAGTTTTTTTTGGGTTTAGAGTAAACAGTGTTTTAATGACAATGGATTTTGGACCTTCATTTTAATACACTTAGAAATATAATTTGTCCCTTTTAAAGAATATTTTTAAAAAGTGTTTTACAAATAATTGTGATGTAAAAACCAAGCATAAGTAAGAATCAAATGTTTTAAATCTTGATTTGTTTATTTATGATAAGTCTATGCGATCTAATTCCCATATACAATCACTCGCTTACTTTTGATAGTTGATTTCTTAATTATCGATTTTGATATCAATCTTTATGCTTCGTCAATCTAAGATGATTTTTCACTCATTTAGAGCATTGGCATCCAATACCGGGGATAACTAAAACCAAAGAGTGAGTGGGAGCCAAGCCATGTAGGTCGCACCCATTGGGATATATTCACATATACTAGAAAGTTGTCAGCAGCATGCATTCGTTGATGTGAGTATATTCGGATGCTGGTGTGAGGCAGGGTCCGGATTGGAAGTTCCCGAGAGTGATGCTTGTTTGGCATGGACTCTCAAGTATATTTTACCTAGAGGTATACTTTCAGTGTAGGGGCACACCCTCCTAGTCATGTTGAATAAATTTATTTTCATTATTTCTATTCGAACCTTGAAATCAATCTTTTCTTCTTTTGTGTTTTGTCAACCCAAGAAGATTTGTTGCTCATTTGAGCATTGGTATCCTTTTTCAGAAATGACTAAAACCAAAGAGCAAGTGGACGTCAAGCTATTGGGGTTACTCCCATTGGGTATATTCACATCTACTCTAGATCAAATTTGGTTGTATGACCAGAGATGTGAAATACTCGGATTCTCGTTAAGGTTGGCGGGGTCCGGCTTGTACATTTCCGAGGGAATCACAGAGAAAACAGCCCTTTTAAATATATTGTCTAGAGTTATACTTTCGGTAAGGGGGCGCACCCTCCTAATCATTATTGGAAAATTTCCCTTTCCTTATTTGATTCAAATCTTTGAATTGTTTCCTTAATTGCAACAAGAAGCATCTAGAGCTCTTCTCGATGTTTAATTATTTATGTCCATTCTTTATGTTTGGATTTTTCTCTTGATCGTGCTTATCCTTTCTTATTTGGATTGGTGCTGTGATTTATTTTTCATTCTTCATGTATGGATGTTTGTTTGAACCAAAAATGGCACAAACACCCAGAAGTTTATGTAGAGAATAAAATATGAATATAAATGAAAAACGAGAAATAAACAAGACACGATCTTTTATAATGGTTGGGCAAAGTAAGGCCTACATCCACTTTAAGATTTTATTACTAATATCCGACTTAGAGGTAGAAGTTCTTAGGGTCGGTACAACTCCGACACGTAATTTCCAGAATTACAAGAATACAGAGTAGGGAAGAACTAGAGCCAAAAAACCTGAAAATGAGCATACCTTCCTATTTATAGAGGTAGGGAGCCTAATATCTCATACAAAATATCTCCAAGCCGTTGTACATGATTTAGACCAATTCTTATACAAAATAGGTTCCACATCATCAGGAAGTAGGGGTCGATACAGATCCCTAGGTAAGGGTCGGTACCGATCCCTGACTTAGCCAAAATGGCTGTCCTTATCTCTTCTTCTTGGCTCGTCTTGTGGTTAGCTTCATGATTCCATAGTTTTTTGCACTAATATTAGATTGTTTCCAAGTTTAGATGATGGAATTGTGGAAGAATAGAGTTGCGGCTTCAAGTATTTGTGGAGATCGATGGAGAACTGCATTGAAGCAACAAGCCAAAATTTGAAATAGGCTCAAGGCATCATGTAGGAAGCATAGGTAGAAGATGGGGTCCACCTGAGCTGGAATCAGGGGTCGGTACCGACCCATAGAGCGAGGTTGGTACTGATCCCCAACTTTGGTGATCCCATTGTTGGCTTGGCTTAGGTTTGTCTTGTGTTGATCTTGCGACTTTGTCTGTGCTTGGTTTCTGGATTCCTGTGCTATCTCTCTGGGCTTCCTACCTTGATAACTACAAATTTGGTTTGTCCAATTTATCCAAATATTGCGTGGTCAAAAGGCTGGATAACATTTACCCTCCAAAGTACATCTTGGTTCAAATGTGATGTGCTTTGAATCAAGACAAGTCCGAATAGTCATGAAGTACTCCACTCTATGTTTCGAATGGTCGTTATCCTTCTTGTAAATCGCTACTACAAAAATTTATGTCTATTATCATTTGCCG
Source organism: Allium fistulosum (assembly GCA_030737815.1). Classification (NCBI taxonomy): domain Eukaryota; kingdom Viridiplantae; phylum Streptophyta; class Magnoliopsida; order Asparagales; family Amaryllidaceae; genus Allium; species Allium fistulosum. Next base: position 1,184,218,921 of record CM060902.1, read on the forward strand.
TAACGCTCTACCAGCATCTGAGATTATGAATCTGGAATGTATCTTTGTGATTCGTCATTCTAAATCAGATGATTTTAAACCGATTCCTTCTAAGGGTTTCTCAGGTTTGAACTTAATTTCCTTTTGGTTCTAACCGTCGAATATTGGATATGCACCCACACGTTCCATTATATGTTCATACATGCGTATACATCCATACACATATGCACATACCATACATATGCTTATATATATGTATATTTTTTTAAACTAAGACTCGGTACCAATCCCTAACTTGGGAGTCAGTACCGACTCCAAACTTGGAAAATTTTCCAAGTCTTGTTCCTAAGACTTCAGGTCCAGCAAGGGTATATTACCCATTCCTATTCACTTCTCCCCTCATTTGCTTTCTTGCTTTCGAATTGAGAATCTTGACTTCTGCCATTGAACGATTTCATCTTCGATCTGCCACTTCCCCTTGCCAACGTTCATCCCCTCCAACCCTACGCCATCAACACCTCCGCCTGAAGCTTCGCCTAAGCATGATTCTGTTATGCTTAAACTTAACCGACCCATGCCCTAAGTCCATAACCCAATTCCTTTAATTGACCTTGTACCTTTTGTCCACCATTCTTTAGTTAGGTGGTGACTTGAACACAGGTGGGATGGAACATGGCCATGGCTGAGCAAATGGTGATGGCCATGGTTTGGGGTTGATGAAGTGGAGGAGGATGGTAAAAATTCGTTAGGTTGCGGGGGTCGGTGAGACTCCAACACTTAGGTGAATTTTTTTTCCAATTCCCAGTTTACAATGAAACTTCACCTTGTAGATTCATGTTGAATTCCTCCTTCGTCTCGAAGCATTTCCAAAGCATGGCCAATAAATAAAGCTTGTCAGGATGGTCAATGATGACGGTCACATCGAGTGATATCCGAAGTTTGAAAACGAATTGCTAAAACGAATCACTAAATAATATTGAAAAAATTAAATTGCATGACACCACAATAGAATCCACTTTACCATGGGGGTATAGCTTGTAATTACTTTAATGTCGATTATCTGTCGAGTTTTTTTTATAGAAATGGACCAAAGACGTTCCAAACATCTTGTTGCACAGGCCATATGTATATCCACTTTATGATACGTCGAATATGATGCCGAGTCAAGCTCAACTACGATGCCACATATACATCAAACTACAACAGAGCATGTGCAACAACAAGAAAATCCACAGGTAGAGCAAAAAATTCCATAAAATCCGATTGAGCCGGCATATGGGCCAGAAGTAGACCCCGAACCCTGCATCCTCGAGGATGCCATAATTGGAAACGATCTTATCGATTATGTTGCCTATAAAATCAACGAAGGATCCCTTTGGAGAATATGCAACAAGCATGAAATTCCCTTCGATGACGTGCTGGTCCCATCTCGCGATCGAAGAGCTCACAATCCCCTGGAAGGTTATATTACTTGCAATAGGTACATGTGCTTGGCAGGATGCGTCCCATCGTTCATCCAATTCACCCGTCGAGTTATAAATTTCAAGAGGCTTGCTCCAACACCATTACAGTCTATTTTGGTTTTTTGGCCGTCTTTATGAGTGTTCGGCCCCCGCTTTTGCTTTTGGTTTCTTGTGTCAAAACGCTTGTACTTAGTTTTCCAAATTTCAAGTGAATAACAATGGTTTTTGTTTCGTTAACTCCTTGTATAGATTTGTCTAAGTACTTAAGAAATATGTTTTCCATTCAATGTACTTGCAGTCTATTCCTTTTAGTATTGTCGGACCAAATCCTTTAGCCCATTCTGTAATTTACTGTCCTTTCATCGTTCTTGCGAATGCAAAGTAATTGATGAAGTGCCAAACTCAGGGCATTATTTAGAGTTAACCACTTAGAATAGCAGTTTGGGTATCCTTTTCCAGGATCACGATATCCAATTGCGCCGAACTCCAGGAATTGATTTGAATAAACTTACCGTAGTTCGCACATCCTCATTTTGGATGTACACTTCTAATCGATCCCAACACCGTGTGCCAATTCGAAGTTTATAAGCAAGATCCCACCTTACATTGGTGTGGACCTTTGGCTTCGCCCACTTTGGGCAGAGTGTTAAGAGTTGGACGATCTTGTCACGTCCACTTTAGTTTACACTCTTCCTCCTAATCCGAGGACCAGAGTTGAGCGAGTAAATGATCGTATCACGTTCGTTCCGATTTATACTTCTTCCCCCACATCAAAGGTAAGAGTTTGTGCACGGACGGTCATGTTACATTCGGTTTGAGTTTATACTCCTGCCCCCAATCCGAGGACAAGAGTTATCTGGTATCTATCTCCGAATACTGAGAAGAACTTTGAGGGTTTGATCATGAACCGTAGAAGTTTTGGTTAGCACCTAACTTCGGGTACCTGCATTATTCACATGCATAATCATTCAAGTTGGTCAAGTCACAACTCTTAAGTAATGGAAAGACAGAGTCTTGGACTTGAGAAGCCGTTTTATTCCATAAAATATGGGAAATGATAGAATCTGTCTTATTACACAACTCTAGTCAATTATTTACGAATTTATTTCTAAGTGAAATAGTGTTATACGTGCTCGCTATTCCATGCCCTCGGGAGCGCAATCCTATTTGTCATCGCAAGCCTAAAAGTTCCATCTCCAAACTTCTGCTCTATGGTGTACGGACCTCCCCCGGTCAGGCCATGTTTCCAGGGCCAGGGAAGATTTGTTTGAGAACCAGGTCACAAACTTCGAAAGTCTGATTCCTGACCTTAGTGTTGTAATATTGTACGACATGGTGTCGGTATGCAACTACCCTCAACTCAGCCGCGTCGCGCTTCTCATCAATCATATCAAGAGACTCTAGCAGGATTTGTTCATTAGTTTGTGGATTGTAGCGAATCACTCGATGAGAAGGTATCTCTAGTTCAACCGGAATCATAGCCTTTAATTCATAGGCTAGAGCGAATGGAAAGTGACCAGTTGTTAACTTGTGAGTTGTTCTATAAGCCCATAGTACTATTGGAAGTTCATTGACCCTTTTTCCCTTGGCCTATTCCAACCGCTTCTTAAGAATGGAGTTGATAATCTTATAGCTTCAACCTGTCCATTCGCCTGAGGATGTGCCACTGCAATAAATCTCTTTTCTATATCGTGCCGACGACAGAAATCTTCGAACTCGGTACTGTCGAATTGGGTCTCGTTATCGGTAACGGTTGTCTATGGTACTCCAAAACAACAGATGATATTTCAGACAATAAAGTCGATTACTTTCTTTGTGGTGATCATGGCCAATGGCTTTGGTTCAGCCTACTTGGTGAAGTAATCAACTGCAACGATTGCGTTCTTCGCGCCACCTTTAGATATTGGCAACACACTGATGATATCAATCCCCAGACTGCAAACGGCCAAGGACTGACCATTTTAGTAATCTCCGTCGGTGGGGCTCTTGGTATTTTAACAAATCTCTGGCACTTGTCACATTTTCGGGTGTAATCAGCTGCGTATCAGTTGATAGTTGTTTAGAAGTATCTATAGCGGAGGATCTTCTTCGCTAGGGTTTGCCCCCTAGTGTGGTCGCCACAGGCCCCTTAGTGACCCTCTCTTAGGACTCGTTTGGCTTTGTCGTAAGTGATACACTAAAGCAAGGAGACATAGAAACTCTTCCTGTACAGTATTCCTTTCTGCATGATATATCTCGAAGCTTTTCAAAGGAGCTTCCGTTGTTCATTCCTTCTCTTCGAAAGGATTCCTCTTTGCAAATAATCTCGAATCAAAGTTATCTGTGACTCTCTTTCAGGTTTAATCTCCAAGATCCGATCAACATCCATCTGGTCGATGCTTGGAGCCGAAAGTACTTCTACTGGAACCAAGCTCATGAGCCGTGCATCTCTAGAGCTGGCCAGTTTAGCCAGTGAATCGGCCTTCTCATTCTCCTCTCTGGGATATGAGTGATTGTGTAATATTCAATGTCAGTGAGCAGCTCAAGGACTCGGTTTAGATAAGGAGCTAGTCTCACTCCTTTTGCTTGAAACTCTTTTCGAACTTGGCAAAGCACCAGCTGGGAGTCGCAGAAAATGTGTAAAGTCTTTAATCCCAGCTCCTTTGCGATCTTGAGTCCTACAAGCAAGGCCTCATATTCAGCTTCATTGTTTGTTGTTGGAAAGTCGAGCTTCAAGGCATAATAGATTGGGTGTTCTTCGAAAGTGACAAGTACAACTCCAATACTGGAACATTGTTCATTAGATGCACCATCCATATACATCTTCCATCTAGTTTCTTTCTCATCATTGCTCTTTGGAGGATCATCTCGTGCAGTGAATTCAGCTATGAAGTCCACCAAAGCCTGGCCCTGGATCGTCCTCCAAGGGTGATAAGTTATGTCATATTGTCTCAACTCAATGTTCCATTTCAATAGCCTTCCTAAAGTCTCAGGTCGCTACAAGACTTGTTGCAAATGCGAGTCGATAAGAACTTTAATCGGATGAGCCTGGAAATAAGGGCTGAGTTTTCTCAAAGCGATCAAAAGGCAGTATGCAAGCATTTCTAGCTTCGGGTAGTTTCATTCTACGCCTGTCAACCGTTTACTGTCGTAATAGACCGGTCGTTGGATGCAAGATTCCTCATGTACAAGTGTGGCGCTCAAAGCATTCATCGACACCGCCAAGTATATAAATAAGTCCTCATCATCCACTGCCTTCGAAAGGATGGAGGGTCTCTTTAAGTGATCCACCAAAGCTTGGAATGCGTCTTGACATTCGCGATTCCATTCGAAGTTCCTTTTTCCTTTCTTAATCGCCTCAAAGAAAGAGATGCATTTATCCGTGGCTCTGGAAATGAACCAACTCTGGGCGGCGACCTTCCCGTTTAAGCTTTGGACCTCCTCGATCGACTTCGAGGCTTCAAGCTTTCTCAATGCCTCGATGTTCTCCGGATTGGCTTCATTCCTATGGAAGTTCACAATGAAGCCCAAGAATTTCCCTGACGCAACGCCGAAAGAGCATTTCAAGGGATTGAGCTTTATCCTATATTTTCGGAGGGCAGCAAACATCTCTACCAATCATCAATGTAGTTTCTTAAACGCCGTGACTTCATGAGCATGTCATCTATTTAGACTTCCATCGAGCGTCCAATCTGGTCTTTGAACATCCGGTTAACAAGCCTCTGGTAAGTTGCTCCTGCATTCTTCAATCCAAAGGGCATGACCAGGTAGCAATATAGTTCGAGGTCGTTATGAAGCTAGTGTTTTCTTTATCTAAGACATGCATTGGGATTTGGTTGTATCCCGAGTATGCATCCATGAATGAAAGTAGCTTATGTCCAGCTGTCGAATCCACATATTGATCGATCATCGGGAGTGGGAAGCTGTCTTTTGGGAACGCCTTATTCAAATCAGAATAGTCGATGCATGTCCTCCGCTCCCATTTGCTTTCCTCACCAAGACAGGGTTAGATACCTACTTTGGGTATAAGGCATCGTGGATGAAGCCGTTGTCGTTTAGCTTATTTACTTCTTCTTTGTGCACAGCGGATCTCTCCGGACCCAGGCGATGACACTCCTGTTTCATAGGAACGCATTTTGGATTTATATTTAATGCGTGGCTCGCTATCTCCGGCAAAATCCTATACATATCTGAGTGAGTCCAGGCAAATATATATAGGTTTGCCCAGAGAAAATCAACCAACTCCTTCATCACTCTTGCGTGGAGCTGTGATCCAACTTTAGGACCCAATTTGGATCATCCTGGCTGATCGAAACAGCGATCTTTAACTCAACGGGAGCTGATCTTCCACCTTTTGGCTCTTTACATCGGTCTATGTCATCATGGAACCGACTAGGCCGCCCGAGCTGGGGCTTGAGCTGTAGTTGCTATGCATCTAAAGCCTTAATGCAGAGGGTCCCTTCCATATTTTTTCCTTTCTCCCTTCGCTTGCCTCCTTTAGCTCAGCGACGTAGCATTCGCGGTCAGCAACCTGATCTCCTTGCACGATTCCTACTCCATTCCTTGTAGGGAACTTATAATCAACCATGAAGATGATATAGACACTTTGAACTCAGCCAAGGCTGATCGGCCCAGAAATGCATATTAAGATAAGTAAATATCCAACACCAAAAAAGGCATGATTCGCACTCACTTGCGGTCACCCTCGCCAAGTACCACAAGTAATTCTACATATCCAATCGACTCAGTAGCCATCCTGTTGAACCCTTGTATTCAAGATTTACAAGGTTTCAAATCCTTCTCCTCCAACATCATTTGATCATAATCTCTCTTGAACAAGATATTAACTGAACTCCCACAGTCAACCAGCACCTTTCGAATAATAGCAGGACCAATCGTGGCCGTGATCATGAGTGGGTCAATCGTTGGAGCTTCCACTTCATCAGCATCTCTATTTCGGAAAACAATATCATCAATCGTCGTTCGGCATTGTTTTGCTGGAGTCCCATCTTCAATAGCAAGGAAACTTTCACTCTCTGCACGATTAATAGTACCAACATGTCTATCCATCTCCACTAGACTCTTATCGACTGGGTGTGGTCCACCGATAATTGTATTAATTACCAATCATTTTTCTGACCGTATGAATGCATCGGCACCAAGCTCAGCTTGCCCCCATTGGGAAGAAGGCCCAGGGACGTTAGAGTTTCCTTGCCCGCCATCCTACAGGGCTTTCACATACTTCTGTAATTTTTTCTTGCAATTAACTCCTCAATCATATCCCGCAGGTGTCTACACTCATTGGTATTGTGACCATGAGTTTCATGAAATCTGTAGAACTTGCCTGACTTTCTTTCCTTCTCAATCGACTCTCTTAGAGTCGGCTTTCTATACTGCTCAGTATTTTGAGTTGCTAGATAAATATTCTCTATCGAGTTGTTCAGTTTAGTATAACTATCGTATTTAGAAGTCCTAATACAATTCTTGTTATCTGGCATCTTCTTCTTAGCCCATCATTGTTTCATTCTTGATTATTGTTTTGATTACCAACATTTACATCCACACTCCTAGAGCTTCCTCCAAATTTCTTTATGGCAACGTTGCTTTGAATCACTTTATTCAAATTTCCAGCACCTGTCCTTTATGGACATTTCTTCGCTTCCTCCAAGCGTATGTATTCATTAGCCTTTCTATAGAAAAGATCCATCATTGATAAGGGCTTCCTTTCAACCATTCCTTGAACTCCGTATCGGGATGAATCCCCCTGATCAATGCCATCAACATTATGTCATCCTTGGATCTGTAACTTCTGTCACAGTTGTTTGGAATCGGTTCAAGAAATCCTTTAGCGACTCTCCCTCAGCTTGGAAAAGGTTTAACAAAGACATCACATGCTTTGGACATGCAGTATGCAAACATAATTATTCTACAAACTTCTTCGATAACTCAGAAAAGGATGATATGGACCTCGGTGGAAGTCCATTATAAGAATAACTGGAAAAGTACTACCGAAAGTCCATTATAAGACGGTATTACTAATCCTTTTAATCAAATTTCTTGTTACAAAGAAATATTACATCCATGACACACAAATCAAATTAAAAAAGAGAAATCTTTATGTATAAAAATATATTATGATTAATAAACCCTATATAAACTTTAAATAAAAATAAGATTTTTAATATATTTTATAAACTTCAAATTTATTTTCTTTATTTTTAAATCAAATATTTTATTTCAAAACTCTTGATTATACATAATTATACATGAAACATGCTTTAAAAGTCATTCAATATTAATTAGGAACCATTTCCTATTTTATAAAAATTTATAAGATTTTTAAATAATTATTAAAATCAAAAGAAATATTTTCTTTAACAAATATTATCATAATTAATATCACATTTAAATAAACTATTTATTTAAATAAACTATTTATTTAAATAAACTATTTATTTAAATAAATTCATAGCCATAAAATATAAAGTTTATCTATAATTTATATACTTTTATTATATATATATATTTACTGTTTTATTTTTTTAAACTGTGTCACCAGTCGTGCTCACCAGCGGTTGACCAGTAGGCAACACGTGATGCATTTTCCTGAAGCTTGTTCCAATGTAAATCAGGCTTCTTCCTCCACCTTTCTCTTATCTTTTTCTACAATTCATGCACACATTCATCACACCAACATACTAGTTTTATTCCAAACATACACTCAACAAATAGACTTAGATTCGTGAGTTAGATTACTCTTCTGAAGCTAGCTAGGCCCTAATTTCTTCACTGCTTCTTCCCTCTCCTCTTCTCTTCTTCGCTGTAGATTTCTAATGAACCTAAACTTGATCAAAATGCTAACTTTTCCTTGAAATTTGGTGTAGAATGATGTTGAGAAGATCATACTTTAATTTTTGAATTTTTAGAAATTTATTTCTATTTATTTTGAATTTTTTGAAAGAGTGGAAAAGGTTTGAAATCAATTTTGTTTCATGAAGAAAATGAGGAGAAAATGGTGAAGAGCTTGTACGTGAATCAAATTCGTGAAGTGTGAAGATGATTTTAGATAATGAATTATCTGGATTTTGGTTCATGAAACAAATATGGGCGTAAACGGGCCTTACATAATTATTAACCCTATATTTTTCTTCTCCTTTTGTTTTCTTTTTTGCTAATCAGTTTATCAATCATGTTAAATTAGTTAAATCATCAAATAAAATTCAAATTTATTTTTCTTATGTGTTTCACTAACATTATAAAAAATTTCAATCATTACTTTCCATAATTTATTTCATTTAAACAATTATTTCTTATTTACATCTTTAAGCACATTTATTAAATAAATTCACAAAATCCTTTTATAAATAAAATAAATTTTCTTTTCTTTTAAAAGAAATTCTTAATCTTATTTATCATCAATATTAGACTTTATAAGGATTATCCAACCATTTTTTGTTGCATTTTTAAATCATTCCAAACTTAGAACATTAATATTACTTCAAAATTGTCAAATAATCGTTTATGAATTTGGAAATATCAATATCAAAATAATTTATACTCATTTATATAAATAAAATTTCCGATATCAATCAATATTACTAATAAAATTTCCTTTTTGTCAAAAATAAAAATTCTCATTTCACAAAACACTCCATTATCGAACTCAAATAAATTCGATTTCCATATTATTATAAGTCTCAATATTCACATTTAAATTTCCAAAATATTCTCATTCTATTATTGAAAACTTATTTAATCATTAATATCTTCGTTATTAATCTTAGTTAATTTGCTTCTTAACATCAGGTTTTTACATCTATGCTTGCTATAATATCATACTTATTTTGAACAACACTCCATCACTATATTAATGTTTAAATAAATTCTATACCGAATATCCTAATCCACATTTAAATTATTTTAATATTTAGATCACTATGATGATAATAAACACACCCACATACTATGACACCTATTACTCTATTAATGTTCCTTATGTTCTTTACAAAAGTTATTTTATCCATTTTTGTTAATGACAAAGTGGGAGAGAAGAAGGTATAAAATGTATAATAGTCAAAAAGATAGGGGGAGTTAATGAATTCAGGGGGAGTTAAACATATATTCATCTTATATTTTATACTAGAATATTTAGATGGTTGTCATCATAAAAAAGGGGAGATTGTTAAAACTATAGGAACTAGCTTTAATGATAACAACTAGATAAATATTGTGCCGATGATTTTCAAAGTTTATGCGTGATATAGTAAATAAAATACAAGAACCTATCAAGATATATTGCAAGAAAATTAAGTAGAGATGTAGTACACTAATCAAGGAAAAACAATACAAGAACTCCAGTACTAGACCTGGTAGGTTAAGTGGAATCAAGTAGATCGAGGAAGACTAAAGAGGAATCAAGGAGATCAATGGGAATCAAGGAGATCAAAAAACAAATAGATTCAAAAGCAAGGCTAGGAGAACAAAGAAGATCGAATGAACAAAGACTGGAAGAGTACAAGACAACGGTCAGTTAGTTTTATAGTACATCAATCCATAGAATTAATCGTTAATGATCTCATAGCAATTCTTTGAATTCTCTCTTTTAAAGCTCTCTATTTTATTCTAGATAATCATTTTATAAAAGTTTTATTTTGGTTTCACAAGTTAAAGAGTTCAAATAATAATTTAATAAAGAAATTATAATTTTGAAATAGGACCTATCAACTATCCTTATAAGTATGTCGACATACTTGCCATTGGATGAAACTTTTCATTTTAAATGAACAAACAATTCCTTTCACCTTTCATAAAAAGCCACTTCTCTTCATCTTCTATATAAAGGCTCTGGAAATTGAATCTTAATAGAATTCTCCATCATTTCTATTGCTTCCTTTTCTCTCATATTTTGCCAGAAAGTCCTATTGCTCATATGTACTTATACTTTACAAATCCACTCTCTTTCTCTCTACTTCTTCATGAATTTGCAATCTACTAAAAATTTAGAGAGTCTACATTAATCTCTATCATTTACTTTCTTTCCTTATCCTATTCCTCAAGAAAATCAAAGATGTATTGCTACTGGAGGTTTATAGGAAGTTGTATTGAAGAATACTTGAAATTATGATAGAATGATTCGGTTTCTTATATACTTATTGTACTATTTGTTTGTAAAGTTGCATCCTACCACCCGTAAAAAGTCAAGATACTTACATAAGTGTGTCTTGCCATCCATAATAAGTAAAGATAGGTGTTTTTGCCACCTAGTTCAAAGTCAAGAAGGTCTAGGTTTGTCCTTTCACCCATGGAAAGTCAAGATATGCGTTACTTGCCACGTGATTCAATGTCAAGTTGTAAATATTTGCATTCCACCTACGGAATTACAAGTTGGTTATAGTGAAATTATGTACGAGGTACAGTAGTGGATATAGGATTGGGAATCTGAACCAGTATAAAATTCTTGATGTGTTCTCTTTACTTTTACTGCTTTTTCTTTCTACATCTATTATATTAGTTCATGTGATTCTGATTCTGCATTGTTAAATTTGATGTTCACAAAGTAAATTGATAGTATGTTTAAAAATACTATTCACTCACTCTGTGTTACATTTTTTGATTCTGGGCCTATTAGAAGATAGTGAAATAGTTAGATTTCAAAAAATATATCTTGGATCTGTTGAACTTATAAAGTCTAAAGTGGTTATATCATATCCAATATTGTTTTAAACAAAATCATATTTTATTTAATTTCATTTTATATATTGTTAATTAAACATGTTAACATTTCAATTAAAAGTTTTATTGGAAATGCATCAATATACATTCAAACATATAATGACATAAATGAGCCAATATGAACATGTGTAAAAATACACATACATACTCTTACATATACATGTTTCATTCTCATATGCATATCGGGAATATAAATGCCTGAGTATATGAATATGTTTGAGTATACTGCAATATATGCATATGGTTTGTATACACATATTAACAGCACAACATATATATATATATACACATATATGTAATCTTTGTTGCCACCTATATTTTTTTTAGCAAAGCTAGCAGGGTTGACAGGATCCCTATCAAATTTTATTGCATAAAAACAATAAAATAAAAATAGCTCGAAACATGCTTCAAGCTAAAAACACATACAAGAAAATCACAAGAAGGGAAAACAAACACTCATACAAACAAAAACAAGGGAAAGCAAAAAAAAGACACAGGAGGAACCCGAAGCAAAGCCTAGGTTATCTCCAAGCAGAGATCGAAGCACCAAAGAAGACTGCCATCCTCATCATTGCAACTAACACTTCATTTTTAATACTTTCCATAGAGCTTCACTGTCTCTTCTTTTCTTCTCAAAGCATATGAGATTCCTTTCCTTCCAAATCAAATACAAGTATTTCTTAATACATAGAGCATTTAGTCAAGATCCACTAGTTTTCCATCTTGTTGAGTTATATATCATATTCCAATCAAAATCAGAAGGACCAGACATGGTCATCAACCTTCTCCATAAAAGAAAATTCACATCACAGTTAAAGAAAATGTGATTACATGTCTCATTATTAACTCCACAGAAAAAGCATAAGTTTCCATGATTCAGACCATACCTTATCAGCACATCTCTTGTTAGCAAAGCTTGATTAAGCACTTTCCAAAGCATCATATTTTCCTTAGGAGAAGTATCAGAGTTCCATATAATCTTCATCCACCTGCATGGTGGAAGATTATCATACCTGGATATCATTTTGTACACATGGGCAACTGAATGAGGCTTTTCCTTCCATACAACATGGTCATGACACACAGAAGGATAAGTGTTGGCTTGCAGCTGAACCTAGACTGCTCTGATGACCTGGTTAGATGAAAAGGGTAGCTAAAGATGGCCATTCAAAATTTAGTCAGTTGCCTTAGCATCTTTAGCAATTCCAAATTGAATTTTATCCTGATAAGTCAAGAGATTAGACAGAATCATACCAGAAGCACCCCAAGGCTCTGACCAGAATTTAACAGGGGATGAGTCAGCCATCTTCATCAAAATAAAAGGTAGGAAAGAAGCCCTCAAACCAAGAAGTTTTCTCCAAGTCTAGCTATAGGAATATGGAACTTCCATACACCAGAAATACTTCCTTCCAATTCTATGTCCCTAAACTTATTTCACCCAGACACTCTCCTTTTTAGATAATATAGAGTTGAAATTTGAACTAAAAGCAGCTACATTCTAATGAAAAATGTTCTTCAACCCTAACCCTCCTTTTTTCCTTGGCATTTCAAATAAACTAAAGGAGCATGGCATAGGCATCCTCATATGGATACAATCACACCAGAAGAACCTCATCATAGCACTTCTAATCATTCTCAATAGTTTATTAGGCAAGATGAAAGCTCTAGCCCAATACACTACCATAGAGAAGCTAACTGATTTGATAATAATTAGACGGCCAGCTTGAGATAGAAACCTATTAGCCTAGCTATCCAAAGAAGAAGTGATTCTGTTATGGAGGGGAAGGCAGTCAGTTAATGATATCCTGGATAAAATATGGGGCAATCCTAAATAGGACATGTCATAATTCATTAGCTGAAGGCCAGAAGCATTTGACAATTCAATAGAAAGTTGCAAGGGAACTCCAGAGAATATTATGCTAGATTTGGACTAGTTAAGAATAAGGCCAGTCATTTGAGTAAAGGAGGACAGGGTGGATAGAATGCACTAGATTGAAGGAAGGTGAGGTTTAGTGAAAATCATAATGTCATCAGCAAACATAAGAGTGGAAATATGGAGGTCTCTACACCTCGGATGGTAGCTAATGAGATTGGAATTATACTTAAGAGAGAAGAGTCTTGTGAACACTTCCATCACAAGAATAAAAATATAAGAAGAAATTGGGTCACCTTGACATATACCCTACTTGCTTTTGAAGTAGCCAATTGATCGACCATTTAAAATGAGGGAGAAACTAGGAGAAGATATACATTCATACACCCAGCCAACAAAAGGTTTAGGAAATCTCATGAAAGCCATGATGCGAATAATAAAAGTCTAGTGAATCGAGTCATAAGCTTTCTTTATATCAAGCTTCATCATGGCAGCAGAGGAAGCATTTGCTCTACCATACACACAAAGAAGCTCTTGTGCTAGAAGCACATTGTCTAATATGCTCCTCTTTGGCAAAAATGCTACCTGATTTTGGGAGATGAGGTCAGGGAGAACATGAACTAATCTTGTTGCAAGAAGTTTAGAGATACACTTATATACAACATTGCAGCAAGAGATTGGTCTGAAAGAGCTAACAGAGATGGCATGAGTTGTTTTCGGAATTAGAACAAGGTTAGTTGCATTAACTTAAGATAGGAGTAGGATGATATTTGCATAGTTGATGCGGGCCACGGATGATGGGTCGGCATGAAATTCAGAGCACATTTCGATGATGTCGAGTTTGATTATTTCCCAGTAGTGTTTGAAGAAAAGAGGCCCGAAACCATCCGGGCCAGGAGCCTTGTCATCAGACATGCTTTTAAGCGCTGCCCAAATTTCTGCTTCAGTGAAGGGTTGGTCAATGGGGATGGGAGGGTTCTCCGGGTAGAGCAGCTTCCAGTCAATTGGAGGAAGGGGGGGTGGTGATTGCCCAGAATGGTTCGGTAGTAGTCGGTGAAAAGTTTAAGGATGACAGAATGGTCGGAGGTGGTGTTGTTGTCGTGGGTAATTTCAGGGATAAAAGTGGATCTACGTCTGCCATTGGCGAGTCGGTGGAAGTAAGCAGTGTTCTTATCGCCATCCTCAATCCATTTTGCTTTAGAACGTTGTTTCCAACCTATTTCTTCTTGCAGTGACAATCTGTCTAGGTAAGCTTCCAGCTCTCTCAGGCGAGATCGGTCCAATTCGAAAAGAGGAGAGGATTCTTCCAGGATATTTAGGTCCAGAATCTCATCTTGGATGGCGGAAATGCGCGAGCGGATGGAGCCCCAAACTGATTTGGCCCAGGGTTTGATGATTTTTCGTAGGGAATGGAGCTTGGAGACGACCCTGACAGTGGCTGATTGGATGGGGGAAGGCTGAGACCAGATTTCTTTGATGAAGTTATCGAATGATGGCTCAAGGAGCCAGAGGCGTTCGAACCTGAATGGTCTGATATGACTTGTGAGGGATCCCGTGTCTAGGAGGAGAGGGCAGTGGTCAGAGATAACTGTGGCTAGACTCGAGACACTGGAGAGGGGGTGTAAATCCTCCCAGGCTGGGTTGAAGAGGAAGCGGTCCAATTTAGCTAGTGAGGGATCTGATCTGCGATTAGACCAAGTGTAAAGGCGGTTGCTGATGGGTGGGTCTATTAGGGGGCAAAGATTGATGAACTGGTTGAAGGCTTCAGAGTCTTGGGATAGATTGCCTGAGTTCCTTTCAGTTGGGGATTTGGTGGTGTTGAAATCACCTCCGACAACCCAAGGGCCATTAATATGAGAGGATAAGGTGAGACAGTTCGACCAGAGTTCATTTCGGTCTCGAGGGTTTTGTGGGCTGTAGATATTGGAGAAAAAGAAGATCATTCCAGTTTGTAGATGTCGAAGGGCTACATGTAAGGCTGAAGTGTGATAGAAGGTTTGGAAGTGGGACCACACGGTTTCATTCCAGGCTGTCAAAATACCTCCGCTCGAACCGACAGCATTTATGTGGGCCCACCCAGTTAGGAAAGGCCCACCGATCTGTCTGAGCATGTTGGAGGTTGGGTCTGACAGTTTGGATTCTTGCAGGAAAAGGATGTCTACTTTTTGTGGGGATATGACAAGGCTAACACCGGCGCCACTTCCCTTTCGTCCTTTCGTCCTATTAGTCTCCTAAACACAACCTTCAAGATCATAACCAAGGTCCTGGCCAACCGCCTTCAAACCTTCATAGCCCCTCTAATTGGAATTGAGCAATCCGCATTCATCTTGGGCCGTAACATCATGGACTGCGTAGCAACGACCCAAGAGGTCATATCCTTCTGCCACTCTACTTCAACACCAGGCATGCTACTCAAACTAGACTACTCAAAAGCCTTTGACTCAGTCAACTGGCAATTCATCTTGGAGCTCATGGAACACAGAGGCTTCCCCACAAAATGGTGCAACTAGATATACTCTATTCTCAACTCTAGCATGTCCTCGATAGTCATTAATGGGGCCTCGGGGGGTCTAATCAAATCGGCACGTGGACTGCGACAAGGAGACCCACTTTCCCCCTTGCTTTTCGTCCTGGTGGCCGATGTGTTCAACCGTATGATCAAGTTAGCAATTTCGAACAACATCTTTCAGGGCATCAAACTCCCCAATTCAAATCTAGTCATATCCAACCTTCAATTCGCCGACGACACCATTCTATTCGCATCACCCATGATCAACCACATTCACTGCCTCAAAGTAGCTCTATACTCATTCGAACTCATATCCGGCCTGTCCATCAACTTTAGTAAAAGCTCCATCATCATGCTCGGAAATGCTGACCATCTCGGGCAAACCTGTTCCAGCCTGCTCAACTGCAAGATCGCACACTTCCCCATCTCCTACCTCGGTGTCCCAATCCGTCCAACCAAATTACACAGATCTGATTGGTTCCCCCTCATCGCCAAAATCGAAAATAGACTCCTGTCATGGAAAGCTCACTCCCTATCCTCAGCAGGGCGCCTAGTCCTTGTTAAATCGTCCTTTCAGCAATTCCCACATACTGGATGTTGCTGTACAAGCTCCCTTCCTGGGTAATCAAAAAAATTGACTCGATCAGAAGTTCCTTTCTCTGGAATGGTAGTAATATAAAGAGACTCGTGAACTGGCCGACCGCTTGCCTGCACTCGAAAAACGGTGGCCTTGGACTCGTTAACCTTCATGACTTCAACATCGCGCTCCTCGCCAAATGGCTCTGGCGGTTCCTAACCCCAGGCTCCTTCCTTTGGAAATCTTGGATTACCTCTCTCCACTATCCCTCAAACCCTCATCTTGCCCTCCATGCCCCCACCGGAATCAAACCATCACCCTTCTGGTTTGGTGTCGTATCAATCCTACCCCGCGTCAAACGGCTCTTCCACGTCAACCTGAGTAATGGGGCTAATTGCCTCTTCTGGCTGGATACATGGCATAACCAGCTTCCCCTCTCCTCCATCCTTCCCAACCTCTTCTCCTACTCATCTAACATCTTCGCTTCCACCCTGGACATTTCTATTTCGGGCCCAGTTCAGCTTCTCCCGACCTCCTACTTCGACCTCCACACCCTCACCGAGCTTCACCTTGTCACCTCTATCCTCCGTAACATCCATCTCAACCCCCGGCCAGACTCCTTAACCTGGGCCCCCAACCCAACAACCGGCTTCTCTGTTGCCTCATGCTACGCTCACCTGAACAACCCTGGTCGCCTCTTCACCTTCCCCAGACTTTGGAAGTGCCGGATTCAGCCCCGTTTCGCTTTCCTGCAATGGTGCCTTATTCACGGGCGAATCAACACAAGAGACAGGCTCCTTCGCCATAACATCGTAGTCGACCCCTGCTGTGTCTTATGCTCTACCACTACAGAAAGTTTACAGCATCTTTTATTTGAATGCGATTTTGCTGTCAGGGTCTGGGCTGCGACGACTGTTCACATTCTTGGACACATTCCCACATTCAACTCGTTTTTCGACCACTGGCAGTACAACCCCCCCAACTATCACTTGGATCTCATAGTAGTTATATTCAGTTGGTGCATTTGGGCCGAGCGAAATGCACGTGTATTCTGCAAGCCCATATCCAACTTCGAAGGAACTTGTAGACGTATTATTCACTACTTCTCATCTATATCAGGTCACAGCTTCTCCGCGCCGTTCAGGCTGAGATTACCACATCCCAGTTCTCCACCTGCTGAATCCTCGGGCAGCACTTCAGCAGTTCCTTCTGGCAGACATCGAGGGCATCACTAACCGCTATATAGGTCTAGCCTTTTTATCATTCCTGTTGTTCGCAATATGTATTTTGTATATAAAACTCTGTCTCGCAATGACTAGCTTGCTGTATCTTACTACTTTCTGGCCAGCGATCAGGCTTGTTGATCGCGCTATTTACCTATTTATATGATATCTAATCGGCTGTGTAGTTCCACGCTACACATCCGTGTTGCTCTAAAAAACTTAAGATAGAGTTTGCACTTGTCAAAGAAGTTATGAATTCCTTACAAAAATCAGTGTGTATAATATCCCGGCTATTAGTGAAAAAGGGAACATTGAAGCCATCCGGTCCTCCACTTGAATTTTTGTTGATTGAGAACAAATTCAGTTTTATTTCATCATCAGTTACCTTGTTGACCAACAAGGAAGCCTAGTCAGAGCTGAGCATGGAAAGAGGAATTTCATCAAACATATTGATATCAGGTGAGAAATTGGCTGAGTTATCCAAGAGATCATTGTAATAGTTGAGGAAAGCACTATCCACCTATTTAGGAGAAGAGTAGAGGAAGCCATCTTCCTCATGAATAGAACGAATGTTTTCTCTAGCTTGCTTGATTTTGATCGAAGCATGAAACAATGCAGTGTTTCTGTCACCAAGTTTGAGCCATTTATTATGCAACTGCTGTTTTTTCATGTTGCTTTCACTATCAAGAGCTTGGTTGAGAGATGTAAAAAGCCTTCCTTCCTCCTTGGCTGCATGTGCATCATCAGGGTTTCTCATCATGAAATCCAGAGCAACTCTAAGTTTTTTCTTTTAAAGGTTAGACTGCTTGGATACATCACCATACAGCTTATAAGCCCAAGTTCTTAGAGCTTCTTTAACATATTTTAGATTCCTGCAAAATTTAAACATAGGGTTACCATAACTACTAGAAGACCAAGCAGTCTTAACAATATTTTTATATTCGGGGGACTCAATCCATGCATTGAAAAATTTAAAGCATCTTTTCTCTTTAGCTTTGGGACAACCAGAAGAAAAAATTAGAGGGGAATGGTCTGACAATATTGGAAAGGGGATATTAATGGAAAGATTTGGCCAAAGGGAATAAGAGATAAAGTTACAAAATGCATGATCAATGGTTGAAAATGTTCTGACACCGCTCCTACTCCTATTGTTCCAAGTGAATTTAGCCTCAACAGAAAGAATTTTGATGAGGTTCGAATCAATGGAAGCAATGTTAAGAGGTTGAGTTTCTTTAGGCAAAAGGGGAAGACCTCCTTGCTTGTTATTCAAATTAAGACATCAATTAAAATCACCCATGACAATCCATGGGTGATTTTCCTACCGAAGATGGGGAAAGAAGTTTAGTAGATTTTGTCTCGAGACAATGAAATTATCAGCATATATAATAGTTAGATAAAAGGTAACAGAAGAATGAGAGCATGTAACATGAAAGTGAATGTATTGTCTTGAAGAGATGATAGTTATTAAGGAGAAGGAGTTTGGATCATGAAGAACAAGGATCCTGCCATGTTCAGCATCATTGAGATTATGATCAAGTTTCAAGGAGGGGCTGATGTAGCTAACAGCTCGTATGGTTAAAGGCAGATTTAATCAAGAATATCAACAATTTTGAGCTCATGGGAAGAGATGAGATTTTTAACCCGATCAAGTTTAATATGATTATGAGCACCTCATATATTCCATAATCCAATGTTTGGTATCATCATAAAACTAAAGAGATTGATGGTTAGATATTTTCTTGCTCCTGGCAAGAGATTGTGAATTAGAAATGGCAGATGAGGCATAAAGAGTTTTTGAAGGGGGGATTTTCTTAAAGTTACTAAAATTGACATTGTGATGGTCAACAGGAAACTGAGGACCAGATTTAGCATTAGAATGAGGCGAGGAAATCCATCCAGGGATGTGAGAGTTGTTAACATAAGGAAAGGATGGTGTGACTGAACTTATATTTTATATTTACATATATAAAAAGGTATGAAAATAATTCACATAAAGTGGACAATTGATATAAGAGTAAATTAGAAGAGTGAAGTTGGAAAAGTAATTTATGTTATAATTAAATCTAATCTAATCTAAGTTGAAAAGGAAATAGTCGTGTAGTGTAATTATACTTTACTTTTCTTCTATAACCACCAATTAAACAATTAATATAATACAATACAGAATTTCAAATTTAATTATAGTAAACATCCAAACCATTTAAAAATAAAAGAAGTTTATGTTATATATAAATTTGAAAAAACATATAATTAACATAAAGAAAATTAAAAGTTTTATAATTTAATTTATTGACCCTAACGATATAATTGGATTTGAAACATAAATTTATATTCAAGTACATACATATATGTAATAAACTGAAATTTAATTTTGAAACATGAAATTGAGTTAATCTAAAATATATTAACCAAACAAAATTTAGTTTAATATTGGTTTACAATTCCAAGGTATGAAGAAGGCTTAATTAATTTATATACACACATATGTAATACACACACACACAATTTTATGATTCATTCTACTAAAATTTGATCCATGATTGAAAGGAATAAGTGTGACAACAAGAGTAATTTATTAAAGCAAGGAAGATTTACAACAACACATAATAGGATAAAAAAATCAAGAGGATTTGTTTTAGATTCAAATGAACTAAAAATAAATTACTTGGTTAGACAAATCATTAACCAATTATACTAAAAATTCAAAAAATCAATTCCACAACAATTAGATATTTCAGATTCAATTAAATCGTCAACATTCAAAACCATATACAAATAATAATAATACATAGAATAATTTTAAAACTGATTTTAAGAACTAGGTACAATTTACATATATGTGAAAACTTTATTTTAAACTTCACGAATGAATTATAAACTTACCCAATAAACCTAGTCCTTATCACACCTTGATTTGTGGCTTCTCTTTAGATTTCAAATAAATCAGCATACCATATTGCAAGAGAAGGATGAACCACCTTTCTTTAATTTAATTTGATGTTGATTTGAATTTATTTTGAGGTTTTTTTGGAAGAAATTTCAGCCATAAATAATATAGAAGAGGAAGAAAGTTATGTTCTATTGAAGAAATCAAATGAGAGATTTTGTTTTAATAGAATTAAAGGAACCTTTCTAATTCTCCTTATCAAAACTTCCTTATTTAATTCCTTTTAAATTTCAGTCAATTCCATTAATTGATTCCCTCTTCTCAGCAATATGTGGCTGGTCCTAGCACATTCTTAATATGCAAAGCTTTTATGTAATTATTTTTCTATTAAAATCTTGTTTAAAATTATACCTATAATGTATATCGATATATGCAATTATAACTTTTATATATTCATTTAAATAATTACCAATAACATTCAAAATATCATATAAATTAACAATGATTAACATTCCAAAAATATTAATTAATTTAATCGGTTTATAATATTTTACAAATTAACTAAATCGTGTGGTTTTCCGAGAAATCACAAATGCTGTTGTGTGACTCAGAGTTATGAATTCAGTCAGCGATTAATATTGAACAATTCAAACATTAATGTTCATATGTCACCTTAGCTAGTGGTGTGACAGTTTAGCCAAACTCATCACTTACATATCTTTTAGTGAAAATCAAATTTCACAAACACTTAAGCGGTACCTTTATGTAACAATAATTTACACTAATTCTCTTCGTCAAAACTATATAGGACCTATGGATTTTGGTTTTGGTCAATACTCCAACATTATCCACATTGGATATTGTTATTCCAAACATGTAACACCTTGTAATTTTTATGATAATTAATTTAAAAGAAATTAATAAATAATAACATAAAAAAATAGAATTTTCACAAACATCAAATTTGGCTTGCCTACACCATTGGGTTCGCGACGATTTTCTGATCATATACATATATTAAGTTTTCCGATCAGAGTTCTAACAAAAAAGTTATTAAAGTTTGAATAATTTGAGTCAAAAATAAATATATATGTAATTAAGGAAACAGAAAGTAATTAAAAGAAATTAATTAACTTTAATAGTTTCTTAAGGTTAAAATAATGTTAACATGAAAAGAAATTATCTCATGTCAAAGAGAACAGAAAGAAATTAACCAAAATTAACACGGTAAATTAATTGTCGTTAACTTATATAACTGGTCGACCCCTAAATCGTGTTGGTCAACCTCTAGCGGTCGATCGGTAGGGAGTGACGGTTGACCGTTCGAGTTGTCAATTGGAGAATTATGACATGGCCAAATGACCTGAATTTAAAATAACTGAATCGAACGGCTGATATTGTTTTGAACCCTTATTAATACGGACCTACCCCTAACCCCTCAGTTTATTCCATATTTTTTGAGCGATGCCGGAGCTCTGCCATTTTTCCTTCTTCACAAAATTCTTAAATCTAAATAAAGCTATAGTTATATGTATATACAAGCGGAGAATAATAGAAGTTGATTGAGAAGAAGAATAAGATCGAATCAAATCGTCAAAACCAAGGTAAATTATTAATCCGGATCTAAAATGTAAATTAAATCCAAATCTCTTTCCTAATCTACATTTCCGGTAAATATGTGTAAGCTTGCAGTATATGTATCCAAGTAGGGAGGAAAAGGTAGTCAAACTGAAATAACAAGGATTAGATATGGAGATTTGAAAAGCTAAAAATGTGAGTAGGAAATTATATATTTTTATATAATATTGGGTTTATATCATTGTGAATCGATTTATATATGCCTAAAATGTAAATTGGAGTTGTGGGCTAAAAATTATATATGTGTAATGAATTTATAAACTCTGCTTACATATTCTATGATTGATAACTTGAATTACATATTGCATGTTTGTTAATCTGGTAAACATTAGGTGGGCGTAGTCTCTGAATTTATGATTGGGTAGTAGTAGTCCCCGAAACTAATAAATTATGTGATAGTTCCAGATTTGTATACTTAAATAATATGTGCAAATAAAATGTAAATTAAGCTATCACAGTAAATTTTTGGGATTTAAGGAGTATTTTAATTCATTGGAATGTAGAGGGTTGCAATGTAAATCCCTATAGATTATCAAGTTTAGATTTATAAATAAAAGTGTATCGTTTGAAATGACAAGGAATACACTAAAAAGAAAATGATGTATAAAATAGGGATATTTATTGTATTTCATACTGTTTATTTTAATAACTGTTAAAAAGATTATTCCTTGTAATTCCAAACGTAACATAAATTCTCCTTTTGGATAAGATAAAGAAATTTATAGTGTTACCTTTTCTATTTGGGGAGTGACATAATTCCAATGCACTAAAATATAGAAATCCCTAAGAATAAATTAAAGAATTAAAAATATGATAAAAATGGTTTAAGAAAAGAATTAATATATACATATGTGCAATATAAGCAAGATGGAGATTAAATTAAAAAAATGAAAAGTAAGCAAGTAATAATTTAAAATAAAAGGGAGTAGAGGTTGAAAATGTAATAGCAAGGAAAAGGGAAATAAATGGGGAAATCATTTAGATTATTTAAAAGGAGTGGTAAATGATATTAAATTAAATAAGATGTAAATGCATAAGGAAATAAAGAAATGTTATTAGTAATAAATAGTGGAGGCAAAATAATTAAACAAGTATGAATATATGTATATATATATATATGTGTGTGTGTGTGTGTAGCCTTAAGTATGCATTTATGACGGGTGTGGATTATTAAAATTAGTAAATAAGTTAAGTGGACAAAAATGACATAGTCATTAGAATGGGTTGGAATGCGATGTCGGTGCTGTTACACAATAGAAGTCTGCCCACCGCAAGGGATTACTAGTAGTTGTGCATACATTATACTGATGTGGGACATATCTAACTGTTGGACTCATGGAATTATATACGTTTTTGTATAAGTGAACGAATACACTAGTAGGGTCCGCTTCAATATTTTAGGAGGGTTATTGCCTTGATTCATTAGGCAATTTGTGTGGAATGGTGAGCAAAGATCTGTGCTATGTCAATGTGATTGTACCATATTATGGAGTAGGAGCTGTACATAGGTCGCGAACGTCATTAGTCCTGAGAGGTCAGTGGGAAAGACGAGGGTTACACCTAAACATGCTACACCTCCTAGTAGTGTAGGTCACGTTTGTTCATGCACTGCCACAGTTATTTGTTAGTTTGTTTGTTAGGAGGAAAGGCTAGATAACCCTTAAGAGAGGTCTTTCGAAATGAATGGGGTGGTCCATGGAGCCGAGTCCACAATAGTACATGGAGCCGAGTCCATAGTCCGAGGAGTTGAGTCCTCTATAATCCATGGAATTGAGTCTACTATAGTCCAAGGAGATGAATCCTGTATAGTCCGTGGAGCCGAGTCCACAATAGAAAGTAGACAAGTAGAAAATCCCCAAGGCGAGATAGAATACAGTTAAACTATATGACATCGTTATTAAGCACTATGGGAGTTCCTTGGTATGCACGACGATGATGACGTGATACTATAGTCCATGGAGCCGAGTCCATAGTCCGAGGAGTTGAGTCCTCTATAATCCATGGAATTGTGTCTACTATAGTCCAAGGAGATGAATCCTGTATAGTCCGTGGAGCCGAGTCCAAAATAGAAAGTAGACAAGTAGAAAATCCCCAAGGCGAGATAGAATACAGTTAAACTATATGACATCGTTATTAAGCACTATGGGGGTTCCTTGGTATGCACGACGATGATGACGTGATACTACGTTAATGATGGATCCTAACGAGGTACTGGGTTACGGATACTTCCACGGATAGTATTTTGGTCCAAAGGGGATTGCGATACTCATATATATATATATATATATATATGTGTGTGTGTGTGTGTGTGTGTGTGTGCACATGTATGTAGTTATGATTTACTTTTGGTAAATGGGGCGTATCAAATGCGTACGTGGAGTCGAGACAATCAAGTAAAATAAAAAGACATAACATGTAATGGAAGGCAATTCACATAAACTAATGCTATGTATAAAGTGTATGATTTACCAGTCACCAAAACGTTGTTTTGAGTCCCTTTTCATTACAACCCACAAAATACCTTTAGAGGGAAAGATACTGGTGCAAGGTGGAACACTGGGGTGCGGGTTGTCACATTTGGTATCAAAGCTTAGGCTAGTCGATCATAAAATTAGGAAACAATGAGTGAACGTATTTATGTTTTCACTATAATTAAAAAAATATTATACATCAAATCCTATAAATCCCGACTATAGAGTAGCTGCAACCATATACTGAAAAGATAGATAAGTCGATTATGAGTCAAAAAATGGATGAAGTTTGAAGATGTACATCTACCCTGATTATCCCACAGAAAACAGGTCGTATGGAAAGGCGGTGACTTAAGAAAAGCATGAGTGCAACATATGGTAGGTCCCTGAAGCTAGATAGTACGTGACTCCCTAGTTGGACCACTAATAGCCCAATAGTTGTAGGTCCTCATAGGATTGTTGATTGATGATGTACATTATGTCCAGATAAAGGGAAAGTAACAGTCCATATGTTGTAGATATCCGGAAGCAAGAATTTATTAAGTTCTCGAAGGACGGTTTGTAGCAGTCACTCTAGGATGATGGTTAGATTTTAATCTTTTGGAAGAAGATAAGTCAATAAGCAAGTAAAAAGGAGGAAAAGTCCAAAAGAAGGGACAAGCAAAAATCCACTCCGAGTCTGACCCCAAATGAAAGAATTTAATATAAAAGTTGAAATGATTTTAATATAACGGTTTGAAATATATATATATATATATGTATATATATATATATTTGAAATAACTTTTTAAAGGAATTATTTGAAGGTAGAAAAACCCTACTTTTGAAAAGTAAGTAAGTAGTAAACTTTTAGGGAAAATAAAATATTTAAATATTATTTAAACACAAAGCTTTAGTAGAAATTAAACTGAGTTAAATCTAAAATTCAACAAATAGAATTTTTGAAAAAGTTATTCTTTTGAAAATAGTAGAGTGTATATAGTTTGTTGATTTTTCAGATATGAAAATTTTGAAGTGGTAAAATTCTTGTTAGGGGTGGACAATAGGAAATGGTATTAGTTTTAAATGAGGCAATTAATAATAGGAAAGAAGATTAAAACCTGGAAACAAAGCGATAGGCGAAAGCACTGCAATAGTTCAATAAAGAAGACAGTTAGCTGAGAGAAAAGTTATATACATAGGAGCAATTTAAAGAAGAGCAGTTTAGGTAGAAGAAAATTAAGTAATAGTAACATTTGGAAATACAAACAATATTAGGAATTTATATAAAATAATGTTAGTAATTAGAAATAACGTTAGGAGATTACGTTAAAAATAATACTGACAATCTAATTAGAAGCAATATAGAAAATTAAAGGCAAAACAAAGGAAAATGGATGTATTCCTTTATCTGTGCTTATATGTGCATATTGGTTGCACGTATCTTTAAAACCAAATCCCTCATACTTGCTATTAGAAATTCCATCATGGATTGGGAGAGGAGATAGAATGAGTAATAGGAAAATAATAGGATGGAAGTGTCCTTGTCTACTCTAGTTTTGTTGTTAACATTATAAAAGATGTTTTGGAAACATTGTAAAGTGTATTTTTATGGTTTGGTATAAGAATTGAGTTTTTTAAAGCAAAACTTAACAAATGGTTTGAGTTAAAAATCCCAACTTTAAGAAGTAATAATCTTTGTTGTTGAAAAAATGCTTTAAAAGAAAAGGTTGAATTGAAGAAAAAGGAATGTAACCTTTTAAAATTAAATTGTAGTTTTAAAAGTTAAGACACCGAGTTATTTTTAAATTTAATAAAAAGTTTCTAAGTTTTTTGTTACCCCAATAATTTACAAAGGATATGAGTATAGGAATCAATGCCGAGGCTAAAGGTCCATGTGGAGGTTCAAAGCTTTAGATGCAAAGGTGAATATCGACGTCAAAGTCCTTGTCGACATCGAAGAACACAAGATGGTGATAAAAGAATTATGCCGCTCATATCCAATGACGTCGAGTTTCTTTAAAACAGGCCTCTTCAAGTCGATGACAGAACCAAAAATTGAATGTCTATAGTATGGTGGATCGATTATACAAATGACAAGTGTATGACTAATTTAAACTATATTGTAAAAATATTAAAGTATGTGAATAAGAATAATCACACCAGGCATTTTATACTGGTTTAGACCTCCCGTCCTACGTCCAGTCCCGAAGCTCCTCTTCGGAATTTCCTTTCACCGAATAACCCTCACTTCACCCGGAGGAATAGGTTTACAATAGCAGAGTTTCTTTGTCAACTGTGTGTTCTCTATTACACGGATTTTGAATATATAGTACAAATGCTTCCAATATATATCTAGAGAGTATTGTCTATGAGGAACTGTATATTTGGAAGAGTAGAGTACAAGTATAGATTGCTAGAGATCAAGAATATATCAGAGTATAAGAGTAAAGAGCGCAAGTAAGTCAGGTGAGAGCTTCTCTTGGATTCTTGATGCTATTTATAGTGGTAGATAGATTCCTTGAGTAGTTACATCCATTAACAAGTCTTCTATGGTCGCTTCTTATGGTGATGAAGAGTTGCAGCGAAGAGAAGCGAAGGTGTCTTTTCAATTTTGACAGTTGTAATTTGAATGTTATCAGCAGAGTTCAGTTTCAGATGTCTGAAGTATGTCTCAGACGTCTAGCTCTCTATATTTTTTGTATATAATAGACTTTCAAACGTCTGAGTACATTAACCAGACGTCTGATTTTGTCTGGTTTGTAATCCAAAAGATTTACTTAGACGTCTGGCTAGTGCACCTAGACGTCTGATCTTGTGCATGTTGCTTTTCTTGTATCTGTGTTGTCGCTCTTCTGATTCTATCGACTTGTAGCCTCTTGATACGTTCTTCGAGCCTTATTCTTGTCTCTCTAGTGATGTTACTTTAGCAATTACCTATAAATATAAATATATATGCATATTCGATTTCCATTGTATAGTTGTTGTCATCGAAACCGTAGATTTGATTTCCTAACAATCTCCCCTTTTTTGATGATGACAACTATACAATGTACTTATATATAATTTATAAATCTCCCCCTGAATATGTGCTTACTTTTAATGTTTTATAATTATACTTATATTTCTCCCCCTTTGGCATTATCAAAAAAGAATTTAAGCCAATCGTCAAAGATAAAACACAAAAGGAAAATTTCATAAATAATTCGACATTGAGTACATTCATAGATTTAGTCAGTTTTACAAAAGTTTGACATACTAAAATTCTAAGATCTATGATTTCTTTGGAGAAGCTTTGTCTTGATCATCCCCTATTCCTTCTTTTTCAGAAGTGCTAAGCTTTGTAGGAGATGTCAAAGCTTGATTGAGAGGTTCGTCCTTAGAAAGTTTGGAATGTTTTGCGGGAGGAGAAGGTATCGGGGTTGGCCAATCTTCAGAAGGTGGTGTTGGACCGCGGACCCGTTGGAGTACTTCTTTGAGAACCGATAAGACAGTCAAAAGAGATTCTTCAACTGTTGCTAGGCGTGTAGCAAACGATGTTTCAAATTGGTCAATCCGCTTAGCCAAAAGTTTTTGATTTTGAGACAATATATGTTGATTTATAAGGGTAAGATCTCGAACACTTTCATTTGGATTTGTATCCGTTCGAGTCTCCATAATCTCATCCTATCCTGGATAACCAAATGGTGCAGGAGGAGGTGGGGTTGCTTCTCGATGGTGTTCCTCCTCTTGAGATGGTGCAGTGTGTGGTTGAGGTGGAGGCACAACTTGTCTAGTTTGACGATTGTGCGTCCAATCTTCGAAGGATATAAATTCTGGGGGAATCTCGGGTAAGTGCATAAGCGAGAAAAATTTGGTGGAAGCATATTTTGGTGAGATCTCTTCGAAAGTTGATAGGTAGGATGGGATGTTATGTGCACGAAGAAGTCTTATAATATATGTCGGGTAAATGATTGATGGCCGTGATCGAGTCCAAAATTGTTTGAGCTCGTCAAAGATGAATTTGGCCCAATTCACCCTTATTCCACTAAATAGAGCATATAAGGCTTTGTGCTCTAATTCGATTATTTGCTCATGGCTTCCCATACGTGGAATGATGGTATTGATGATAATTCGAGTTAGGAGTCGTGCTTTTGGACGTAGATATTTAGAGGCAAACTTTGGCATCTTATCTTCCCAAATTTGATGCGTTATACTATTTCTTGGCTTGAAGCGCATATCAGCAATGTTGTATAAATCTTCGCCCGTGTCAGAACATCCTAGGGTTCTACCTATTATGTGAGGAGTTAGTCTAATCGTGTTGCCATACATGCTAGACCATAGCCAGTTATCTTCATCTTCAGTATTCCATACTGAAGTGCTATCCAAGTTTGCATAGAAAAGAAATATTGCCAATTGATCGATTTGGACGTCATTAGGAGTGAACAAAATTAAAGTTTCTAGTCCGGTATTCTCACATATTTCATCCAAGTCGTACATTGGAAATTTAAGTAGATTATAGAAAGGACCTGTGTGAAGTTTTTTCTTTTGTATATCTTCATACCTCTTGATTGAATGTGGTGCTCTATTCATCCATTTTTCAATTTGATCATCCGAACAGACTTGGGGGTTTGAAGATGATGTTGGTTGGTCTTGTTTTCGTTTTGATGTCTTGAGATTTTTAGTTCTAGGAGGCATTGTGATTTGAGCTCACGTAAAAAGGAATTTTTTGAGAGAAAAATCGTCAATTGATGAAATCGCAAATGAATAGTTTGAGATGAAAGTAAAAAGTGACGTTATCTGGGTTAATTTAAAGAGTCGATTGAATTTCAGACGTCTGGATGTTAAATCAGACATCTGGTTTGCCCTAAATTGAACACAGTAGATAAGTTCAGACGTCTCATCTATGAGTTAGACGTTTGGTATGATCGATTGTGTAATATTTTATAGTCAGAGAGTTTTACCAGACGTTTGGAAACAAATTTCAAACGTCTGAAAGTTTCTAATTTTTAAATTCGAGTAGACAGAGCAAATTTTCAGATATCTGGGAGCTATAACAGACGTCTGATATATGCACAATGGAAAAAAATAGACGTATATCAGAGTGTCAGACGTCTAAGGTCTATATCCAGACGTCTGGTTTAGGCAATTTTTCTAAAAATAGCCTAAAATTTGATGGTTTTGCTTATTTCTTGATTCTCTATTTTATATATAAAAAAATGTAATTTTATTTTGTATAAAATAACAAACAAACATAGATACATACAAATAAAAAAATAAAAAAATTTATTTAGAAGGCGATGGAGTTGTACGATCTCCTGACTTGTTATCCTTCCATGGTTTAAGTGGAGACCATATATTACCATGTTCGTGGGTTCTTGGAGAGCCATAAAATTGTCTCGGTGACGGATCCGAAGGAGTACGATATGAAGATGAGGGATCTAAATAACTGCAAGGCTTTGGAAGCGGTTCATGGACATCTTTCTTTCGTGACGTACAAAACTTCATCGCTACTTGTTCCAAAAAGCTTAGCCGACGTGGTGTAACTTTTTGTTCAAAATATAGTTCTCGTTGAAGATCTATTTGTTGTTTCTGATAGTGATGAATTTCATTAATTTTCTCCTTTGTATTAGGAGAGACAAATAGAGATCTTTTAGTCTTCTTGCTATCGGGAGTAAATCCCGTATGATATGAGGACCACCTATGCGTTGGTTCATGAATTGGTGTGGGTGTAGGAAGCCGTTGTGGTGTATCAACCGAGCTATCTGGCGTAGGCATTGAGATGGAAATATAAGAGTTATCAGAGGACATGGCTATATTTTGTTTCTTGAGGAAAATATGAATTGTGTGTATATAATTTTTCTTGAAATATAACTTTTTATATATAAGTTAAAAAATTATTTATAGAAAAACTAACTATTAAAAAACAACATGTGCACAAATTATTAATTATAATTTGTGGATAGAAAAACAAATGACTAAATATAGCCTAGATGAAGCAGGAATTATTAAGTAAGAAGATCATGAAGAGAGCAAATCCCTAAATCACATCGGAGTTTAATAAAAGTTTGTTCATTTAGTGGTTTTGTAAAGATGTCTGCTATTTGATTTTCGGTATTTACGTATTCTAATGAAATATTTCCTTTTTCAACATTGTCTCGTAGAAAATGATGTCGTATATCTATATGATTAGTTCGTGAGTGATTGACAGGGTTTTTTGATAAATTTATTGCACTCGTGTTATCACAATATATTGGAGATTTATTGATAATTTTGCCGAAGTCTGTAAGTGTTTGTTGCATGTATATTACTTGTGCACATGCTAGAGCTGCTGAGATATGTTCGGCTTCGCAAGTAGATAAAGAAACACAATTTTGCTTTTTGCTAAACCATGAAACTAATGATTGTCCGATAAAGTAACATGTTCCACTAGTACTCTTACGATCTGTTCTACATCCACGAAAATCTGCATCACTATATGAAACTAGTTCAAACGATGATCCTTTAGGGTAAAACAAACCATAATCTCTAGTACTAGATAGATAACGTAAAATACGCTTAACATCTCTTAGATGAGATTCTTTTGGTTTTGCTTGAAATCGAGCGCAAAGACATACACTCATCATAATATCAGGTCGACTAGCCATCAAATAGAGTAAAGAACCAATTATGCTACGATATAATTTTTCATCAAAATCTTTTCCGTTATCATCCTTTTTTAAGTGAACAGTAGTACTCATCGGTGTTGGTTTGCTTGAAATTTTATCCATTCCAAAGCGTCGTAATAGGTCGTTACAATATTTTTCCTGATGAATAAAAATACCATTTTCAAGTTGTTTTATTTGTAAACCGAAGAAGAAATTTAATTCTCCCATGTGAGACATTTCAAATTCATTAGTCATAATATTAGAGAAATGATTACAAAGATTTTCATTAGTTGAACCAAAAATAATATCGTCTACGTAAGTTTGCACAACTAAAATATCGTTATTTTCTCGTTTAATAAATAAAGTTGTATCGATTTTACCTATTTGAAAACCAGATGTAATTAAGTGATTTTTAAGTCGTTCGTACCAAGCTCGGGGAGCTTGTTTTAAACCATATAAGACTTTTTGTAATTTAAAAACATGATCAGGATATTTTTCGTGAGTAAATAATGGAGGTTGTTCAACATATATGTTTTCTTTGATAAAACTATTTAAGAAGGCACTTTTGACATCCATTTGAAATAGTTTAAAATTGTGATGATTTGCAAAAGCGAGTAATGTTCGTATGGCCTCGAGTATTGCTACTGGTGCAAAAGTTTCGTCGTAGTCGATACCTTCTTCTTGATTATAACCTTGAGCAACTAAGCGTGCTTTATTTCTAACAATATTTCCATTCTCATCTGCTTTGTTTTTAAATACCCATTTTGTTCCTATAACCGAGTGGTCTTCAGGTCTTGGTACTAGTTCCCAAACATTATTACGTTCAAATTGATTCAATTCTTCTTGCATAGCCATTATCCAAAAGTTATTATTTGAAGCTTCTTTATAATTTTTTGGTTCACAAATGCTACATGGCTTATTTGATTAAGTTGATTTCTAGTTACTCTAGAATTGAGATCTCCAATGATATTATCTTTTGGATGATCTTTAAGAATTCTAGGGGATGATATTAAAGTGTTATTTTGCACATTTGTTTCATTATTAAAAGAATTTGTTGAATTTGTTGTTGGAATAATTTCTTCTTCATCATTAGTATGATGGTTAAATAGATTTTCGTCGAACGAAACATGTAAACTTTCTTCAATAGTATTATTTCGTTTATTAAAAATTATATATGCATTGCTACGATCCGGATATCCAACAAAGATATCTTCATCGACCTTCGGGTCAAATTTTCCTAAGTTATCTTTTGTATTTAATATAAAAAAATTTGAACCGAAAGTTTTAAAGTATGATACTTTAGGTTTTCTTCCAAAAAATATTTCAAAACAAGTTTGTTTAGTCATAGGACGTATGGTTACTCGATTTAACACGTAACAAGCTGTGGCAATAGCTTCTGCCCAAAAGTGTTTTGGTAAACTACTACTATTTAGTAGTGTTCGTGCACATTCTTGTAATGTACGATTTTTTCTTTCTACTACACCATTTTGTTGAGGTGTGCGAGGAAAAGAAAAATTATGACTTATTCCTTTCTTATTACAAAAATTAGTAAAAAGATCGTTTTCGAATTCTCCTCCGTGATCACTTCGAATATTTTTAATTTTCAAGTCCATTTGTGTTTTAATTCTTTTAGCAAATATTTTAAACATACCAAAAGTATCGCTTTTATGTTTTAAAAACAAGGTCCATGTATACCTCAAAAAATCATCAACTATCACGAAAACATATTTGTTGTGATTTATAGATTGTATTTGTGTTGGACCAAATAAATCTAAATGTAATAATTCTAATGGTTATTTTGTCGAAATATTATTTTTAGATTTAAAAGAGCTTTTCTTTAGTTTTCCAATTTGACAGTCGGCACATAAATTTTCTACTTTGTAATTTATTTTAGGTAAACCTCTAACTAACTCATATTTTGCCAACTTATTAAAAATTTTCAAATTGATATGACAAAATCGTTTATGCCATAACCATGGATCATTATGTTTGGCGGTTAAACATAAATTTGAATTTTTATTTATATTCATGTTTAATACATAGATATTTTTGTTTCTAAAACCTTCAAATATAAGTTGTTTGTTATTATCTAGAATATTACATCTATCTTTTTTGAAATTTATTTAAAAACCTTTGTCGCATAATTAACTAATACTTAGTAGATTGTGTTTTAGATTTTCTACTAATAAAACATTTGTAATAATAGGAGAATTAGAAATACCAGAGTTGATGACTTCTCCAGTGCCCACAACATATCCTTTTGAATTATCTCCAAATGTTACCTTTCCGCCATCGATGTATGTTATATTTGATAACATTTTTGAATTTTCGGTCATATGCTTGGAGCATCCGCTATCTAGTATCCATTTCTCCTTATGTTTTATTTTGGTACCTGCAAAATAAAAATTGTTTTAATTGGTACCCATATACTTTTGTTAGGGTCCTAATTGTTAGGAGAAGGTAGCCATACCCAAGATGGTTTGGTACCTTTATAAATATAATTTTTATTATAGACTACATTCTCTAAGAAATTATTAATATGTTTTCGTTTAATCAAATTATTATTTGTCTTAGGAATCAAAATTTTCATAGTTTTGGTATTCATATTAGACGTAGGTAAACTTTTAGTTTTTTTATACCTAATTTTTTTGCATCATTTCCTTTTTGTTTAGAAGTATTTTTAAATCCTATTCCATTTCTATTGCCTGATGGTTTTGAAGTTTTGATAAGATTTTCCAAATCTTGTTTTCCTTTATTGAATTTTGACACATTATTTGTAATTTTATCTAATTTTTCTTTTAATTCTAAATTTTCAATTTTCAATATTTCAATATTGCTTTTCAAGTTGACATTTTCTTTTAGCAAATTATCCTTCACTATTTTGGTGTTTTCAAAATCAATAGTAATAGCCTTACTTTCTATCAAATTATTTTTAATTTTTTCTTAAGATAATTCTAGTTCTTCTTCTAAGATAATTTTTTCATCTTTTAACATTCCTACTTCAAGTTATAATCTATTTATTTTGGCTATATATTCTTTGTTCAATTTTTTAATTTGTCTAAATTTATCATCTAATTCCATGCTAAGTTCTAATAATTCGTCATAACTAAGTTCCGGACATACCTCATCAGTTTGTGCAATAAAACACACATTAGCTTGTTCTCCGTCACTATCACTTTCAGATGATGAAGAATCAGAGTCATCCCATGTTACTTTGAAAGCCTTCTTCTTTTTGAGTTTTTCAAATTTGTTCTTCTTTTTATCATTATTGAGTTTAGGGCAATCCTCCTTCATATGTCCGTATTGATCACATTCATAGCACTTGATTTGAGATAGGTTTGTTGTGTTGGACTTCCCTTCTTTTTGGAATTTAGTCATCTTTCTAAATTTCTTGAATCTGTTATAATTCTTGGCAATGAAGACTATCTCTTCTTCATCTAAATCAGAGTCATCATTTTTTGTTGCTGGGAATGCTATGTTCTTCTTTTCTGAATTTAGTTCTTTTCGTGCCTACAAATTAGCTTCATATGACATTAAATTTCCTATCAACTCTTCAGTTTTGAGAGTAGAGAGATTATTAGCTTCTTCAATAGCTAATACCTTCCTTTCCCAATCTGATGTTAAAGAGTTGAGTATTCGAGAAACTAAATCAAAATTGGTAAACTTAACTCCTAATGCCATAAGATCATGTTGGATAGTTTGAAATCTAGAATACATGTCAACAATAGTTTCATTTTGCTTCATTTTGAATGATGAGAATTGGTTTTGCAAAATTGAAATCTTAGTTTGTTTGACCTTTGTTGTACCTTCGTGTGTGATTTGTAAGGTATGCCAAATGCAATACATAACATGACAAGTGAAATTTCATTTTTATCTAGAGAACAAAATAAAACGTTCATAGCTTTAGCATTGTTTGATGCTAAGGTCTTTTGTGCATCAGTCCATGTGTTCATAGCAGTAGTAGGTGCTTCATATTTATCTGGAGTAGCTGACCAAATTTCTAGACCATTAGCTTCCATAAAAATTCTCATACGTGTTGACCAATATGCATAGTTAGAGCCATTAAAAAGTGGGGGTCATGCTGTGGATTGTCCTTCTTAAAAAATACTTGCCATATTAAAATGATTCAAAAACATGTTACTGTACTTTGATCAAACCTTGCTCTGATACCAAATGAAAGTCTATAGTATGGTGGATCGATTATACAAATGACAAGTGTATGACTAATTTAAACTATATTGTAACAATATTAAAGTATGTAAATAAGAATAATCACACCAGGGATTTTATACTGGTTCAGACCTCTCGTCCTACGTCCAGTCCCGAAGCTCCTCTTCGGAATTTCCTTTCACCGAATAACCCTCACTTCACCCGGAGGAACATGTTTACAATAGTAGAGTTTCTTTGTCAACTGTGTGTTCTCTATTACACGGATTTTGACTATATAGTACAAATGCTTCCAATATATATCTAGAGAGTATTGTCTATGAGGAACTGTATATTTGGAAGAGTAGAATACAAGTATAGATTGATAGAGATCAAGAATATACTAGAGTATAAGAGTAAAGAGCACAAGTAAGTCAGGTGAGAGCTTCTCTTGGATTCTTGATGCTATTTATAGTGGTAGAGAGATTCCTTGAGTAGTTGCATCCATTAACAAGTCTTCTATGGTCGCTTCTGATGGTGATGAAGAGTTGCAGCGAAGAGAAGCGAAGGTGTCTTTTCAATTGTGACAGTTGTAATTTGAATGTTATCAGCCGAGTTCAGTTTCAGACGTTTGGAGTATGTCTCAGACGTCTGGCTCTCTATATTTTTTGTATATAGTAGACTTTCAGACATTTGAGTACATTAACCAGACGTCTGATTTTGTCTGGTTTGTAATCCATAAGATTTACTCAGACGTCTGGCTAGTGCACCCAGACGTCTGATCTTGTGCATGTTGCTTTTCTTGTATCTGTGTTGTCGCTCTTCTGATTCTATCGACTTGTAGCCTCTTGATACGTTCTTCGAGCCTTGTTCTTATCTCTCTAGTGATGTTACTTTAGCAATTACCTATAAATAGAAATATATATGCATATTCGATTTCCATTGTATAGTTGTTGTCATCGAAACCGTAGATTTGATTTCCTAACAAAAATCATAAACATCATCAAGGGTCATGAAGTAACATAGTATCAACCTTATGTGGGCAATCTCGACAACTGCTATAATCGAGGTTCATCAATAACACCGAGGTCGTGCTTCAATGGTACCGAGGATCATCAAGGAAAAACAAAGAACGACTTCAAGCATTGAGGTCATACTGAGGTCTCATCATGAAGGAACAAGAGCTTAAGCATTAAAGCGCGATGACTCTATCCATGCCGAAGCTAATAAGGCTGCTATCATCAACGCTAGACGACGCTGAAGCATGGCGAGGCTAAAGATTGGCGGCACCTACTACCCGCCCAACTCTATATATAGAGACTAAGGGACTCCTTACTAGGGGTTGAAATTTTTATTTATCTCTCTGGTACTTAAATCGCACTCTAGCAAACCTTAAATCAAATTGGGGAAAGTTGTATTTGATTGTAATCATTTTTTATCAATAGAAACAAAGGCTTAGATTAGCTTGTGAACTTCAACCATAATTTATCAAATCATTATCGGTTTAGGCTTGCAAATAATTAGGCTTTCCAAGTTTGAAACTCGATATAGCCGGCCACGGCAAGCTCTGAACTAGGAAGAACTTTCCATGAAGTTCAAGGCTCGACATGGCCATTGTCGATGATTCTTTAACACTAATATATGCATAACCTCGACATGGTCAACCTCGTCAAGTCTCAAGCAACAACGAGCGCATATTTGCATGATTATGTGACTGTTGGATTCTCGAATATGAGAGCAAAAAGGGATTGGTCTATTATCATGCTTAATAGATCATATCTCCAACTAGCCACATTTTTTATATTTCTATTCGATCATATGATGTAACATAAGTCCTTATGGGAATATATTCTCTAAAAGTTTATGTGAAACACCATTATGGCTAACATTGAGGATGTCGAGTCCCTTTAGGAATGTCGAGCCTAATGACTAAGGAATGATGAATGTGCATCAGCTTCCCATCGAGGACCACTTGTCGTCCTTTGTCGATGATTTTATCATGCACTTAGTGTCATAATGTCAAGTTACATCTTGAAGCTCTTTGACGACAACATTGATCAGTAATACTCGATTATGTACCTCTATTCATAATGTCAAGGACTAACTTATCATTATTGGCATCCGAGATGTTATACCACTTTTTGGTCTAACATTTTTGGCGCTAGAAGGAGGGCTTGAACCTTCGACTTATTTATTTGTCCTTTTTGGAATTAATGAATCAAAATTTTATTTTAGAAAAAATGAAATCGGAACGGCTTAGTCGTATGAATGAGGACGTAGTACACACGATAACTTTGGAGGAAAATGTTTCTCCACTTTTAACTTAGAAGGCCCGAAAACGGACCAATCATCAACTTCAGCATAAACCAATGACAATGAAACTAAGATAAAGAACTTGGAACAACAACTGCTGGAAATGAAAGGGCTTTTAGAAATGGTGCTTACTAAAAGGTTATCCAGAAGTGCTATTAGACCTACGACGGAAGACGAGGTGAACTCTCCAAAGAGGGATTTAAAAGCTTCTCTACTTAGAAGCAAAAGCAACCTCAACATAACTCCATAAAAGAAGAAAGACGATCGCCTTCCAAGCTAAATTACCAGGGGAGAATATATGAGAAGTCCAAAGAGCAGTCCGGGAGCTCAACCACTAAAGGATACAAACCCGTAAGTAACAACTACCACGATGAAGATGCTTATTTGAAGGACATGGTTGAGAAGATAGCGAAAGATGTATTCAATGATAAAGGAAAAAGAAATCTCGATGAGAGGGCCAATGACAATCACCGGGGGATACTTTCACCATCGAAATTATGTCTACCAGGATCCCATCTTATGTGAAGAATCCAGCCTTGAAGTATAATGGAACTACCGATCTTGATGATCATCTAATGGCATTTGAGAATCAGATGGATCTCTATAACACTTCTAGTGCAGTATGGTGCAGACTCTTCCCTATCACTCTCTAAGGAGCGGCCCGGTAGTACCGTGAAAAGACTCCATTCCTAGAAATAGTTTTCCTATGTGTTCTCTGCTCAATTCCGCATTTGCAAAGACTTGACTATAGACTACACGGTGCTAGCCAACATAAGACAAAACCTGGAGAACTGTTAGGTGATTACCTCAAGAGGTTGAAAGTGGAGGCTTTAAAAGTTAAAGGGATGAATGATAGAGATAAGCTGATAGCGGTGCATTCAGGACTGATCGTACATACTCCATTTTGGAAAGAACTCTATGTCCATGTATGTAAATATCTCTAAGACTTTCATTTTCAGGCAGATCAGTTTATTCGAATGGATGAGATGCCTCATGCTAGGAAAATGAATCAAACCAGGAGGGAGATTGGAAAAGCTGGCTTCGACTGCAGTCATAAGAAGTCGAGATGGGAGGATAATCCAAACGACAATTCTATTGCTTTGAATAAACCACTGTCCTATATCTATGCAATGACAAAGGAAAAGGTTAATTTTCCAGTCTCATTCAAAGCTAAAACTTATCTAGAATAGAAAAAGGAGGTTACTACTGCGCCTACCATAAGGCGAATGGCCATAAGACAGAAGAATGCCGCGTGCCAGCAGGCATTATCCAGAAGCTAATCTGTGAAGGACACTTGAAGGGTTTCATTCAAAAGGGAGAAAAGGTTTCTCGCACTGACAACGGTCAACAAAAGCTCTCTAAAAATGCTGTAAATATCCTGGAAGACGAAGGTCAGCTAAATCTCAGTCCACCTCTCAACAGGATTGATGTGATCCAAATGGAGTACCACATTTGGCTGGAAGGAGAAAAGGTGCATGGAATAGATACATTAGGGAAGCGAAAGAAGGAATATTTTCTATCGAGGAAGAGCCGCCACTCAAGGATCTTCGATTCAATATTTAGATGCCTAATCTTACCATTACACCACAAGAACTAAAGGGGATCCGACATCCTCATAATGACCCACTCATGATCACTGTATAGATTGGACTCTCCATTGTTACATAATTCTAGTGGACATTGGAAGTGCTGTTAATGTGATATTTAAACATGCTTTTAACCAAATAAGAATCCCAAAGGACAAGCGAGAACCAAGCCATGAGCTCATCTTTGGATTTAACAATAAAGGATCAATACCGGCGGGACAATTAAAACTACTAGTGCAAATAAGATTGCCACCACGCTACAGAACCTTCGAGATGCTATTTATAATCATTGATCAACCTTCATATTACAATGGTTTATTCAAGCGCCTAGCTCTGGATGAAGTCGATGCTTTTGTCTTGCCTAAATATTTAATGGTGAAGTTCCTAATAAAAAGTGGCTAGGGGATTATAAAGGGGTAGCAGCTCAGTTCTCGCGAAATGTATTTTACTACTCTAGAACAATATAACGAGAAAACTCTTCTTACTATGATTCATCTACTATTTTTCAGCCTTTGGATAAAGGATTTCTACATCTAACATCTAAAGAGAAAGCGAGACCCAATAGAACTATTAAGCATGTGCTTAAAAAGTATAACTCTTCTGAAAGAAAAAGGAAGAGAGCGGATGCTAACTCGATGGAAGAAGAAGTAGAAAATTTGGAGATAGTCACTGAATTAAACAGTCGAGGCGAAACAGAAAGAATAAAGCCTATAGAGGACCTTAAGGAGATATGTGTAGATCCAACTAATCGAACAAAAATAGTCAAAATTGGAATGGAGTTAGAAAGTAACCTTAAGGCAGAGTTAATTTAGTTTCTTCAAGCCAGTAAAGAAGTATTTGAGTGGACTCATTCAGAGATGGTTGGGATTGATCCAACAGTTATGTGCCATGCTTTGAACATCGATTCAAGTATAACCCCCATTTTTCAAAAGAAGAGGCAATTCGACAAAATTCAGTCTGATGCTTTGAAAAAAGAAGTCAAGAAGTTACTTGAGAATGGGTTTATCAAGGAAGTATTCTATCCAAGATGGCTAGCCAATCCCGTATTAGTTAAAAAATCAAATGGAAAATGGAGGACTTGTGTTGATTACACCGATCTGAACAAAGCGTGCCCAAAAGGTTGCTACCCTTTACCAAGAATAGACTAGCTAGTTGATGCAACCAGTGGGCATAAACTTATGTCTTTCATGGATGCTTACTCATGTTATATTCAAATTCCCATGTTCAATCTGGATGAAGAAAATACAAGCTTCATTACAAACTGGGGAACTTACTATTACAAGGTGATGCCTTTTGGGTTGAAGAAGCAGGTGCTACCTACCAGAGATTGGTGAATAGGATGTTCAAAGAACAAACTGGTCGAAATATGGAAGTATATGTAGATGACATGTTGGTGAAATCTCATGAAAAAGGCAACCATTTAAAAGACATTGAAGAAATGTTTGAGGTGTTGCAAAAGCATCAAA
Organism: Allium fistulosum; assembly: GCA_030737815.1. NCBI lineage: Eukaryota > Viridiplantae > Streptophyta > Magnoliopsida > Asparagales > Amaryllidaceae > Allium > Allium fistulosum. The sequence goes on from CM060902.1 coordinate 1,184,259,368, forward strand.
TGAAGCTTAATCCATAGAAGTGCTCTTTTCGGGTGCAATCGGGAAAGTTCTTAGGATACATCATTAGTGCTCGAGGATTTGAGGCCAAACTAGATCAAATCCAAGCTATAAAAACATGGCAGAACTAGAAACAAGTAAAGATGTAATGAGTTTAAATGGAAGGGTAGCAGCGTTGAAGAGATTTACCTCTAAAGCCACAATAAATGCATCCCATTCTTTAATGTAATTAAAAAGAAGAAATTTTTTGAATGGGGAGTAGATTACCAGAAAGCTTTCAAAGAATTAAAAGACCATCTTAGGCCACCAATATTATCCAGTCTTGTAGAAGTAGAAAATCCTTATCTATACATGATCGTCTCAGAAATGCGGTCAGTTTGCTATTGATGAGGAAATAAAACAAAACTAAACTTCCTGTATACTATGTAAGTAGAAGAATAAAAGATTCCGAGACCAGATATCCAGTCATAGAAAAGCTAGCATATTGCCTAATGCTTACGATATAGAGACTAAGAGCTTACTTCCAAGCACATACAATCAAAGTGCTAACTAATTTTCTACTCAAGCAGGTCTTCAATAAACCAGAAACTTCAGGGAGGTTAGTGAAGTGGAGGATAGAACTTAGTCAATACGATATTGAATTAAAACCTCGAGTAGTTGTCATAGGGTAGGCTCTGGCCATTTTTGTCAAAGAATGCACAAGTTTCATCAAAGAGCAATCAAAAAAAGTAAAGGACCAAAAGCCCAAATGGTAATTATTTATAGATGGAGCGTTAAATGAGCAAGGTGGGGGAGCACTATACATATCATCCCTGATGGGCATCGCTTACATTATGTAATGAAGTTAGGCTTCCCCGCTACTAACAATGTAGCGGAATATAAATCGATGACAGCAGGGCTTACTTTGGCTTTACAACTGAAGATCCATAGAATTGAAGTCTTTAGTGACTCTTAGCTGATGGTGAATCAACTGAAATAGACATATCAAACCAAAGATGCCAAATTGGTCTTATATATGAAGCAAGTGTTGAAAATACAAAACCAATTTGAATATTTATTTTATACATCAGGTCCCATGTGGAAAAAATTACCAAGTAGATTCATTAGCAAAGTTGGCTAGTTCGAGGAGAGCCCCAAAAACCTAAATTGTACCAGTGGGCTATCAATCAAATCCCAGCATCGAAGATAAAGTACCTAAATCAGGAAAAGAATCACTGGTACTAACCAGATCTCAAGCCCTAGTCCATAAGGGAGAGGAAAAATAAACCGAAAATGAAGCTCCTCGGGAGGGACTCATTCATCTAGTAATGGATAATCAGTACCAAGATAATTGGATGACCCCAATTGTCGAATACCTTGTTAATGGGACATTACTAGTTAATAAGGCAGATGCAAGATGAATCAGTCATCAAGCTCCAACCTTCTCCATGAAGGATGGAATACTTTATAAAAAAAGGATACGCCCTTCCGTATTTGAGATGTGTAAATCCAGAAATGGATTGAGATTATTAAAGGAAGCACATGAAGGATTTTGTGGAGACCACGCTAATGAGATAAAGTTAGCTAAGTTTATGAGGCAAGGTTTCTGTTGGCCCCTGATGACTAATCAAGCCATCGACTATGTGAAAAGATGTGAAAGGTGCCAGAAGTATTCTAAAATACCTCGTTTGCAGCCAGGAAAATTAACTATGATCTCAAGCCCATAGCCCTTTGATATATGGAGAATTGACTTGATCGGACGGGAGGAGCCAAGTATGCGGTAGTCGCAATTGATTACTTTACCAAGGGGGTGGAAGCAGAACCACTTTCAAATATTACCTCAGGAAAGGTGCTTAAATTCATGATCAAGAATATTGTTGCTAGATTTGGGATCCCGCATAAAATTATATCCGACAGCTGGACACAATTTGAAAGTGAAGAGTTTACACGATTTTGCAACAAGAATGGAATTATCAAGAGTTTCTCTTCCATAGCACATCAAAGGGCTAATGGAGCCATCAAAGCAGCCAATAAAACTATCAAAACTATTCTTAAGAAGCGTTAAACAAAGCCAAAGGAAATTGGGTAGAAGAGCCGCCAATTGTATTATGGGCATACAGAACATTCGCTAAAACTGCAACGGATCATACTCCATACTCCTTAACATTTGTATATGAGGCAATGCTTCCAATTGAAGTCGAAATACCTTCACATCGAAGAATCGCATATGCATTTGACCCAAACCAAGAGTTGAAGAAAGAATCTTTAGACTTAATCAATGAATTAAGAGATGAAGCGACCATACAAATTGCTGAATATCAGAGAAGGTTTACCAAATATTACAATTTGAAAGTAAGGATAAGATCGTTCTAGAAAGAGGATTTAGTACTCTGCAGGGTGATGGCTAACACTAAGAATCTGACAGATGGACCGCTTGGACCAAACTAAGAAGGTCCCCTAATTATACACAACGTGATTCCACTAGGAGCTTATCAATTATACCGACCAGATGACAACATAATCCATAGAACATGGAACGCAGAACATTTACGAACATATTTCCCAACAATGGATGAATAAAGATCGGATTCTCAAGTGTATCTGTATGGTCGAAAGTAGGATTCTCCTTAAGCAATGGAACTACCTAATATGGTAGAAAGCCTTTGACTATGCCAAGATGGCCAGGTCAAAGCACCTTCTAGAGGGAGGTCAGAGTAAGCCTTTAGTCGCAGCAGGATTGGCTATGCTAAAGCATCTGCAGGCCATTCATACCACCTATGTGGCCATATCTAGGAACCTCCTAGAGGGAGGACGGAGTAAGCCTTTGATATCACCTCAAAAGGGCCGGGTCATAGCATCGTCAGCCTTCATTTTCGCCTATAAGGCTAGTCTGAAGCACCTCCTGAAGGGAGGACAGAGTAAGTCTTTGGTCCCGCCTAACAATAACCTAGCCAAAGCACCGAACCGGCCTTCTTTCCTGCCTACAAGGCTTGTTTGAAGCACCTCCTAGAGGGAGGTCGCGTAAGTCTTTGGTCCTGCTTGATGGAAGCTAACCAAATGCACTAGATGACCTGATTTATCACCTAAGATGATGTAAGGGTTCAAAATAACGGACTAAGACATCCGAAGCCCGAAGAGTGGCACACAAAAAGGATCAACAACATCCAAAACTAGGAGGGTGGCATGAAACAAAGTATTAACAACATCCAAATCTCAAAGAGTGGCACACAGAAAGGATTAACAACATCCAAAGCCCGAAGAATGGCACACACAAAGGATTAACAACATCTGAAGCCCGAAGAGTGGCAAACACAAAGTATTAACAACATCTGAAGCCCGAAGGGTGGCACATACAAAGGATTAACAACATCCAAAGCCAAAAGGGTGGTAAAAACAAAGGATTAACAACATCGAAATCCCGGAGGGTGGCATGAAACAAAGGATTATGACAACTAAAAGCCCAGATGGTGGCACCGAACAAGGGACTTCTATTATTACCAGATATGGATTTTTGGTCTTCTCAAATTATTACCAGATATGAAATTATGGTCCTCTCCATTATTACCAAATATTGATTTCTGGTCTTCTCTTATTATTATCAGATATGGATTTCTAGTCTTGTATAATTAAAACCATATATGGATTTCTGGTCTTCTCTAATTGTTACTGGATATGGATTTCTGGTCTTCTCTTATTATTACCAGATATGGATTTCTAGACTTCTATATTTATTACCATATATGGATTTTTGGTCATCTATAATGGATTTCTAGTCTTCTATTATTATTTCCATATGATGATTTCTGGACTTCTATTTCCATTACCAGATAAGAGTTTCTGGTCTTCTTCTATTATTTCGAGATATGAACTTCTGGTTTTCAGTTATTATTATCACCAGACAGGATTTTCTGGTCTTCTTCCTATTATTAGCAAAATGAGTTTTACTCTTCTTCTATTACTACCAATATGAATTACCGGACTTCTTTTATTATAATTGCCAGATGAGGATTTTTGGTCTTCTAATTATTATTAAATAGGATTTTGGTCTTCCATTATATAATTATCAGATAGATTTCTGACCTTCTTCTATTACAAGATATGAATTTCTGGTCTTCTATTATCAAATGAGATTCTGGATTTATATTCATTAAAAGAGAAGATTTCTGATGCTCCCTCATATGATATTACCAGATAACCTTCTGGGGCTTCCATTTCAAAATTTATTATTATTTATTGCTCTCTTTCTTATAGAAAATTATAATTTTGACTCACACAAATCATACAGGCGATGAATGCCAACATAGCTCAATTAAATCCAAAATGAGAATAAATAGAAAATAATATCTTGTACTTCATGTTTTACAAAAAAATAAAACTAGCAGAGAAATCTCATTGAGGATAGGAAAATACAAAGGAATTCTTGGTTTTACCCTAAACAGTAAAAAGCTTCTCTTATACTTAGGGGAAGGGGGGCTTAATGTTACCCTAATAATTTGCAAAGGATATGACTCAAGGAATCAATGCTGAGGCTAAGGGCCCAGGTTGAGGTTCGAAGATTTAGATGCAAAGGTGAATATCGATGTCAAAGTCCTTGTCGACATCGAAGAACACAAGATGGTGATAAAAGAATTATGCCGCTGCTATCCAATGCCATCGAGTTTCTTCAAAACAAGCCACTTCATGTCGATGACGAGACCCAAAAATCATAGACATCATCAAGGGTCAAGAAGTAACATAGTATCAACCTTATATGGGCAATCTCGACAACTGCTGTCGTCGAGGTTCATTAATGGCATCGAGGATCATTAAGGAAGAATGACTTTGAGCATTGAGGTTATACTGAGTTCTCATCATGAAGGAACAAGAGCACAAGCATTAAAGCATGACAACCCTATCCATGCCCAAGCCAATAAGGCTGCTATCATCAATGCTCGACAACACTGAAGAATGGCCAGGCTTAAGATTGGCGGCACATACTACCCACCCAACTCTATAAATAGAGGCCAATGGGCTCTATGCTAGGGGCCAAAATTTTCATTTCTCTCTCTAGTTCTTAAATCACACTCTAGCAAACCCTAAATCGAATTGGGGAAAGGTTATATTCGATTGCAATCATTTTTAATCAATAACAACAAAGACTTGGATTGGCTTATGAACTTCAACCATGATTTATCATATCATTATCGATTTAGACCTGCAAATAATTAGACTCGTCGAGTTTGAAACTCAATATAGTCGACCTCGACGAGCTCTGAACTAGGATGAACATGCTGTGAAGTTCAAGGCTCGTCATAGCCATTGTTGATGATTCTTTAACATTAACATATACATAACCTCGTCATGGTCAACCTCGTCGAGTTTCTAGCAACAATGAGCATATATTCACATGATTATATGAGAATTGGATTCTCGAATATGGGAGCAAAAAGGGATTGGTCTATTATCATGCTTAATAGATCATATCTCCAACTTGCCATATTCTCTATATTTCGCTTCGATCATATGATATGACATAAGTCCTTGTAGGAATATATTTTCTAAAAGTTTATGTGAAATGATGCAACATCACCATTATGGTTAACATTGAGGATGTCGAGCCTAATGATTAAAGAATGATGAATGTGCATCAGCTTTCTGTCGAGGACCAATTGTCATCCTTTGTCACTGATTTTATCATGCACTTAGTTTTATAATGACAAGTTAGATCTTGGCGCTCTTTGATGAAAACATTGATCGGTAATACCCGATTATGTATCTCTATTCATAATGTCAAGGATCAACTTATCATTATTGGCATCCGAATAGTTATACCATTTTTTGGTCAAATATTTGTATTTTTAAAGATAAAAGTTTTGGGATTAAGTACTTCAAAAAATTTCAAAATTTTAAAGTTTTAATTTATGAAAAAATGGAGAAAACTAAACTAAAATTTTAATATGGAGTAGACAGGGATGATTGCCTAGGCTTGATGGGGTAAAAGATAAGGATATGAAGAAAATAGCGATGACTAATCATCGAGTAGCAATAAGAAACCCCTGCAGAGTGTAAAGTAATATTAGTGAGAACCTAGGAATATTTTATTAGACATGTGTGCAAGCCATAAGAAGAATCCACAGAGGAATAATGAATGGTACCAAAGTATACTTCTGCGAGTTCTACAGTAAGCTCAATAGAAAGGTCAAGGATAAAGAAAGTAAATACCAAAAATTTAAGAATACTATCAAGAGATCTGGATTAAGAGAAGATAGTAACAGAGGTTAATAAGATGACAAACACATATAGAGGACATTGGTATACTCAAGGTTAAGGAAGGAAAGATAGATGGTGGAAAAGTTATTGCACCAAGCCAATTTTCCAATGAGTTATTCTAAATGAGCATAATTTGTATTCCTTAGCCCACTACAGTATGGAAATGCACAGTTTGGCCTATAATTAGTGGTAGTAATTAAAAGTAATGAGTGGACCTTATGTACTAGAAGCTAGGAAGGTGGATCGAGATATGTGGGTTATAGTATAATGGCACATTAGAAAGATCCATTTAATTTTAGTAAGACAGGGCCACAACATAATTGATGTTAGTTAACATTAAAGGGCAGTTTCCAGCAATAGTTTCTTTGAGGTTTGGGTTGTAAGCATGAGTTGTTTTTATAAAATGAGTACGATATTATAAGAAATATTCCTTTTAAAATTGGTTTTCTAGATGGACCGGTATATTAATTGGGAAACTGTGGTAGTAAGGAAATTTCATGTGAACGCTTAACTAAGGCTAGTAAGGTTGGAAGTTTATAAAATAAATTAGTTAATTTATTAGCTACTAAAATTAAAATAATGTTAAGTCCCAAAAGCCTCAAAGTTTTAGGAAGATAAATTTTGAAGAGCTAAGGACAGAGAAGTTTGTTACAAAGTCACGGGTTAGTGTCCTTATGCCTTAAAAGCCAAAATTTATAAATGAACATGTATGCTGGTTGTTAATATAGGATAAAAGAAAAAGTTTTTGAAAATTGTATATTTACCGCGTGGTGGGATAGGATATATTATGGACGTTAAACTATTGACTAAATCCCGACTGCGTAGGATGTGACATAAATTATTTTGAAAAAAAATACTTTTTAAAGTTTTGCTCAAAATTCATGATTTTAGAGATAAAATACTTTTATGAAAATTTTTGAACAAAAATGGTGATGAGATTTCAAATTTTTTTAACATTTTTACAAATATTTTCAAGTTTAATTTAAAAGGATTTTGATAGGAAAAAAGAGGATTTTTTTTGAAATACCACATGCTTGGTAAGGGAAGAAATCGACGGGTTAGGAAGTATGAATTTTACTATATAGCAAAAGTGAAAATAAAAGTAAAAGGTAGTTAGTGATAAGGGGAAGCAGCTTTTTTAACAATGAAATCTCTTTTTCCATACCTTGTCAATATATGAACCAAACTTGTTTTAAAATTACTCTATTTAAAAAAAAATTAAAACTAAATTTCCTTATATGGACTGTACTTGGAAAAGTTAGAAAATGATTGGAGGTAAAAGAGAAGTTCTAAGATATAGTGGAAAAAGGGTACACAAGAAACATATGAAAATATGGAATTCTCCATCTAAACGCTTTTCTGGTATAAAGAATATAATTTTAGAAATTTGAGTTTTTTCAAAATTTGGATGTTAGCAATGGTGTGCTTGGATTTTGGATGGTAGGGATTGTATGAAAAATTGGTTGAACTATACTTTTATTCATAGATGTATGGGAAATTTTGGATGCAAAAACAAAGTTTATAGTTTCTCATATTATTCGTACATATAGAACTACCAGTAAATATAGGTTGCTTGCACCATATTTTCAAAATTGTTTTAAAAATTATGTTTGCACCAAAAGTTGGCACAAGCACCTAAAGATTATATGTAGAGAAATAAATGAAGAAATCAAAACTAAAATAGATGAAACAAGCAGACAACAAGTAAAAAAAATAATGATAAACAGATTTATAATGGTTCGACGTTGATTGCCTACGTCCACTTTAATGAAATAGGTTTATTAACCACTTGAATTTCTTAGTAGAAGAGGGATCAGATCGGAATCCGTGAATACAATGGAGTACAGAGAAAACAACAGCGTAAAGATCCCTAAAATGAACAATGAACATTGTATTTATAGGGGTAGATACCAAATATCTTCTTGAAAATTCACCGGTGGAATTCCAAACGTGGACGAGGTTACCTAGAAAATTTCGAGGCCCAATTCCCAAAGGGAAGTGATTGGGGCCGATTGGTCTAAATGACCACTAAGGGTCATGTGATCCCTCATGTAGGTCCAAGCCTCATGTTTCCAAAGTTGTTTGCATAGTTGTCATCATGTTTTTAGAGATATCGGTCGATTCCCTTTGAGTTGAACTGCTGATTCAAGCTATTCATAGGCATAGTTATCCGATCCCGATCCCCTGCCTAGGGGAAGGCGCAAATCCATATTTAGAATATTTCGAGGAGTCTATCTATTAGTTTAGCTTGATCATTACTTCATATTATTGTCTATGCTTGATCTCTGGACTACGTGATCACCTCTCTCGGCTGCTTGCCTTGTCTATCATCGAGTCTAACTTGTCCAATGAGTTTGGATATAGCTGGATCAAAAGGCTAGATAACAGATGCATTCATATAAGAGGCGCAGATTAGAATTTCTCAATATGCATATCATATATGTTGTGATACATCATGCACTTGTACACGATTGGTTGAAAAATTGGTTGAATAGTATAGAATGGCTGTGCGTTATGTTATGTGATTCTGTCCTTAAGGAATTTTGGGAACAAAATTCTTTTATGAGGGAGAATTTAACACCATGTAATTTTTACGATAATTAATTTAAAAGAAATTAATAAATAAATAATAATGTCAAAAAATAGGGTAGAATCTGGCTACGATGCCTGCACCATTGGGTTCAAAATGATTTTTTGATCAATTTTCATATATTAAGTTTTCCGATCAGAGTTCAAACGAAAAAGTTATTAACGTTCAAATAAGTTAAGTCGAATATATATATATATATATATAATTAAGGAAACAAAAAGTAATTAACGAATATTAATTAATGATAATAGTTGCTTAGGGTTAAAGAAAAATTAACGTGAATGAAATTATCTCATGTCGAAGGAAACAGAAAGAAATTAACCAAAATTAACATGGCATATTAATTGTCGTTAACATATATGACCGATTGACCCCTAAATCACACCGGTCAACTACTAGCGGTCAACAGGTAGGAGGCGGCAGTCGATCAGTCGAGCTGTCAATTGGAGAATTATGACATGGGCGAACAACCCGAATTTAGAATAACTTAATCGAACGGCTGGTATTGATTTGAACCCCTATAAATACAGATCTTATCCCTCACTTTTCTTTCTATATTTTCGGAGTGATAGCGGAACCCTACCATTTTTTCTTCTCCGCAAACTTAGACCGAAATAAATCTATAGTTTATATGTATATAGAAGTGGAGAATAGTAAAAGATTATTGAGAAGAAGAATAGGGTCGAATTAACTTGCCAAAACCAAGGTAAATTAAAAATCCAAATCTAAAATGTAAATTAAATCCAAATCTCTTTTCTAATCTACATTTCTGGTAAATATGTGTATGCTTGTGGTGTATGTATTCAAGTAGGGAGGAAAAAAGAGTCAAACTGAAATAACAGGGATTATATCTAGAGATTTGGAAATTAAAAAAAGTGAGTTAGAAAGTATATATTTTTATATAATATTGGATTTATATCATTGTGAATCGATTCAGATGATGCCTAAAATGTAAATTGAAGTTATATGCTAAAAATTGTATACGTGGAATGAATTTACAAACTCTGCCTACATATATAATGATCGATAACTTGAATTATACATTGCATGTTTGTTAATCTATAAAACATCAAGTGGCAGTAGTCCTTAGATTTAGGATTGGGTAGTAGCAATCCTTGAATCTTATAAATTATGCGATCGTTCCAGAATTGTATATTTAAATAATGTGTGCAAATAAAATGTAAACTAAGCTATCGCAGTAAATTTTTGGGATTTAAGGAGTATTTTAATTCATTGGAATGTAGAGGGTTGCAATGTAAATTCCTATAGATTATCAAGTTCAGATTTCTAAATAAAAGTTTACCGTTTGAAATGGCAAGGAATACATCAAAAAGAAAAAGATGTATAAAATAGGGATATTTATCGTATTCTGTACTGTCTATTTCAATAACTATTAAAAAGATAATTCCTTGTAATTCCAAACATAAATTAAATTCTCCTTTTGGATAAGATATAGAAATTTACAATATTAACCTTTCTATTTGGGGAGAGACGTAATTCCAAGGCATTAAAATATAGAAATCCCGAAGGATAAATTGAAGAATTATAAATATGCTAAAAACAGTCCAAGAAAAGAATTAATATATACATATGTGCAATATAAGCAAGACAAAAATTAAATAAAAGAAAATGAAAAGTTAGGCAAGTAATAATTTAAAATAAGATGGAGTAGAGAAAAAAAATGTAATAGTAAGGAAAAGGGAAATAAATGGGAAAATACATTTAGATATTTTGAAAAAGAAGTGGTAAATTACCTTAAATTAAATAAGATGTAAACGCATAAGGAAGTAAAGAAATGTTATTATCAGTAAACAGTGGAGGTGAAATAATTAAACAAGTATGGTTTGCATATGTGTGTATGTGTGTGTGTCTGTAGCCTCAAGTATGCGTTTGTAACAGGTGTGGATTATTAAAATTAGTAAATAACTTAAGGGGACAAAAATGACATAGTCATTAGAATGGGTTGGAATGTGTGCTTAGTAGTGTTACACAATGGAAGCCTGTCCACCGTAAGGGGATACCGGTAGTTGTGTATACATTATATTGATGTGGGACATATCCAATTATAGGACCCGTGGAATTATATACGCTCGCATATAGTGAAGGAATACCCCAGCAGGGTCTGCTTCAATCTTTTAGGAGGGGTATTACCTTAATTGCGTTAGGCAATTTAAGTGGGCTGGTGAGCAAAGATCAGCGCTATGTCGGTGTGTTGGTACCATATTAGGGAATAGGAGCTATACATAAGTCGTGAACGCCATTAGTCCTGAGCGGTCAGCGGAAAAGACGAGGGTTACACCTAAATGGGATACACCTCCTACTAGTGAAGGTTATGTTTGGGCCATGCAATGCTCTGGTTGTTTGTTTGTTTTTTTGTTAGGAGGCAAGGTTAGATAATCCTTAAAAGTGGTCTTTTAAAACGAATGGGGTAGTTAGTGGAGCTGAGTCTACAATAGTTCATGGAGCTAATTTCATAGTTCGAGGAGCTGAATCCTCTATAGTTCGTGGAGCTGAGTCCACTATAGTCCGAGGAGCTGCGTCCTCTATAGTCCGTGGAACTGAGTCCACAATAGGAAGAAAACAAGTAGAAAATCCCCAATGCAAGATAGAATACAACTAAACTATATGACAAGCACTACGGGAGTTCCTTGGTATGCACCACGATGAGGACGTGATACTACCTTGACGATAGATCATAACGAGGTGCTGGATTACGGATACTAGCGGGGATAGTATCTTGGTCCAAAGGGGAATTGTGGTACTTATATATATGTATGTATGTATGTATGTATGTAGTTATGGTCTACTTCAGGTAGATGGGGCATATCATATGCATACGTGGAGTCAAGATGACTAAGTAACATAAAAGGACATAACATGTGATGGAAGGCTATCAACATAAACTAGTGTTATGTATAAGTGCATAATTTACCGATTACCAGAACGTTGTTCTGACCCCCTCCTCATTACAATAGATAGGATAGCTTTAAAGGGATAGGTACTAGTGTAAGGCGGGAACAGTGGAAGGATAGGTTTCCTTAAGAAGGCTTAGCACTGACAATGACACTAGATATTGGAAGTGTCAATCTTGGTCAGTAACTAATTTATCATACTTTATTACTCCACCATGAGTTATATTGATAGTGCTCTTTTATGCATTTATTTATTTATTTGTAGGATATTAAATCGAAGATCGATACATCGATGGACTTGGATTTTCAATTTGCCAAAAATTCAATCCCACTAGGGTACGGGCTGTCACAAAACACAAAATCCTTGGTTCAATAATAACAATTATTATTAATTGTCTGCTCTAGCTAGGGACTTTTATTTTGAGTTGACTATAGTTGACCATGATACTAACCTCATATAACCAAGAAGACAAATTCTTTATTGAATAGTGTTTTACTTTTAATGCTTCAACTCAGACCCAACTATAGTCGTTCGATGGATGTCATGCCATGATTTAACTATAATCAAAATGAAGTATCCGTATTGAAGTTCCATAGTATACTCAAATCAAGAGAACTTTGTAACATCATCACTTCGAGATTGTTTGATTGATGTTAGTTATATTAACCAACATAGAACTCTTTAGTGAGTCATTCCATAGTTATCCAATAACTATCAGCACATAAACCCTTGGTGCACCAACAACCAGAAGAAATACGTTGCCCAACATTTGGAGAGCGTTACATACTTTAGTCTAAATGAATGTATCGATATTCTTTCTCGAAACGTCTCGATTAGGAATATTTAAAACAACATGTTATTTTCAATGTGATAAAATTCTCGTGATTACAACACTTTGTAATTACTATCAAACAACTTATCATTTAAGGATTTTCTATTAAATATACTTAAATTAATTAAATAATTAACATAACACATGATGATAAGTATGTAACAGAATGAAGAACACCTTCCATTTTCAACAAGATTGGTTGTCGAGTTAGATATATGTAACAAATTACATAATTGTCCCTGAATCATATCCCTGACTCTATCAATCTCTCACTTGCACTTGGGGTCAATTATGGAATCTTATTCCAACTTCTTTGTTCAGTTTTCTCAAAAACTATTCAGATCATCCCTTAGTGAATGGGTATGTTATTTTTTTAATTATCTTCTCTGTCAATCAACTCTTTCTGATGCTGACAAACTGCATTTATCATGTGGAACTATTCAGAGTATGTCTCTCGACTTATAATGAGCTCTAGGTTCTTTCACGAAATGTATCATGACATTGGTATCGTATAACAATGTCATGAGATTTTCAACATTTGGAATCACTCTTGGCTCGGTTATAAATATGTGCATTTATTTATACCTCTTACATTGTAGTAGCCTCTGTGTAACGACCCGCAAATACATCACTTCAGAAAAAATTTAAAATATGCAAATATAAGATTTTTTAACATAAATGATAATGTTTTGAACAATAAATAATATTGGTAAAAATATTTTAAATAAATATTTTAAAAAATATATACTTTAGAAGATAAATCGATAAAATGACCGAAAACAGTTTTATCAATAAACAGCTCTTAAACCATCCAACATCGTGTACGGTGGATACATACACTCATTTATATATAAGAGTGAGAATATGTAATAAAATTATTTCTTTTATTTTTAAAAATAAAATCACTTTGTGACGTCATAAATGATATCGCTATTTTGGAATAAATGATGTTTGAATTTAGATTTAGTTTAAATGATTTAATAATTATTTTAATTATTAAGTAAGCCTTTTTAATTATTATATAGTAATAGTAATATTATTATCAAACTTTGTTTACATATATATATATATATATGTATGTATGTATGTATGTATATATGTGTGTGTGTATCAAATAAGAAGTGAAAATATGGCTGGAAATCGAAATTGAAATCCGTAACGATTTAACATAGAAAAGTTGTGCAACATTGTATACATATGCACACATATGTGCACATACACATAAACACATTCATAGACACATGAACACATACACACATACCAATATACTTATACAATTGTATATATTCGAAAATATCTAAGATATTTTTCTAAAACAACCCTTAAGTAAAACCAAAGTCAACATCTTACACCCTAAGTACAAGCACATGGTCATGCACATTAGGGGGAGGGATGTTTGGTTGAATATGATGTGGGGAGAGGGAGAGGTGGTGGTGATGAAATGGTGATGTGGTTGTGTGAAAATATCATGATATTTTTTATTCACAATTTTACCTATAAATAACACCCGCCTCTCTTCACTTCATTCACGCTTTTTCTTCATAAAATTCCTAAGCTATTTCATCTTCTTCTTCTCTACATTAATGGCTTCCATAGCCTAAGAAAAAAATATTACAAAACCAATACAAAGTTATGCCAAATCAATTGAAATCTACACCACTTCAAACCAAAGTTCAAGCTAGTAATCTCTTCCTTTTCCTCCACCAAGGCCGTGTGCAACCAAGCCATCCACCACCATTTGCCGAGCAAGGTTCATCCTTCCAAGCCTCTAAGACTAAGGCCAAACCCCCTAGGATCAATTGTGCCAGTAGTCGTGAGCTCCGATTTCGAGATAGAGGAGCTATAGCCGTTTTAAAGTTAGCCCGATTGAAAATCAAGTGAGAATATATATATATATATATATATGATGTGATATGATTGCTATGGATGTTTACTATGCTTTGATCATCAAGTTTGGTTGTTTTAATATAGTTGTTTAATTGTGAAAACAAATCGCGTTAAATACACGTCGATATTACATAAGGAAATCACTTTCCGAACCAAGTTATAATAGTGATATATGAAATCATTAAACCCCTTTGAAATGATTTAAAATGGTTTATAAATCATTTATAAACACTAAAATTCAATGTGGTGAAGTTTTGACAGGTTATAAAATTGAGTCAATTAAATAGGCGCGTCGCGTAACGGCAGTTCGTGATTTCGCGCCGTAGAAAGTTAAATCCATTTATATGATGTATTCGAACTTGGAATTCTTTGTAATAAGATTTTTCCAAATTATTATAATCATAGTTTTCAAACAAAAGAAAAAGTTCAAGATTTTGTTTAGTAAATTTTGAAATATGAGCATAACAAGTTTTCAAAATTGTCGCACTTTGGTTGTTTAGAAACCAAAATGACAAAATCTTTAAAAGTGGTATTTTTAATTCTTCAAAAATATGTAATAAATTTTGTAAATATTATAAAATGTTTTAAAAGAGATTTAATTAATAAAAATGGATTTCTAAATGATGGAAAAGTTGTTTTGATCAAATAAGCTTAAAAGCACTATCCGCAGCACTTTTTGCAGCACTTTTAATAACTTTTGTAATATGGTTTTAAACTAAGTATTTTTTTCCCAAATCTTTTATAAATGTTTTTGAATAAATAACTAAGTATTTTAAAGGTAATTTGAAGGATTTATAATTTATTTTAAAGGACTTAAATAAATATTTAAAGAAAAGATGTTATAATTAAGTGATTTAATCTTTGCTCTAAAAGCCGCTGAGTAGACTGGATTTTTCTATTAGTGAGATTCGGATGAGAGGTGCTTAAACTAAGGAGATTTTTAGGAACAACCAGTGCCCTAGCTCACCTGGCCTCTTTCCTGGGAGAGGAATAGATAAGGTCGAAATGTCGAAAACGAGGCAAGCATAAAAGATTTAATTTTTTCGAATTTAATACAACTTGGATTGTATAGAAATAATCTTCTTATACTTGGTATTAAATTCAAAGGAGGGAATCCATGCTATTTGTATGGTTTTAAATGGTGATTTCACCGCTATTCGACGGATAGTAAAGGTTAAATACAGAAATTGATGTTGAGTAGAATTTGTATAATTTCCATCGACCCTTTTTACTCAAAAAGGTTTTCCAATATGATTTATGAGAAATGATTTTGATTTGGTTAAAGAGAGGTTTAATGATCCCATATGCAATAAAAATAAATGGTTTTAAAACTTATATATCTCCAAGAAGATATTTTGGATAAAAGGATACAAAGTATGAAATATTAATCACCCACTAAACATCTTTTTATCGATAATTGGTTCGGAGGAACCAAGATCGAATTGGGTAATTCCTATCGGAAAACACTTTGAACCTATTTACAAGTTCAAAAGTGAAGACATGTTAAAGACAATGAAGTTGAAGTCGGGGATCTTCATAATGAATGGACTACTTATTGTTAATTTCGTAGTAGCTCCCCAGATAAATAAATAACAGCGGTCCCTTCGTTCTGGGACCTTCATATGCAAGGACTACTCGCTACTAATCTAAGGGGATGTGGTAGGAGAGTGATTTGGTTTGTCCCGTTCCTGAACCACTTATATGGATGAATATTTAACATTACATTTTTAAGATCACAATGCATTAATCTCTACAAACGTAAATCTGTTTGGTGGTGTAGGAGGTAACCTCTCATATACTTAATACTCTTCTCTGAGACGTACGAGCCAAGGGGTTGTACTTTTGTTGAAATCAATAGTATGTTGTTGGAAATGGAAATGTGGCATTGTAAGTGAAAATGTTCTAAGAAAGGTAAATGCTACCTCAAGCGTCATGAAATCAATAGTGTGTTGTTAGAAATGGAAATGTGGCATTTTAAGTGAAAATGTTCTAAGAAAGGTAAACGCTACTTCAAGCCTCACACCCGGGGAATGTGAAACAGGGGTTGCTTTAAGGCTAAGTGGATTGCAACCACTAAGGTATGATTACCTTTCTATATTTATTTATTTCAACCCGCTATGACGTCGGGTTCAAATTATGTGGTGTATGCTATAGGATCCCAGATATGTCAGTAATGGTCCGGGTGATATCATATTCGGTTCTATCCGCCACAAGATGGGTCTACGGGTAGGTCAGTCTTAATTCACAAAGGTTTCGAAGATGTCTATCCCCGGTACATTCCTCTAGACATGTACTATATGGGAGGTAGTCCCTTACCTCACTATTCATTGGAAATCCAAATCTCCAATAAGTGCCTTCGATATTAGTTGTAAACCTATTACGCCTCAAATTTAACTAATGTAACAATTTTGGCTATTTGAGTAGGTTTATTTGAAAATTTTTCAAAGAATGTCATTAAAAATAATATCATTAAATTTTACGTAGAAATGATTTGGTTATCATAAGGTAAAAACTCATTCCGTGTTTATGTGTGGCATTGTCTTATGAGATACCTTTTGTTTTCCAAATACTCGTATTTTGAGTTTCTCACACCAGTTCCATGACTAACCCGGAATTAATTTTCCTTTTCCCCTAAACTCTGGATGCCCTATTTTTCCGGGTAGCTAAGTAGTCAGGTAACTTGGAGCATTTTGGAAGGGGCATGGAGCTTGAAGAATGGAGGGTCCTTTTGTCAATAGTGACTATTTCAGAATTCCGCTATATCATGTAGTATGTATTTAGTGTCTACCATCCTCTATAAGGATAAGCAGTTATAGCTATCCCTGGCTGGGTTAGTACTTATCGTAACTCTGATGATTAACTTGGAGTGATTGTATGTACTTTCCATATGTATAATTAATGTGAGTGTGAAATTCTGTTGTTATTCTATCTTATTTCTTTTAAAAACCCCTGATTATCTGCTTCTCTGGCACTTGAATTTGCGGTACATGAACACCGAGGATGTATTAGTGTCGATCTTCGAGGGTCGAAAAGGTGGGTCATCACACTCTGGTTGAATCAACCGCTACTCATTGTTGGGAATAATTCCAACTTAAAGTTCTTAACTTAAGTTTAAACATGAATTTCGGATTGACATAATATACTCAATATCACTAATGAAGTTGAGTCCACGCAATGCTTCATAAGGTGTTTGTTGTTTCTATAAACAATTCTCTAGTATTCATAAATACTTAAGAACGCTCAAAATATATAGTAATCTTAATTCGGATTTGACGTTTGTTCTATGTATCAAATAACCTAAGTGTGTTATTGCAGACATTATGGCATGTACGATAATTACTATTGTCAATGCATAAGGAATCCATCATACATGCTCGATATTCAACAATTTAATATAGTGTCTTTGTATATCTTTTTGTGACATTCCCAACATCCCTTTAACTGATTATAAAACATGTCATTTTTAAATCAAATGTCGGGTATTAAACAACCAAACTGGAATGATTTTAACATAAATATATCATTAACAATCATATGTTTTTGTTAACTTATAGTTTCAGAAATATATTTTAGTACATATTAATATTCTTTCTTTTAGGCACACGTTTCCTCTGCATTTCGACTGAAAATTCAAATCATTTGATTTATTTGCCAAAATACATAACCCTTATGCTAATCGAATAACATTTTTGTATCATTCCTTAGACCATATCCAATACTCATAAACCCAGTTATCGCTCTTGCCGATTTTGAGGCATTTTGGTTATTATATGCAAACGGTATATTCTAACTCAAAGTTATATCGGGCAATAAATTTTGTGAGTAAAATTCAAATTAATTAAAGCTTTTTGAATGACGAATCTGTTGCATTAGTTTCGACAATTGAAGTTTATGGTGTTATTCTCATCAACTTAGCTTATATTCAAATTGCATTGATCTTTTTTTAAAGACACTTTTGTAGCCAATGGATTATATCCTTTTGGGTACAAATATCAAAGTCATATTTTGATAACATACTTGGAATCCATTTCAGATTTGCACATCATGCCACTTGGTAGAGTCAATACTCTTAATGACTTACGTAAGGCTGATGAATTTTTTCTCAACGTTAATAAAATTCATAATCTCTCTTTAATGTGTGATATTTATCGTTAGACATTCTAATGTGCCATGTCTATTTAGTTCAGTTAATTTCATTCCATACTTCGTTAACATTTTTATCTTTAGATTGTATCCAAATCCATTTTGCCACAAATAATTTCTAAAAGAAATTCCTTTGCTATTAAGTTGGCGTTTATTGAAACAAGAATTGTTTCCCGATGCAATGAAATAGGTGTTCATAAACATTTTATGAACTACCTAAACATATATATATATATATATATATATATGAAACTGTTTAAGTTTACGATACTTATGTTCATAACATAAATTGACCAATCAATATTGGTCAGTCCCAACTCCTTTGGGATGGTCCATACGTTATTCCTTACAAGCTAGTATTACACGCAACTTCTCGACTTATATAACCTGTCAACTTCTTAACCTATGATATGTAGGAGTTTCTTATAAATGTTCATCTTGTATGATCTTGAAAACAATTCTTTAGATGAAATTAAAATTTAACCTTATGTACTTACTCTTAAGTACACGACCATATAGAAAGAAGTTAACTCAACTTTAATTGTTACTAATCGTATTTGTCTAACAAAGTTAGATTACTCCTTATCGGTACATCATTATGTATCATAAGAAGGAGTGACATTTGAGATTGAATTTTATTCATTTTTAGGCATTTTTGGAACCTATTTCCTGATATACCCACCTATTTGATCAAATCAATTTTTCTTGTTTCCTTTGCACATTACGTTTTATAATTCCATTTTATATTTGATGAACTTATCATAATACAGTACTTGTGTATCAAATACACTTGTTCATTTTATGTTAATTCAACTATGAATCAAGAAAAGTATGTGGAACTGATTTGATATTGCTAGACTTTTGACTGTATACATATTTATGTATCAATCTGAAGAATTCACTAACTTTTATGCCGCTCCCACTAAATGGGGGCTTCATCCTTAATTCCAAAATAATCATAATAAATTATATATACTTTTGTGTTATTTAGCTAATGCAACAAATACCGTTATTCTAATAGATTTATCTTATAACGCATATTCAAAACATTCATCATTAAATAAAACTATCTTTATTTTGAATAAGTACTGAAATTAGTTATTATTTCATAAATAATATTTGGTATATTTACAAAAATAATTTTTTGTACGTTGATGTATGCACTAATAAGTATTATATGACATGCTCTTACTATTTTCATCATTACTATAATAGTATATGAAATAGGAAGCTCCATTCAACTATTTATTGTAGGCTACTTATTTCTTTTACAATAACTAGTTTATAGTTGAGAGTTTTTGATCAAATATCTTAAACTCGCATAAATGACTTTATTTAGAAAAAAATCTATATGAGTAACACAATTGGCATAAAAAATTACATTTATAATTCCATATTAAGTATTTACTAGTATTTTATATAGTTTTCATTTCCGACATCACTTCATGAAACAGATTTGACTATGCACTCTCTTAATCCTAACTGTACCTAAGTTACATCCACTCTTGTACATTCACTTTCCTTGTCTAAATGGTTAAACCATTAAAAAAGAAATCCTCATTGTAATCAATTGTATTTAATACATAATTTCGCATTATGCTTTATTTTCTTGTTTCTAATGAACAAATTTCATTGAAGTTTCGTGCACTACAAACTACGACTGTTCACCATATAACATTTATACGTGATTGAATATGGATCAAATATCCATATTCTTGTATTTATTAAGAGTTCAAAACTCTAAAAGACCATACAAAGTCTCAAATAAATAAACTCTTAAGCGACTGAGGCATGAATGTTTTAGCGGTTTTGTAAATTGGCTCTTGCATGGGTTATTAGGTGAAAACTTGCCAAGGATTTAGAGTATATTTTATATTCCTTTGTCAATTTTAATTTAGTTCAGATGTATATTTTAAATGATAAACGTTTCATTAATAATATTAGTTGCATAAATTTATCAATGTAGATTATTTTAACTTTATGTAACAAATGTTCTTATAATATTAGAATGGTTAAATGTTACCATTTTATTTTTATAATAAGGCTTCTACTAGATTTTTATGTTTCTCAAATCCCTAAGAAAAACAAAGAAATCTTCTTATAACATCCCCTTACTTGAAAGTCCAAAACTAACGGCTATGGATGCTGCAGTCATCCATAGTTGTTAATCTTCGGAGACCAAATACGACGGTGTTAGATTCATTGATACACAGAAACACATGAATATGAAAACATTTTAAAACTTAAAACAAGATCACATTCCATGTCAAATCATTTCCAATTCATTATATAATCCCACAATCGTAAATCATGTTCAGAGAAAATATATTTATTACAATATATGCCAAGAGCGACATATGAAGATGCCCCCTTGGATGATCAGAGTATATATAGGCAATTTAACAACTTTGCCATTACAAACAACATAGTGGAATTAAAAGAAAAGAGCACTCTAAATAGCTATCATGCCTCCTGCATGTCTCCAGAAGCTTATTCGTCTAAAGAGGTACCTGAAAACCTCAACTCTCAAACTACTTAAAATCAATTGAGCACCCGAGAGTCTAAGGGGAAAACATAAACTTCGAGGCAGACATAAAGCCTGGTATGAATAATAATCTACCGTCTCAAATCATTTAGATATCTAGTGAGATCACGCCACTTAACAGAGTGGGTTTTCCCTTTGCTAGTATCCTAAAACTTTTATAAAACCATATACTGTGCTCCTGCATCCACAATGGTTAAAACATAGTCGTTATAAAATATTACGATGATATGCAAACAAGTTAAAACATTTTGGATTTCCCATCCTCTAATCAATTGACTCCCTACCATATTTATAGTTTCTAGGGTCACTATTAACCTATTAGTTTTCATGGGCTTACTAATAACCTTTATACAATATATGGACTCCTTGTCCTATTTCATAGTTTTCATTGGTGCACTATGAACCTATTGGCCCCTGCCAATTAACTTAATTAATTCATGGGTTCCCCCAACCTATTGGTGACTCAAATAACACCTCTCTTATCCTAGTTTTCATGGGTTGACTAGGAACCTATTGACAACTGTCAATAACTTAATTCGAATATAGTTTTCATGGGTGCACCGCAAACCAATTGGCCCTTGCCAACCACTCTTTATAACAAAGTTTTCATGGGATCACTATGAACCTATTGGTAATGCCAATAACTTCCTAATCATAGTTTTCATGAGTGCACTATGAACCTGTATTCCTGACAACTTCCATATTTAGGCATCCTATATTCTGGTCTCCCTGACCTCTTGGATGCAATTCTACTCATCCAGGAGTTTAATCAATTTATATTCACTACTTGGTTAACTTAGCTAGTTCTTCTACCCTTTATCCCCAAAATGCAGTTATTGGTCCATTATAATGTGAATAAATTTATATTTGAAGAAGCAAACATAATTACAAAACAATACCACTCCTGTAGGTTTAATGTCCTTGAAATACTTTTCATATAAACATGGTTAATCCCTTTAACCTATAATTTTATCAAGGAAAGCTTCTTCTTAAAATCATTTCAAAACTCCTTTAATTTACGATGGGTTTTTTCTTTTAAAAATTGATTTTGGGTTATTATAAAACCAAAACCTTTCAACTCCTTCAAATCCTAGCTTTCGACCTCACTGGATACCCTCCTTCAAAAGCATAAAAATCTATTTTCAAAACATTAGGCCCCTACCTTTCGAACACTTTAATACTCTCTTTCGAAACCTTTTGAATGTATTAAAGCATTAGCATTTAACATTTTTAAGCATAGCTTCGAAACCAATTGAAAGTCCCTCTTTCGAAACCATTAGAAGTACCCCTTCCGAAAACATTGGGTTATACTTAAAATATTATTTTTGTCAAGTGAATATAAACAAAAGTAGCTCTTTCAAAACCATTCTTTATCCTTTAAAAGTATTGGGGAAAACTTGATGGTGTCGGCACCATCCTTTCGAAAGCATAAAACATCTGGGTAAAATATTGGAAGGTTGGCTTCGAAACCCCTCTCGAAACCAGTGCCTTTGAAACCCCTAACCCCTTTCGAAAGCTATAGGAAGTGGCTTATATTTATATAACAAAAGGTACCTTTAGAAAGCATTAATATCTTCAATACCATCGAAAGGCATCAAGTTACAGAAAGGTTTCGACTTGGTCGAAACTACCCCTTCCGAAAACTTCAATTTGAAAACAAAGTAACTCCTTCGGAAGCCACTACATTAAAATGGCGGCGGCTCTCCTTCGAAATCTTGTTTTAAAATACCCTTTCGCAAGCATTGGTTTCGAGTCCTTCGAAACTTCTTTGTAAACATGCAAGCTCTTTTCTTTAGAAAACAAACCAAAGGTCTCAACCCCTTTGGAAGCTATGTTTCGACACCCTACCTTCCGACTTTCTCCAATCCACTGCATACCAACTAAATGATACCATGTGTATTGGTTTTGGTTTCATTAGTTTCGACCTATTAGGTTTTGACCTGATTGGTAGCAGAAGGTCTGAATCGAAAGGGTCCTTTCGAAAGTGGCGTAACCTACTTTTCTAAGTAAAAAGGCTGTTTTTACCAATTAAATTTGTTGACCCAAAAAATGAACCAACACCCTGGTTTGAGTTTGAAAGCACCAACCCTGTTCTGACAGAGCAATATCACAGATCACAGATATAAAGAAAGAACAGTAAAAGAAAGTAGACAGGGAATTTTTATAGTGGTTCAGCTGTTAATGAAGCCTACATCCACTTTATAGTTTTATTATAGACTGATTACTGTTACAAGAGATGTTTGATTACAAGGCATTTGATTATCCTTAGCTAGATTCAATCCCCAGAGTTGGAATCCACTGGAGAATCACAGTGAATTCCTTTGTTGTGAGATAGATAGAGAGTGAAGAATGTTTCCAGCAGAGCTTCAGCAACCAGTCCGGAGAAGATCCTCTTTGTGTTGCAGGTGGGATGGTATTTATAGTGGTCGGAGAGCTTCTGGGCCAGGCCTATCTTCATCAGCTTGCAATTAGGTTACAAGCGACCTAGGAGGGATTTGGCTCGCAAAGCGAGCCAAAACCATGGGTCGTTGGCGACCAATGGCCTGTGGATCGTCGGCGACCCATGGTCTTGGATCGTTTTGAGGACCAAGTCTTGCCTCTTTTTGATAGTGTTCCATATCTAGTTTATTTGATGGTTTGAGCAGAGGCATGGGTCGCTGATAAGCTAAGCACTTAGGATTTTTCTGGAGTTTGGACTTGGAGATGTTCCCACATCCTTTTATCATTGCTCTTACGTTTTGATGGCAATTCACTAGCTGTTTACATTCAGCTACTGATTGGATTAAAGGAATGCCGATCTCTTGGCTTCATTGATCCCAGTCTTAGTCATACCGCTTAGCCCTTGTTGATCCCTTATCTTGGCTTTTCTGGTTAAGTCCTAAACCATCCTGTCCCCACAAGATTGTTCTGTTCTCTATTGGTTTCTGCTGGGTTAAAATCTCGGGTAACATTTGCCCTCTAGAGTACGTCTTCATTGTATACAAGGCGTGCTCTGGAAGTTATCGTTTTTAATATCAATTTGTTGATTTCCAAGCGATAGCATTAGAGCCCTATTGAATATGTTAACCCAACGTTATTGGTCGTCTTTCTTTGGTTTTGATTGCTATCACTTGCCATAATATATCACACCTCCGCTTGTAGCTTCCCTGCATGCCTTGGAATGACAGACAGTTGTAATCGATCGAGTTTGAGATGAATAGACGAAGCTTTCTTCCTTCATTTCCTTTGAATGCATATATGCATCTTTTGACATCATCATTTTTGTTTTTTTTTCTTGGGGGGCCGCTAGCGATCCATGTGAGATGGGTCGCTAGTGACCTATCTACATGAATTTTTTATATGATAAAGCTAGGTCGGGTTGTTGGTGACCCATGATGGGTCGGGAGCGACCCGATTACTTAGAAAAAAATTTAGGCATTCTCTCCTTGCCTACTTATACTTAAGCCGACCCCCATTTCCTTCATTTGACCCGAGCGACTCCACTTCTTAAAACAACCAACTCATCTGGCGATTCGATCCAAGCAATCAACTTGATCTGCTACCGTATTTCATTTGATCTACTCGCCACTAATTCATCCAAGCATCTACCTTCCCCGCGAAACCCTAGCCATCCATCATCATGCTCGAATCTGAACCCTAGCCCACTATTTGTCTGTAGTCGACCCATCCTTAGCTCATCCACGATATAATCCATAGCTCGCTAAGTTTGATTCGTGATTCTTCTTGTGCCTTTAAATCAGTTTAAGGTGGGTTTGCTTGATTGATTTGTTAATTGTTATGTTGGTACAATGATTGATGTCTGGTCTTCACTTGCGATGTTGATTGCGAGAAGTTCGGGTTAATTGCGGTATAAAAGAGGAAGATAGTAAATTGGGTCTTGAGTTGTCTCCCAGAATGACATTTGGGCTTCGGCCCAATGCTTGACACATTTTGCTATCTTAATCCTTTAGACCAAAATTGACTTATGCCGAGTTTCACAGATACCACCGCATGACATATCATTGGTTGACTTAGAGAATCTGGGCTTATCCAGCTTGATTATTCCACACTCGGTGCTCCTGCAGTGAGAAGAGTTTTCCATGTCGCTTCGGACAACGGATTCGTTATCGATCATTTATCGATAATGGGTAAGTGTACAAGAAGCAAACAAAAAATGAAAAACGAAATGACACAGGAAGTTCTTCTTTTTTCCACTTTGAGGGAACTATTTACACATAATAGAGCGTTTGTAGTGCATTGAGCACCGAATTTATCCCATATAGACAGCACACTACACTTGCTCCGGTTCGCATTTGAAGTCCGACGTGTCGATTGCAAGTCAAAGTTTCTTCAAAATTCAAGTGTGATGGGGGAAACTTATGGAATTAGGATAGATTTACCTAACTGTTTTCAGATGGGAGTTCTGTTATATAGAATGAAGCAACCATCCACACGCCATAAGTCAAGCGAGCGAAACCTGGCGTTCTTCGAAGCTGAGTCATCATCTACCTCGCAAGCCCAGTACAGTCAATTAGTTCTGGTTGGGTCCATCTTGAACCGCACGCCTCCCAACTTTCGAGTCCCGCTTAATCCTCCTGAAAGAGCATCATTAGTGATTTCCGCCAAGGCTCTTCCCAATGTATGTACACAACATGGAATTCCCGAAGAGGACGCTCGTTTGCCAACGAAAGACTAATTCGCTCATATGCCCTCGCCAAGGTAAACTGCTTGCCATAGATATATGTGTCTGAACAAAGTCGTGCCCCCCTTTAACGATTTTCTGCATGAGACGCTCTCAAACTTGGGAATCGTGCCATTCCAGCTTCATCTGAATGGTTATGCCATCCTTACTTGCTTGCACGTCCTTTTCATATGGACGTTCAATTATGCTCCAAGTTTCAATGAGTTGCGGTATTTTCTGGCGTTCAAGAGGAGAGATGATTGTCCCTCTTTGATTATAATCAAGGCCCAGAGGAATCGAAAGATCATCTTATGCTCGCAAAGCAACTTATCACAGTTCAAAATGCAATACTTTTTTGTCAGATGCCCCAGGGGGTTCTATCGCCGATGGACAATAGGGGGTAAGCTTCTCTTTTCAACTTGTCGAGCTCCAAAACATCGTAATGGAGTCTCTAACTAATTATACGTCTCTTGTAGTTATCCCAAGGCCAAATTAAGATGTGACACTTAATGAAGTTTGTGAGACTTTATAAGCCATCAGTTCCGAGGAGAGAAGCGTTAAAGTTCTACTGACCGATGAGAACTTGCGTCGGTACAGACTGTTAGCTCCGGGTAGATCCGTCGCTCAGATTGAAACTCCTTCTCTTAGTTGAGCCAGAGTTCACAGAAGATCCTCTTCTTCGTCCCACGGTTCGAAGGAAGGTCAGGAGATAGGTAGCCCGTCCAAAGGATCACTTGATGAAGCCCATAAGAAGGAAGAAGCCACTGTGGCTGGTCTGAGCAGTTCAACTAGAATGCCATCGATTCTGGAGGAGGCGAAATAAGAGTTTATACATAGAGAAGGCAAGACCATGGTGGATTCGAGTTTGAAAGTAGCAGCGATGAAACCACTACCGGTGATTACTTCTCGTCAGAATTTGATGGTGACGATTCAGAGTCGTGTAATGAGACTCCGGGAATGAGTCCCGTTCCCCCCGAGTCCATCTCTTCTCGATGTAGGCAGTGAAGGAAAAATCCCTAAGACCGAAAGTCATCCATACTCTTCGAGTAAGAATGTCATAGCGGGGCTCGGAGATTTCAGCGACGTAATTGTTGACTTTGATGCACTCCTAAAAGGATATTTTAAATTCGACACAACTCCTTCCTGCTCAGGCGATATTGCACCCTCAGTTAGCTCAGCTCCGCTCATAACGGCCGAAGTCAGTCCGATCCCACCTTCGACGGCCGTTTGTTCTGGTTCGTGATGATGTCTTAGGCCCATATTAGAAATACACAGCACATTGCACTAGGATTGCACTTGTTCCATTCTTTTCATTTCTTCATATATTTGTTCAGGTTAAGCTATGCCTCTGAAATTTATGTACTCCTCATTCCAGGTATGATGAGAGGACGAGTCTTCTACGATGACTTCGAGGACTACACCGACTCACAGCGGTACCCCAAGCACTCCTCCAACCGCCATCAAGCCGGGAGACGGAAGAAGAGTATAGGCGGAGGAAAGAACTCGAAGCAGAAAGACATCGCCAAAAGGAGAGAGATAGAGCTCGTTCATATCGAGGTGGGTATGAGAAAAGAAGATCTCATGAGGAAAGGGATGAGCCATCAAAGAAATCGAAGTTCGACCATCGCTCCCATCCTTCAGAGCACGCTTCAAAACACATTTCCGTAGGCTAAAAGATTCCTGTCACTTTTGCCCCAATTCTGCCCCCGGCACATGTTCCATCTTCCTCCATTGTTACTGCTACACCTGGTGCATGTCATCCCCACTGGAGGCTGGCCTGTACTCTTCCTTTGGGCCCCCCTAAGCTTGAGGCCACGCTTCCGGGTTGGTTCTTAAGAGGGGATAAGTTCGACATGGACCTTCATCCCGTTCAAAGGGATTCTTTCATGCCGCATCTCCAAGCTATCCAAAATGACCTGGAGCAGGCCGAGAAATGGGAGAAGCTCTGCAAGTAGCTGCGGACACCAACAGAAATAATTACCAAGAGACCCTCTTCTTCGAAAAACGAAAAGGATGATTTTGAAAGGGCGTTGGCTGATCGGGATGTTAAAATTAAATAGTTGGAGGAGGAGAAGGAGACAACACTCCGGGAAAGTAGGAAAACCGCCAGCTTGATGAAGGAGTTGAAGGACATGCATGAGAAGGTCGAGATTGTTTGGAGAGATGAAATTAAAAAGACTCATGTGGAAGAGGCTAAATTGAAAGAAGAAGTGACCGCTTACAATGCTATCATCGAAGCTCAACAGAAAATAATCGCCGATCGCGATCTAATTGTCGAGGGGCACAACAAAACGATCTTCGACCAAGCGGAGACCATCGCCAAGTTACAGGCTTAGGTCACATAATTCAGTGCCGACAAGACCATTGTTGAGATTGAGAAGGCTGCGGTGACAGTAGATTATTTGGACCTCCAACATGCTTTTGATTAGAAAATGGAGAAGCTGGATGCATCGATCCTGAATTTTTATGTTAACTCCTTGTTGCATCAAGGGAGCCTCGGCTACTTTGGTATGAAGTATTCGTGCACTCTGGCCCTTGTTTGGGAGGAAATCTTATCTCGCTTTTCTGAGAGCCACGACGTTTATACAGATCAAGAGCTGCGAGATACTTATCTTAATAATGACTTTAAGAAGTCGCTGCTTGAGGGCCAGGAGATCCTTCGGGTTGAACGAGAGAAGGAGGTCACTAATGCTGCCCTAATGTCTACTACTGATGTGTTTACCAGGCCTTCTACCTCCGACGGGGGTGGACCATCAAAGAAACTCCACGACCAACCAACAAGCTCAGGACTTGACATTGTTCCTCATGTGGTGGAGCCCACAAAAGAAGGCGAAGGTGATGAGTTTTAAGTTGCAGTTCATGATCCTTCTTCTAATGCAGTCCATGCTTCTCTCGAATTCAGGAGTCTCCATCCTACGCCGCTGGAGCAAGAGGAGTTTAATGCTTTCCATTTTGATCTTATAGGTCCATCCACTTTTCCTGTTGACGCGTCAACTACTTCGGCGCCTGCGCCTGCTACCATTTCCACATCCTTTGAGATTGTATCCATTCCTGCTCCAGTTCCCACATCCATATCTAGTTCACAACCAGGGCCAAAGGCCGAGAAAATAGCGGCGCTCCATGGCTTGGATGACCCCTTAGCGTCTTTGGAAGGTCATATAACTACTGCAGAGGCTAAGGAGCAGGAGATGCAGACGGAGCAGTCGTAGAAGGCTCAGCATGATTTGATTGCCGTCAAGAAAGAAATGGTGGAGGCCGTCAAAGCTTCGAAGAGCTCCCAAAAGTCACAAAAATGCAAAGAAAAGGGAAGGTCTTCTGAAAAACATTCGGAGGAGGAGGAGGAGATTGCCACCGAAGTGTATGTTGACATTACTAGCAGCGACACCTCTCCCGAAAAGAAGCAGAAGCTACCTAACAAAGGTGGAAAGGGAAGTGGTGGCAAGAAGCATTAAGTGGCTGGCATGAAGATGGACTTGATTTTGGCCAACAACGCGCAAGAAGACAAACTTGTTTTTGTTTTCTTTTGAATCATTTTTTTCAAGTGCGGAATCACCACTTTGTGTTCTTACTGTAGAGTCTGTATTTTCTCTTTGTTGGCCGTTGTGGTGTGGGTACGGCCCCTAGATTTTGATCCTGTGTATAGAAAATCATAAGCAGTACAAAGATATTTTGACAGTACTTTCATCTGTCTATTCATATATGTTATGTGTATTTGTGCTTGTTTCATTTCATACTTTGCTACTTATGTAATGATAGCCGAAGTTCTTCATTTGAAGCAACATAACTTAGAGATTAACAGCACTTAGAGTATTTTTGTTTGGAAATTCACAAAACTTTATAAAAATTTCTAAAACCTAGAAATTTTTGTTTGTAATTTCTGTTTGGAAGTTGATGAAACTTTGAGATAGAACTTGCGAACTTGTTGTATTGAATATGCAAGTATATGATTTTTGTTTGATAATAATAAACATATATTTATTCATTTAAATGTATTTGCTATTGTACTATTTTATTTTCACATAATTAAATAAATATTTGCTGAATAAATAAATAACACATAATTTAATTCAAACAAATATTTTATTCAAACAAATAATTTATTACAATTTTGAATAGTACAAATTTGAGCTCTCACTATATATACACACAATTTCAATTATAATACAATTTCGATTACATCACAATTTTCAATTTACATTTGCACCTCACTACATATCACTCATTCACTCGTATTTATCTTCAACTCTATTCCAGCTTGAATCCAGCATCTGAGCGATCTGCAAAATAAACACTGGAGCAGTAAAATTGAAAAAGAAATATTTTTGCAGTATAAAATAAAATGTATTTTGAAAATATTATTTGCCTCAGTTATGTGGGTTGTTCGTCATCATATTTATTTTTGAATTCATCTACACGAACAACTTGTGACATGCACAGTGTATCACTGTACATGCCATAAGGCCGTGCACACCGATATACACTTGACAAAACTGCAGGGACAGGTGAGCACAATGTCAAACCCAATCAAAAGCCAGGTTCAACTCAAGTGCAATACAAATAATGTCACGACATGAGCACAAGGTCAAACCCGAGGCAAAGCTAGGTTCAACTCAGGTGCAATACAAAAACAAAAATATAATGGTCAAGTTTTTAATGACTGGAACAAGCCTTGACCAAAATTCAATGTGTACACTTGAAAAATACTCGACCAGTCAAACTGCACCAGACCAGTAAACCCACGAAGACGACAACAAGTGCACATCAACTTAATGCAAACAAAGTAATATCAAGATAACTGTGGTGCACATGCATATATAGTTCAGAACTACTCCAAACAGAGATGTACAAAATGAAACCAGATATATACATACATAAATGTATGTGTGTATACAAATGGAGATGACACTGCAGCTACCAATCAAACACATATGGTCAGACACAAGAACAATGAAGCAACCAGACTAAAATGGCACCAAGACAACCAGAGAAGCTCAACTGGCAACAAGTGAAATCAAGACAAACACATGACAGCATACATGAAATAAATCCAGGCATCAAGTACACACGACTCCAGACAAATGAACACAAATATACAGTGGAGCATGAAAACAGTTGCAAGATTAAATTAAGACTTATATGCTACACAAGAACAAGTGAAGACATCACAAACATACATATATACATGTATGCAGGATACAGTGATGCAATATACATATTCATAAGGACATGACTCAAAGCAACTCAAACTAGCATATCAGACTTCAACAATTTTTTTATGCATATGTGAAAATCAAACAACCACCAACACTGACCACATATAAACAATGGACAAGATGACCAACATTCAAGTACAAAAGGTTCAGATATAAGGAAATGGATATGAAACTCGAAGTCTGAAAACAGTACAAGAAAATTTAGACAACTTGTATATACATGTGCAACAAAGTAAAGATTCCAACATTTGTTTTCATCAAACAACCAGTGAATATGGCAATGTATATGGTCATATGGACAGAGCAATATTGATGCACCATACATATATGCAACTGTGAACACAATAACTCAATACAGTGAACAATGCAAGCAAGTAGCAGGTTGAACCAACATAAGCAAACATATAGAACAGTGGACAGAGCTCAATGCACACCAGACTTGATTTCAAGTAAAACAAGAGTCCAGTTACATCAACATCATATATACAAATGTACTACAACTACCAGACAATGCAAAACAACCACCAATGACCAGAGGCATTTTTACTGAAGTGTAGACCAACCAAGTGAAAAAAAATAGTGAAACAACACTGTATATACATATGCATATGTATCTACCATAGTCCATCAAAGTACAGGTAAACCAGGGAATACAAGAGACTCAATATAACCTTGCAGTTAATCCAAGTCAAATTCTCATATCACAAAATCAAAGTGCCGAAGTCACAGAAAAAAATTCAAATGGTCGAGCATAGAAAATTGAATAATACAAAGCCGTGGTGACCAAGAAATCGAACAAGCCAAAATCAAAGACGTGATAATCAAGCAAAAATATATACGAAATTGAACCAGTCAGGATGAATCACATGTATTCGATCAAAATCAAACGGCCGAGCTTAAAATTATCAGACGAATTCAAATAACATATTTGATCGAAAATTTAGGGTTTTCAATCCTATAAAACCCGTTAACATCATTGGCGTATAGACCAATCGAGTTCAAGCAAATTAACCAGAAAAGCAAAAAGGAAATTACATACCAATTCATATCGAACTCGATGAATTGAAGCAGCCATGTGCGAATCGAAGAAACGATCGATCGTCAAAGCAATCACAAGAATATCAATTCAATCGATCAACAATCAATCAGCATGCTCAAAATCGCAAAAGCCCTAAATCTGAAAGAGGAACGAAAGAAGAAACGAGGCAGCCATCTTTTCTACGCAAGGATTCAAGGCAGAAGACATAAGAAAAGAAAATGGGGATTTCACTTTAATTCATTTTGGGCCGGTGTTTCTTTATTTTGGGCTTTAGTTTTTTAAAATTAGGGTTTTATTGTTTTTTAGTTGTTTTATTTTGTATTTCTCTTTTAAACGTTTGTAAATTCTAGTCGTATGACTAGGGGACGAACTACGGTGGTGTAGTTCGAGAATTTGCAACTCAGTGGCTGAGTTGTGGTAGGGTTTTGAGCGTAGAGTTAGGTTAGTCGATAGTGGGTGTCACAAGTTTACGTGTGTGAGCGTCTGACCACTTAATTTCTAGTAAAAACCTTGGGTGTAGCACGTAGGCAGGGTTTTGTCGAAGTTGGGAAAATCTGTGTTGTTATATTTCTGCTTTTAATATTCTACTATTATCTGTGCTGCTATTATTCTACTGTTATCAGTGCTGCAATTATTTTATATATTTCCGCATTAATTTTTATAATTAATAGTATCACCCTATTCACCCCCCCTCTAGGGTGAAATCGATCCTACATGTTGTTGTTTGGAGTGACAGAATTTATGAACTTGTTTTATTTGTTTGGTTCTATCTCAGTACAGGTGTATGCCCCCCAGTTCATAGAGCTGTTCACTTCAAACCATTTTCAATTTGCCGATAACTTTTGGTTTAACTAATCTTTATTAAAATTTTGGCTAAGTTACAATTCGACTTTACTTTTTTCAGAGATATTGCGATTTTAGCATGTAATCTCATTTTTTGGCGACATTCAGGTGAATATGCAATTTGCGCATGGGTATGTGTTGTCGATCATTGAGTGCCCTCCTTCTAGCCCAATTTTGTCTGGGTTGCACTCATTATTCCTGACTATATGTGTGCGGTTTCTCACGCTCCTTGGCGTTGCCTATCTTCGGGCAACGCAAGGAGTTATAATTTTGGTGTGCAGCTCATAAGATGCGTGCCTTTTGTTTTTACTTAGTGTTTCCTATCTTCGGGCAACACAGGGAGTTGACATTTCGGTGCTCCTTGGGGTTGCCTATCTTCAGGCGACACGAGATATTGTTATTTTGAGGCTCTTCGATGTTGCCTATCTTTGGGCAACACGAGGAGTTTTAGTTTTGCTGCTCCTCGGTGTTGCGTATCTTTGGGCAACATGAGGAGTTTTAGTTTTCGTGCTCCTCGGTGTTGCCTATCTTCGGGCTACATGAGGAAATTTTTATTTTTGGGCTCCTTGATGTTGCCTATCTTCGGGCAACATGAGGAGTTTTAGTTTTGGTGCTCCTTGGTGTTGCCTACCTTTGGGTAACACGAGGAGTTTTAGTTTTAGTACTCCACGGTGTTGCCTATCTTCGGGCTACAGGAGGAGTTTTTGATTTTGGGGCTCCTCGATGTTACCTATCTTCAGGCAACACGAGGAGTTTTAGTTTTTGGGGCTCCTCGATGTTGCCTATCTTCGGGCAACACGAGGAGTTTTAGTTTTGGGGCTCCACGATGTTGCGTATCTTTGGGCAACACGAGGGGTTTTAGTTTTGGTGCTCCTCGGTGTTTCCTATCTTCGAGCTACACGAGGAGTTTTGATTTTGGGGCTCCTTGATG
Organism: Allium fistulosum; assembly: GCA_030737815.1. Classification (NCBI taxonomy): domain Eukaryota; kingdom Viridiplantae; phylum Streptophyta; class Magnoliopsida; order Asparagales; family Amaryllidaceae; genus Allium; species Allium fistulosum. Next base: position 1,184,293,189 of record CM060902.1, read on the forward strand.
TTGCCTATCTTTGGGCAACACGAGGAGTTTGGATTTTCCTTAGTGTTGCCTATCTTCAGGCAACACGAGGAGTTTTAGTTTTTTTCTTAGCCCTCTCGATGCTGCCGGAGCAGTCTAATTGTCAGAGGGCCAAGATTGGGTTCTGTCGATCCAACGGTTGAGTCAATTTGCTTCCGTCGACTTGGCGGGTAATTATCATGAATACAGTTTGGTTGGTTCAAGAAGCAAACTTTATTAAGAAAAGCATGGCATATTCTTTGCCTATTTATAATGCCACCGGCATTTCCTGGATGGCTTTTTTGATGAAGAAATAGAAAATACATAAAATAGTTTTTTAGATGAAATAATGGCGGAGCGATTCGCTATTCCAGGCTCTGGAATTATGACCTCGTCGACGGTTGTCAGCTTAAAAGTCCCATCGCTGAGCTTTTGATTAATGACATACAGTCCTTCTTAGTTTGGTCTGAAGGCTCCCAGTACAGGGTAAACTCGCGTGAGCACAAGATCTCCAACTTTGAAGGTCTGACAATGAACTTTGGAGTTGAAGTACCGTGCAACCCTTTTTTGGTAGGCAGCCGTTCTCAACTCTGCTTCTTCTCTTTTTTCATCGACCATGTCTAGCGATTCAAGTAGGAGTTGCTCGTTTTGTGCTTGATTGAAATTTCACCTTCGGTGTGAGGGGACTTCTAATTCAACAGGAATCATTGCTTTTGAACCATATGCTAATGCGAACGGAGTGTGGCCAGTCGCCGCTTTGTGTGTTGTCTTGTATGCCCATAGTGCGAGTGGAAGTTCGTCAACCCAATTTCCTTTTGCTTTTGTTAATCGCTTCTTGATGGTGGATTTGATGATCTTGTTTATTACTTCCACTTGCCCGTTTGCTTGCGGATGAGCCACTGTAGAAAAGCTTTTTTCGATTCGGAAGCGTCTGTAGAAGTCTTTGAACTCGGCATTTTCAAATTTGGTTCCATTGTCGGTGATGATTTTTTGTGGCACACCAAACCTGCGAATGATGTTTTTAGTGACAAAGTTAATAAATTTCTTTGTGGTTATGGTGGCCAGCGGTTCCGCTCTACGGCAACTATAGCATATTTGGCTCCTCCTTTAGCTATTGGAAGGACACCAATCAAATCGATCCCCCATATCGCAAATAGCCATGGGATGACCATTTGCGTCAGTTCGTTGAAGGAGTTCTCTTAATTTTGCCGAATCTTTGACAGCGATCGCATCTTCTGGCATGATCAACGGCATCGCGATTTATTGTTGGCCAGAAGTATCCTTATCGGAGGACTTTCTTTTCCAACGTCTGCCCCCTAGTGTGGTCTCTGCATTTGCCTTCATGTACTTCCTTCAGGATTTGTCGTGCTTCATCATCGGTCACACACCAAAGAAGAGGAGTCGAGAATCCCATCCAATAGAGTATCCCATCCTGTATCATGAAACTTGGCGCCCTGTGGAGGAGGTTCTTCCGTTGATTTCGGTCAGTTGGTAGGGTTCCTGCAAGTAGGTAGTCCTTTATCGGTGTCATCCATGTATCTAGCCCAACAGTGGTCTCTAGGATCCAGTCCACATCCATTTCATCTATGCTCAGGTTGGTTAGCATTTCAACCGGAACCAATTCCAATGACTGGGCTTCTTCGGAGCTTGCCAGCTTGGCCAAATAGTCTACCTTGGTGTTTTGCTCTCGTGGGATGTGAGTTATGGTGTAGTGCTCGACGTCGCTTAGTAGTTCCTGTACTTTGGACAGGTACGGGGCATGATTCTCACCACGTGCCTGATACTCCCCTTTTACTTGTGCAGTATATGTGAATAGATTTTATCTTGAGCTCCTTCACAACTTTCAGTCCAGCGATCAGTGCTTCATATTCTGTTTCGTTGTTTGTGGAGAGGAATTCCAAATGCAAAGCATAGCTAATGGCTTAACCCTCGGGGGTTTCAAGCGGTACTCTTGCTGCCGAACAGAAGTTGGATGCGCCGTCGATGAAGAGCTTCCATTGCATGTATGTTTCTGACCGAACTTCCTCCTCGTCATCCCGCATAGTAAATTCGGTGATGAAGTCGACCAACGCTTGCCCATTAATGGCTTTCCTTGGGTGGTATGTGATATCATATTGACTCAACTCTATATTCCACTTTAGTAGTCGTCTGGAAGTTTCTGGCCGGTATAAAACTTGCTTCAGGGGTTGGTCAGTTAAAACTTTAATTGGATGAGCCTGGAAGTACGATCGTAATTTCCAAGATGCGATCAAGAGGCAATACGCTAGCTTTTCCAGCTTTGGGTAATTCTTCTCAGCTTCGGTGAATCATTTGCTAATGTAGTACACAGGTCGCTGGATTCTCGCTTCTTCCCGCACGAGAGCCGTGCTCAGTGCATGCGGGGAAACCGCTAAGTAGATGAATAGGTCTTCTCCATCCACTGGTTTTGATAAGATTAGGGAAGTTTCCATGTGTTGTAGCAATTCTTCGAAAGCTGTTTGACAAGCTTTGCTCCATTCAAAGTTTTTCTTTCCTTTCTTCAGTGCGTCGAACAACGGTATGCACTTGTCTATAGCTTTAGAGATGAACCGACTCAGTGTTGCGACCTTTCCATTCAAGCTTTGAAGTTCTCTTTTATTTTTAGGGGCTTGGACTTCCCGTAACGCTGTTATTTGCTCTGGATTTGCTTCGATGCCCCGGGCACTTACTATGAATCCCAGGAATTTCCCAGAGGCTACTCCGAAGTGACATTTAAGCGGGTTGAGCTTTATTCCGTATTTGCGGAGTATTTCGAACATTTCAGCGAGATTATCTAGATAGTTAGTAGCTACTCGATATTTGACTAACATATCGTCCACGTAAACTTCCATAGTCTTCCCAATCAGGCGTTTGAACATAGTATTCACTAGCCTTTAGTACGTTGCCCCTGCATTTTTCAAACCGAATGGCATTACTCGGTAGCAGTACAGTCCCAAATCGGTAGTGAAGATGGCGTTCTCTTGGTCTGGTTCATGCATCAAGATCTAGTTATAGCCCGAGTACGCATCCATAAATGACAGCAGTTCGTGTCCCGTCGTTCCATCCACCGTTGATCAATCCTAGGGAGCGGGAAGCTATCCATTTGACAGGCTTTGTTGAGGTCCGAGAAATCAATACAAGTTCGCCATTTTCCATTGGACTTCTTGACCAGGACTGGGTTCGATACCCATTCAGGTTAGGTTGCATCTCGAATGAAGCCGTTAGCCATCAGCTTATCTACTTCCTCTCTCAATGCCTTGGACCGTTCGAGGACCAAGCTGCGCCTTTTTTGCTTTACCGGTGTGAATTTGGGGTCAATATTGAGAGTGTGGCAAGCAATTTCAGGTGATACCCCACACATATCGAAGTGTGCCCAAGCAAATACGTCCAAATTGGCGTGAAGGAATTTGGTTAGTTCTGACCGCATCTTGTTTCTATGTTGCGACCCAATTTTCAGGACCCATGTTGGGTCATCCATATAGACTGGCCAGACACCGTTAATTCAGCCGGTGCTGCCTGATCCTTTCCCGAGCTCTTCTTTCTAAGGTCCAAAGCCTAATTGAATCGTCTATGGTCCCCAAGCCAGGGGCAGTTATGCAATTGCTATTCAGAGGGTTCACAGATGTGGAGGGTCTTTCGCACATCCTTTCCTTTTTCCTTTCTTCTAGACTCACGCAATTCTGCAATATAGCATTCTCGAGCGACGCTTTGGTCTCCTTTCACAATTCTGACTCCGCATTCTGTAGGGAACTTTATTGTAAGACACCATTGGTCCAGTGCTATTCTGAAGTTAATGCGGGTCGTCCTAAGAAGGCATTGTATGCTGACATTTCATCCACGATCATAAAAGTCTGAATGAGGGTGACCCTTTGCTCACCCTCTCCGAGCTCCACGGGTAGGTCAATTGTTCCCACTGGTTGCTTGGGTTCACCTACAAACCCCTGAATCTTTGTTTGGCACACGGACATACCTTTCATGCCAATCTTCATTTGATCGAAAGTGCGTTTAAAGAGAATGTTAACGGAGCTGCCGCTGTCAGCCAACACCCGCCGAACTACAGCAGGCCTAATTCCTACCGTCACCACCATCAGATCGAGAGTCAGAGCTTTGATCCCTTTGGTGTACCGATTTTGGAACACAATATCGTCATTCAATATCCTTTGAATCTTGATTGGAGTTTCGTTTTCCATAGCCAAACATGATTCCTTTGGAGCGTGCTTCAACGAACTTGCATATCGCGCCATTCCCTCCAACTTCTTTATGTGGGATATGGTCCCCCAGATATTTGTTCCGATGATGAGTCTCTAGTTAGTTCGTTTCGATCCTTCTTTGCTAGTTCCTGTTTGAGTCCTTCGTTCTCTTAGGTGTTGAGGAGTTGCAGATTGATCGGGGTTTTGTAGTTGTCTTACGTACTACTGGAGTTTGTTGTTCTGGATCAGTTTCTCAATGAGATTCTTTAGGTGGCGGCATTCGTTTGTATTGTGGCTGTGTGTCTCGTGGAAGCAGCAGAACTTCCCCGAGTGCTTCTGTTGCTCGGTCGCCTCCTTTCTGGGTGGCCTTTTGCATTCCTCGGTTCCTTGAATTGCGAGAAAAATGTTTTCCGGTGTGTCGCTCAGTGGAGTGTAGCCTTCAGACTTAAACCTTTGTGCTTTTTATTGTTGTCATTACTATTCTTCTTATTGAAGTTTTGACCTTTTCTCTTTGAATTCCCATCTTTCCTAGTGGTTCCTTAAGAAGTTCGAGAAGTGTGTGCATTTTGATTCATTGGTACATCGCTTTACCCAGCATTTGCCAGTTGCACACTAGTAGACTTCCCTTCCAACTCCCGTTCTTCCTCCAACCTTAGGTACTGACTTGCTTTGCGATTGAAATATTTCCTGGTGGTAGGTTGCTTCATTTTAATCCACTTTTCGAATTCAGTTTCCGAGTGAATGGCACGAACTAATGCCATAAAAACCATGTCTTCATTGGTGTTGCTTACTTCCATCACCGCGGTGTTGAACCTATTCATGAAAAACTTCAATGACTCGTTACGCCCTTGGAACAATCCGTATAGGGACATGACATCTTTTGGCTGTGCAGTATGGAGTCTGAACTGATCAAAGAACCTTGTCGCTAGTTGGTCAAAAGTAGAGATAAATCTTGGTGGAAGCCCAATGAACCTCATTGACGCAACCCCTTCGAGAAAGATAGGGAAGCATCTGCATCAAACGGCTTCAGAGGCATTCGCTCCATCCATATACCAACTGTATTTGTACAAGTGAGGCTTTGGGTCCTTTGTTCCATCATAGGATGGAATAGTTGTTATTGAACTTTTCTGGATATCTCTCATTCAAGATTTCATTGGTGAAGGGAGTCTGACTTGGCACAGATCCCCACTCATCATCTCTTCTATCTTTACTCTCTTCCATCAATCGCTTAACCATATCCGCTATGTATGCCTCTGATGTCCGGTAGTCCTGAGGATGGCGATCAGTCACTGCGCCAAGTGTTTAACTTTGTAAACGGTCTTGGTGAGTGGGCTGAGGACTAGGCTCTCCTGTCCTTGGGAGAGCCACTCCTTTAGGGTCCCGCTGGCTTGCGGTTGGTCTCACTGGAGGTGTTTGGATATTCCTTGCATTATCAAACGCGTTGGCGCCTTCTTCCAATTTGTCGTCTGGCTCTCCGTCCTCTGAGTCAGAAAGATACATAGCTATGTCCTCTACGGGGGTCTTTTCCCCTGACTCAAATTCAGAACAGGTTGCCTTGTGGCATGCGGAATACTCACATTTCCATCCACATTAAGTCCTATCGTCACCCTTTTTTGTGGTCGTTTACCGTTTCTTCTATGTAGACCAGAAATGGAGGAATTCTCTTGTTCCATAGCAACTGCGGGTTCGGACATAGTCCTTGGAGCGGGATTTGACTGTAGGGTTAGGAGAGCGTTAAGTTTATCCATTAGAGATTTTTGGCTAATCTCAATTTTTTGTTTGATCTCATCAACCATTTTATTTAACTCATCCCTGGTAACAACTTCATGCTGACTAGAGGAGGTAGGCGCCTGATTCTCTAAGTTAGCACCATTCACTTTGGTTTGTTGGGGATTAACATCTTCTCTAGCTACTACTGCCCCTATAGACCTTCCAGAGACATTTCTTCTTCTTCCAGGAGCCATTGATTCCAAAACAGCAAGTTTTTCAAGTAAAGATTGAGGATCTAACTTCTGGACCTATAGGATCCAAAGTAGATAGCTAGATCTAAACCCTAAGTTGGGTTCTTGGTGAAAGCACCAAAATGTTGACCCAAAAAAGGACCAACACCCTGGTTTGAGTTTGAAAGCACCAGCCCTGTTCTGACAGAGCAATATCACAAATCACAAATATAAAGAAAGAACAAAAAAGAAAGTAGACAGAGAATTTTTATAGTGGTTCGGCAGTTAATGAAGCCTACGTCCACTTTATAGTTTTATTATAGACTGATTGCTGTTACAAGAGATGTTTGATTACAAGGCTTTTGATCATCCTTAGCTAGATTCAATCCCCAGAGTTGGAATCCACTGGAGAATCACAATGAATTCTTTTGGAGACTGTTGTGAGGTAGATAGTGAGTGAAGAATGTTTCCAGCAGAGTTTCAACAACCAGTCCGGAGAAGATCCTCTTTGTGTTGCAGGTGAGATAGTATTTATAGAGGTTGGAGAGCTTCTGGGCCAGGCCTGTCTTCATCAGCTTGCAAGTAGGTTAAAGGCGACCCAAGGGGGCTTTGGCTCGCAAAACGAGCCAAACCATGGGTCGCTGGCGACCCATGGCCTATGAGTCGCTTGCGACCCATAGACTTGGTTCGTTTTGCGGACCAAGTCTTGCCTCTTTTTGATAGTGTTCCATATCTAGTTTGTTTGATGGTTTGAGCAGAGGCATGGGTCGCTGATGAGCTAAGCACTTAGAATTTTTCTGGAGTCTAGACTTGGAGATGTTCCCATAGCCTTTTATTGTTTCTCTTACGTTTTGATTACAATTCACTAGTTGTTTACGTTCAGCTACTGATTGGATTAAAGGAATGCTGATCTCTCGGCTCCGTTGATCCCAGTTGTTGTCTTAGTCGTACTGCTTAGCCCTTGTCAATCTCTTGTCTTGGCTTTTCTAGTTAAATCCTGAACCATCCTGTCCCCACAAGATTGTTTTGTTCTCTATTGGTTTCTGCTGGGTTAAAAACCCGGGTAACAAAATTAATCTTTTTGTAACTAACTTGCCCACTTGTAGACACTTGATTGGTTACCTTTGACTTTCAAATTAGTTTACAAATAATTGCCACATTTTCTCAGGTCTAAGGATTGACATTAACAAATAAGCCCTTCCTATTAACAAATCAATTAAATCATTTAGATCCTCCTTTCAAAATAATTTAATTTCCATACTAAATCACTTAGTAAAAATCCCCAAAAATCATAGAAATTCACTTTTAATATGTTATCTAACATATATAAATTTCAAATCCAAATTCATCATATAACAACTGAAAATAAATTTTAAACCTAATAATACATGTTTTTCCTTTAAAAATTCATAATTAATTCTCCACGGCTTGGAAAATTTTAAAAATCGAAACCCAACTCCAAAATCATGTTTCTCATAACTTATAATTTTCCCATGGCATTTTAAAATCAAAAAATATGGATTTACCCTTAAAACCGTGTTTATCAAATGCAAACAACCTTGTTTGACTCTATCATTCATTTGAAATAAAGCATATCATCAAAAATCATCATATTAGATTTAACCGTATATCCGAAAATCAATGATCATATAAAAACCAAAAATAGAGATGTAGTGGTTATTATTCACCTTAGATTGGATAAGGAAATTAGAGATTCATTTGAGATTGATTCTTCCAGCTTGATCCTAAGCTTTAAACTTGAATTTCTCTCTTCTCTTCTTACTCCTAATGGCCGTCTTTCCTTTTCTTTCTTACGTTTGTTTTTACTTATGAAAAAATGAACGTGAATGGTATATGGATAATAGTATAAAGGTAGGAAAAATGGGCGGCAATGACCCTAATGCCCTTATGTTCATTCAATTATTATTTAACCATTAATAAGCCCATTAGAGTTAATTAAGCACGACCTCTAGGTTTATTATCAAATCTCAATCTCCTTATCACTCTACGTTATTCTATTTAATTTATCTAATTAAATCTTCTGAATAATTTGATTAGAAATTAGGGATGTTGCAGGCTCTCCTCCTTAAAAAATTTCGTCCTCGAATTTCGGTAAGGACTAAATATCAAACATAGCAATCATCTGTAACAACTCCTAACATCCATACTAGCCTACCTAACTAGCAACTAATCTATATAAATCTAATATAGACATACCATCAAAGTAGATCAGGATATGTATCTCGAATCCTATCCTCTGTCTCCCAAGTACAGTCCTTCTCGTTGTTGCTCCACTGCACTTTCACCAACTTGACTATCTTATTCCTCAATCTTTCTTATCTCTCGCTACAACCCGAACTGGTTGTCTAATAATAGTCAAATTAGGTTCTACTATCAAGTCTTCCAACCTGTCGGAAGAATAGTAGTCTCTGGATCATGCACATACTTGCGAAGATGAGACATATTAAATACATTATGAACAACTGCCATACTGCTCGGCTACTCTACATTGTATGCGAGCTTTCGGATCCTCTCAATAGTCTGGAATGGACCAACATATCTTGGTGCCAATTTCCTCGACTTTCCAAACCATACCACACCCTTCATCGGTGATACCTTAATGAAAACCCTGTCTCCCACTGAGAACTCTAGGTCTATATGCCTCTTATCTGCGTAACTCTCTGTCTGGATTGAGCTTCCTTCATCCTTTCTCGGAGCAACTCAATCTTCTCTTACGCCTCCCTAACCAAATCTGGACCTAAGACTAATCTGTCTCCCATCTCCAACCAACATGCGGGCGGTTTGCATGGCCTTCCATACAAAGCTTCAAAAGGCGCCATCATTATACTAGTTTGATAACTATTATTATAGGAAAATTCAAAAAAAATGTACTTGATCTTCCCAAGATCCACCAAAGTCTAGCACACAAGCCCTCAATAAATCCTCAAGTACCTTATTGACTCTCTCTGTCTGCTTATCCGTCTGAGGGTGATATGCAGTACTCATCTTGAGCTTAGTGCCTAACACATCCTATAGACTCTTTCAGATTTTGCCAGTGAATAAAGCATCTCTGTCACTGACTATGCTACTAGGAACTCCATGTAGTCAAACTATGTTCTTCATGAATAACTTAACCAAAACAGGTGTCGACTTGGTTGATTTAACCGGAATGAATTGGGCGCTCTTGGTCAATCTGTCGACTATAACCCATATACTTTCATTTCCTATGTTTAACCTAGGCAACCCGTCTATAAAATCCATGAATATCGAATCCCATTTCCAAACTGGAATCTCTAGAGGTTGAAGCAACCCACTCGGCTTCTAATGTTTGACTTTCACTTGTTGATAGTTTGCACACTGCCTAACCCACAAGCCAACATCCCTCTTCATACTTTCCCAATAGAAGCTCCTCTTCACATCTTGATACATCTTGGTTCCTCCAGGATGAATCTTAAACTTGGATCGATGACATTCCTAAAGAACTTCTTTCCTCAAGTTCTCAACATCTGTAACACATAATCGCTCCTTCTTTCTCAACCATCCTCTCTGGTCAAGACAAAAATCCTTTAGATCATCGATCGCTGATCCTACCTCAAGCCTTCTAATCCTCTCAGCTAAAACTGGATCCTCTTTCTTTTTAGAAGCTATTCTTTCGATTAGCACTGGTCGAACTTCTAAATAAGACAACATGGCAGTACCTTAACTAGAGCTAGTAGTAGATCTTAACTGCACACCGCAACTGGCCAAAGCTTCTAGATCCTTTCACTCTGCCAACATAGCTAACACCACATTATGATGTTTTCTACTAAGAGCATCTGCTGCCTTATTTCCTTTCCTAGGAGTATACTCTATACCGAAATAATAAGCAGCCAAAAACTCAAGCCACCTCTACTGCCTCATATGCAACTCCTTCCGTGAGAATAAATATCTTAAAGACTTATGATTGGTATACAACTGAAGTCTCTCCCTTAAGAGATAATGCCTCCACATATTCAAGGCAAAAATTACCGCTGCCAGCTCCAAGTCGTGAGTAGGATACCTTCTACATCAACATAGCTCCCAATCTAGTTCCACATGCATCAGTATACACTACTACCCTTGGTTTCTGTTTGGAACTACTAATACTGGTACATTAGTCAACAAATGCTTTAACTTAAGGAATGCTTCCTCACATTTGTCGGACCAAACAAACTTCACTTCCTTCCTGGTAAGCTTAGTTAAAGGTGCTACTATCCGCGAGAAATCCTTGATGAATCTTCGGTAGTAGCCGACAAGTCTAAGGAAACTTCTGATCCCGGTCATCGTCTCTGGTCTCTTCCAATTACTAACAGCTTCGATCTTATCAGGATCGACTGACAACCCTTTCTCTGAAACCACGTGACCAAGAAACTTAATCTCTTTCTTCCAAAAGTGACACTTGGAAAACTTCACCTTTAGCTAATTTTACCTCAGCGTCTCAAGTACAACTCTAAAATGTCATTTATAAACACCAACACGAATCTGTCCAAGTGCTCTCGGAAAACTCGGTTCATCAAATTTACGAAGAAAGGATGCTTTCGTCAACCCGAATGGCATCACTAACCACTCATACGAACCATACCTAGTCCGAAATGCCGTCAAAGGAATGCTGTCCTCAGCCACTCTTAACTAATGGAACCCCGTTACCAAATCCAATTGGGAAAACACTCTGGCTCCACTCAATTGGTCGAACATATCATCTATTCTCAGCAGAGGGTACCTATTCTTGATCGTCCTTTCGTTTAACTTACGATAGTCTATGCACATCCTTAATGACCCATCTGGTTTCTTCACGAATACCGCGGCCACTCCCCAAGGCGAACTGCTTAGCCTAATAAAATTCCTTCCTTCAAGATCTATTAGCTGCACCTTCAATTCCCTCATCTCTGTCGGTGTCATCCTGCTAGGTGGTCTACTTACAGGTTCAGCTCCAGGTACAAGATCTATCCGAAACTCAACAGCTCGTTTCAGTGGTAATCCTGTAACCGGCTCAAAAACATCTGCAAATTCTCTTGCTACTCGAACCTGACATAATTCATCTCCTACTTCCATAGCGCTCAACAAAGCACAAACACTCATGCTAGAATTCTCTACTGAGAAGATGATTCAGTTTTGACTATCAAGGTGTCTCAATGATATTTCGCTATCCTGGCAAAATATCCTAGCCTCATACTGACCTAACCAATCCATACCTAAAATGATCCTGAAATCTACGAAATCAAAAACATATAGACTGCATGCAAAATTATGACCTAACAAATCAAGTTCTAACTGGTCACATCTCATCCCTAGGGTTGCATACCCTCCCATTAGATTCGCAACCCTCAAGGAAATAATAAGGTATGTGGGTTCTATGCATAACTTATCAACCAAATAGTGTGATATAAATGAATGTGATGCAACAGTATCAAACAATACCCTAACTGGTGTACACCGAATCAAAAGCATACATTCCATCACAGTTTTTCCTTTCTCTACTGCAATAGGTCTAGAAGAAGATGGTGTTCCAATAGCAAAAACCCTCCCTCTGTCCGCCCTGACTAGCTCTGGACACTGGTTCTTATAATGCCCAACTTGGTCGCAGTTGAAGCATTTCATATTCTTCTTTTCTGCAGGCTTCTTTCCCTTGCCTGACCGGCACTCACGGGCATAATGACCCTTCTTGTCACACTTGAAGCACACTAAATCATCCTTTGCCTTTTTGGTAGTATCCTCTTTCTAGGCTCCCTTCTTCTTAAAGAATTTTTTCTTCTTTCCCTGAGGACCATGGGATTCTACTGGCTTCACTCTAGCACAACCAGCAAGCATCTCCTCATGGCGAATGGCCATCTCCACCACCACATTATAAGGATATCAAATATGTGTCATTCTAGCAAGCTCAGGTCTCAATCCTCAAATGAACCTCTCATTCCTTCTGATGTCAGTGTCTATAGTGGCATATCCATATCAAGACAGCTCATCAAACTTAGCAGTGTACTCGATTACTGACATCTCTTCCTAAACTAGATCCATGAACTTCCTCATCAATGCCAACTTAGCAACCTCAGATAAAAACCTTTGCTCAAGCCTCCTTCTGAAATCAGCCCATGTCAATTCTTCCTCCAGAACTCCGACGGTAACACTATTCTACTAGTGAAGCACTCCCCCTTGCAACTGCCTAGAGGCCAGCCTCCTCTTTTTCTCATCATCCAAGCCTAGATAAGTGAAAACCCTCTCACAGTGAAATAGCCAATTCTCAACCTCAACAGCATCCTCTGTTCCAGCAAACTGCTTTCCACCCAGACTAGTGTAGTCTCTGCTCAACTTAGCATAGTTATTCCCAACTGGAGCCACATGATTAGCTCCTCCAACATTACCAGCAACCTCAGCTTGCAAAAGATTGGCTAACAACTGATACACCATCCCTACATCTACTGGTGGATTTCCAGCACCCATATTGGCTTTAGCATTTGGGTTAGCATTAGCCTGTCGATCTTGGTTCCTCCTGGTGTTAGGTCCAGCATTTCCGTTGGTTGTGGTGCTTCCTCTACTTAGATTTCCTCTTCCATTTCCTGCTTCCACATCCTCTTTCTCGTAAATCTGCAAACGAGCCTTAGTAAGGTACAAAAGAACGGTCTAAGAGAGGGGAGAGTATGTACTTATATATATATATATATCAAATACAAGTACATTACTAAAACGTTATCCCAAACCCCGATCTTATTTTCAAATTCATTGGATTATGTTTGAAAATCTTTTAGGTTTAAATTTCTTTCAAAGTTTCATAAACCTATGCTCCGATAACAACTTGTAACCTCCCCCTACTTGGAGGCCCAAAACTAACGGCTATGGATACTGCAATCATCCATAGTTATTAATCTTCGGCCACCAAATACGGCGGTGTTAGATTCATTGATACATAGAAACACATGAATATGGAAAAATTTAAAACATCAAACAAGATGACATTCCAGGTCAAATCATTTCCAATTCATTACATAATCCCACAATCGTAAATCACATTTAGAGAAAATATATTTATTACAACATATGCCAAGGGCGACATATGAAGATGCCCCCTTGGATGATCAGAGTATGTATAGGCAATTTAACCACTTTGCCATTACAAACAACACAGCAGAATCAAAAGAAAATAGAAATCTAAATAGCTATCATGCCTCTTGCACGTCTTCGAAAACTTATTCGTCTAAAGATGTACCTGAAAACCTCAACTCTCGAACTACTCAAAATCAATTGAGCACCCGAGAGTTTAAGGGGAAAACATAAACTTCGAGTCAAACATAAGCCTAGTATGAATAATAATCTACCATTTCAAATCATTTAGATATCTAGTGAGACCATGCCGCTTAGCGGAATAGGTTTTCCCCTCACTAGTATCCTAAAACTTTTATAAAACCATATACTGTGCTCTTGCATCCACAATGGTTAAAACATAGTCGTTTCAAAATATTACGATGATATGCAAACAAGTTAAAACATTCTGGATTTCCTGTCCTCTGTTTAATTGACTCCCTATCATATATATAGTTTCTAGGGTCACTATTAACCTATTAGTTTTCATGGGCTTACTAATAACCATTATATAATATATGGACTCCCTTCCTATTTCACAGTTTTCAAGGGTGTACTATGAACCTATTGGCCCCTGCCAATTAATTCAATTAATTCATGGGTTCCCCTGAACCTATTGGCGACTCTAATAACTTCAGTCTTATCCTAGTTTTCAGGGGTTGACAAGGAACCTATTGACAAGTGTCAATAACTTAATCTAGATATAGTTTTTGTGGGTGCACTACAAACCAATTGGCCCCTGCCAACCACTCTTTAGAACATAGTTTTCATGGGATCACTATGAACCTATCGTTAACTCCAATAACTTTCTAATCATAGTTTTCATGGGTGCACTATGAACCTGTCTTCCTGACAACTTCCATAATTTGGCATTCTATATTTTGGTCTCCCTGACCTCTTGGATGCAATTCTACTCATCTAGTAGTTTAATCAATTTATATTCACTACTGGTTAACCTATCTGGTTCTTCTACCCTTTATCTCCAAAATGTAGTTATGGGTCCATTATAATGTGAATATATTTATATTTGAAGAAGCAAACACAATTACAAAACAATACCACTCCTGTGGTTTTAATGTCCTTGAAATACTTTTCATATAAAAAATAGTTAATCCCTTTAACCTATAATTTTATCCAGGAAAGCTTCTTCTTAAAATCATTTCAAAACACCTTTAATTTAGCCATTGGTTTTTCCTTTTAAAAATTGAGTTTAGGTTATTAGTTTTGAAAACCAAAACCTATCGACTCCTTTGAATCCTAGCTTTCGACCTCACTATATACCCTCCTTCGAAAGCATAAAAATCTATTTTCAAAACATTAGGCCCCTTCCTTTCGAACACTTTAAAACTTTCTTTCGAAACCTTTCGAATGTATTAAAGCATTAGCATTTAACATTTACAAGAATAGCTTCGAAACCAATTGAAAGTCCCCCTTTCGAAACCATTGGAAGCACCCCTTCCGAAAACGTTGGGTTATACTTAGAATATTATTTGGATCAAGTGAATATAAATGAAAGTAGCTCTTTCAAAACCATTCTTTATCCTTTAAAAGTATTGGGGAAAACTTGATGGTGTCGGCACCATCCTTTCGAAAGCATAAAACATTTGGGTAAAATATTGGAAGTTTGGCTTCGAAACCCCTTTCAAAACCAGTGCCTTCGAAACCCCTAACCCCTTTCGAAAGCTATAGGAACTGGCTTATATTTATAAAAAAGGTACCTTTCGAAAGCATTGATATCTTCAATACCATCGAAAGGCGTCAAGTTACAGAAGGGTTTCGACTTGGTCGAAACTACCCCTTTCGAAAGCTTCAATTCGAAAACAAAGTAACTCCTTCGGAAGCTACTACATTAAAAAGGTGGCAGCTCTCCTTCGAAGGCTTGTTTTAAAATACCCTTTCGCAAGCATTGGTTTCGAGTCCTTCGAAACCTCTTTATAAACAGGCAAGCGCTTTTCTTTAGAAAACAAACCAAAGGTCTCGACCTCTTCGGAAGCTATGTTTCGACAAACTACCTTCCGCCTTTCTCCAATCCACTGCGTACAAACTAAGTGATACCATGTGTATTAGTTTCGGCTTCATTGGTTTCGACCTACTGGGTTTTGACCTGATTGGTAGCGGAAGGTCTGAGTCGAAAGGGTCCTTCCGAAAGTGGCGGAACCTACTTTACTAAGTAAAAAGGCTGTTTTTACCAATTAAAGTAATCATTTTGTAACTAACTTACCCACTTGTAAACACTTGATTGGTTACCTTAGACTTTCAAATTAATTTTCAAATAATTGCCGCATTTTCTCAGATCTAAAACCGGATTAATATTAACAAATAAGCCCTTCCTATTAACAAACAATTAAATCATTTAGGTCCTCCTTTCAAAATAATTTAATTTCCATACTAAATCACTAAGTAAAAATCCCCAAAAATCTTAGAAATTCACTTATAATATGTTATCTAACATATAAAAATTTCAGACCCAAATTCATCATATAACAACCAAAAATAATTTTTAAACCCAATAATACATGTTTTTCCTTTAAAAATTCATAATTAATTCTCCACGGCTTGGAAAATTTTAAAAATTGAAATCCAACTCCAAAATTATGTTTCTCATAACATATAATTTTCCCATGGCATTCTAAAATCAAAACGTATGGATTTACCCTTAAAACTGTGTTTATCAAATGAAAACAACCTTGTTTGACTCTATCATTCATTTGAAATCAAGCATATCATCAAAAATCATCATATTAGATTTAACCGTATATCCGAAAATCAATGATCATATAAAAACAAAAAAATAGAGATGTAGTGATTATTATTTACCTTAGATTGGATACAGAAATTAGAGATTGATTAGAGATTGATTCTTCTAGCTTGATCCTAAGCTTTAAAGTTGAATTTCTCTTCTCTTCTTACTCCTTAATGGCCGGCTTTCATTTTCTTTCTTACGTTTGTTTTTGCTTATGAAAAAATGAACGTGAATGGTATTGGGATAATAGTATAAGGGTAGAAAAATGGGCGGCAATGACCCTAATGCCCTTATGTTAATTTAATTATTATTTAACCATTAATAAGCCCATTAGAGTTAATTATGCACCGCCTCTAGGTTTATTATCAAATCTCAATCTCCTTATCACTCTACATTATTCTATTTAATTTATCTAATTAAATCTCCTGAATAATGTTATTAGAAATTAGGGTTGTAACACTTTGATTTCTTTAATGAATGTTAGGACTCGATTGCCTTGGGATTCTGACCTTGAGAAAAGCTCAACAAATTATAGGCCCGCAAGCAATGGATTACACCTTATCGGTTGCAACGAACCGGATTTTTGACCCTCGAAAATCGACACTAATACGTCCACTGTATTACATGCCAAGAAATCGAATGTCGGAAACCCAATTGTTAGGGGAAATAAAGAAGAAGAAGATAACTAAACAACATAGAATCTCACAGGGGAACAAATAATCTATAATATATCACAAGTCTTTACACAAAAGCAAAACTGCAATATATATATATATACAAACATCAATCAGAGTATACTAACCTATTTCAACCTGGAGAGTTATAACAGCTTTTCCTCACAATTACTGATAGCACACCAATAAATACAGCGGAAAATATAACCATCTATGTGAATACGTATTTGGGCCTCCTACTCGTCTTTTGAAGCTCCAAACATCCAAACTAATCTGTAACATACTCGGTCTGACCTGAGCATTTTAACAAAATAACACCCGAGTCAGTCTGGAAAACTAGCATGAGAAAGCACACTCAATTTGAATTTAATTATTTCCAAAATCCTTTTGAAAAACATAGGTATCTCGTAAGACCATGCCACACATTAATACAATGGGTTTTTACCTTACGATAACCAAAACCTTTATATCAAAATCATATAATATTATAATAGTGTCTATAGAAAATAAACTATAAAATAGCTGAAATGCTTGCATCTCACATTTCAACATAGTTGGGCACAATCAAAATCGTACGGCGCTTATTAGAGAATGGATTCCATACTATAACCAGGTAAGGAACTACCTCTGATGGGTGCATCTCTAGAACAATGCGCCTGGGTCTGACAAGAACATCTTGTACCCTACCACACAGAATCGACCTACCACTTGACTAGTAGTACTGAATATGTCATCATCCTGGTCTTCCGACCTTTTTGAGATCTCATGCACAACCAATCCATAAATATGTAGATGTAGGGTATCTAGAAAGATGATGACATACCCTAATGGGAGCGAGCCACTTACCCATGTTGCATGCCCTGTTTTAGTCATTTCCCGGTTGATGAAGCTTGATGCTACATTTACCATTTTGAATAACAATCCCACTTGGAATGCCAACACTGCCTTCTAGGCAACAATGCAATGATAACATTCATCCATACAAGTTGTTCCGGGTCTGAACAAACCAATCTCTTTAAAGATCACCGTCTTCATTATCCTCAAGATTTCACAATTCCTAACGCTCAAATCGGATCGAAGTGGTTTTCGGATAATTAAATCTGATCTCGGTCTCTTCGAAACGATCAATGAAATTGGCCAGATTTGATAGTCGGTTATTTAACTATCAAATTACACACATAAGTAGTCACTAGGCCCAATATAATAAATCTTTCAAAACATTCATTTCAAAATATCTTTACAAAGGCATATATATATACATATACATACATATATATATACATACACACACACACACAGATATATATATATATATATATATTCAAATCCCTTCCAGTATTTCAACATTTGGAAACAATTTCAAATACGTATCCATAACAGAATATTTTTAAAACATTTCAACACTTAGAAATATTTCCGAATTCAATTTATAACACTTAGAAAAATATTCCCATATAATTCATTTTACACTTAAAATGTTTTCCCAAAACTCTCTGTCCAATACTTAGGAGAATATTTATAGGCAGATCCTCAAAAATCATTCTAATATCAAACTTAGGAAATATTTCATAACTGGTCTCATAATCTTTGGAATTATTAATAAATTCCCTTTTAAAATTTCCAAAGCCAATTTATACTCTTTTAAAAACCCAACCAACAATTTATAACTTCTTTTATGAATTCAGATTTCATTTTTGAAGTTCCCATATTTCAACGTTAGGAAATTTTCATCTTCTTCCAAAATCCCTTGTAAGATTCTTCTTATCAAAATCATATCCATTAAATAAACCTTGTTACAAATCTTAAGATAATTTATAAATAAATTTCAATCATCTCAAACTCTATATATATATATACAATAAGTATTTTTAAAGAATAATAATTTATTTTCAGAACACGTTTAAGCATTTATTTAAAATATCAAACACTTTTAATAAACATCGATAACTCATTTCCAATTCATTTTTAAACAAATCAATTTACAAAGCATATTGAAAAAAAACTTAGATTTCTTTTCAACTAATATTAAATATTTGAATAACCAACTTATGAAATATTCGATACTACCATCAATTTTAAATTACATAGCTAAATAAGTAAAAGATTCTCTTTTTAAACAAACTTAATTTCTTAAATAAAATATTTTAAAAAAAATTCAAGTATAACTAATTTCAATTTATAAATCCCCCTTGATTTATCACAAATCGATTACATTTCAAATTTCATAACCATTCTCACATTCCGAAAATAGAATCCATTATTTCTTTCAATAACCGATTTTCACCTCTCGTTATAAATTCACCCTGTGAATTTATATTTCACATTTATCAAATGATAATCGTTTCACTTTATTTATAAACATTGTTTATAAATTTCATAATCTCATTTCTAGTTTAATAACAGGTTCATATCACTAAAATCCATTTATAAATCGATTTCGAATTAAAATTCCATTTATAAATCTATTTCTTAAGTAACCCAAACTATATTTCAAAACCATTCAAATCTCGATTTCGGCTCCCATTCCATATTCTAGGAATCTCATTTAAAAATTCATCGTTTAAAAAAATCCTAAATTTAAAATTCCCTATTGAAATCATTTTATGAAATAGCTAAATAAATATCCAAAATCAAACCGTTTATTTTATCCAAATCAAATTCCTTTTAAATAATCCAAAAAATCAATATAATTATTTTCATTTTCAAATTCACCTTTGAATTTCCTTTTTAAATTCAAAATATTTATTTATGGTATTTATAATACCAAAACTTAGGCTAGTGCCACTATAACATCCAATAAATTCAAATCACATCCAAATCTATAATAGATTATTCAAAATACATCATATAACACTATATATGAAACAATCAATATATTTTTGAGGAATCCAGTTGGATCCCTGCAACCTGTTTCTCTGCAACCACAGATATTATACAATCACAAAATACCAATACCGCTTCGAGGCGGGATATCGCGGTAATATAGGGTCATCCGTTATTATGCGGGGCGCAAAGTGTCTCATCTGCTCCAATCGGCAGGAAATATACCCAACTACTAATATATATACACTACTATATATAATATAATATTCAACTGACAATAATATATCAATTCAACCAATCATCCAATAATTAATTTTAATTATTATAAATTAAACCCAGTAATCCAAATGAGTGAGATTTACTCACCTTTATTTTCAATTGTCGCCGAGGCATTCCGGTTTGGAACTAAAACCAGATGACGTCCGATTTTAGCCAAAATTTTGACAGTCTCCAAATTCGTCCAAACCAGTTCCATTGCGAAGCTCTCATTATCACAATCGCAACGCAAAAGGTTTCGTTCCAAATGGACCTCGTATGGGAGAGTTATGCATTTTAGAAGTTATCAAACATTTAGATTAAATAATATAAACTAAACTAATTATAAATTCAAACAAATTACACTATTACCATCGACTCTTATTCTCCAAATCAATTTACCTATACATGATTTGCACGCCATTGCCATGCACGAGCTTCACTGACACCATGATCCATTGGGAAGAAATCGCAAAGTAAGGTCGCCAATCAACTTCCCTCATCGAACTCCACTCAACCATCACCAAGACTCCACCTCCGCGACCTCCGATCAAAACGCAACGTTCACCATCCTCCTTCTCGGCCTAGAATGATGTGAATCACCACACAGCATCGCGATCTCTCAAACTCAGCGACTAGTTGCCATTTTCATCCCCGAATCCAAATCTGATACCTAAAATTCGAATTGAATATCAAATCTCTGATCTTTCCAACCCTAGCTTGACTGCCCCTTTACTATCGAGTTTGAATATGAAGTCACACCCCACAAAAAAAATATCAGATCGAAGTTCATGAAAAAACAAGATTTTTAGAGTTTGTTTCCTATATTTTTATTCTTTTAGCTGTGTGTTTAAATATGGTCCGGGAAGAAAAGAAGGCAGCGTAAGATGGCTGGTAGGTCTGCTAATGTGAAGAAAGATATTTGTGGGATGTCAAATCAATATATATATATATATATATATTGTTTAAAATTCCAAAATATCTCGCTTATAGTAACTTGAAATCCCGAACCCATATCGAGGCGTGCCGCCTGGCGTTCCAAATGGTATACCCCTATTTCAAACGAAATGGAACAAGTTTCGAGGCCTAATTCGATCGTAATAAGAAGATGGCTTTTTGAACCCAATTATAATATTATATTTTCAATATCGATTTCAACGCGTTTCTATCCCGTACGACCAAACGATAACTCCAAATGCTACAATTTTTTTTTTTTTTGAGATCATGGGGAACCTTAAGATCATGGTATTCATTGATACTCACTTAAGTAAACCCCACGCCGTGTGTCTACCCCGCTTTTATTTAGTCGTCGCACACGGATGCTTAACGTTGAAACTCCCACTGATGGTTTGGCGCTGGGATTCGAACCTGCCCGGACACAGTCCTTTGGTTCCCATCTCCCAGCTCCCAAACCAACCGAGCTACGAACGGCGGGTAAATGCTACGAAATTTAAAATTCGATAATAGTACACTATTACGGATCCAATGATACTGGTTTTGTCGAAATCCAAGGCTGTGCCCCGGAAGGCTATTTTCACTTGTTAATTAAACGAGTAAATTTCAAAATTAATTAGATCGCCTCTAAATTAAATTCAAGGGTTTTATTGTCTTCATTCTTATTATTATAAATTTAATGAGCCTTTAAATCATTTTTATCCAAATAAAATCCAAGATTTAAATCTTTTAAATGATTTTCAATTATTAAATTCAACAATTAAATTATCAAATAAATCGTTATATTTGAAATTCAAGTTATTAGATTTATAAAATTAACCTTTAAATCTTAAAATCAATTAAATATTCCAATTTCAAATAGCCCAAAATTCTGGGTCGTTACATCGGTTGTATCATATACATTATTCTAATCTCATCTTGACCTTGAGAAAAGCTCAACAAATCAAGAGAGATTATTCACTTGTACCTACATTTCGTAATGGCCTAAGTATAATGCACATACCTTGAGGAAAGCTCAACAAATATGTGTAGTTATTTTACCATGTCTATTCAATAAATTTATAGTACTACACATAATATTCGTAGATTGTGGAAAGATCAACAACTAAGGAGTATGAAAGTAATCTATTAATGTATAAATGGTAGAGGATAACATTTGTATTATAGATTCATAATCTTAAATATATTTATTCAAGTGATATCGACTTAGGGAATAATGTATTTCTTTTGAAATATCCTCGTGATTCAAGTGTTTAACACATCTAAAATCATGGTATACATTTTATATGTATGTACTTATTCTTTAAATCTCATTTGAGTTTCTATAACGACTGCCTTTTCGATCATCGAAAGTCGACACTCAATACATCCACGGTATTCAAATCTTGAGCATCTAATCGCTAAAAAGGCAGATTGTTAGGGTAAAATAAAAGGAACAATAGAGGAAATAAAATCTCATAGCGAAAATGGCAACATATAATATAACAAAGGCGGTATAAACTTTCACTTCAAGATACAAGGTACATAAGAGTTAAAAACAAACCTCGTCAGCTGGACATATATAATTTCCCAGCCTTACAAATACTGATAGGTATACAATATAATACAGTGGAAAATAAAATACAATGGTAGGTGAATATCCGGTTCTTCTCCAAGAGCTCCATAACACCAATGCTAAATTAGCCTGACCCGATGTAACATCCCTGAATTTTATCATTTTGATTATGAATATTTAATTAATTTTAAATATTTAAATAATTGATGTAAAAATCTAAATAACCTATATTCAAATGTAGGTATTATTTAAATATTTGAGTTGTGAATTTAATATTAACTAAATGGATTCAATAGCCTTATTTAACTCCTTTTAATTAATAAATAATAATGGTGAACTCATTTTGTAAATTTATTTAAATAATAAATGGCTCGAATAAATAACAAGAAAATCGAATTATTAATAAAATGACTTGATTTTAATGACATATCTTTATTTTAATTTATAGTATTTTTCCATAATTTTTAATTAGGAAAATATTTAAATTTTCGTTTGTCGTATTTTATGGTAAATGAGGGAATTTTTGAAATTTCATAGAATAAAATAATCTATGTATTTTATTGTTGATTTGTGATCGTGTCACATTCTGGTGCACGATTGTATTTTTTCAGTCATTCGCAGTTCGTACGTGGATGGAATACTGTGCAGCAGAGTATCGTAAAACTCTATTTTTAAAACAGTTTTAAAATCAAATCAAATTCAAAAGTATTCAACTTGACTAGATGGCGATGTGATGCAGGATTGGAAAATTTAGGTTACTTGGAAGTTTTGTTTAACTTTCAAGTAAAGAAATTTTATTTTATTTATAAAAGTGAAATAAAAACTAATACTCAGAATCCCTTCATTGTCAATCCTCCATTCCTCTCTATTTATTTTCGTTCATCACTTACATAGTAAAATAAAAGAATAAAAAACGGCTGCACCAAACATAAATTCAAATCCAATAATTCATTCCACTAAAAATCTCCAAACTATATTCATTGAACTAGTATTAACATGGGCTTCAAACCCATATATATTTTATTGGTTGCCGCATCATTAAGTTGAAATCGACAGTTTTGGGGCTGACCTAGGGCTTGGGTTTGAAGGCGATGTAAGTAGAATTAGGTGGAGCAGAGGTTAGCGGTATGTTTCTCATGGCAAGACGCGTGTGTGGGTGAAGTTTAGGCATGTTTGGCTTTCAATTGGTTGTCGCGTCAATTTGGGTAGCGGTCGAGAGTGTTCCAGGTCACAAATTACTGGGCTATGTTAAGTTGGGTGAGTGTGTGTTGCTTGCGGAGAGGAGATGGAGAGCTGGTGGAATTGGTTCGTCGAATCGTTGACTGGGGTAAGGGAATTCGCGTGCGTGTATGAAGAAGAATCTATGCATTTTCATCTTCAGGTGGGAAGTTGAATAATGCTAGAGAGAAGAAGTATTAGTGTTTGAGCAAGGTATTAGCGTTAATTAAATTATTAAGTGAATTAATTTAAGTATTTAAATTCGAAAATATTATAAAAATCACATCTTGCTCATACTAGGTCGGATTTGGACACGGTTAGTTGCATTGGACTTGTGGGAACATTTGCTACACGTTGGAACTAGTTTTGTCGAATTTAGAGCTAGTTGAATTTCGGGCTAAAATCGTTCGATTTTAGATCGAACCGAAACGTGAAAACTCCAACTGGAATTTTTGTGAGTTAACCCACCTTTAATTAAACTATTTGATTACTGTGTTGTTATAGATTATTGTTGAATGCCTAGATGATAGTTGATAATTTTAATGAAGTATAAATTAGTAATAAAAGTATAGTGATTAAATTTAATGACGCTTAACATAGTTAAATCAGTTATACTTCGTTTGGAACGTCTATTTAGCAGAACAAAACCCCGTTCTACTATAATAAAATTGAATAAAATATTTGGACATTTATCAATCATTATGAATCACCGTTCTTTGCTTGCAAAGTAAAAGGATTAATATTATTTGATTGTTTGTTTGGATTTGAATTCCCACTTGATAGCGATGGCATAAATAAACATTTTGTTGCTGGAGACAACAAGAAGAAGTCGGAGTGTTTTTGTAGCGAATAGGTCACTACAAGACACTTCGAAGTGCGTATATATACACACATATATAAATATATATCAGATTTACAATAGACTTCTGTAGAGAGACCCTAAGAGGTTTCTCGGCATTGTTAATTTACTACTATTTGCATTTTACTTATATTCATATGCTGCTTATATTGACGTTTGTTTGAAATATGTGTGACATACTGTTTGAACTGTGTAAGTGTCATTATAACAATTTTCACTATACTATTACTTATGAAATATCATCTCTTTTAACCCTTGTGTGTGTTGAACTTGTGTTTGTTCTTTTACTAAATAAATGTTTGGTCGCGTTTTTGCACTTTGAAATTGTTTATGCTATATTTTCAAATATAAAATATTTGAAAATAAAGGTTAAAGATTGATTAAAATTATAATGGAAGTTATAAATTTGATTAATTATCTTTTGGGATAATTAAAGTGGTTTCAATTCATAAAAGGATTTTTAATTTGATTTATTTTCCTTTGGGATAATTAAAGTTGTTTTAAATTTATAAAAGATTATAAATTTGATTTATTTTCCTTCGGGATAATTAACATTGTTTATAATTTATAAATGATTGTTTATAAATGAGAAAATTATAAGAAAAGGAATATTTAAAAAACAAAGCTAAGTGTAAATTGTTTTGGGGTTTATAGTAAACAATTTTTTAGATGACATTTATTTTTGACATTTTTTTGATACACTTAGAAATATAATTTACCCCTTTAAAAGAACATTTTAAAAAAGTGTTTTTAAAGTATTTTGCAAATATTTGTGATGTGAACATCAAGCACAAGTAAGAGTCAAATGTTTAAAAACTTGATTCATTTATTGGTGATAGTGTATGTCATCTAATTCCCATATACAATCATTTGTCTATTTTCGATAATTGATTTCTTAACTATCGATTTTGATCTCATTCTTTGTGCTTCGTCAATCTAAGACAATTTATAGCTTATTTTGAGCATTGGCATCCACCACCGTGGAAACTAAACCAAAGAGCGAGTGAGAGCTAAGCCATTTGGGTCACACCTATTAGGATATATTCACATTTAACTAGAAAGTTGTTGGTAGCATGCATGCGTTGATATGAGTATATTCGGATGCTCGTGTGAGGTAGGGTCTAGCTTGAAAGTTCTCGAGAGTGATGCGTGTTTTGTGTGGGCTCTCAAGTATATTTTATCTAGTGATATACTTTTGGTGTAGGGGGCGCACTCTCATAGTCATGTTGGATAAATTCATTTTCCTTGTTTCTATTCGAACCTTGGAACTAATCACTTCTTCTTTTGTGTTTCGTCAATTTAAGATGATTTCTTGCTCATTCGAACATTGATTTTATTTGTCGAAAATGGCTAAAACCAGAAAGCAAGTGGGGGCCAAGCTATGTAGGGTTACTCCCATTAGTGTATCTTCACATCTACTCTAGATTGGATTCCGTTGTATGCTTGCGGAGATGTGAAATACTTGAATACTCGGTATGGTTGGCAGGGTATGGCTTAGACTTCCCGAAAATCGTCAAGGAGAAAATGACCCTCTCAAGTATATTATCTATAGGTATACTTTTGGTAATGGGGGCGCACCCTCCTAGTTATTGTTGGAAAATTTCCTTTCCCTTATTTGATTCAAGTTTTTGAACTATTTCCTTAATTGCATTAAGAAGTGTCTGAAACTCTTCTTGATGTTTAATTATTTTTGTCCATTCTTTAGTATGGATTTAGATCTTGTCTGTTTTCATCCTTTCTTGTTTGGATTATCGTTATGATTTGTTTTCCATTTCTTCATGTATGTAAGTTGTTCTTGTGAGGTAAATCTCGTTCCGCGTTTAGCGGTGTGGTCTCACAGAATTTTAAATGTTCGCCATATAACTTGAGTTTTCTCATGCTGGTTTTCCAGACTGATCCCGGTATTATTTTATTACAATGCTCAGGTAAGACCGAAAAATTTTCCAGGTTGTCATTGGTAGGACATGGAGCTCATTGAGTAGAGTTAGATGTTTACCTTCCGTAATATTTTTATTTTTCGCTGTATTAATAAATATACCTAATAGCAATTGTAAGGTCAGAAAATTTATAACTGTCCAACTGATGAGGTTTGTTTCTTAACTCTGGTGTACTTTATATCTTGAGTGACGGTTTATACTGTCTTTATTATATTATATGTTGCCATTTCCGCTATGAGATTCTGTTTCCTCTGTTTGTTCGTTTTATTTTACCTTAACAATCTGCTTTTCTGGCGATTGAATGTTCGGTAATGGAATACCGTGGATGTATTAGGTGTCGACTTTCGATGATCGAAAAAGAAGGTCGTTACATTTGGTATCAGAACTGAAGGTTAAGCGAGAACCTTGGCTTTGGTAGGGTATGGCTCATTAGAGATAGGGTAAGTGAAACCCTAAAATAAGTTGAGAGTATTATATATACAAGAGCATATTTGTTATTTTTAAAAATGTATTATGTTAATTGGTCTATTGAGTTTTTTATGAATTCTAGTCAAGAGTGGTACGTCACGGTGTCGATAGGGATTGCTGAACACTTGAACAAGGCAAACAGACACGATATTGATTTTTGAAATTTAGTAAATGAAATATTTTACCTAGGATTATACATTTTAGATATGTAAAGGAATAATTTTCAAATTGATATAGTTATTTATGGTGTTTATTTAATAATGTTAATATTTATTTATTATCATTATTGTTAGATTTATTTTGCTCAGATAGTTTAGGATCATTGACTATTGTTTATTGGTTCTAAATTTATGCTCGATTAGTTTATGAGCATTTATTATTTTAATAATTGTGAGTACATTAAAATGAACTACTGGTGAATTAAGTTTCATAATTTGACTATAAGGTGTTCGAAGAAAATGTTACGTTAAAAGTCATCTTCTAATAATTTTAAGTCAAAGGTAAAACTTTGATAAAAGTTGTTTAATATGATCTAAATGGAAAGATAAGACATTTAGATGATAAGTATTCATGAAAAGTTTATTATAATAAAAGAAAGTTATTATAATGTAAGATGATTTTTAAAAGGTATAATTTATAGAAGTATGGTATATAAAATGATTTATATGATTTATAAAAGGTGTTTTATAATTCAAAAGAGTTTTTGAGAATTTAAGTCTCGATATTGCTTGAATTAATTTCAAAACGACTTTTGAGAAAAGCAATAGTCGTATTGTTTGGAAATATGTGTAAGTATAAACATTTCAAAGAGAAATTTTTTTATGAAAGATAAATTTTCTTTGGATAGTTCTAGGGAAAACATCTTGATTAGTTTTGTGGTAATCTGAATAATCTTCTAAGTAACAGTCGAATATTTGCTTAGGCAAATGTTGTAGTGTACTTAGCAAATTATTCTCTTTATTATTTGCGATCAAAATGAGTTCAAATCCAAACGAACCTAAAGTGAGTGTTAGTGAATGAATTGTTGAAGTTATTTTGTATATAAAAATATACTTAGTATGATTTCAAAAAGGGTTTGAAATGAAAACCGAGTATCTAGTTCTTAAGTTTCCTTAAAGGAAATTGATTTAAACTAAAAAGTATTTTGAGTGAAGAATAATTTGATAAATGAAATATTTTAACTCTTAGATAGAGAAGAGATAATTTAACTCAAGTTTTTAAATGGGTTAAATTGGATAGGAAGGTTTTAATATGCGTAGTTTTATTAAAACCATTGTTTTTGTTTAAACATCCAAGTCACACAAATTATTTGATGTTATTGGGATAACTCGTAAACATCTCTCCTTAGAACACTCTAAGGTAAAGAGGTTGAAAGGCGATTATGTTTTAAAGACCCATATTGTGTTTGGGCCTCCATCTAAATTGTGAAAAGCAAAATAAAATTGACATTTTATGTGTACTCTTAGGATATAGAAGGGTATTATAAAAGCAAATAAAAGTGGAGTACGTTTTTAATTTAATGTTTTATAAAGTTGTGTCTTTATAAAATGTTTATAAACTTAAGTTAAAATTTGTGAAATAGTTCATAAATAATATTAGTATTGAATTTAATACTATAAATGAAAATGAAAGTGATCTAGAGAAAATTGGTATAGTTAAGAAACCACTAAGAGTAGTGAGTTATAAATTAACCATTTTATTTGCATGGTTCTTGATATAGGGTTCGAATACATAACTTCAGGTGATATACACCAGTCCGAAAAATGATTTCTCACTTGATTCTTGTCAGTGAACACTTGAGCACGCGAGAGTTTAAAGGGAAACAAAAACTTCGAGTCAGGCATAAAGCCTGGTATGAATAATTTCTGCTACATCTCAGTTTACTAATATATAGTGAGACTATGCCACTTAGCGGAACGGGTTTCCTCTCACTAATATCTCTTTTCAAAACATATATTTTGCAAATCCTTTCCTGCAACCAAACTGGTTAATCAACTGATTATAATAATAATATAGCAATATCCAAACTGGTTAACCAACAAACGAGAGATTTGCATGGTCTTCCATACAGAGCTTCAAATGGTTCCACCCCAATACTAGTCTGATAACTGTTGTTATATGAAAACTCAACTAGATGCAGATGGTCTTCCCATGATCCCCCAAAATCCAGAACACAAGATCTTAATAGATCTTCTAAGATCTTGTTAACTCTTTCCATTTGCCTATCTATCTGTGGATGGTAAGCGGTACTCATCATAAGCTTGGTTCCCAAAACTTCCCGCGGACTCTTTCAAAACTCGCTAGTGAACAAGGAATCTCTATCACCAACTATGCCGTTAGGAATCCCATGCAGTAATCACATTCTTCATGAAACAACCTTGTTAAAACAGGCGTCGTTCTGGTTGACCTAACTGGAATGAAATGGGCACTTTTGGTCAGCCTGCCCACTATATCCTATATACTTTCATTTCCTCTGTTCGACCTTGGCAGCCTGTCTATGAAGTCCATAGAAATAGAATCCCACTTCCATACTGGAATATCTAACGACTAAAGCAAACCACTTGGCTTCAGGTGTTCGGCCTTTGCCTGTTGGCAATTCAAGCACTACCTTACACACAAACCAGTATCCCACTTCATTCCTTCCCCAGAAGAAACTTCTCTTCATATCCTGATACATCTTGGTACCTTTGGGATGTATATGAACTTCGAACGATGGCATTCTTATGTTTCCTACACTCGGAACACATAATCTACATTTCTTTCTCAACCATCCATTTTGGTCAAGACTGAAATCTTTCAAGTCATTGCTCTTGGTTCCTTCTTTTAGCTTTCTGATCCGTTTAGCTAACTCTGGATCCTCTATCTGTTTAGAAGCAATCTGTTCGATCAACACTGGTCGAACTTCCAAACAAGACAATAAAACTGTATTACCCCTAGACCCTGCCTCTGATCTCCACTGCACTCTGCAATCTGCTAATGCTTCTAAATCTTTCCACTCAGCCATCAATGCTAACACTGCATTCTGATGCTTCTTTCTAAGTGCATCTGCAACCTTGTTGCCTTTCCTGGTATGTACTCAATCTTAAATCATAAGCGGCTATGAAATATGACCACCTCTGATGTCTCATGTTTAGCTCCTTCTGATAGAACAAATACTTCAGCAACCTATGATCTGTATAAAGCTCAAACCATTCTCCCAAAAGGTAACATCTCCACACCTTCAAAGCAAAAATCACTGCAGCCAATTCCAAATCATGCGTTGGATATCCGACCTCATGCGGTCTAAGCTATCTAGAAGCATAGGCAATCACTTTACCTCTCCGCATCAGCACAACTCCTAATCATGTTCCATATGCATCGGTATAGACTACCAAATCCTAATTCCCTTCTGGAACTACCAACACAGGTGCATGGTTCAATAAGTGTTTCAAACTCTGGAATGCTTCCTCACACTTATCGGTCCATACAAACTTCACATCCTTCCTTATCAGCCTGGTCATCGGTGCTGCTATCCGCGAGAAATCCTTAATGAATCTCCGATAATAACCAGCCAACCCATGGAAACTCTTAACCTCGGTTACTTTCTTAGGTCTCTTCCAACTATTCACTGCCTCGATCTTAGTCAGATCTACTGATAACCCTTCCTCTGAGACTACATGACCAAGAAACTTCACCTCCTTCTTCCAAAAGTGACACTTCAAAAACTTCGCTTTCAGCTGATGCTGCCTCGGCATCTTACGCAGCACTCTAAGATGAACTTCATGCTCTCTTTCATCCTTAGAGTAAATCAAGATATCATCTATGAAAACCAACACGAACCTATCTAAGTGCTCTCCGAAAATCCGGTTCATCAAATCCACAAAGAAAGCTGGAGCATTCGTCAGTCCTAACGGCATAACTAACCATTCGTACGATCCATATCTGGTCCTGAATACTGTCAAAGGTATACTATCCTCTGCTACTCTGAGCTGATGGAAACCCATTGCCAAATCCAACTGAGAAAATAACTTTGCTCCACTTAGCTGGTCGAATAAATCGTCAATCTTGGGCAATGGATATCGATTCTTTATCGTCTTCTCATTCAACTTACGATAATCGATACATAGCCTCAACGATCCGTCCAGCTTCTTAGCAAACATTGCCACTGCACCCCATGGCAAACTGCTCAGCCTGACAAAATTCTTGCCATCTAAATCCACCAGCTGTACCATCAACTCCATCATCTCTAAAGGGGTCGTCCTACTTGGCTGTCTACTCACTGTTTCTGCTCCCGAAACCAAATCTTTTCGAAACTAGATCGCTCACTTCGGCGGCAAATCTATTACAGGCTCAAACACATCTGTGAATTCTCTAACCATGAAAACTCGGCTCAACTGATCATCATAATCCAAAGCACCCAACAAAGCAAACACTGCACCGCTAGAACCTCCTACGGTGAAAACAATCCGATCGATACATTCCGGATGTCTAAGAGATATCTTCCTACCTTGGCAAAATATCTTAGCATCGTACTCACTTAACCAATCCATACCAAGGATAATCCCGAACCCCACAAATCAAACACATGCAAATTGCACACCAAAGTATGACCTAACAGGTCAAACTCAAACTGGTCACACCTCAACCCTAGAGTTGCATACCCTCCTATTAGATTCGTAACCTGTAAGGAAGTAACTAAATATGTGGGTTCACAGTTAAGCTTATCTATCAAATATCTAGAAATAAAAAAATGCGATGCACCGGTATCAAATAAAACGCTAACAGACATACCATGAATCTGAAGCGTTCCTCCAAGAACTGCCTTCCCCTTCTCCTGGGCTGTTAGCTTGGAAGTTGCAGGCTCCAATGCATACACCTTTCCCTTTCCATCTCTAATGGGCTCCTTGCACTGGTTCTTATAATGACCTATCTGGTCATAGTTGTAACACCTGACATTCTTCCCTTTAGCCACATCCTTCGCCTTTCCTAAGCGACACTCATTAGCAAAGTCCCTTTCTTGTCGCATTATAGCAGACAACTTCAGACTTTGATTTCTTGGCTGCTCTACCCTTTTGAGCTCCTTTCTTGGGAAAGAACTTCCTCTTCTGGCTCTGCCCAACCTTGACCCCTTTTGCCTTGCTCTTCTCGAGAGACTCAAGGACTTCTTCCTGCCTCAAAACTATCTCTACAACAATATCAAAAGGATTTCTAAGATGAGACAAAGTAGCACTAGCCAACTCCGGCTTTAATATCTAATAAACTTCTCATTCCACTACAACATGGTATCTACAAAAGCATACCCATACCGGGCCAACTCTTCAAACTTCCTAGCATACTCAACAACTGACATCTCACCCTACACCAGCTTAGCAAACTGCCTAATCAAAGCTGACCGTGCCATCATGGACATGAACCTCTCCTAGAATCTCCTCTTGAAATCCTCCCAGGTTACTGCCTCCTCATCTACTTTCGCTGTTACATGTTCCACCAAAACAATGCGGCTCCCTGAAGCTGCCTGGACGCCAACCTCCTCTTCTGCTCATCATTGAGCCCTAGGTCTGCAAAAATCCTTTTGAGTGCAACAACCAGTTCTCAACTCCAATGGCATCCTCTGTTCCCATAAATGGCTTTTCTCCTGGATTCACATAATCACCGCTCATCTTAGCGAAATGGTTAACTACCGGAACTTTTAGAACCCCTGCTCCTGCAGCATTTCATCCTAACACTCCGGCAGCAACTCCTGCCAGCATCATATTCCTGAAAAACTGATACATGGCTTCCATTCCGACCTGCGGGACTTCAGCACCAACATTCTCTGCCTGACCTTGGTTTCTCCCAGCACTAGGTCCGGCATTCCTTTCGGTACTTCCCCCTTCTTGGTTAACTCTGCTTCTTCTACCATCCATATCTTTATTCAAACGTCATGAGATATAGAAATATAACCTAATCAAAGATAGATTAATGGAGATAAAGCGCATACCTATATATAGCAAATACAAGTACGTTACAATAGCGTTAACCCAACCACAACTCTTACTCTAATTTCTTTGGATTTTTGTTCTCAAAACCAATTTTTTGTTAAATTTTTCATAAACCTATGCTCTGATACCAGGTTGTAACACCCGTATCTATAGGTCAAAAGCTAAGCGCTATGGATGCTGCAGTCATCCACAGTATTAACTTCTAGTGACGAAATACGGTACTGATAATGGTATCCATAATATCAGAAGCACTTGAATATGAACAAAATCAAAAAATTTCAAAAACGATAATTTGTGTGATTACATTTCAAACGAATCATATCCAAGTTACAAAAATCCCAACGTATTCCTAGACAATGATCAAATATAATTACAACAATACGCCAAGAACCACATATGAAGATGCCCCCTTGGATGATCAAAGCATTATAGACATAAACATCATAATACACAACGGAAACAATATTAAAACAGAATTCCTAAATTTAGCTATCTGTCAGCCACCTGCTCGTCTTCGGAAGCTTATTCGCCAAAATCTGCTAAAACCTGAAAACCTAAAACCCTCAGCATACTCAAATCAAATTTTGAGCACCCGAGAGTTAAAGGGGAAACAAAAATTTCAAGCCAGACATAAAGCCAGGTATGAATAATTTCTGTTACATCTTAGTTTACTGATATATAGTGAGACCACGCCACTTAGCGGAGCGGGCTTCCTCTCACTAATATCTCTTTTCAAAACATATATTTTGCAAATCCTTTTCTGCAACCAAACTGGTTAATCAACCGATTATAATAATAATATAACAATATTCATTACTAAAACAGAAAATAAGATAGACTATCTATCTAAAATATGAGCTATCTGCTCTATACTGGACTATTTGTCCTAAATTCTAAGCTGACTACTCTATTCTAGACTATCTGTCCTAAAACTGATTATACCAAAATAGCAATATCTTTTATGCTAGATAATGGGATATCTACCCAAAATAGGTAAAAAGGGTGGACTAACTGTCCTTAAGAAGTAGAAAGGTCTGTTATGCTAATAAATGAACTAACTGTTCGTATCAGAGCTGACCGCTCTTTTCTGGACTAATTGTCCTCTGGACTAACTGTCCTCTGGGCTGGCTGCCCTCAAAATGGATTGACTGTCCAAATTTAAATGAGCTAACTGCGCGAATTTTCTTTTGGGTTAACTACCGTTCAAAATATCTGGGCTAACTGCCCTTCAAATTTTCCTTGAAAGCCTTTTCAAAATGATTTAGTCCGTCAAATCATATATATACAAGGAAAATATATCTTTAGCTTTACTCTAAGCTATTTGTCATGTTATATATACTTTACTCAAAATAATGTTGATGATGTTCAATAAGGATATCTATCCTTTTAAAATAAGTTAAAGTCCTTTATAACTTAAAACACTTAGGCTATCTTCTTAGTCCTTATATTCGAAACCTTTGTTTAAAACTTGTAAACAACCTTTAAAAAACATAGAAGGTAACTCCTTCTAAACCATTAATAAAACCCTTCGAAAGTATTGAAGGTAACTCCTTCATATCTTTAATAAACCTTTCGAAATCATTGAAGGTAACTCCTTCAAAACCTTTTAAAAAGCCTTCCTTTTACAAGCTTTAAAACATATGACATCCGCCTTTTAAATCATTTGAACCTTAGCCTTTTGAAAACATTAAAACCATACCTCTCGACCCTGTCGAAAGGTCCTGCCTTTCGACTTTGTCGAAAGGTTTCTTTTCGGCCTAGTCGAAAGGTTTCACCTTCTGACTTTGTCGAAAGCCTGGGGTACCTCCCCTATAAAACCATTTATAAACCTTTCGAAAGCAATGAAACTCAAAACCTTTCGAAGACATCTGTGTTGAAAGGTTAGGAAGCGACAACTATACTTTCAACTTTGTCGAAAGCTATACCTTTCGACTTTTTCGAAAGGTTTCAATTAAAACAAGAAAGCAAACCAATTGAAACCTTTTCTTTTAAACCATTTGACAATGTCGAAAGCTAGCAGGCGTATTTTCTTTAAAACCAAAACAAAGTTTCATCTCCTTCGAAAGCTCTAAACTTTCATCCCCAAACCCTTCGACTTCATCCAATTCACTACGTACCAGTTTCCTGATACCATGTGCATTAGTTATTGACCTAGTCGAAAGGTTTGATACCTTTCGACCTTGTCGGAAGGTTTGGAATGAAGGCGGAAACTCTTGCCGAAAGGGTTGAAATAGAAGAAAAACTATTTATTTGTACTTTAAAATAGTTCTTTTGTACTCAACCTGCCTTCTTTGTCTAAATCTGATTGGTTGCCACAATTTTATAATCAAAAATGTTGTCGACTTTCCTTATTTGGATATTTAAACAATTTTGAAAAAGCTCCTTTCTCCTTTATAATTATATAAAACATTTAAGTCTCATACCTTAAATAATTTGTATAACTATTAAAACCTCTTGAAAAATTCTAGAAAAATTCCAGGAAATCAATTAACAAACAATAATTATTTTTCCCGTAAATAATTTAATAACCCGAAATACCATTTTCTTCCTTAAAAAATTCATAACAATTCGACGAAAATTCAGAAAATTGAAATCCATCTCTAAAATAACATTTTAGATCATCATTAAAATTCGCAAGGCTAACAGATGTTATTTAATAGGGTTTTCATCTTAAAACATGCCATAAAATTTATATGAACATTCATAAATCATCAACATGTATATATAATCATTTATCATTCAAAAACATGGCAAACCTTCGCAAAATCATTCAGATTTAATCCTAAAACCGAAACCATAAAAGTTTAGAGATGTAAACATTATTCACGTTTGCTTTAGAGATTAAGGAGCTTGAGATTTGAATGAGTTTGATTTGAATTTGCTTCCTTAAGCTTTTCTTTTGTTTCCTCTTCTTCTCTTGTTAATGGTGATCGGCCTCACTTTAGAAAAAAATTTAGAATGAGAATGAATGTGTGTTGTGATACACGGCCTAGGGAAGATAATATAGGAATGGCCTTTTTCCCATAATACCCCTTCTCTAATTCATTTTAAACCCTTCTTTTAATTCATTAGTTAAAAAGGCACGACTACCTTAATTAAATCAAATCTCAATCTCTTAATCAACACATTATTTTATTTAGTTTATCTAACTAAATCTTTTAAATAATGTTATCAAAAATCTGAGGTGTTGCACACTCCCTTTCTTAAAGAATTTCATCTTCGAAATTACAATAAGGCTCAAAACAAATAAGAAGGTAAAACATACCAACAAAACAAATCGGGATAAGTATCTCTAATCCTACTCTCAACCTCCCAAGTACAGTTTCTGTCATCGTCACTCCATTGGACTTTAACTAATCTGACCGTCTTGGTTCTAAGCCTCTTCTTATCTCTCGCAACAATGCGAACTGGCTTCCTCACTATGATCAAGTCTGGTTCTACCACTAAATCATCTAGCACTGTCGGTGCAATAGCAGTCTCCAAGTCCCTAACACACTTTCTGAGATGAGAAATATGAAAAACATCATGGACACCTGCCAAACTGCTCGGTAACTCAAGTCTATACGAGAGCTTCCCGATCCTCTCAAGAATAGGAAAAGGTCCAATGAACCTGGGAGATAAATTCCTCGACTTTCCAAATCTAAGCACACTCTTCATTGGTGATACTTTGATGAAAACCTGGTCCCCAATTGAGAACTCCAAATCTTTCCGTCTCTTATCTACATAACTCTTCTGCCTAGACTGAGCCTCCTTCATCCTAGCTCGAATGACCTCAATCTTTTCTGCAGCTTCTCTGACCAAATCTAGACAAAGAATCAACCTATCCCTAGCCTCTAACCAACAAACGAGAGATTTGCATGGTCTTTCATACAGAGCTTCAAATGGTGCCATCCCAATACTAGTCTGATAACTGTTGTTATATGAAAACTCAACTAGATGCAAATGGTCTTCCCACGATCCCCCAAAATCTAGAACACAAGATCTTAATAGATCTTCTAAGATCTTGTTAACTATTTCCATTTGCCCATCTGTCTGTGGATGGTAAGCGGTACTCATCATAAGCTTGGTTCCCAAAACTTCCTGCGGACTCTTTCAAAACTCGCTAGTGAACAAGGAATCTCTATCACTAACTATGCTGCTAGGAATCCCATACAGTCGAATCACATTCTTCATGAACAACTTTGCAAAAACAGGTGTCGTTCTGGTTGACCTAACTGGAATGAAATGGGCACTTTTGGTCAGCCTATCCACTATAACCCATATACTTTCATTTCCTCAGTTCAACCTTGGCAACCCGTCTATGAAGTCCATAGAAATAGAATCCCACTTCCATACTAGAATATCTTACGACTAAAGAAAACCACTTGGCTTCTGGTGTTCGGCCTTTGCCTGTTGGCAATTCAAGCACTACCTTACACACAAACCAATATCCCACTTCATTCCTTCCCCAGAAGAAACTCCTCTTCATATCCTGATACATCTTGGTACCTTTGGGATGTATAGTGAACTTCGAACGATGGCATTCTTATGTTTCCTACACTCGGAACGCATAATCTACATTTCTTTCTCAACCATCCATTTTGGTCAAGACTGAAATGTTTCAAGTCATTGCTCTTGGTTCCTTCTTTTAGCTTTCTGATCCGTTTAGCTAACTCTGGATCCTCTATCTGTTTAGAAGCAATCCGTTCGATCAACACTGGTCGAACTTCCAAACAAGACAATAAAACTGTATTACCACTAGACCTTGCCTCTGATCTCCACTGCACTCTGCAATCTGCTAATGCTTCTAAATCTTTCCACTCAGCCATCACTGCTAACACTGCATTTTGATGATTCTTTCTAAGTGCATCTGCAACCTTAATGCCTTTCATGGTATGTACTCAATCTTAAATCATAAGCGGCTATGAACTCTGACCACCTCTGTTGTCTCATGTTTAGCTCCTTCTGAGAGAAAAAAAATACTTCAGCAACCTATGATCTGTATACAGCTCAAACCATTCTCCCAAAAGGTAATGTCTCCACACCTTCAAAGCAAAAATCAGTGTAGCCAGTTCCAAATCATGCGTTGGATATCCGACCTCATGCGGTCTAAGCTATCTAGAAGCATAGGCAATCACTTTACCTCTCTGCATCAGCACAGCTCCTAATCCTGTTCCATATGCATCGGTATAGACTACCAAATCATGATTCCCTTTAGGAACTACCAACACAGGTGCATGGGTCAATAAGTGTTTCAAACTCTGGAATGCTTCCTCACACTTATCGGTCCATACAAACTTCACATCCTTCCTTATCAGCATGGTCATCGGTGCTGCTATCCGCAAGAAATCCTTAATGAATCTCCGATAATAACCAGCCAACCCAAGGAAACTCTTAACCTCAGTTACTTTCTTGGGTCTCTTCCAACTATTCACTGCCTTGATCTTAGTCGGATCTACTGATAACCCTTCCTCTGAGACTACATGACTAAGAAACTTCACCTCCTTCTTCCAGAAGTGACACTTCAAAAACTTCGCTTTCATCTGATGCTGCCTCAGCATCTCACGCACCACTCTAAGATGAACTTCATGCTCTCTTTCATCCTTAGAGTAAATCAAGATATCATCTATGAAAACCACCATGAACCTATCTAAGTGCTCTCCGAAAATCCGGTTCATCAAATCCACAAAGAAAGCTGGAGCATTCGTCAGTCCTAACGGCATAACTAACCATTCGTACGATCCATGGTCCTGAATACTGTCAAAGGTATACTATCCTCTACTACTCTGAGCTGATGGAAACCCATTGCCAAATCCAACTGAGAAAATAAATTTGCTCCACTTAGCTGGTCGAATAAATCATCAATCTTGGGCAATGGATTCGATTCTTTATCGTCTTCTCATTCAACTTACGATAATCGATACATAGCCTCAACGATCCGTCTAGCTTCTTTACAAACATTGCCACTACACTCCATGGCAAACTGCTCAGCCTGACAAAATTCTTGCCCTCTAAATCCACCAGCTGCACCATCAACTCCATCATCTCTGAAGGGGTCGTCCTACTTGGCGGTCTACTCACTGTTTCTGCTCCCGTAACCAAATCTATTCGAAACTAGATCGCTCACTTTGGCGGAAAATCTATTACAGGCTCAAACACATCTGCGAATTCTCTAACCATGAAAACTCAGCTCAACTGATCATCATAATCCAAAGCACCCAACAAAGCAAACACTGCACCGCTAGAACCTCCTACGGTGAAAACAATCCGATCGATACATTCCGAATGTCTAAGAGATATCTTCTTACCTTGGCTAAATATCTTAGCATTGTACTCACTTAACCAATCCATACCAAGGATAATCCCAAACCCCACAAATCAAACAAATGCAAACTGCACACCAAAGTATGACCTAATAGGTCAAACTCAAACTGGTCACACCTCAACCCTAGAGTTGCAAACCCTCCTATTAGATTCGTAACCCGTAAGGAAGTAACTAAATATGTGGGTTCAAGGTTAAGCTTATCTATAAAATATCTAGAAATAAAAGAATAAGATGCACCGGTATCAAATAAAACGCTAATAGACATACCATGAATCTGAAGCATTCCTTCAAGAACTGCCTTCCCCTTCTCCTGGGCTGTTGGCTTGGAAGCTGCAGGCTCCAATGCATACACCTTTCCCTTTCCATCTCTAATGGGCTTCTTGCATTGGTTCTTATAATGACCTATCTGGTTACAGTTGAAACACCTGACATTCTTCCCTTTAGCCACATCCTTCGCCTTTCCTAAGCGACACTCATTAGCAAAGTCCCTTTCTTGTCGCATTTATAGCAGACAACTTCAGACTTTGATTTCTTGGCTGCTCCACCCTTTTGAGCACCTTTCTTGGGAAAGAACTTCCTCTTCTGGCTCTGCCCAACCTTGACCACTTTTTCCTTGCTCTTCTCGAGAGACTCAAGGATTTCTTCCTGCCTTAAAACTATCTCTACAACAATACCAGAAGGATCTCTAAGATGAGAAAAAGTAGCACTGGCCAACTCCGGCTTTAATATCTAATAAACTTCTCATTCCACTACAACATGGTATCTACAGAAGCATACCCATACCAGGCCAACTCTTCAAACTTCCTAGCATACTCAACAACTGACATCTCACCCTACACCAGCTTAGCAAACTGCCTAATCAAAGCTGACCATGCCATCACAGACATGAACCTCTCCTAGAATCTCCTCTTGAAATCCTCCCAGGTTATTTTCTCCTCATCTACTTTCGCTGTTACACTGTTCCACCAAAACAATGCGGATCCCTGAAGCTGCCTGGACGCCAACCTCCTCTTCTGCTCATCATTGAGCCCTAGGTCTGAAAAAATCCTTTCGCAGTGCAACAACCAGTTCTCAACTCCAATGGCATCCTCTGTTCCCATAAATGGCTTTTCTCCAGGATTCACATAATCACCGCTCATCTTAGCGAAATGGTTAACTACCGGAACTTCTGGAACCCTTGCTCCTGCAGCATTTCCTCCTAACACTCCGGCAGCAACTTATGCTTACATCATATTCCTAAAAAACTGATACATGGCTTCCATTCCGACCTGCGGGACTTCAGCACCAACATTCTCTGCCTGACCTTGGTTTCTCCCAGCACTAGGTTCGACATTCCTTTCGATGCTTCCCCCTTCTTGGTTAACTCTGCTTCTTCTACCATCCATATCTTTATTCAAACCTCATGAGATATAGAAAGATAACCTAATCAAAGATAGATTAATGGAGATAAAGCGCATACCTATATATAACAAATACAAGTACGTTACTATATCGTTAACCCAACCACAACTCTTACTCTAATTTCTTTGGATTTTTGTTCTCAAAACCAATTTTTAGTTAAATTTTTCATAAACCTATGCTCTGATACCAGGTTGTAACATCCCGTATCTGGAGATCAAAAGCTAAGCGCTATGGATGCTGCAGTCATCCACAGTATTAACTTCTGGTGATGAAATACGGTATTGTTAATGGTATCCATAATATCAGAAGCACTTGAATATGAAAAAAATCAAAAATTTCCAAAAACGATAATTTGTGTGATTACATTTCAAACGAATCATATCCAAGTTACAAAAATCCCAACGTATTCTTAGACAATGATCAAATATAATTACAACAATACGCCAAGAACCACATATGAAGATGCCCCCTTGGATGATCAAAGCATTATAGACTTCAACATCATAATACACAACGAAAACAAATTTAAAACAGAATTCCTAAATTTAGCTATCCGTCAGCCACCTGCTCGTCTTCGGAAGCTTATTTGCCAAAATCTGCTAAAACCTGAAAACCTAAAACCCTCAGTCTACTCAAATCAAATTTTGAGCATCCGAGAGTTTAAGGGGAAACAAAAACTTCGAGCCAGACATAAAGCCTAGTATGAATAATTTCTGTTACATCTCAGTTTACTGATATATAGTGAGACCATGCCACTTAGCGGAGCGGGTTTCCTCTCACTAATATCTCTTTTCAAAACATATATTTTGCAAATCCTTTCCTGCAACCAAACTGGTTAATTAACTGATAATAATAATAATATAACAATATCCATTATGCTAAAACAAAAAATAAGATAGACTATCTGTCTAAAATCTGAGCTATCTGCTCTATACTGGACTATCTGTCCTATATTTTGAGCTAACTGCTCTATTCTATACTATCTGTCCTAAAACTGATTATACCAAAATAGTAATATCTTTTGTGCTAGATAATGGGCTATCTACCCAAAATAGGTAAAAAGGGTGGACTAACTGTCCTTAAAAAGTAGCTAGGTCCGTTATGCTAATAAATGAACTAACTGTTCGTATCAGAGCTGACCGCTCTTTTCTGGACTAACTATCCTCTATGCTGCATGCCCTCAAAATGGACCGACTGTCCGAATTTAAATGAGTTAACTGCCCGAATTTTCTTTTGGGTTAACTACCCTTCAAAATATCTGGGCTAACTGCCCTTCAAATTTTCCTTGAAAGCCTTTTCAAAATGTTTTAGTCCGTCAAATCATATATATACAAGGAAAATATATCTTTAGCTTTACTCTAAGCTATTTTTCCATGTTATATATAATTTACTCAAAATAATGTTGATGAAGTTCAATATGGATTATCTACTCAAAATAATGTTGATGATGTTCAATATGGATTATCTATCCTTTTAAAATAAGTTAAATTCATTTATAACTTAAAACACTTAGGCTATCTACCTAGTCCGTATATTCGAAACCTTTGTTTAAAACTTTTAAACAACATTTCGAAAACATAGAAGGTAACTCCTTCTAAACCATTAATAAAACCCTTCGAAAGTATTAAAGTTAACTCCTTCATATCCTTTAATAAACCTTTCGAAATCATTGAAGGTAA
This sequence comes from Allium fistulosum, assembly GCA_030737815.1. Classification (NCBI taxonomy): domain Eukaryota; kingdom Viridiplantae; phylum Streptophyta; class Magnoliopsida; order Asparagales; family Amaryllidaceae; genus Allium; species Allium fistulosum. The sequence continues at coordinate 1,184,335,232 of CM060902.1, forward strand.
CTCCTTCAAAACCTTTTAAAAAGCCTTCCTTTTACAAGCTTTAAAACATATGACATCCACCTTTTAAATCCTTTAAACCTTAGCCTTTCGAAATCATTAAAACCATACCTTTTAACCCTATCGAAAGGTTTCTTTTCGGCCTAGTCGAAAGGTTTCACCTTTCGACTATGTCAAAAGCCTGGGGTACCTCCCCTATAAAACCATTTATAAATCTTTCGAAAGCAATGAAACTCAAAACCTTTCGAAGACATTGGGTTCAATTTAAAACAAGTGGAAACCTTTCGAAACCTTTCGAAGTTAACTACTATGAAACCTTTCAAACGTTTCGACTTAAACATTTGGATTATGCCTTCAAGTAGAGCAAAAGGATCAGAAAAACACTAGAGTCGAAAGAAACTTCTTCGAAACCTAAAACCTTTTGAAACCATTCGAGAATAATGAAGTGTTGGTGTTGGAACCAACCCTTCGAAATCAATTGAGAGAGGCGGCAAGTTTTTAGAAAAACAAAAGATTACCTTCGACTCCATTTGTGTCGAAAGGTTAGGAAGCGACAACTACACTTTCAACCTTGTCAAAAGCTATACATTTCGACTTTGTCGAAATGTTTCAATTAAAATAGGAAAGCAAACCAATCGAAACCTTTTCTTTTAAACCATTTGATAATGTCGAAAGCTCTTTGTCGAAAGCTAGCAGGCATATTTTCTTTAAAACTAAAACAAAGTTTCATCTCCTTCGAAAGCTCTAACCTTTCGTTCCCAAACCCTTCGACTTCATCCAATTCACTACGTACTAGTTGCCTGATACCATGTGCATTAGGTATTGACCTAGTCAAAAGGTTTGATGCCTTCCCACCTTGTCGGATGGTTTGGAATGAAGGTGGAAGCTCTTGCCGAAAGGGTTGAAATAGAAGAAAAACTATTTATTTGTTTTAAAACGGTTCTTTTGTACCCAAACTGCCTTGTCTGTTTAAATTTGATTGGTTTCCAGAATTTTATTCAAAAATGCTGCTAACTTTCCTTATTTGGAAATTTAAACAATTTTGAAAAATCCTCTTTCTCCTTTATAATTATATAAAACATTTAAGTCCCATATCTTAAATAATTTTATATAATTATTAAAACCTCTTGAAAAAATCTAGAAAAATTCCAGAAAATCAATTAATATGTTCTCTTCAACATATAAAATTTTCGAATCCAAACAATAATTTTTTTCCCGTAAATAATTTAATAACCCAAAACACCATTTTCTTCCTTAGAAAATTCATAATGATTCCACGAAAATTCAAAAAAAATCTGAAAATCGATACCCATCTCTAAATAACTTTTTAGATCATCATAAAAATTCTCAAGGCAAATGGATGTCATTTAATACCCCTCCTCTAATTCATTTTAAACCCTTCTTTTAATTCATTAGTTAAAAAGGCACGGCTACCTTAATTAAATCAAATCTCAATCTCCTAATCAACACATTATTTTATTTAGTTTATCTAACTAAATCTTCTAAATAATGTTATCAGAAATATAGGGTGTTACAAGGCACGTATTGGAGAATGGATTTCCAAAAATGACAAGGTAAAGGACTACATTCCGACAGTACATCTCTAGAAGAATGTACCAAGGCACAGGCCTACTGCCCTCTACCAACATAGGACCGACCTACCTCTACCATAGATAATACCGAATATGTCATCACCCTAGTCGTTCCTGACCTATCCATGGCCACAACATACATAACAACTCAAAATATCGAGGGTAACCTAGAAAGGTGATGAACATCTCCTAATGGGAGTGACCGACTTAGCCCTACCGCATCTACCCTGAATTTTGTCATTCCCGATGTGTGGGCCCTGAGTCAACGTTTTACCTTTCACATGACAAATCTCACTTTGAATGTCACATTGCCATTTCCAACAACATACTAATTGATTTCCATAAAGGTACAACCCTCGAGTTCGTAGACCTCAGGAAAGAGTGTTAAGTGTAAGAGGGGTTACCTCCTACACCACCAAACAGATGTACGTTTGTAAAAACCAATGTACGTGGTCTTAGAAATGCAATGTCGGACATTCGTCCATACAAGTTGTCTAGGAACCGGAAAAACCGAAGGTATCCTCCTACTACATCCTGTTTGGAAATCATCCCAAGGATTAGTAGCAACCAGTCTTTGCAAACCAAATATTTTCAAAATAAAGGCACTATTGCGACCATATATATGTAATATGGGAATCACCCGAGAGGTTAGTGGCAAGCGGCCCTACATCATGAAGATCTCCATCTTTAAAACCATTGTCTTCAAGCAAATTTCACTTTCGAACGCATACGTTGGTTCAAAGTTGTTTTCGGATAAATCTGATCCCGGTCTCTCCGAATCAATAATCGATAAGAGGCCTAAGCAACCAAAATACAATCTAGCCCACAAGCAATCACTGGCCTGTTTAATTAATCTTTTATTTATTAAATCACTTTCAAAATATTTATGTCAAAATATTATTACGAAGATATATTCTACAAACCACTTTTAAATCTTCGACATTTGAAACACATTTCCATATACTTATCTCGATGGTATAGGTATATTCACAAACTATTTCATTTTCAATACTTAGAAAATATCTCTATATACTTAAATCCGTAATAAGTATATTTTCTAATCTTTGAGGAATGCTTCATATTTTCCAAAACATAATTTATTGGGCCAAAACGAATGTTGCGTAAAAAATCGTTACTACAACCCAAAAACACTGGTATAGGGATCCGATTAATTATATTTAATATTAATTTTCGATGTCGAAATTAAGACATTTATTAGTTGACAATGAAACCAATAAAGTTGGGGTAACATTACCTATTACCTCTCAGACATTGAATGAATGACATTCTTAACTTTGAAATAGATATAAGTTACCCACGTCGAATATTAACATCAAATATAGGATATGAACAAATCCTGTACTATATAAAACATCTCCTTTCGAAAATCACTTAATATAAACACAGTGTTATATTCTATGTCTTCCTCACTTTCTCGAAAACATTTATTATGACAAAAATGTTGAAATCCATGTCTTCCTATCACTTACCACATTTTAAATCACTTTTAAAACCATTAAACTCCATTTGCAAATATCACTTTCAAAACATTCCTTTAAGAGATTATTTTAACTTTTAAAATGAAATTTATCCCCCTTTATAAAAACCATCCTCTACTTATCAAGATAAACTCTTTTATATTTATAAAACCATGTTTTATAACTTCCTTCCTATTTTATAAAACCTCATTTTATAAGTTCCCATTATTTATAAAATTCCATTTATAAATCTATCTCATTTACTTATAAAATCCCATTTATAAATCTATTCCTTTCTAAATGTCATTTATTTATAAAGTTCCATGTAGAAATCTATTTACAAAATATCAGTTACAAATCCATTTTTAATATTTATAATTTATAAATCTATTTCGTTATTTATAAAATATTATTTTTATAAGTCTTGTGTATAAATCATTTCAGAAATATTTGTTTCAAACTATTTCTATCTTTTTTAAAACTATACTTCCTTTGTAATAAAAGATGGACTTATCTATTAAGTTTCAAAACGTTTATACTACAGTACGAAAATCTCTATTTAGAAATACTTCACAAAACAGTTAAAGTAATATTCCAAAAATCGTATTTTTATTTCATTTTAGTAAACTCCTTCTTTTAATACTTTATAAATAATGATTAAAACATGTATTATTTCAAGTATCACCTTAAAAATCATTTCAATTCAAAATCATATTTTATAGTATTTCAAAATACTAAAAATAAGGCCCAGTGCTATTATAGCACTAAATAAGTGAAATCATGTCAATGTCATAATATGACATTCGATAAATCATATATCATAATATATAAAAAGTAAAATCAACAGTGTGAGGAATCCCGTTGGATCCCTCCAACCTGTCCCCATGCATCACATACAGTATATAATCATATGATATTGGCATCCACTACTAGACGAGTACATATAAAAGGTCATCTACACCAAGGGCGGGAATGAATCCAACCAACTGATGAAGCAGTAAATCATCCAAAGAAGTAACAAACAGGCATCAATGAAAATATCCGCTCTTATATAGAATATAAGTGGGGCCATAGAGGTGAGTTAACTCACTTTATAATCTGACAATGTTGACGTGCTTCTGCTCAATGCAGTAATCGAACAACGTTCAATTTTTCCTAAAATTCCTACAAGCTCCACTCTCAGCCAATCCAATTACAAAATGTAGACATCTTTCTTATGAGTGCAATGCAACTGACCGCGTTCAAATTGGGCCTCGTATAAACAAGTTATTGCATTTATAAGGTTTTAAAATTAAATAATAAAATAAATTCCTTAATTACATAAATAATTACTAATCAACTTTATTAGCTTAACCCTGATTTCACGCCGCCGCGTTCACACCGCCGACTCCCCAAGCCAAGCTGCTACCATCCCTACCAGAGTCGCCATCCCCAATGCCCTCTAGCTCAAGATCAAGCTTGATTACACGAGCTCTATTCACCACATTCATCTCGAGATCCACGCCACCGTGAGTCAATCCGTGATGATTCGCCGCCACTGATGTGTTCATCTTGCCACCCTCCACAACTTCCATGTTGACCACTTCACCTGAAATAGCTCCGATCATCATGCAAAATCTTGGCCATTGGATCGTGTTGGCTAGGGTTGGTATTTGGGAGTAAATGAAAGAAGTGAGGGTCCATTTATCGAAAAAATTTCCAAGCACTATTCATGCTCCAAAATCTCGAACTCCAATCAAGGCATGCTGCTTGGCGTTCTATACTAAATACCTCTATTTCGAACACAATGGAACTAGTATCAGGACCCAATTCCATCATATACAGAAGTTAGCTTTTCAAATAAAATTAAATTATATTTAATTACTGTAATTAATTCCTACACGTTTAGAGCTCCCCCGACTACACAATACGTCCGATCGTCACAAAACTCGTAGGCATATAACAACTCACTATCCCGAATCCGATGGCACTATTTTCATCAAAATTTAAGACAGTGCCATGGAATGATAATCTCATGCATTAATTAAAACGAATTATTATTAAACCATTTTTAATCACCTATAATTCTAAAATAAATGTTTACACCAACCATTTATTATTTAAATTGAATTTAAATAAGCTTTTGAAATCCATTTATTCAAATTAAATTTAAGATTCAATCATTTAAATAATTTCGATGTTTAAATCACTATTCCAATATTCAAATAACCCTTATACTTGAAATTTTGTTGTTTGACTTGTAAAACTAATATTTCAATATTTCAAATTAATTAAATATTTCACATTCAAATGTCTAAAATTCTGAATCGTTACAATTGTTGTTATGATTTTCTTTCCATTTCTTCATGTATGGAAGTTCTTCTCATGAGGTAAAAACCTATTCCGCATTTAGCGGCACGGTCTCACAGAATTATAAAATGTTCGCCATAGTACTTGAGTTTTCTCACACTGATTTTCCAGACGGATTCGGGTGTTATTTTATTTTAATACTCGGGTCAGACCGAGAATTTTTTCAGGTTGTTGTTGGTGGGACATGAAGTTCATGGAAATTTATAACTGTCCAGTTGATGAGGTTTTTTTAACTCTAATGTACTTTGTATCTTGGAGTGACAGTTTATACTGTCTTTATTATATTTTATGTTGTCGTTTCCGCTGTAAGATTATATTTCCTCTGTTTCTTCTTTTTATTTTACCCTAACAATCTGCTTTCCCGATGATTAAATGTTAGGCATCGGAATACCATGGATATATTTGGTGCTGACTTTTGATGGTAAAAAACGGGTCGTTACACTCGAGCATTATAATAAAATAAAACCCGGGTTAGTCTGGAAAACCAGCACCAAGGGATGTGGTAAACATAAATTAATTGGTGGGACCACGACGCAGAACAAGGAACGGGGTTTCACCATACAAAAACAACATCTATACATAAGCGAATGGACAAAGCACAGAAACAAATCCAAACATAAAGGACAGACACAAGTAAGGACAAATCTTATACTTAAAGAATGGGAAAAATAATTAAACATGGAGAAGAGCATAAGGCACTTCTCGATGCAATTAAGAAAAGTTCCACACCACCGTGGGGAGATCCACGATGATCCGCCACCAACGATGAGTTCGTCTGGCCACCCTCCATAACTTCCATGTTGACCATTTCACCTAAAACGGCTCTTATCATTATGCAGAATCTCGACCGTTGGATTGTGATGGAAAGGGTTAGTATTTAGGAGCAAATGAGAGAAGTGAGGGTCCTTTTATAGAAAAATATCCAAGCACTATTCACGCTCCAAAATCTTGAACTCCAATCGAGGTGCGCGCTTGGCGTTCTATACTTAATACCCTATACCGAGTACAATGGAACTAGTATCGGGGTCCAATTCCATCATACACAAAAGTTAGCTTTTCAAATCGAATTATATTATATTTGATTCCTATAATTAATTCCTATGCATTTCGAGCTCGCACGACGACACAATACGTCTGATCGTCATGAAACTCGCCGACATATAGCAATTCATTATTCCGGATCTGATGGCACTAGTTTCGTCAATATTCGAGATAGTGCCCCGAAATGATAAATTCATGCGTTAATTAAAATGAATTATTAAACCAGTTTTAATCACATTTAATTCTAAATTAAAAGTTTACACGAACCATTTATTATTTAAGTTGAATTTAAATAAGCTTTTGAAATCATCTATTCAAATTAAATTCAAGATTCAATCATTTACATAATTTCAATGTTTAAATCACTATTCCAATATTCAAATAACCCTTATACCTAAAATTTAAGCTATTTGACTTGTAAAACTAATATTTAAATATTTAAAATTAATTAAATATTTCAAATTCAAATGTCTAAAATTCTGGATCGTTACATTCTTCCCCCTTAAAAGAATTTTGTTCCCAAAATTTCGAAGGTAAGAAAAATGTCTCTAAACCTATTAGCTTTCCAAAATCAAGTAGTTGAATTGGATTGTAAATTTTGTTAGTCTTTAAAATCATAAAAAATTTCGGCAGCGTCTCCTTTGTGTGGCTCGATCAGAACAACTACAAATTGCCACTATGGGCCTAAACCAACAAAAGAAAACAAAAGCCAAGCGGCTGGTTATAAAATCATCAAATCCAAATAATAACACAAATGTGTACCTATTTGTCGGGCAACCAAAATTTTACTTGTGAAACCAAAAGCGTCGACTAGCCTCTGCTTCCATAAACTTGCATCTCACTTACAAATAATATCCAACCATATAGCCTGCATTTTCTTTTGTCAACCGTATAAAATTTATTAAAGCCCATATGATGTACATATATCGTCCGTACGTAATATCAAATCTGATCACTCGCTCGATTACACAATTTCACTTCTAAATTAATATTGCCCACACGACCACTCTAATGCGGACTCTTATCCGGTTCCTTGATTAGAAACCGTCGTTCTCCTTGCATAGCCATATACTATGATGGAGAAACTTCAGAATCAAATCAAAAATTCACATCCATTATTTGTCGTCAAGAATCCAGTGAAAAATCCTAACTCGGACCGGTGTAAATCACCTTGAAATCGTATGCTCGAAACTGGATCAAATAGTTATGCGAATAAAATGATCTACGTACAACTTATGTATTATTACTCACATTCATTATTACTTAGTATATTTAACCAGTTCTTTTACTCACATTCATTATTACTTAGTATATTTCCTTTAATATTAATGACACTTAGGAACAATTCCATAAAACCATTACTTAAGTTCATTATAAACATTTTATACAACACAACTTAAGTTTATTATCGCTTTAGAACTTAAGTTCATATTCATTTTTAAATCATAATCAACTTCATTTAACTTTACATAAGTTAAATTTCATTTCATAGTTTAATTTTAGATTTTTTTTCTTAACATGCATATCCAACAAACTTAACATTTTGTTTTAGCCGATTAATTCTCAAATTTATAAGTTATAAAATTTATCTCTTATGTTTTCAGAAAACCCTTAATTTAATTATTCCAACTTGAAAGTTTTCAACTGTCCAAAATCGTCGAAAATTCCATTTTATTTTAATAAATAAAAAATTTCAGATAACATCTTAAAATGAGATGCACAAACCCAACTTATCCTAAGGGATAGGATGCATGAGTCTATACAATCTCATTTAACTGAAAATTCCAGAATTGAACACCCAGTTTTTATTACAAATCATTTTGAAATAATAATATACATAACTCCTCATTGTATCAAATCATACTTTTGGAATTTTAAACAAATATTTTTTTCCAAAAGAAAACTTCTATGGTAGCAATCCGTCACTTAGAAACTCGAAAATGAACGCTGATGATGCTACAGTCATCACTAGAATTATTTTCCAGCGACTTAAGTGAGTTCACTACTTTTATCTCCTTCAAATCCTTTTGAAATATTTCTATTCAAAAATACTTCAAAATAATACTATTATTATTTTTCCCAAAACCTTTGAAAATATTTCCAAATTCTTCAAGATTTAAGTTCTTAGATTTCCAGTTTAGATCTTTTTAATTCATAAACAATACTTTATAATCCACATTTACAAACTCTCTTTCTTATATAAGATCATTTCATAATTGTTTATCTTTGTTTAGATTATAGTAATAATCAACCCTTTATTAAAGCACAAACAATAAACAATAAATGATAATAATCGAATATTATCATTCTCTATCAACCAAACACCATATATAAGTATAATAATTTTTGAAAAATATTTCCTTTATATATAAAATATAATCAAGGTAAAATTATTTCATTTACCCAATTTCAAAACAGTCTATGTCGAATTGCCATGTTCAAGTGTTTAGAGATCCTTATCAATAACGTTAATTACTCGTATTGACCAAAATCCATAAGCCACTCAACAGATCAATTAATACAATATAAATTTTTTTTTACCACTATCAAATACGCGCTTATATATATATACATATATATACAGACACACACAGTCAAACTCATTCTAGGTATTACTAACCCTATCTCTAATGAGTTACACATTCTAGGGTATTACTAACCCTATCTATAATGAGTCCTACCCTACCAAAGCTTAGGTGTTCGCTAAACATAAGCTCTAATACCACATGTAACGATCTTAATTTTTGACCCACGAAAATCAATACTAATACGTCCACTGTATTGCGTGCCGAGCATTCAAGTGCAGGAAACACCAATCATTAAGGGTAAAAGAAAGAAGAAAGAACAAAAGAAGAAGAAACTAAACAATCACAGAGTCTCACAATGTAATAGAAAAATTGTGACAACCAGAACTCCAGTGGGTCCTGATTTTTCGCAAAAATGCTAAAACCCAAGCCCATTGAAACCCGAGTTGGGAATCTGGTATCCTGCAAATAGGCAAAGATAAATATATTAGAGCTCAATTATCTATCTCGCAGTAGAATTGATTCAAATATAATAGTAAGTAAATACTCACCCAAATATTGACACTTCCCTAGCAAGTGTCACATAGCTAAGAAGTTTCTGCCATCTACCTAACCTGTAGGATGTTATGAGGAGGGGGTCAGAACAAAAGTTCTGGTGAATGGATAAGTTATATACTTCTAGGCTTAATTCTACATATATCGTTTTATTTCCATTTACCCTTATATTAGGTTCATTAGGTTACAATATTCTCACCTCTATTCGTGAACCGTGCCCATCTACTCCATAGTAGATAAAAACCTAATAACTAATATATATACATATATGTAGCTATATGCCCAATGACCATATTGGTCCTAGGTACTACCTATGGTACCTTTCGCATCCTCCTCGAAAAGGGCTCCATCATCTAGCTTCGAAAGCGTTCTATAACTACATCTGTAAAAGACCGCTTCGTAAGGCCTACAATACAGATGCTCTACCGTCTTGCTCCATAGTTATATCTGTAAAGGACTACTTCATAAGGCCTACAATACTGATACTCCATCGTTTTGCTCCACGAGCGTTTCGTAGCTAGATCTGTAAAGGACCGCTTCGTAAGGCCTACAATACAGATGCTCCACTACTTACTGTGAAAACGTAAATCGCTTCCGCACTAGTCTATGCTAGTGCTCAGACATCTACAATGTACCACCCAGTGCGTACATTGAGGACTACGTAATCGTTCTATCTACTATCTGAATCCCGCCAACAAGGTCTACCTTGTACGAAACTCGGTCGGGGATTTTCTATATCTGTAAAGGACAGCTTCGTTAGGCCTATAATACAGATATTCTAGTTGGTCTGTCTCTTTTCTCAGTGTGGCTATGGCCCCACGCAGCCACCCCTCAACTAATTGAAATACTTCTAAAGAGTTAAGTGGTCGTGCCCTACTGCAAACAATCTAACATCCACTTGGCGATGCCCCCCATCCAATGTCTTGATAGTGAAGAATCATTAGCCTGTTGGTTTAACTCTAGTCTTTCCCGAAATCGCTCTTGGTCTTTATGCTGGCCGATATCCGCATGCGACTATCCTTAAACTTACTTGTAAGTACTGGACATATGAATACCCTATTCCAAACACCAAACCCTTCTGACTGCCTACAAAGGTCCACTTCGTTAGGCCTACAATGCAAATGCAATCAAGGCATACTCTCTTGATGGAACACCTACAGACCTACCTCTGGGGATGCAGCTTCGTTAGGCCTACCCAGAGGGCCATCCCAGAGTATCCTCATATCCCGTTGAAGTCTCGTACTTCTTTAAAGCCCAAAAATACTAAGTTGGACGTGCTTCTCCATTGCTGAAATCCGTGATGAACTGCTTCGTTAGGCGCTTCATCCTTTGGGCTGCTCCAAACGCATTTCGATTCTTTTATTAGACCCTAAGTCTAATCTTTTAATTTTCGTTTAGTTTGCTTTCTTATTATGTTGGCTACTTATTTTAATTTAATTAGCATATTCTTGCCCTCGTCTCACTTCTAACTATTGTGAGATAACCATAGGTCTAATATGGAATGCTGTTAGTATGAGACACATTCATTATCTTGCTTATTTAACTTAATATATAAATCCCTAAGTTCAATAAAATAAGCCTCTTTTATTATTTCTGTGTTATTTGCTTATCAACTTAGCATAAGTTGTTTAAATAAGCTTCTATCATTATTCTCTACTATCATTGCTTACCAATTTATTATAAATCTCACGATAAGCTTTTCCGTTCTTATTTCATATTTATAACTTATGTTATGATTCTACTCGTAATTGTCACTTTTTCTTCTTTTATAGTCCGTTATGTAATTACAAGCGTTTCTTGTCTGCTCTAGTCTGCCTTCTTTTATTATGATATAGAATTTTCTTTAATTCTCTAATATTACATAATTCACTTATCATAATAGTTGCCTGGTTAAATAGCCTGCGCAGTAAACGCGGACTTAGGCTCCTTAAATCTTTTTTACAGCCTCAAATTCTTAAATTAATAATTTTATTGTTTCAAATCATACTTTACTTTATTGTTCGCTATTTTAGGAAGTAATTTATTTTATTTGGTTGGTTATGAAAACTTTATAATCCATTTCCATATCTTAATATTGGATAATACTATAAACAATAATCTGTAACTGCAAAGTATCTCTTTTACTATTTTGATATAGTGTTAAATACAATGGTTTCTCTATTTTACACAAATTCCCCCTTTTTATTTCTTTTATTCTGGCAGTTACGTTTATCGTTATATTTTAGATATTAAGCTATGGAAATGTATCCTATTTTCTAAACCAACCAATTAATCTAATAATTACTCCCAAATTAACTTATCCCGTTTTAATACAATTTATTACAGTAATTCTATTCCTCAACTTTTATTATTTTACATCTAATTTCCTTCATTTCAGTTTTCTTAATTATATAATCCATATTCGCGTTTAATCTATTCTAATCCATATGCGAAGAAAAAAGGAGAGGATAGAAGAAAACCGACGCTTGCATAAAAATCTAAACGTATAAAAAGATGTAATAAGGCATAGAAAATAGTGTATAAATACTGATACTGTAAATAAACTACAAGTTTTCTTATAGTTCAGCCTAATTTAATTAATATGATTAACTACTGAATAAAATTTTCTAAACGGGAATCTAACGATAATATATCTTAAACTTAAAAGATATATAAATAAATCCACTCACCTATCGTCCTTAGCTTCGCTTGTGCTCCGCTTAGCTCCACAGTCCTTTGGATCCCCTTCTTCCAAGGTGTATAATATTCTAATTTAGAAGATCTTTTCCCTAGAAATTATTTTCTTTTTAGGGTTCAGCCTTAGGCCAAGAACCCAAAGAAATATTTTCTATTTAGGGTTCAGCCTTGGGCAATGAACCCATGGGAGAAAATCTAATTGTGAGAAGATAGCTAGGCCTAAGGTCCTATTTATATAGGAGCTTGGGGACCTCAGACCATTGGATTTTTCGATTGAACCTGGAGCCTCCACGTCACAGGGTCGTTCAGAGCCGTAGGATCGAGGAACGTATTGCTCAGATCGTGAAAACATGTCACTGTACGTACCTGGACGAAAATTCGTCCAGGTCGTATGCGGTTCGACCGGGCAGTCGACCGCCCTTCGCCAGCGGTCAACCATTGCGCCTATTGGGTCGACCTTCTGGTCGGCTCATATCTGTGTTATATTATTTATTTCGTTCGGTTACTTATTTTGTTCCGTTCTTAACTTCTTCATATTGGTTCGATTTTGGACAAGTTATATATGGAAACTGATCAGAAAATCGCCCTGGATGCAATGGTACAAGTTCCGAAGCCATATTCTTATGATTCCAAAATTATTTATTTTCATTACTTATCATTATACGTTACATTTTAACTATATAAAAATGCGGGCTGTTACATTCTCCCACCCTTAGGAAATTTCGTCCCTGAAATTTAACAAGGTTGAAATTTATGTAATTTCTCGCATTAATCACAACCATTTTGTGTACATCCAATTTTGCAACCATCCGTGCTTTTGTGCAAAAGTGCTTTTCAAGACAAAGTATATGCATGTACATAAATCTCTAAGCAGTACCTCCTATATGAATGCTTTTTATTTTAAAAGTTTACTTCTAAAACATGATGCACACAGCCTAAATATACTTGCAATTTCTATATGAATGCAATTTTTTGAAAAATTAAAATATTTTTCACCCAATTTTTCCAACACTCCTATTAAATAGGGGTGTAGTTCAACCAATTTTTCGTCCAAATCCTAACACACAACTTTTAATATTCGAATTTCAGAAAAATCTACTTTCCTGAATTTAAGTTCTTATGTTAGAAAGAAGATAGAAAACGGAGAAGCTTCATTTTTCTCCGATTTTCTTTTTCGTACATTTTTCCCCGTACTTGGAATTTTAGGTTGCTATCCTATAAAAATCCTTTTTTATTTTCCCAAGCATAGTTTACATAAGAAAATAGCTTTTAAAATCTTTAGTTGACGTTTCCGTCACCTCTTTAATTTGTTGTTTTCCTTTTTGTTATTCTTATTTCTGCTCTTACTTCTTTTCTTTTTTTCACCTTCTTATGTCCTTATTCTCCATTTGTGAACATCAAAAAAATAAAGAGAAAAAGCATCGATATTGATATACTACCATAGAATTTTAAATGCATCCATAAGAGTACGATTTTATAACTAAAAAGAGAAAACAAACCCTACTACAATACGATACTAGATAGATGACATACGTAGGCTAACATAGACATCATCTCGGGCTAGGAGGCATATGCCCCTGTCCGCCCTGACACAGGAAAGCTCTAATAAAGGAATCCAAACAGCTAAAGCGCTCCTCTTTCCGCCTAGTGCTCGCCTCAACCTCAGGCTGAGACCTAGCTAACTCATCATGCCTCCTAATCACCTCCTGTTGTCCCTGAAGAATCTCTACGTGCTCCCTAGCAAGCCACTCTTGCCTCTCAGCAAGGGTCCTAAACTGATCCTCGTAGCTCATCGATGGAGGGGTTGAGAGGGTCCTGCTCCCTCTCCCCAAGATCCATATCCATGTCCATATCCCTACGTACTCTGCGTCACGGGCTCTGATGGCCAAGCGGGCCATAGCGACTCGATATGTCCTACGCCACCTCCAAACGGTGCCGCGGGAAAGTGCTGATGCTCATGAAAGTACGGGGGTGCCTGGCCATGTGGTGAGGGCTATGGTGATGGCTGCTACTTGTGCTCCTGCTCCTTCTATGGAGCCTGAATCTGGGCCAATCCTATATGCATCCTCCTCAAAGTGGATGAATCTATCATGGGGTAGGTCTGCTCACTATAAGTCTCTCTCTCCATCTCAACCCCGGCCCACCTGAAGACCCGTGTCCAAAGGTGACAGTAAATCATAGTAGATTTGTGAAGTCCGGTCGCTGTCATATACTGGGCCTAATCGTCCTAGCCCAGTTCACCTACAATCCTCCAAATATGGCATAGGTGGTCCGCCTCACAATAGGGTATATCTGACCAAAACTCCCCATCTTGGGGAAAAGGTTATGCTGTAGAATGCGGATAACTAACCTAGCTAATGGGGTCAACTGCCCAGCGCTCCAGTCGGGGTGCTGGGGGTCTAAAAGAATCTACTGCAAACCGGCCATGTTCGACATCTCAATCTGCCCTACCACTAAGCCATACCCTCTGATATATAAATTACTAGCCAATTGAGACTCGGTGAAAACTATCCTAACTCCCTTGACCTCCGATTGGAAGGCCAAATCCTCATCCTCATCGCTAGTACGTAAGTTTGCATCAAAAATACGTACTAACCTGGGATACGCTCGCTGCTCGAACGTCTCATGGCTAAGAATCTGTCGCAGCCCTATGTCCAAGAAGAGCTGCTCTAAACGTGTACCTGGAAAATTAGTAAACTTCACCGCCCTTCCTTGCAGAAACTGGTACGCGGCTGTATCGGAGTAAGACTGCACTATCCGCCAATCACTCTGACACCAAGCTATCTCCTGTGGTGTGAGGTGGGGAAAGAGGTGAACTAGAGAGGGTCTTGGAAGCATGGTGAAAAGCTCTCAGATCTATAGAAACGGAGTATGGATCCGAGTAGATCTCGCAATGCGCTTTGATTTGGCACTAACGGCGAGTTAAATGGTGGAGTTTTGGAGGAATTTGGGTGGTTGGAAGGGGCGAATTTTGGGTGCGGCTGCTGTCTTCGGGGAGGAAGCAAAAATGACGAAGAGAGGCCAAAGCACGCGTTTATACGCATGCAGTTTGCACTAAGGCGGTCGACCCGCCTTAGCTACAGGTCGACCTGGTCGGCCTGTGTTGTTATTTTTTCATCTTCGAGTTGCTGCGTCGCCCGCCTCCCTTTAACTAATCGAAGCCTAAGAAAATTCTACCTACTGTCGGGATATCCGAGTCGCGGTTACGACTTAGGCAAAATATCCATGTCTACTCTCCACCCTCCAAGTGGAGTCTTGACATGTTCTATACTTCAAATGAACCTATATTAATATCCATAAGCTTGCTCCAACCACTTAAATCGTCTAACCCATAAAAATTCTTTTTCAAAACAGCTTTAATTTCTTTACAGCCAGAAAAATATTTTTACGTACTTATAAACCTTTTCGTATGTATATAAGGATTTCAAAAATATGTTTCTATTGGGCTAAGACAGATGTCGTGTAAAACATCGTCACTACAGCCCAAAATACTAGTTTTCAATTAAAATTAATAATACCTATATTTTTCTAAACTGTATATTTCTCTATTTTCAAATTCAAAAATGCTTTAAAGTTGTTTCTCTCCAACTCCCCATATTTAAACTAATACAATTATAAAGCTGTAAACTTCTAAAGTTAAAACTTGAAAATCTTCTAAAACTTTTCAAATTCTTAAGAGTTTAATTGCTGGGCTAGACTAAAAAGTGGCTTTTTAATTTTCTTTCACCTTTCCAAATATCCCTTACTGAATGCAAAAATCTTTGCCATATGAGGTCTTTTAGCTTTTGGAATTTCCTCTTTCCAAGTTTTGATATACCGAATTTTTTTCCAAACTTTCTCCAAATATTGGTTTACTCAAAAGAATGAACTTCTCTTTGGGGTTTTAAGAGTATATATATATATATTTATATTAAAAATACAAATACGTTCACTCACTATCTACCTAGGAATCTAAACCTAGGCTATGATACCAAATGTAACAGCCCGAACTCCAGTGGGTCTGGATTTTTCGCAAAAATGCTAAAACCCAAGCCCACTGAAACCCAAGTTGGGAATATGGTATCCTGCAAATAGGCAAAGATAAATATATCAGAGCTCAATTATCTATCTCACAACGGAATTGATTAAAATATAATAGAAGTAAATACTCACCCAAATATTGACACTTCCCAAGCAAGTGTCACATAGCTGAGAAGTTTCTGCCATCTACCTTACCTGTATGATGTTATGAAGAGGGGGTCAGAACAAAAGTTCTGGTGAATGGATAAGTTATATACGTCTAGGCTTAATTCTTCATATATCGTTTTATTTCCATTTACCCTTATATTAGGTTCATTAGGTTACAATATTCTCACCTCTATTCGTGAACCATGCACATCTACTCCATAGTAGATAAAAACCTAATAACTAATATATACATATATGTAGCTATATGCCCAATGACCATATTGGTCCTAGGTACCACCCATGGTACCTTCCGTATCCTCCTCGAAAAAGGCTCCATCGTCTAGCTTCGAGAGTGTTCTGTAACTACATCTGTAAAGGACCGCTTCGTAAGTCCTACAATACAGATGCTCCACCGTCTTGCTTCATAGTTATATCTATAAAGGACTGCTTCGTAAGGCCTACAATACAGATACTCCATTGTTTTGCTCCGCGAGTGTTTCATAGCTACATCTGTAAAGGACCGCTTCGTAAGGCCTACAATACAGATGCTCCATTACTTACTATGAAAACATAAATCACGTCTGCACTAGTCTATACCAGTGCTCGGACATCCACAATGTACCACCCAGTGCGTACATTGGGGACTACGTAATCGTTCTGTCTACTATCTGAATCCCGCCAACAAGGTCTACCTTGCACGGAACTGAGTCGGGGATTTTCTATATCTGTAAAGGACAACTTCATTAGGCCTACAATACAGATATTCTAGTTGGTCTGTCTCTTTTCTCATCGTGGCTATGGCCCCATGCAGCCACCCCTCAACTAATCGAAATACTTCTAAAGAGTTAAGTGGTCGTGCCCTACAGCAAACAATCTAACATCCAATTGGCGGTGCTCTCCCATCCAATGTCTCGATAGTGAAAGAATCATTGGCATGTTGGTTTAACTCTAATCTTTCCCGAAATCGCTCTTGGTCTTGATGCTGGCCGATATCCGCATGTGACTATCCTTAAACTTACTTGCAAGTACTAGACATACGAATACCCTATTCCGAACACCAAGCCCTTCTGACTGCCTACAAAGGTCCGCTTCGTTAGGCCTACAATGCAAATGCAGTCAAGGCATACTCTGTTGATGGAACACCTATAGACCTACCTCTGGAGATGCAGCTTCGTTAGGCCTACCTAGAGGGCCATCCTAGAGTATCCTCACGTCCCGTTGAAGTCTCGTACTTCTTTAAAGCCCAAAAATATTAAGTTGGACGTGCTTCTCCATTGCTGAAATCCGTGATGAACTGCTTCGTTAGGCGCTTCATCCTTTGGGCTGCTCCAAACGCATTTCGATTCTTTTATTAGACCCTAAGTCTAATCTTTTAATTTGCGTTTAGTTTGCTTTCTTATTCTGTTGGTTACTTATTTTAATTTAATTAGCATATTCTTGCCCTCGTCTCACTTCTAACTATTGTGAGATAACCATAGGTCTAATAGGGAATGCTTTTAGTATGAGCCATATTCATATCCTGCTTATTTACATTAATATATAAATCCCTAAGTTCAATAAAATAAGCCTCTTTTATTATTTCTGTGTTATTTGCTTATCAACTTAGCATAAGTTATTTAAATAAGCTTCTATCATTATTCTCTACTATCATCGCTTACCAATTTATTATAAATCTCACGATAAGCTTTTCCGTTCTTATTTCATATTTATAACTTATGTTATGATTCTACTCGTAATTGTCACTTTTTCTTCTTTTATAGTCCGTTATGTAATTACAAGCGTTTCTTGTCTGCTCTAGTCTGCCTTATTTTATTATGATATAGAATTTTCTTTAATTCTCTAATATTACATAATTCACTTATCATAATAGTTGCCTAGTTAAATAGCCTGCGCAGTAAACGCGGACTTAGGCTCCTTAAATCTTTTTTACAGCCTCAAATTCTTAAATTAATAATTTTATTCTTTCAAATCATACTTTACTTTATTGTTCGCTATTTTAGGAAGTAATTCTATTTTATTTGGTTGGTTATGAAAACTTTATAATCCATTTCCATATCTTAATATTGGATAATACTATAAACAATAATCCATAACTGCAAGGTATCTCTTTTACTATTTTGGAGTAGTGTAAAATACAGTGGTTTCTCTATTTTCCACTAATTCCCCCTTTTTATTTCTTTTATTCTGGCAGTTACGTTTATTGTTAACTTTTAGATATTAAGTTATGGAAATGTATCCTATTTTCTAAACCAACCAATTAATCTAATAACTACTCCCAAATTAACTTTCCCGTTTTAATGCAATTTATTACAGTAATTTTATTCCTTAACTTTTATTATTTTACATCTAGTTTCCTTCATTTCAACTTTCTTAATTATATAATCCATATCCGTGTTTAATCTATTCTAGTCCATACGCGAAGAAAAAGGAAGGGGATAGAAGAAAACTGACGCTTGCATAAAAATTCAAAACATAGAAAAAGATGTAAATAAGGCATAGAAAATAGTGTATAAATACTGATACTGTAAATAAACTGCAAGTTTTCTTATAGTTCTGCCTAATTTAATTAATATGATTAATTACTGAATAAAATTTATAAATGGGAATCTAACGATAATATATCTTAAACTTAAAAGATATATAAATAAATCCACTCGTCTATCGTCCTTAGCTTCGCTTGTGCTTTGCTTGGCTCCACAGTCCTTCTAGATCCCCTTCTTCCAAGGTGTATAATATTCTAATTTAAAATATCTTCTCCCTAGAATTATTTTTTTAGGGTTCAGCCTCAGGCCAAGAACCCAAAGAAATATTTTCTATTTAGGGTTCAACATTGGGCAATGAACCCATGGGAGAAAATCTAATTGTGAGAAGATAGCTAGGCCTAGGGTCCTATTTATGTTGGAGCTTGGGGACCTTATACCGTTGGAATCTTGGATTGAACCTGAAGCCACCATGTCATAGGGTCGTTCGGAGCCGTAGGATCGAGGAACGTATGGCTCAGATCGCGAAAACACGTCACTGTACGTACCTGGATGAAAATTCGTCCAGGTCATACGCGAGTCGACCATGCGGTCGACCGCCCTTAGCCAACGGTCGACCGTTGCGCCTATTGGGTCGACCTTCTGGTCGGCTCATATCCGTGTTATATTTTTTTTCGTTTAGTTACTTATTCTATTTCGTTCTTAACTTCTTCATATTGGTTCGTTTTTGGACAAGTTATATATAGAAACTGATCGGAAAATTACCCTGGACGCAATGGTACAAGTTCCGAAGCCATATTCTGATAATTCCAAAATTATTTATTTTCATTACTTACCGATATACGTTACATTTTAACTATATAAAAATGCGGGGTGTTACAAAAATATATAATATAACAATGATCTTTAGAAAAGGAAAAAACTGCAATATACATACATCCATCAAAGTACAACAACAAATCACTAATCATCAGCATGGACAGTTATAATAACCTATCCTCATAAATGTTGATAAACTTAAATAACCAATGTAGCGGAAATAAGGTAATAACTAGCTATCTATGAAGCTTACTGCTCCAGGCTTCTCCAAATGCATCTGAATCTAATCTATAAATATACTCGGTCAGACCCGGGCATTAAAAGGAAAGAATGCTTGGATCAGTCTAGTAAACCAGCGTGAGAAAACACATCTCAATTGGATTTTCAAAGTCGGAAAACCTTTTGAAATAAAGGTATCTCGTAAGACCATGTCGCACATAAACACGGACGGATTTTACCTTACGATAACCAAAACATTTTTCTATCTAATCATTTGATATTATTTCTAATGACATTCTTTGGAAACCCTTTTCAAATAACATATTAAAATTGCCGAAATTATTACATTAATTAAATTCCAGCATACCAGGCTCTACAATCAAAACCCTAAAGGCACATATTGGAGAATGGAATTCTAATAATGACAAGGTAAAGGACTACCTTCCAACAGTATATCTCTAGAAGAATGTACTGAGGCACAGCTCCACTGCCTTCTACCAACATAGGACGGACCTACCTCTATCATAGATAGTACCAAATATGTCATCACCCCAATCATTCCCGACCTATCCGTGAGAAGGGTGTTAAGTGTAAGAGAGGCACCTCCTACACCACCAAACAGATGTACATCTGTAAAAACCAATGTACGTAGTCTTAGACATTCGTCCATACAAGTTGTCCAGGAACAGGACAAACCGAAGGTACCCTCCTAGTACATCCTGTTTAGGAATCATCCTCAGGATGAGTAGTGAGCAGTCCTTGCAAACCGAAGATTTTCAGAACAAATGCACTACCACCACCATATATATGTAATATAGGAATCCCCCGAGAGGATAGTGGCAAGTAACCGTACATCATGAAGATCTCCATCTTCAAAATAATTTTTTTCAAGTAAATTTTACTTTTGAATGCATACGGTTGTTATCCCGGTCTTTCCGAACTAACAATCAATAAGATCCCTGAGTAGCCAAATTACAATCTAGCCCATAAGCAATCATTGGGCCTGTTTAATTAATCGTTTATTAATTAAATCACTTTCCAAATATTTATATCAAAATATCTTTATGAAGATATATTCTGCAAACCACTTTTAAATCTTCGATATCCGGAAAACATTTCCATATACTTATCTCAACGGTATAAGTATATTCACAGACTATTTCATTTTCACCATTTAGAAAATATCTCTATATACTTAAATCCATAATAAGTATATTTACCAATCTTTGAGGAATGCTTCATATTTTTCCAAAACACACTTTATTGGGTCAAAATGAATGTTGCGTAAAGCATCGTTACTACAACCCAGAAACACTAGTATAGGGGTCCGATTAATTATATTTAATATTAATTTTCGATGT
Source organism: Allium fistulosum (assembly GCA_030737815.1). Taxonomy (NCBI): domain Eukaryota; kingdom Viridiplantae; phylum Streptophyta; class Magnoliopsida; order Asparagales; family Amaryllidaceae; genus Allium; species Allium fistulosum. The sequence goes on from CM060902.1 coordinate 1,184,356,491, forward strand.
CGAACTTAAACTATTTACCAGTTGACAATGAAGCCGATCAAGTTGAGGTATCAGTATCTCGCAGACCTTGAATGGACGACATTCTTAACTTTGAAATAGATAGAGTTATTCACATCGAATATTAACTTCAAATATATGATATGAATAAATCTTGTATACTATATAAAACATCTCCTTTTGGAAATCACTTACTATAACAACAGTGTTATAGTCCATGTCTTCCTCACTTTCTCGAAAACATTTATTACAACAAAATTGTTGAAATCCAAGCCTTCCTATCACTTAACACATTTTAAATCACTTTTAAAACCATTAAACTCCATTTGCAAAGATCACTTTCAAAGCATTCTTTTAAGAGATTATTTTAAATTTTAAATCGAAATGATCGCCCTTTATAAAAATTATCTTTTACTTATCAAGATAAACTCTTTTGTATTTATAAAACCATGTTTTATAATCTCCTTCCTCTTTTATAAAAAATTCTTTTTATAAAATCCCTTTATTTATAAATTCCATTTATAAATCTATCTCATTTACTTATAAAATCTCATTTATAAATCTATTCCTTTCTAAATCTCATTTATTTATAAAATCCCATTTATAAATCTATCTACAAATATCAATTACAAATCCATTTTAAATATCCATAAGACATCGTTTATAAATATATTCCTTTATTTATAAAATATTACTTTTATAAATCTTTTATATAAACTATTTAAGAAATATTTGTTTCAAACCATTTCTATCTTTTTTAAAACTATATTTCCTTTGTAATAAAAGATGGACTTATCTATTAAGTTTTAAAACCTTTATAATACAGTTCGAAAATCTCTATTTAGAAATACTTCACAAAACTATTAAATTAATATTCCAAAAATCATGTTTTTATTTCATTTCAGTAAACTCCTTCTTTTAATAATTTATAAATAATGATTAAAACATGTATTATTTCAAGTATCACCTTAAAAAACATTTTAATTCAAAATCGTATTTTATAGTATTTCAAAATACTAAAAAGAAAGCCCAGTGCTATCATAGCACTAAATAAGTGAAATCATGTCAATGTCGTCAAATATGGCATCCGATAAATCATATATCATAATATATGAAATGTAAAATCAACAGTGTGAGGAATCCCGTTGGATCCCTCCGACCCGTCCTCAAGTATCACATACAGTATATAATCATATGATAAGAGTCGTCCACTATAAGGCGGGTACATTTAAAGGTCATCCGCACCAAAGGCAGGAATAAATCCAACCAACTGATAAAGTAGTAAATCATCCAAACAAGCAACAAACAGGCATCAATAAAAATATCCACTCTTTTATAGAATATAAGTGGGCCCAGAGAGGTGAGTTAACTCCCTTTACAATCTGACAACGTTGGCGCACTTCTGCTCAACACAGTAATCGAACAACGTTCAATTTTTCCTAAAATTCCTACAACCTCCACTCTAAGCCAATCTAATTCCAAAATGTAGACATCATTCCTATGAATGCAATGCAACTGACCGCGTTCGATTTGGACATCGTATAAACAAGTTATTACATTTATAAGATATTAAAATCAAATAATAAAATAAATTCCTTAATTACATATTTAATTACTAATAAACCTTAATTAGCTTAACCCTGACCGCGTTTCTCAACTCAGGCCACCAACTTCGTCTCCTCGCCGCTACCACCACAGGTGATTTCATGCCGCCGAGTCCACACCGCCGACTCCCAAGGCCAAGCTGCTACCATCCCTAATAGAGTCGCTGTGTCCAATGCCCTCTAGCTCAAGATCGAGCTTGAAAACATGAGCTCCAGTCACCTCATTCGTCTTGAGATCCAGGCCATCGTGGGTTGATCCGTGACGATTCGCTGCCACCAATGTGTTCGTCTGGCTACCTTCCATAACTTTCATGTTGACCACTTCGCCTGAAATGGCTCCGATCATCATGCAAAATCTCGGCCATTGGATCGTGATGGCTAGGGTTAGAATTTGGGAGCAAATGAATGAAGTGAGGGTCCTTTTATCGAAAAAATTTCCAAGCATTATTCACACTCCATCTCGAACTCCAATCAAGGCATGTCGCTTGGCGTTCTATACTAAATACCCATATTTCGAACACAATGGAACTTGTATCGAGGCCCAATTCCATCATATACATAAGAAGTTAGCTTTTCAAATTAAATTAAATTATATTTAATTGCTATAATTAATTCCTACATGTTTCGAGCTCGCCCGACCACACAATACGTCCGATCGTCACAAACCTCGTCGACATAAAACAATTCATTATTCTGAATCCGATGGCACTAGTTTCATCAAAATCATAGACAGTGCCCCGAAATGATAATTTCATGTGTTAATTAAAACAAATTATTATTAAACCAGTTTTAATCACCTATAATTCTAAAATAAATGTTTACACTAACCATTTATTTTTTAAATTGAATTTAAATAAGCTTTTGAAATCCATTTATTCAAATTAAATTCAAGATTCAATCATCTAAATAATTTTGATGTTTAAATCACTATTCCAATATTCAAATAACCCTTATACTTGAAATTTAAGCTGTTTGACTTGTAAAACTAATATTTCAATATTTCAAATTAATTAAATATTTCAAATTCAAATGTCTAAAATTCTAGATCGTTACAGTTGTTGTTATGATTTGCTTTCCATTTCTTCATGTATGGAAGTTGTTCTCATGAGGTAGAAACATGTTCCGCGTTTAGCGGCATGGTCTTGCAGGATTATTAAATTTAAATATGATAGATGGGAAACCATTGTCAGTACAACAACTGCAAAGACTGATAGAATAGAAGATGCATTTTTTTGAAAGTAGAACCAAACTTAGATAGTTTCTTACATTTTTTCTTTTACAATGGTAGAGTTACAGAAAGCACATAGATATAGACTGTTCAAACACAAAAATCAATAAATTAAGTTGGAAATATAGAAATAATTCTATACCTGTAGAAAATGAAACATAACAACCAGTAGGTGAAGAGGAAAGTTATATATTGAGATTTGATATATTGTGAGCATGGCACTTTGAATTCATCAAGCTTCCTTCATATTCGTTGCTAATGTAAATATTTATCTTATTTGTAGGTGTGTGAAAGAAGAAGGATGTGAAAGTTGTGGTCTTCATTTTAATGCAAACAACGTAACTAAATATGTACTTGTTTTTTTGTTTAACTTTGCTACTATTTTTTGGGGTGTGTTTAAACATTTGCTACTACGTTTTGATTTGTGTGGTTTAAGCTATAAGATATTATGTGTATGAATATTTGATATGTTTAATATAATGCGTTACATCTCTATATTTATTATCTTTTACGATTCTTGCGTTATTTAAATGGTTTTATGTTTAAAATGATTATTATTACACATTTTGATATTGGTATTTAATACTGTAGCTTATGAATATGATGCAGAAAATATTTGAATTGTGAACCTAAACCATAGCACTTTAAAACCGCTATAAAATTTAATAGCGCCGAATGGCTGCTATTAAATCTGTTAGTATTAAAGATGCATAACAGAAAAAGCGCTATGGTATTATAAAAAGCGCTATAAAAGAACATATCATAACAGAGTATAAGCGCTATCTTAGAAAAAAAATATTGTGTGACTAATAATGAATTTCATAGCGGAAAAGTAGCGCTATTATCGTAATCAATAACACAGAGTACGCCGCTATAAAATGTTTAAAATAACGGACATTTTGCGCTATTATATTTGAAATTTTTATAGCGCTTATTATGAGCTATAAATTCTTCACTGTTTTTAATAACATGTCGTTATACAGCGTTTATTAAACCGCTGTAATAGGATTTAATAGCAATTTTTAGCGCTATCTTAGAAAACACAAAAAATATTTTGTGGCTAATAACGAATTTCATAGCGGGAACATAACGCTATTATAGTAATCAATAACACATAATTTGCTGCTATAAAATTGTTAAAATAGCGGATATTTTGCGCTATGATAATAAAAGTTTTTATAGCGCTTTTTCTTCGTTATAAATTGTTCCCTATTTTTAATAACATGTCCTTATACATCGTTTATTAAACCGCTATTATAGGCTTTAATAGCATTTTTTGGGGCTATCGTAGGGTATTTTTGTTGTAGTGAAATTGAAAGATTAGACTTAGGGTCTAATAAAAAAATTGAATTGCGTTTGGAGCAGCCCAAAGGATGAAGCGCCTAACGAAGCAGTTCATTACGGATTCCGGCAATGGAGAAGCACGTCCAACTTAGAATTTTTGGGCTAGAAGGAAGTACGAGACTTCAACGTGACGTGAGGATACTCTAGGATGGCCCTCTAGGTAGGCCAAACGAAGCTGCATCCCCGGAGGCAGGTCTGTAGGTGTTCCATCAAGAGAGTATGCCTTGACTGCATTTTCATTGTAGGCCTAACAAAGCTGACCTTTGTAGGCAGTCAGAAGGGCTTGGTGTTCGGAGTAGGGTATTCGTATGTCTAGTACTTGCAAGTAAGGTGCAGGATAGTCGCATGTGGATATCGGCCATCATCAAGACCAAGAGCGATTTTGGGAAATACTAGAGTTAAACCTATAGGCTAATGATTCTTTGACTATTGAGATATTGGATGGAGGGACACTGCCAATTGGATGTTAGATTGTTTGCAGTAGGGCACGGCCACTTAACTCTTTAGAAGTCTTTTGATTAGTTGAGGGGTGGCTGCGTGGGGCCATAGCCACGATGAGAAAAGAGACAGACCAACTAGAATATCTGTATTATAGGCCTAACAAAGCTGTCCTTTACAGATATAGAAAATCCCCGATTGAGTTCCGTACAAGGTAGACCTTGTTGACAAGATTCAGAGAGTAGACAGAATGATTACGTATAGTCCTCAATGTATGCACTGGGTGGTACGTTGCGGATGTTCGAGCATTGGTATAGACTAGTGCGGACGTAGTTTTACGTTTTCATAGTAAACGACGAAACATCTGTATTGTAGGCCTCATGAAGCTATCCTTTACGAATGTAATCACAGAACGTTATAGAAGCAAGACAATGGAGTCCTTTGCGAGGAGGATATAGAAGGTACTATGGGTAGTACCTAGGACCAATACGGTCATTGGGCATATAGCTACATATATGTATATATTAGTTATTAGGTTTTAATCTACTATGGAGTAGATGGGCACGGTTCACAATCAGAGGCAAAAGTATTGTAACCTAATGAACCTAACGTAAGAGTAAATGGAAATAAAATGATATATGTAGAATTAAGCCTAGAAGTATATAATTTATTCATTCACCAGAACTTTTGTTCTGACCCCCTCCTCATAACATCCTATAGGTTAGGTAGATGGCAGAGACTTCTCAGCTTTACGACACTTGCTTAGAAAGTGTTATTATTTGGGTGAGTATTTACTTACTATTATATTTTAGTCAATTCCGCTATGAGATAATTAATTGAGCTCTGATATATTTATCTTTGCCTATTTGCAGGATACCAGATACCCAACTCGGGCTTCAGTGGGCTTGGTTTTTAGCATTTTTGCGAAAAATTAGGACCACTGGAATTCGGATTGTTACACCGGCATAGGCAGTTAATGCAGCTTCGAGGTCAAGGGTGGTCCCAACATGAATCTAAGCATTTATAGGCTCGAGGGTACTCTCAGGTAACACACCGTATGTAGTTGTTTCTTCAATAGCAAGGAAGTTCCCAACACGAGTAGCTGGCACTCTCCTAGGTAACACGTCGCTTATTACCACAACTTTCTATGGTGGAATGTTGTTCGCGGGAGGAGTGATGTTGAAGCTTTCTAATTGAGGGCAGTCTCGGTACGAACTAGTGCGTGGACTGCTCGATGGTTCTTTCAAGTGATTCGCCCCAGAGTGTTGTTATTTCTTGTTGAAGCATGATAACACCCCACCCTTATTTACTTATTTGATGGAGGTTCCATAACACCCTCTGGCCTTCTGTTGATTGCCTCGGCTCTCACCAATCTTGCTCGGGATAAGGAACTTAATGATGAGCTGGTTGTAGGAGATGATGGTGTACACTTTTGCAAGTTTTGGTCATCCCATCAAAAGGTTGTAAACAGAAGGACAATCAACCACTACAAAGTTCACTTGAACCTTTTCCGGAAGGGGTTATCAGTTGAACCTTTTTATAAGCAAGGTGGTGCTCATCAGAACAATGCATGTACCCCCAAAAATGTAAATTCACAAGGCGTAAGGGGTAAGGCCGGAGGTAGGAGCTTGAGAGCGTCGAAAACATTCTAAACATGATGTTACTGAGCAAACCCCATCCATGAAGGCTCGATTCAAATTTGTGTTGTCTATTGCAAGAGTGATGACCATAGGATTGTAAGAGGGTATGAATTTGCCTCCCGATCCTTGGTAGTGAGAGTGATGGACTGATCTGATTCCAACCTGGATGTTTTAAACTCTAGATTTTCTAAGGAATATAATTGGATGGTTGTAGCCATTTCCATCTGATATCATGATCGTGCTCCCCGGTTGTTGCCAGCCACATGTGGTCCTCCACATATACTCAAGATGTCAGTTATTGCTGCGACGTTGTTATTGGGTTGCTGGGGTGGAGCTGGCTGGTTGTCGTGGTTATTCTTTTATTCCACTTGATCATGAATAAACTCTAAAAAATCCCTTCCCGGATAAATCTTTCAATTCAGTCTTTGAGCACCCGGCACTTATTATTGGAGTAGCCATTGATTTAGTGGAACCGGTAGTATTTGATGTTGCCGCGAGGCTCCTCCCTTCTTCCATCCTTGGAAGAGCTTAGTCTTTGATATTGTACCCATTCCCGGGTCCCAAGATATATTGTCTCCATATCCCTATTCAAAGTAGCAATATTATCATACCTAAACCTATACTGAGTACTGAATTTAGCTTACCTCTCGGTGTTATTTTGCCAACCATTGGGTCGAGATCGATATTATTATGAGAACTGGTTTGGGTGGTATGCCAGGTTTTAGTGTCGCTATCAGAAAGATCAACACCTTTCATTCTCATTATGGCATTCGCCCACTGATAGAAGTCGGTCAGTGGACTAGCCGACTGCTTTTGAAGCTCTTTCCACATTATGGGCTTATTCCTGACCCCTGAGCAAAAGGCCATGTCCAGGTTATTCATGTTGGCACCCATGCCCGGGTGGACTCCTTGTTGAAGCGAATGGCATATGACCGAAGGTTTTCAGTTAGTCCCTGCTTGATGTTACCTAACTCACTAGCCATGATATCATGGGTCTTGAAAATAAAGAACTAGGGCCTAAAATCTGCACATAGCTAGGTCTAAGAACTGATGTTGCCCGATTGCAGATGTAAGAACAAGCGGGAGGCCGGTCTTGTGAGAGTTGATGGAAAGAGTAGGCATTTTGCTGGGTCAAAAAGCTGACCAGCACGGGTGATGGAGTTAAATGCAATGATGTGATTAGATGGGTCAATGGGTGGCAAGGCATACCGTCGGTGAATGTAGGTATTCAATATTTCCTTAGAAAATAGCTCACCATTCCCGTCATCAAAAATGCCTCACCTTAATATTTCGAGCTTGCATTCCGTTGAGCTGCTGGCAAAGAATTTTCACTTCCTCCCTAAAACCAGCATCTTCCTGTTACGGGATGGTTTGGCCAACGATCGATTGTGGGCTCAACCGATGTCTTGGTAGAGTGAGGAATTGATGGCGGAAGAGAAGTGATGATGAAGATGACGATGATGAGCTAGAGTGGGAGACCTCTTCTCCCTATGCATAAAGGGAGACCGTGAATGGCTAGCTCTCCTTTCCCTTAACCTATTCCTGACCATGCTCCAATGAGATCTAGAGTCTATTGAGGGATTCCCATGCTTCCTACTGGCGGCATGATTGCTGAGATGTTCAAAAACAGACATTTGACGCTCAAAATCAAATGGTCATTCCCATGAGGGGGAATAACAATGTCTTTGTTCTCCATGCATGGACACATCTAAAGTAATATCACTAACATGGCTAGGCACACACTCAATATATCTCCTTGGATGAGCATAAACATCCATAAGTGGGGTTTCAGGCACAACCCTATCCTGGGCCTCAGTAGTGTTCATGAGATCGTAGGTAACAGGAAGGGTGGGTTGATCAATAGGTGGGTCGACTAGGTCGACTGCAGGAGGAGCCAGTGGGACATAGTTTACAGTAGCTTGGGCATCCAACCATGTCCTCAGACTTTGCACTTCGCAGACCAAAGTACCTCTGTTTGTTATAGTCCAAATACAATACACTACATATCATTGTTGAGCCTAGAAATGGGGCAAGCAGCACTAGTGACGGTATTGACATTGGTTCCATGCTCATTGGAGTTATCACCTTCAGTCTTAGGAAATTAGTCCAAGGTAAAAAGTCATATCATATTTTTGTAGAGAATAAAAGTGATGAAACTTGAGGGCTTTAAGGGGAGCCCCTCCTTCTAGCGCTAAAATATCAACCAAAGAATTAGCCAACGTTGAAATAAGACTAATGCATTGTGAAAGCAAAGGTTACTTTCTAATCACTATACTTAAAATTGTAAAATGAGGAAGAAAGCAAGCAAAGTAAAGTAAATGACATAAAGATGTAGACTGGTTCAGTAAGCTTGCCTACATCTACTGTGAAGACTCTGACTATGTTTCTCTCTTACAATTACGAGAAATTACAAGTGCATAATAAGAAATAAAGCACTTAAGACTAATAAAGTAGTTAATCTTAGGGCTTTGATTTGCTGTGAGGAGTGACTGAGTTGTGTAATAATCTGATTTCAACTAATTTTCAACTAGTTTCCAGCCCCTTTGAAATTGTATGACCAAAGGTATTTATAGTGGTTGTAGTAGACGACGGATTGTTGAGATCACATAGGAAAATAGGCATGAAGTGCGCTTGGCTGTTGATCTAGTCTCGTTGGCTGATAGAAGACCATAGTAAAGGGAGGCTGGAATGTGTATGGCTGAGAAGCATGCCAGTTGTCACTTCGTACTAGTGCATACATTACATTTAATTGCATTAAATGTTGATGGCGTGCTATATGAGTAGGTATACTTTTGGAAGATATTGTTCTTATACATGATTTACCTACATGCATATTCCCGAATGGTGCGGCGTCACATTCTTCTATTGTTGAACATTTGATAAGTAATTTAAAGCTTAAGTTGAAGTTGTTATGAATTCCTTTATGTATATTTACTAAGATCGAAAAGACTACTATGTTAAGAATAATGTGCAAGAACGTTACAATCGAGATAGGGGGCCAGTTGGACTTAGGGGGGGTTTAGGGTTATATTTCACATGAATTGGTTGTCTTAACATGGAGTGGTTATAGATTGGTGAGAAGAATAGTGTCTATCAAGGAGGATAGTAACGGCTGGGTGTTAAGCTACTTTGAACAAGATAATTTCAGTGAAGAAGAGTTTTATGTATGCTTCAATCGGTTTGTAATCGAGTAAAATTTCGATCGTTTATGTGGTTACTAACATGTTTTGAGAATTTGATAGTTTACCGCCAAGAAGTGAAGTTGAGTTCAAGGTAAAATTAATGGAGGGTACTAGACCATATTCACGCACTTCGAACATAATGAAACCACGAGAGTTGGGTAAAGAAAGATTGCAGATTGATAAGCTATTTCATAAATTTTATAATCAGTTAATTGAATCTCCTTGGGGTATGTCAACTGTTTTTATAAGGAATCAAGATAGGTCAATGAGGCTATCCATTGATTATTAAGATCTTAATCATATTACAATAGGAAATGAGTATCCGCTACAAAGGATAGATAATTTGTTCGATCAACTGGGTAGAGCTTCCATGTTCTCACAATTAGATTAGCTTTTGGTTTACATCAACTTCAAGTGGAGTATACCATTAATTACTTTAATAATTCATTATTGATCCTTTGAGTACTTAATCATATTGTTTAGGTTGACTAATGTCCCTGGATATTTTGTTGAGTCGATGAATCGAGTTTTCCGAGAATACTTGGATAAGTTTTGTTTGTCATCCAATTGAAATCTGAATGGGATCATAAAGTCCACTTGAGGACTATACTTAGGATGCTTCCTAAACATCGATTACAAGAAAAGTTTCTCATGTGTAACTTTTGGCAGAACTTTGGTTAATTCTTCTAGGGATGGAATTATTGTTGATTTGTTAAAGGTATTACTATAGAAGGTTAAAGACCGTCAAAAAAGTTTGGTGAAATACACAATTTTCTAAGATTGTGCGGTTATTATACCAGACTCGTTGAAGGATTCTCAAAGTTTACCACTTTATTTACTTACTTGATGAAGAAGAGTGTTGATTTTGTTTTGTCGACCGAAAGTGAGAAGGCATTTCTTCTACTTAATAAAAAGTTTACGAATACTCCAGTACTTAATATTCTTGAAAGTAGAATGCATTTGTTTTATATACAAACTCAAGAAAGTTTAGTATATGAGTTATGTTAACACATAACGGTTGTGTTATAACTTATGTCTCTCAACAGTTGTGACCACATGAAGTTCGATATGTTATATATAATTTGCAGTTGGTTGCTATACTTTATGCTTTGAGAATTGAATATTATTTTATTCCATCATGCATTTGTAATGACCCACACATTTGACGTTGATAATATTAAATTGATTAAAAATGAATTTTTAATAAGGGGTGATTTGAGTATCATATTTATAATTGTTGTGTAGGTCTTGCAGAGCTGATTTGTTTCGACTATAAATTTATTATATTTGAAGTTATATTTGGAAGATAGGAGTATTACAAGTTTTAAACGATGTATGTAGCTATTTGGGCCAAACTGGGTACACGACCCATGACCCAATTTAACGACTATTTAAATGAAGCTACAAAACTCTAGCCGTCATCTTCATCCTCATTTTTCATCCTTAATCCCGAGTTCCCCTTAATCCCTCTCTAATGGCGGAAAATCCCCTAATTACAAAATAAACCGATTTACAAATTAATCCAAGACTAAGCCACGATATGTTAGTTCATACAACACAAACACAATGGTGAATTTCGTTTCTTGAAATTCAATTGTATTGGTCTGAAAATGCTTTGGAAATTCCGAATTTGATGGAGAAGCCATAGCCATCGATTAGTAACCAACGGTAGAACGTCGATAAGAGAACGATCAGAGGGTACTATGTTGTAGAGAAAGGTTGGGTGGTTCATCTATGTCGGATGATCATGTTAGAGATTCTCAGATTTGGTGCAAAAATTAAATTTGGGTTTTTTTATAAAACATGGCGGTGGTTAGGCATCACGAGTGGCGGGAGTTAGGTCGGACGGAGTTAGAAAATGATAGGGTATGCAACGACACGTGGTCCGGTGGCCCAAGCTTTGTGTAACGACGAGTTCATGTGTGCGACGACCGATCTGGATAGAGATAGGCATGCACGTTTTAGGCAAAAGAGAAAGTGGTAATTATTTTACCTAAGTCCCTACGAATAACTTTATCATATGAACTCCATTTCAAGCGAGGTTTGTCCCATTGAACTAGTTGCATAATTTCGAAAAATTTGGCATATGGTTTGCTAGTTTTTGTACCAATGTGTAAAAACACATTGGTATGATTTAATAGTCCTAATTATTTATATTTCAAAAATATTTAAAAACTATCCATCAACGAAAATTTACATTTTTTGATATATGCTTAGTTATAGTTGGTTTTTATAGGGTTTGGATATGTTATGTCTCGATTTGATCGTTTATTGTTAATCGATGTATTATTGGTTGATGGATGTTTAATTATAATTAATTGTTGGTTTAAAATGGAAATAATTAATTAATAGAAAATATGTAAAATTGAGTAATTTTAGAAAAATAGTTAAATAAATATAAGATAAGATTATTTGCAAATTTCGAGTGATATTTATCAAGTGATTTAACAAATTAAACTGAAACTAATGTGAGAAATTTAATAAGGTTTGCTATTTATGAATTTCTGGGGAAAATCATAAATAATAACGAAAAATTTATTTGAAAGTGAAATTTGAAATTTTATTATTATTTATTAAGTAAAGTTAGATTTAATAAATAATAATATGATTTTTATAAAGTCTGTATTGTTTTGAGCAAACAACAATATAATTATCTTTATTGAGTTTATGGAAATGTATTATTATTATTATTTGAGTAATGAAAATAAGAGATATTTTTGTATAGTAATAAATAATGCGTTTTCAAAAGTATTTTGAGTTAAATTATTTCTATTTTGTAATAAATAGCAATAAAAGAAACTTTAGGATTTAAAATTGAATATTACTATTTTTATTTAAATATGGATAAAACGGTTGCGAAAGAAAAATGAAGAGATCTGAGTAATATATTACTATTTTTGATGTAAAATAATAATGTTATTGTCTTGAAAGTAATCTAAAGTAAATTATTATCTTTGATTTAATTACGATGTTTGAGGTATTTGGATTAATATATGCATGAAGGATTTTTGAAATATATTATCATTTTGAGAAATAATTATTGGTTTGAGGTCAAATAAATAAATATGTTTTTATAATAAACAATAATAAAATGGTTTTATACTTAGGAGGAAATAATGGGTATAAATACATTAATTTTGGTTACTGTAGTATATGTGATTAATCATTGTGTTGAAATTATCATGTATGTTTGTGACGTAGAGATGAAAACGCACTAGGATGAGTTATGAAATATTTTGTCATTATTGCTACATATTGTGTACTTAATTAATATTTTGTCGAGTTTGATGTCATGTTAGTAATATTGAGTGGTTAGTACACATTTAATGGGTTTGATATTGTGTTTCTAATATTGAGTAGCTAGTACACATTTGATGAGTTTGATGTTGTGTTACTGGTGATGAGTGATTAGCACACATTTGATTCATTTGACGTTTGGGGTTAACATTGAGTGTTGTCAAACTTGTGTGGTTTAATGGCTGTATGTTGTCATTATTATTGTTGTCTCATATTTACGATGATTGATTATGATAGCTTAGTAGAAGTGGTGTTTTCTTCTTGCATTGGTTGCATGGTTGCTATGTTTATGCAATGTTCTGTGCTAACAAGTATATGATGCAGTAAAAGAACGGAAAATAGAATTACATGGGCTTGATCCCAAAAAGATACGTAGACAGTATTTTCCTATACCATAACCCTCGAGCCTTATAACTGGAGTGTATTGGGTTAGGCGCAATTCAAACATAATTGGTCACATTTTTCCTTTATTATATATGTGTATCTATTTGTAAGTTTGCAGATGGGAGCAAAGAAGAGAACAAAAGGTCTGGATATAGATCATATCCACAGTTTGTTGACTCGGTATATCTCTTGCATCTTAGTTACACTGTTATTTTTTAATGATGGTTAATGTGTTGATATTATGGATGTTATTTGATGTATTGGATCTGAAAGATATTTAATTCTTGAGATATGTATGCATGCTATTGTTTAGTTCTGTGTAAGGTTTTCCCCTTTTGTTTTGTAACTTGAAAACTTGAATCATATAACCAACGATCCACTGTTTTTAGTTTCTGAGATTAGTGTGCAAGCGTAGATTGGCTGTGTTTGTTATTAATTTTAGATGTAGAACTAGTGGGGCATCATAACATTGCTATGTTATAATCAGGACTTTATGATGTTTTAGAGACACTTTTACTTATGTAATCATTTTCAAATACTTGTGCGATTATAACTCATTAACATCCAAGTAAGCTTTTATGAACCATGATCTACTCAGGTACTTATGTGGTCATAGATTACTATTTTCATTTGATCATGCTACTGTTATGCCTATATTATATATATGTTCTATTCTATGCAATTAAAGCCCGCTAAAGCTTTGCTAATGCCAAGCTAAAGTGCTTAATGTACTTCAACCGCTGCGCTTTTTCAACTTAGTACTATTAAATCATAGATCAACTTAGAGCCGTGCTATTTTGTGCTACGCTTGTTGAATCAGAGGCTTTTAGCACCTACTTTAGCAACTTTAATATAAAAATGATAATATCACAAGTTCTCTTATAAACCAAATCAATAATTTAGGGTATAGGATAAAGTTCAAGTCCTGAGCGTTCAATATAAATTAGAATTCTATTATGTTCATCAAGTCGTAACTGCATGGATCATAATATTCTTCGATTTTGTTGTATAGAATCGAACAATGTTTCTTTTTTCTATACAAATGATGAGAATTAGAATAAATCACTTTGGAGTTTTGATTTTATCTCTAATAAAGATTTTTCCACCTCTACTATTTTCGATATATTTCTGATTTATCTTCGCTATAGCATTTTTCACATCTGTTACTATCAAACCGTTAAGCGCTTTAACTGCACAGGTTCTATTATTGTTTGTCAAAGCGCTATGAAATATAGTAAAGGTTATGGATATTGCTTAATATTATCTTGATGGACCCTCCAACTGTCGAGTGTTTAGCATCACAAGATGGTTACTTGTGGCATCGGAAGTGGAGCATCACAAGAACTCTTATATATGTGCAGGCACTTGTGATTTGTGTGCTTTTTGTTGATGTGATTGAAATTGAGGAATAAATTAAAGGTCGACGATGGTTTAAACTTGATCATGTATGGTCAATTTTACAACCATAGACACACATTCTTTTGAACATTCAACTATTGTGATTAGAAGTGTTGTGTTCTTTCAGACTCACGTTTCTTAAATACTAATAGACCCATTTTGCTTAATATAATAGATTTGTATCCTTAATATTAAAGAAGTTGAGAGGGGAGTCAAGCAAGTGTATAGAATAGTAGCGAAAGTGAGACAGTTAGTCTTCCATTGACAACACCACAGTTGGAAGGCATGTTTCAGTAGTTAGTCTAGGTTGTCAACAACAAGAACCAGTTGTGTTTCACTTATGCTTCGAAGGGAATATTTTGCTTGGTTTGGAACAGATATTACAAGTCTGGAAGAAAAGTCATCGAGGTTCATTCATGGTCAAGGAGTTGCGAGAGAATCTTTCCCAGTATAGGCTTAGAAGAAATTCAAAAGAGGATACTTTGCTCCAGATGACTGTAAGGAGTTGTTTGCGTCAAAATTGATCACAAACCTCAAATATCGCGAAAGCACCAGTGTATGAACACAAATCAGCAGTTTATAATCACAAACCACAGATCTAAGTAATGTAGAGGATAAAAAATGAAGAATAATGAACTTGAAACAGAAAAAATTAGACAGAGACACAAGATTTATAGTGGTTCGGCTATCTCCGGGAGATTTGGGTACTATGATGCAGAGAGGAATGTTGAGATTGTTCGAGCTGAGTGACACAAACCTTAACACCAGAAAGACGGTCGGTTCCGACCATATTCGTAAAAGGCTATGTAGGTATTACTAGCGAAAATGGATCTACTAATGAGAGAACTTCCTACTCCATATATAATGTGTTATGAAAGCAATCTAAAGAGACTACGCTTCAGCGTGTCAAAGTCAAATCTATTGTACTGCAGACAAATATTTTATTACAACTAACAGGGCATTTATAACTAATAATAAGATTTTATTTCACTGCAATTATTTTTTTCCCAATTATTAGTTCCTTGAATAGTTTAATCCGTCTCTTTGTTTTCCTTGGACAGCTGACCTCACCCTCAGTAGTAGAAATATGTTTTGCAAAACCTAATCAATAAATCAAACGCCTAAAAAAGGTAATCCAAGCACAAATAAATTTTACATTGAGGTTGCATATTCAAAACAAATTGGGTTGAATACGTAGTGGAACGTCCAACTAATTAATTTATCGCATTTCAGCTGCCAGCTGACAAGGCATTTATAGCCAATAATACAATTTCATTTATTTTTATGCGCTTTTCTTTCTTTTTTCCAATGATAAATTCATTGTATAGATTAGTCCATGTCCTTGGCCTTCAATTTGGACCTTCCCATTTAAGTGGAGTGGCGCTATATAACCCGGCTAAATTAGCAAAAAGTTCAGGAAAATATTTCTAACTCAGCTGTTTAAGCCTCTTTGTAGGGCAGTATTGCAAGCAACATCATGCTGATAACTCAAAACTGATACAAGATACACACATTCAGCTGTTTACATCATACATACTTCCCAACAGCAACAAATTAAGGAAAACTTGTCATTATGTCATTTCATGATCCCACGTGATGCTATATAACAGATGGATTACAACGGATAAATACATCATCAACCTCCGAAACAAAACACCCAAAAGAAAAGAAAAAATCATGTGGTACCATCAGCAATATGTATGATAATGCTACAATCCTTTCGTGAAAATTACACATTACAAGTTACAACAACATGAATCTCTCAATAAATCAGAGAAAGAAAAATAAAACTCTGGGTTACTTTCAATTCTCAAACCCATCCATCAATTGCGATTGCGAACTCTCGGTCTTACTTCTCGACGTCTGCTTTTTACCTGATGCTCGTTTATTCTTGCTTCTCTTCGCTTTCAACCTTCTCTTCTTCTCATTGGCATCGACCCAAGTGTAGTCTTGGGGTATGTGAAATGGATCAATATCGTCCTTTGAGTTTTTAAGATCAACGCTGTCGCTGGACTGTTTTCCTCTTACCCATGAATACCATGATGTGTCACTTGATTTGCTATCTTGTAAATGACTTGGGCTCGATGGAGGGGTTGAGAACTCGTCTACTGATTGTAATTCTTCAAATTTTGTGAATGTTATTAGAACTCGAATTGTAGGAACAATCGGGATTGCTATCTGTACAAGTCAAATTGACCCCTGTTAAATACAATGATGATAATGTCTAAATTGATGGTTAAAAGTTCTAATTTGCTCATCGATTTCAATGTTTATTAAGATGAACTCCATGAATTCTGCTGACATGTGAACAAAAACCAATGGATGTGATATTAGATATATTCATGTGCTATAATATATCACTTACCACTGTACAATAATTAGTTGATATTCTAAGACTAACCTTAGGTCAACCTAAGAAGAAATGTACCTCCATAAAAAAAACTCGAATTTAGTCATTGATGGACAAGTATTACATGGAAATGAAACAGGGTTTCAAGTTTATCCTTATGCGGACATCATAAGAAAATTTGCTTGTCAAAACTAATGAAATTATGTAGTGAGGAATTGGTTTCAAAATTACTGTTGAAGAAATATGGAGAAATACTAGATGCCTTGATAAAGAACATATTACATTAGCACAAATTATAGAAGCAAATAAAAAGAGTTTTGAGACATTGCAGACTATGGCTTATGATGAAATAATAGACTTATGATTCTCCAGTATTCATACCAATTTTTATGGCTACAATCATATATACAAGTTGTTAAAAAAAAATATTGGCCAAGCATTAATAATTTAAAAGATTAGATTTATAATATTTTTTATTTATTGGCCAACTGTCAATAATTTTATAAAAGATAAGATTACAAATAGCTTATCCAAGATTATGTAAAACTTAAAACTACCCTAATACATAATATTCACTTCATGTAAACTACAAAAGAATGGTGTAATTCATAATGCACTATTGACAAAACCCGACGATTTTATTAAAGCTTTCAGCTTATGAGGTTATGATTCTACAACTGAAATGACACACGCATGTGCGCACGCACTTATATATATAATATATGTGTGTGTACATATGCTGTATACATATACTATATCCATGTTAATACTTGTGATAGCTGAAAAGTGTGATAACCATATACAAGTAGTATTGGTACATCATTACCGATCTTTAGAAATCATATTTTTAGGTTAAATACTTAACTTTTGTTGGTAACTGATTATATCTTACTTCAGATGAATGATAACTACGAATATATACATCTCAAAACATGATGAAACAAACTTGAAACGTTTAACAACTGCAGACTAATATGATATTTTTAGGGATCATTTTTCCATTATTCTCAAACTAAGGCTTAGCCATTATATATTTAGACTAAAGTAATTTTCTTGTTTTCCGAATTTTTGTATCAAAATTCATTATAGCCTTATTGGAAGAACTTATTACCAAAACAAATCGATTTTGAAACTAACATAGAAAACAAACCATTTTCTGGCACGTTGGCAAAAAATGACATATATATGCTGGCATGATTCGGAAGCGTGACTGTGGATTATAACTTTTCCATTTGCGTTGTTACAGAAAGCGTCATCCTTCCTTCCATCTGTCTATGAAACACCCACCCATCCACTTTCAATTACTTGCACTAAGGTTGATCCTTAATAACAAATATTCCATCTAGCACGAATTTATTTAACATCATTCCTATTATTTAATCATGAATCTTAATTGCTTAGCAACATTAACCACAAATATAAAAATATTACTGTTTAATTTTTCTTGATAAAGTTATTTAATTTAGGAGTGTTACCTTAACCACAAATCTTAGACAAAAAATGCCTAAATTATTATTATTGCAAATCACAAATCTTTATATACGTCTAGTATTACAAAACCAAATCCAAGCTGTATTTGGTTTACGATATAGTGCTCAACAATTCATATTCAACAATATGAAGCTGCATATCAGATCTCAAATAAATGAAGTATATTAATTAGTATTGTTTTGCCATGGCTGTGAAAATTATTGTGGAGGGATATATGGATAGAGATGATTTCAACTTAGAAAACATGGAAAAATAATATTACACGGTGTCAGTATTTCAAATCGTGGCAGGGTATATTTGCAACTTCCTACCAATGTGCCAGAAAGTGTCATGTTTTCTATATCCATGTCAAAATTGGTGGTGTGTTTTTGTAATATGATTTGTAAACGAGGCTATATGGAACAAAAAATAATTATATTTAATAAAAGTTAAGCTTGTTTTCAATGAATTTTGCAAACTACGACATGATTTCGGTAACCACTAGGTACTTTGACTAGTGCAACGTAAGTATATGAAAACAAAACATGAAATCAATGACTTTAAATAAAGTTGAAAAAAAAATAACGCTCCAATACACACATGGCGGTTTCGTAGAGTTAAATAATTTACAACATATATGAAAATCTTCTAACAATTATTTACAAATCACTGTACTAGTTGCTATCATTAGAAAATAACAAAAATCACGAACTTTTAAAGAGTAAAAAAATTATAAAAAAAAACAAATATACGATTTTTTTCAAAGAAAACATTAATGAACTAGAATGTTATTAATAAGTGAGATTTAGTTTAGCGTCAAGCTATTAATAACAGTTAAAAATGTTTGAAATTTGGATTAGATACAAACTAAATAACAGTTTCATCAAAATAACAATTTTGAGATTTTCTCAAGAAACTCATAGCTTAAATAGTTT
This sequence comes from Allium fistulosum, assembly GCA_030737815.1. Classification (NCBI taxonomy): domain Eukaryota; kingdom Viridiplantae; phylum Streptophyta; class Magnoliopsida; order Asparagales; family Amaryllidaceae; genus Allium; species Allium fistulosum. The sequence goes on from CM060902.1 coordinate 1,184,375,758, forward strand.
ATAAAATAAAAAATGTAAACGTTTCAAATGCAATAAAATTTTGCAAAATCAATTAAATTTCTTTTATAAATCTATAGATATAGAAATTCTTTTATTATATGAATTCAAATATTTAAAATAATTGTAAATTCAAATTTATTTATTTACTAACATTTTTATTTTAGAAATTATAGCTTTGTAACTCTCTATTAAAGATGAAATTCAATATATTTACGCACGCATACACACAAAGCAAATACTTCACACTAGTGAAGCTTTTTTTGAAATACCAAATACCTTTTAATGTATTATTTTGTAAAAACTAAATGGTTCTTCTTACTTTCAATAGGAAAGGTCAAGACCCGACTTATACTCAATTTTCTTTCTCATATTCAATTCAATATTCATTTATACTCATTTAACATTGATATTATATACACTAAAAATTGAAATGTTTAAATTCTATTTTGATTTTCATCAAGAATTTATTATTTTATCGGATGGCAATACTCAATTGTATATGCACGTGCCAAACACTGGTATGTGTTAGTTCTATTTCTAAAAACAACACATATTATATGGTATACTGTTTCAAACATGAGGCAGTATACTGCATAAAAATAATTTTGTATGTATGTCAATACTGTAACTTTTGTGTTGATAATGTAACCATTGCTGAATATTAATCAATCACTGTCCAATTTCAAATTTTCAGACTTAAAAGTATTGTAAATTTGAGTCATAGTTTACGTTCTTGACATAAAAACCTTGATCAACCAACGAAATTGTTTGAGTTTCTAAAAGAAACAAAATACCAAAACATTCTCTGAAATTTCGGATACCAATGCAACAATTACCATTTTTCTTTAAAAAAAGACATATACTCAAATATATAATTGAGTTTCAGATCCTTATTCAAACTAAGGTTCATTCATTAATTGACATTAAATATGATTTCAAAATTTATCCATGTGTTTGAAATAGCAATTAGATACTACCTACTCCAATAGCAAAGGTACATTTGATTCACCTGCAATATTTATATATGGTGATGCTGCATGCTCGAACCAAAGCAATTCTAATTTGTGACAATATTTTTATATGGTGATGTTTCAAACACAGAGATAATTTGTCACAAATTAAATTACTTCAAATAAGATCGCTAATTATGATACTGTTTTCTTCAGATTACTAACAATATATAAATATAACATGTAAAATCTACTTATCCCAAAAATATTCACCAAGGTTCACAGAGCATTTGTAAAGCGGGAAATCAAGTAATGTTAATGAACCGAGCTTTTATTAAACAAAAATGCATGTTCATATAATGTACTAGAAAAGAAAGATTATATTATATTACCTTGACAGGGAATGTGCCTTGTGGTAGCTTAGTAGTCAGAAGCTCCCTAAGCCTCCTCACTGCCTTTACTTTATTGGCTAATACATCGAGCAAAGGAAGAAGTTCCTCTGTTTTCAACGGAAAATCTGGTGTCAACCACAACACGGGACGCAAACCTTTCTTATACTCGCTTTCATGCTTATTAGACTCGCTTGTGACTCCATTCTTTTTCTTCTTCCCACTACTTTTCTCTTTCCCTTTCTTACCATCTCCTAAACCATCTTTGTTTGATTCCGGTTTACCATTTGCATTTTTAATTGTTTTCAGATCCTCGACATCCTCTCCATTACCTTTAGAACCCTTCTTATTACTACTCAAACCAAACCATCCCTTCTTTTCTTTTGTACCGCCGTTAGATTCACCACCGCTAACCTCTTCATCCTCACAATTAAGAGCAGAACTTAACTGCTTCCTCTCTTCAGCAGTCAAAACATCATCCAAACCCTCTCCATTTGTTGCCTTCTCCTCATTATCAGCTGCAAACAGTTCTTCATCAGTCATAGCACCTGGAACTCTTCTAGACTTAACACTGACACTCACATTTAACATATCATAAACCTTTGCCTTCCAATCCCCAACAACCTCAGTCCTCTCCTGCCTCCTCCAATTCAAATGTGGCACCAACTCTGCCTGTGTAACATCAATCCCCGGCCTGTACATATTTGTCTTTGACATCATCGCAACCTCATGTGCTACTTCTGCCTCTGTAGGCTTTGCCCCTGCGCCTTCCAATGCATTCATAACCTCCTTTTCTTTATGTGAAAGTACAAGCAATGAACCCGGACCCAATTCTTCCTTCCCTTCCACCCCATCTCCTAGAAACAGAAATGTCTGATCCGACCTCTGTATCTTAAACCCATCAAATCCTGCCAATGTCATATCAGCTCTCAAATTCGGCCCCCTTTTCCATATCTTATAAGTATCAGAAGGAGCAATTTTTCCAATGAAAGGAATTACAGAACTCTCGAAATGAAAGCTAATCTCCATATAGAAATCCCTAATCCTAGACATATTTGAAATAATCCTTGGCAATCGACGACACCACTTCGCCCAGGCCAAAGGCTGATAATGCCTGGCAATAATTAGAGCAATAGATTCTTCTCTTGTACAAACCGCCTCCTGCAAAGAGGACCAGCCATTGGCATTCTGCAAAGACCAATCTGCACCCGCGGACATTAAAATCTCAGCAGAGATGGGATCGCGTAAGCGAACAGCGAGGTGGAGAGGGGTTTCGCGATTGGGGACGTCGCGACGGTCAATGACAGAGGAAATGATGTCCGCGGTGGCTTCGCCGGCAATGGATTCGGCCTCGGTGTTGACTTCACCAGCCTTGGGGAGACGGGGAAGGGTGCTTACAAGACTGCGGAGGGAGGCGTGGTCGCGCCTAAGGACGGACAAATGGGCAGGGCTGTGGGAATACTTTTCAATATCATCCATGTTTTTATTTTCAGGCAGCTGTATGAAAAAAAAATCAAGTATAGATCTGGGGAAAATTAGGGTTTGTGATTAAAGCAGGGATGATGGTGACAGGAGAGAGACAGCGGAGGAAGAGTTTCAGTTTTTAATATTTTTAATGATTCAATAACATGCTTTCATTTAACTGTTTCTTTCTCCTTCCTTTGGATTTTCCCCTTCTCTCTTTCTCATTGAGGATTGGAATATTCTGGCCGTTATTTATGTATTTTTACTTGCGACAGGTTGAAAACTTTCTTATCTTTAGCTGGCACGTTAATTTGAAAATTATTTATTATTATTTATTTATTATTTTATATATATAAGATAATGGTTTTGTTGCTTCTAAAAGAATGACCATTAACACAATACAATACATTTTTGGGTAAGAATCCTTTAGTCTCATTTTCAATGTTCCCATATATCAATTCAATTTTAACTATTCATTCATGATATCATAATTAATTAAAACAAAATAAAGAGTGTAATATGGTGAAGATTGACTTGATATATCGGAACGCCGAAGAATGAGACCAAATGATTATTTTCCACATTTTTCAACCTATGATACACAACCAATACGCATAAACAGCACAAATCAATGAAACAAGCTACTTCATTTAATTACAAACCATAGAAAACTAGGGATTCCATGTTGCGATGCCAAGATTACGTGATAGCTAGTTCAAATTGACGATAAAGATGCTCGTACTTCCTCCATTAATGTTCGATTGTGTGGATCGAAGGAATTGGGTTGGTCGGAAGCGGGTAAAATATATGGATTTTAATTTTATTTCCTATTTTAAATCAGTGGGCCTATAAAGTCTAATCTAATTATTTAAATCAAATCCAATTTTATTTAATTTTACAATTCAATTGATAAGTTATTTTTAATAAAATTTATATTTTAATATTTTATAAGAGAATATCCAAATATACTCATATATGTGTTGTGTATGTGTAACATAATATATCATGACAAAGTTAAGGTGCACGTATAGATGCTAGGATTTACATCTATAACAAACACATCCGCCCTCTATGATATGTATTGGCTATTCGAAATAATATTTACAATTTATATATAAATAAATATACAAATTTCGATGGTTTTTATAAATAAATGATTAGCTAAAATCAATTTGAACAAGTCATAAATTTAAATTCAAATTTTATTCAAAGACGTCTAATATTGAATTGGTAAAACAATTTCAAGGTTCAAACCTACTAAAATATTATTAGTTGATATTAATCTGATCAAGTCATTTTATTTAAGGCATATAATTTTGACTAAGTAAAGCAATTTCAAAAATCAAATCAAGGTCTACAATTTCAAAATTAACAGTTGTAAATAATTTAAAATATAGATTAAATATGATAATTTTATAAAAATATTTTGAAAGGTTTAAAGAGCTTTTGATAAAATGTCCACACCATAATTTCGAAAGATGGACTCTTGCCAAATCTTATACGATGGCCTTGAAAACGGCTCACGAAACATGCTCGAATCGATGTGCCAAGACAACTTTCTCGTCCAACATCTCGACGATGCTTGGCAATTCCTTGAAAACTTGGCCGAAAAATCATCCCAATGGGAACGTTCTAATAAAAAATCAATTTACTCATGATCGAGCGCACACTCGATAGGATCATCTTTGGCTTTGGAAGCTAAAATAGATGCAATGATTAATAAATTCAACAACATTTTCTCATCCAACCAAATAAACCAAGCTTCCCAACCAATGTGTTATAAATATAACGATTTGAATCACATAGCCGATCAGCGCCCTAATTCGGTCGAATAACTCAATGCTTTTAATAAGGTTAAGAATAACCTATTTTCTCCAACTTACAATCCTGGTTAGAGAAATCATCCGAACTTTGCTTGGAACCAAAATAATTCCAACACAAATTTTGTTCGTCCCAATTTTCAAGCATTTTCGAATAATGCTTCGAATCCTCCCTTTCAACCCAATCATTTTCAATGAAATTTTGCGGGTCCATCTCAAAATCAACCGCAACAATCTTTTGCTCCCCAAGACGATAAACGATTAAGTTCACTTGAGAAAAGTCTTGAAACTTTGGCTAAAGCAACCACTCAAAGCCTCCAATCAAACAGTAATTTGCAAAATTTGTTAACCTCGTACATGCAGAATACGAGTCAATCAATTGCTAAACTTGAAATGCAAATGAGTCGATTATCCACGTCTGTGAGTGAACGTGAACGAGGCACATTCCCAAATTAGCCAGTTCTGAATCCCAAAAATCAAAACACGAATTCGAATCAAGCCCATGTTGTTCAAGATAGCAATGTAACCCAAATGAATGCCATCACGACTTTGCGTCCGGTAAACAAATCGATAATCAAGTCGTTAATCCAAATGATTTACCGGAAACCCATTTTGACACTTTTAGAACAACAAATGATTCTAAACAAAACGTTGAGCCAAACATCGAATCAAATTTCAATCCAAATTCTTCTTCTACTTAAGTAGACCCACCTACTGAGTATCGTGTTCCATTTCCACATCGTCTTCGACCCAAGAAACACTCTGACCAAATGGAAAAGATGTTGGAAATTTTCAAACAAGTAAAAGTTAACATTCCTCTCCTTGATATCGTTCAACAAATCCCAACTTATGCTAAGTTTCTCAAGGACTTGTGTACCTAAAAACGACACACTCATGTACCCAAGAAAGTTTTCTTAGCCGTCGGACTTAGCGAAGTTTTGTCCCAATCAATTCCTGTTAAATACAAAGATCCTAGATGTTCGACGATCTCGTGCACGATAGGAGACAAAACGATTAACAAATGCTTACTCAATTTGGGTGCGAGTATCAATTTGATTCCTTATTCAGTTTACCAATAACTTGGCTTGGGTGAACTAAAACCGACAAAAGTAACTCTTCAATTTGTCGATCGTTCGATAAAGAAACCCGTGGGAGAAATCGAGGACGTACTCATCAAATCAGTCAATTTATATTCCCAGTCGATTTCATCGTTTTGGAGGCTCAACCCGTGAATAATCCGATAAGTCAAATTCCATTAATTTTAGACCGACCTTTCTTGGCTACTTCAAATGCTTTAATTAATTGTTGAAACGGTTGGATGAAAATTTCTTTTGGAAACATGACTTTGGATCTTAACATTTTCAATCTTGAAAATCAACCGAACGAACCACATGACCAAACGTTGGAAGTTAGCTTCATCCAAAAAAACTTGGATAACGAAACAGTTGACCTAAACCACGAACGCGAGACCGAATACGAACAACTGTTTCAAGATGAGCCTAACGAAATGGGAATCGCGCTTCCATTTGAACCCCTTACCATTGAGTCAGAACTTCAACCAAATTCTTTGATTGAGCAACCCCCGAAGTTGGACCTTGAACCCCTTCCCGATTACCTTAAGTACGCATACTTAGGTGACAACAAAACGTTTACCGTCATAATTTCTTCAACTCTTTCTCTTGATCAAGAAGTTTCCCTTCTTTCAATTCTGTCGAAAAACAAAGAAGCAATTGGATGGTCGATCATCGATATAAAGGGAATTATTCCCGCTCTTGTTCAACATCGCATCCATTTAGTTGACGATGCCAAGCCTGTTCGTGACGCGCAACGAAGGCTTAACTCAAAAATGAAGGATGCGGTTCATGACGAAAATTTTAAACTTCTTGATAACGGAATCATATACCCAATTTCTGATAGTTCATGGGTTAGCCCAATTCATGTCGTGCCGAAAAAGTCTGGACTTACCGTTATCAAGAACGACTCTAACGAACTCATTCCAACTCTTACTCAAATGGGTTGGCGTGTTTGCATTGATTATCGAAAACTAAATGCTGCAAAATGTAAGGATCATTTCCCTCTTCCTTTCATCGACCAAATGATTGAACGTTTAGCCGACCATGAATTCTATTGCTTTCTTGATGGTTATTCTGGCTACAACCAAATTCCAATCGCTCCTGAAGATCAAGACAAAACGACTTTCACGTGTCCCTTTGGCATTTTTGCATATCGACATATGCCTTTTGGCCTTTGAAACGCTCCTACTACGTTCCAAAGAAGCATGGTTAGCTTTTTTCCGATATGATCGAACGCTTTCTTGAAGTGTTTATGGACGATTTTTCCATCTTTGGAAACTCTTTTTCTGAGTTCTTACACCATCTTGAGTTGGTTCTTAAACGATGCAAGGACAAACACTTAACATTAAATTGGGAAAAATGTCATTTCATGGTCAAACACGGCATTGTCCTTGGGCATGTCATTTCAAACAAAGGCATTGAGGTAGATAAAGCGAAAGTTGACGTAGTTGCGAATCTACCCATTCCCAAATCTATCAAGGACATTCGTTCATTTCGTAGACACGATAGTTTCTATCGACGTTTTGTGAAAGACTTCGGTAAAATTGCTCGACCTCTTACGACTCTTCTTGGAAAAGACGTTCCATCCAACTTTAATTCTAATTATGTTTCTGCTTTCGAATGTCTTTAAAACGAACTCATTTATGCTCCCATCATTTGCTCACCTAATTGGGATCTTCCTTTTGAAATAATGTGTGACGCTTCTAACTTTGCAGTTGGTGCTGTCTTAGGACAACGCATCAACAAAATTCTTCATGTCATCTACTACGCTAGTATGACTCTTAACAATGCTCAACTCAATTATACAACAACTGGAAAAGAGCTTCTAGCGGTAGGGTTTGCGCTCGAGAAGTTTTGACCTTATTTGATTGGCTCATACATTACTATTTACACTGACCACTCCGCTCTTAGGTACATTTTCGCTAAAAAGGATGCCAAGTCTCGTTTGATCCATTTGATCCTGTTACTCCAAAAATTCGACCTTACGATCAAAGACAAAAAAAGATCCGACAATGTCATTGCTGATCATTTGTCACGCCTTCCGAACACACCACCTTCTTTACCAATCAACGAGAATTTTCCCGATGAACAACTCCTTTCTGTTTCTGTCGATCCATAGTATGCCAACATAGTGAACTATCAGTCACTAAGGAAACTCCTTCATTTTGGTCGAAATAAGATAAATATAAATTTCTTTCCCAAGTCAAATACTTCTATTGGGATGATCCATACTTGTTTAAATATTGTTCCGACAAAATCATTCGACGTTGCATACCGGATTGTGAAATCAAAAGTGTTCTTTCGTTTTGTCACAACCAAGCTTGTGGAGGTCATTTCGGTCCTAAGAAAACTGCAGAAAAGGTGCTTCAATGTGGTTTTTACTGGCCTACGCTTTTAAAGATGCATTCGAGTTTTGTAAAACTTGCGATCGTTGCCAAATGTTAGGAAGAATCTCTCGATGAAACATGATGCATTTAAACCCCATTCTTACAATCGAAATCTTTGGTGTTTGGGGTATTGACTTTATGGGACCGTTTCCCAATTCTTTTGAAAATCTATATATTCTCCTTGTTGTCGGTTACGTATCCAAATGGATTGAAACCATTCCGTGTAAAACAAATGACCATAAAGTTATTATGAAATTCATAAAAGAAAACATCTTTTCGAGGTTCGGCACACCTCTCATAATAATAAGCGACAATGGAACCCATTTCTGTAATCGCTCATTTGAAACTTTAATGAAGAAATACTCAATAACCCACAAGCTATCCACCCTGTATCATCCGCAAACTTGTGGTCAAGTTAAGGTTTTAAATCACCAAATCAAACAAATTTTGGAGAAAACTGTGAATAAAAATCGAAAAGATTGATCTCAGAAATTGACTGGCGCGCTTTGGGCTTACCGTACCGCTTTTAAAACTAACCTTGGGATGTCTCCATTTTGTTTAGGTTATGGGAAAGCATGCCATTTACCAGTTGAAATCGAACATAAAGCGTTGTGGGCAATTAAGAACTTAAACTTTGATCTTGAAAAAGCTGGCGAAAACAGAAAATTGCAAATCAACGAATTAGAAGAGGTTGGAAACGATGCTTATGAAAACGAGAAAATTTACAAAGAAAAAAAAAAGTTTTTCATGACAAGTCTATCCTAAGAAAACCATTTTCACCAAACCAAAAAGTTCTTTTGTATGACTCTAGACTTCATTTATTCTTTGGAAAATTAAAATCAAGATAGACCGGATCATTTGTGGTACGAACTGTTTTTCCACATGGTGCCATAGAAATACAAAACCCAAGGGATGGAACAATTTTCAAAGTCAATGGTCATCGCTTGAAACCATACTTGGAATTGCCAAGTAATCAAGAGGAGGAGCTCATGATTCTTCATGAGCCATACTACGTCTAGTAAGAAATGTTAACCCTCTTTTGTAAATATGTACATATTTTTCCCCGTTACACTCATTATATCATGCATTGACTGTGGGGACACAGTCAAAATTAAGTGTGGAGGGGAGTCTCATCTTCATTTTTGATTTTTCATGGTTTATTTTTTGCATTTTCTTTCCAAAACTCAAAACTTAAAAAAAACAAAAAATTCTCAAAACAAATTTTCTTTTTAGCATATTGATTTATATTTGAAGAAACATTAAAGGATAAGTATATGTTTTTTGTTATTAAATTGAAATTTTTGAAAATTTATTTGTCTGAACAAAAATAAAAATAAAGTTTGATTACAAGTAACTATGGTTTAACTAGTATATAGGAAGGTTCATGGGCGAAGATGAAGTATATCCTAATTATAATCTTTGTTAAAAGAGTGGCTGATTTAAAGTAAAGGTGATAACATTTTCAATCTTCTAAGTTAAGTGGTGCTAAGATGATATTGCAAAACTCCCTCTTCATAAAAAAAATCTTTTATAAAAATAAACACCTAGAGTCAGGTGTTCATATGCAAGTGTGTACACTCACCATGCTCTGTACCCTTCTCACGTAAGCCTGAAAGGCAATGCATAATCGATATATCTGGCCTTAGTCTATCTGATTTAGGTGTATGTAAATAATTTTTTTAATAAAAATAACCACTTAGAGTCATGTGTTTATACACAAGAGTGTACACTCGCCATGCTCTGTACCCTTCTCATGTAAGTCCGAAAGGCAGTGCATGATCAGTATATCTGGCCTCAGTTTATCCGAGTTAGGTGTGTAAATAATAATAATGTTCATACTTTTCAAAAATAGAGAGAGTAAGCAATTGAAATTCAAGCCCTATTTTCACTTAGTTGATTTGACTTGTTATTCAAAAGAAATAAAAATACCACTTTGAAAAACTGATAATCAACTAAGGATCCATTTCATAGTTGCGCTATGTTATCAACCGAAACAACTAGCAAACTAGAGTCTAATTGTGATAATAACTTAATTTTTGTTGGAAATTTTGACAAGTAAAAGGACTTAAATTTCTTGATAATGACCAGAACTTATATTTAACTTATTCGTGTCAATTTAAAAGTAAATTCTTCATTTGTAAATATTTTCAAAAACTTGCATTCATATCTTTGTAAATAAATCTTGCATTTAGGAATTTTTCATGTTGCATTTGGATTTTGTGGGTAGTATCCGCTGAAAACACCCACAAGACAACACCCGTCCTAATAGGGACACCTAGAGGTTTAACGGCTTGTTGCATACGCTCAATGCAATCGTGCTCCCTACGAAAGTGGATTTATCTTAGTTTTTCTTTATTTGAGAACGAATAAAAAGATAAGTGTGGGTGTATTTGATGTGCACGTAAATGTGCATATTTTTACTTCCATATTTAATCTACTTTTATTTTGAATAAATGTTATAATTGAGTGTTTTTACATGTTTAAAACCAAATTTCAAAAATGTTTTCAAGTCATCATTCATGCATCTACATAGCGGGGGGGGTAAAATGGTAATTTTGTGTATGATTTAATTTGAGAAAATTCACTTGTACATTTTATTTTTATTTGTAGGAATTTGGATGGAAAATGGAAGAGGCTTCATGTATGTATGCATGCACGAAGGTTGGAAGACAAATGAATGAAGAAATAAAAGAATTCATAAGATCATGGAGGGCCCCATCTATCCATTAAACATGAACTACAATTAAGAGCTAATGCACATGTTAGTGGGGATTAAAGTCACATGCACACTTAATGGAGGATTAATTACATGCTAATGATTACTTGAAGGTTACATTTCCTAATGGGCAATTTGGATAGCTCCCTAAAATATGGATTAGGGTTTTAGGCATGTATAAATAATGCTCTTATGTTCATGTGATAGAGTTTTTTAATCTTCTTATCATCTTATGCAAATTGTAGCAAAATTAAATGAGAAATAAAATGGCTTCTTAAGCCTCTTCTTCTTCTTTTTCTACTTGCTTTTATTTCATTCTTATTTTTATTTACATGCTTTCTTTTCTTTTATTTAGTAGATTAGCTCTCTTTTCAATGCAAGTGGTTTAGATTTATTTTATGCAAGTAGATTAATTCTCTTTTTATTTAATTAGCTCTTACTTTGCTTGCTTTTTAATGTTGAAATTTACATGTGTTGAAATGATAACACAAATGAGAAGCTAAACCCCTTCAATTTAGGGGTAATGAAGCTCTCTCAAATTATGTAAATTCAACATATTTTATTGTTTATGATCTCTCTTTGTGCTTAATAGAATTTTTGATGTGGTAAAATTTTGTTGTTTAATATTGAATTTGATAGCCTATGTTGTTGACACCAAATAGGCTATGCTTAAACAACATAAACATAAATTACCTCTTCATCTACATATGATTTTGGTAGTGAAGTGGATTTAGAATCAAAATTTGATGGGTCATGTTACTAATTAATGGTAAATAGATCATGCTTAGAATAGATTTTATTTTTAATTTCATTAACATTTTCATGAGAGTTGACAAGTGGTTTTAGTTGTTGTATTAAAGTTTGATGGTTTAAGTTATGTTAATTAATATCATAAATAGACCATACTTATGATAAATACATCACTAATTCTACTTAGATTAAAAAGAGAGATCATAGATTGATTTTGTGTTGATTTATGTGAGAGTATGAGAGTGGATTTGCCTCTAAATTGTCATTTAATCTCATAGTTTATTTCACTTTTGCTCTAGCCTAACTTTTGCAAATTTTCTAAAAAAAACTTCAAACTCTTGGGTTAGTTTGATTGAGTAGAATTTAAATTAACTCAATTCCCCACGAATCAACCCGTACTCGCCATGTACTAAAATTGTATGTCGTGCGCTTGCGGTTATTTTTATCACAATATTTTTCGGTGATTTTCTAATCGATAGAAAATTCGTCGTCTAACAAATACAAATATTTTTTATCAATTGATGTGTGTGTGTGTGTATTAATTTTAAAATAAACACAATGATTAAAATAATTAAAATATTAATGTTTAAATATATATTTTGACCACAAAATTTTAAAACAAACTGAAAATATAATTTATTTGAAAATAAATATTAATACATATATAAATCCATTTATTATAAAACCTTTTACAACTATAAAACATTTTTAATTAAAATTTTATATTGTAAAATTAGCTTTAGTTTTTATATATAAATTAATAATATTTTTATAGCCATGAGCAATTTAATATAAAATACAATTTTAATTAATTTATATGTATGTGTATAAATATATATAAATGGATTTAAAATTGAAATGCTATTTTGAAATAAATGGAATTAATTTTAGTATTTTCAAATTAATAAAAATAATATATATGTGTGCGTGTGTGTGTATTTAGGCCAAACGTATGTATAAGTAATAAAATAAATAATTTTTTTAACATTATCAATTGTTAACTAATTCGTAATTGACAAATGCCTATAATTAAATATATAGATCCAAGTTTATAATTATATACACTAACACAAAATAACCTTTTTACAATGGGTAAAACCCGTTGCAATAGCTCTTTTGCAACGGGACAGCGCCCGTCTTATTATGCGACGTTGTAATAGATTTAAAAGATTTTACAACGGACGTAAATCGTTGTTGTGGACGGTTGTAAATATGTGTCAATTTGTTTGAAAAACATGATATTGCAACCAGCATGGACCGTTGTTGTAGAGTATAATACAAACAAACTAGCCCTTTGTAATAAGTCTCAACTACAAGATCCACTGCCCGTTATTATATGAGTCAATTTGTTTATAAAAAATGATATTGCAACCGGCATGGACCGTTGTAGTAGAATATAATACAATGGATCCAACCCGTTGTAATTGCTCAGCTACAACATCCAAAGCCTGTTGTCCTTTTTATCTTTTGCAACTCTTTTGGCCCGTTGCAAAATAAATGCAAAATAAAAATAATAATTAGCTGCAACGTCCATACAATATGCCTGTAGCAATATTTAATAGTTAATAAATATTATCATAAAACAACCAAAATCACACATACTATAAGACTATAAAGCTACATTCATAAAGTTCAAACACATTCCAAAAGGAGTAGATAAGTTTTTACATTCATAATGGTCTAACACATAACAACTAGTTTCAAAATACATAATAACTAGTTACAAAATACATATCAAGTTCTAAGTACTAATGTGCATAACCCATAAAACCAAAATGCACATACATACTAGGCCAAGGAGATGAAATCTTTGGGCCACGCGACGGTTGATCCAATAGCCTCTTTAATAGTGAAAATCTCTTAATTTGGTCTGAATAAAAATGCTTCCGGTTCCACCGCTATGTTCACCCATACCTTCCATGCATCAGGTCCAAGCTTTATGAAGTGTACCAAAGAATCAGGATTGAAGCTTGCTATGGTTCCTTCTGCAACTACGTTCTTCTACCAACTCCATACTTGCACGTTCTTTTGACCAAATTTTCGAGAGTATCGTGATCCTGAATCTGCAAATTGTTACTATCGCGGTGTGATTGCAAGCTGTAGAATACAATAGCCTATGATTTTTGTTTGATGATAATAAACGTATATATTTGTTTAAATGTATTTGTTATTGTACTATTTTATTTTTCCACATAATTAAATAAATATTTGTTGAATAAAATAAATAACTCAGAATTCATATTCAAATGATTATTTTATTCAAAAAAATATTTTATTACAAATTCAAATAGTACAAATTTGAGCTCTCACTACATTTACACATTTTCAATTACAATACAACTTCAATTACAACACAATTTTCACTTTACAAGTTTCACCTCACTACTATTCACTCATCACTCATATTTGATATTCAAATTTATTCCACCCTGAATCCATCATCTAAACTATCTGCAAAATAAACACTAACGCGGTAAACTAGAAAAAGAAACAAATTTAAATTGCAAAAATAAAATTGAATTTAAAATTTATTTTTGCCTCAGGTATTTGGGTTGTATCTTTTCATATTTTCTGACAGGGACCAAATATATGTGCACGAACAGCTTGTAATATTCACAGTGTATCACTATGAATATCACAAGGCCGTTTCTTAATTCCATCTCACAGACTAGTGCAAATGCACACATGTACAAATCGAATATAAATGGATACGACACATGTATTACACAATTACACATATATACATGAATATGCATGCATGTATATACATGAATACGTGCATGATATTTCAAAATCAATTAGCAAATGCAGGTTCAGAGGTAACCCAAACCATACTTCAAAAATAGGTCAACATGAATGCAATCCAACATGCAAACAAACTTGGGATCATGTGAACAATGTAACTCAACAAGGTGAACAATGTAACTCAACAAGCCATTGAATCAAGTCATAGACCAGGCTCCACAATGCAAAACAAAATTTAGTTCAGAAAACAACAAAGTTTCAGGCATGGTCAGGTGTAAAGGAAACAACATAGAACATTTACATGAATGCTCACAACAACATCTCAAGCAATATGGCATAACTGGGAGGCAAGTTAACTCGAAGCAAAGCAATGCAACATGACTCCAACCAGAACAAAGTCACAAGTCTGTACATGCTCATATGTACATGAATGCAAGGAAATCACATACATATATACATGGTTGGTCAAGGCAAACAAGACCACATGACAGCATGAAAACTTCAAGTGAAACCGAACCAAAATTCAAAAACAAATCATGGCAACAAGACAGAAGCTCAAATGCACAAACAAAGACCAGACTTCAAGAGGAACTAAACCAGATCAGTAAAGACTTCAAGTGCACTAGATATAGCAAATGCAATGTACACATGAAGCCAGCAACAACAGTTCAGAGAATACAAATGCTCAAGGACAAGTGAGCGCATGAATACATGAATGAACACAGCAGTTCAACATGGATGAATAACTGGAAATGGAACTTAAAGCAACTAGCATGGTGGACAGAGCAAACAACAATACATATATACATGCACCAATCACACACATATATACATACATATATGTATGTATATACATGGAGAAAACATATTAAACTCGAGCAACTAACATCCAAGACTCCAAGTAAAAATCAAGGCATGTATCAGTAGCAGTTTTCAACAAGGTCAAAGAGTAGTTTCAAAAAGTAATGACTAAACGAAAAACATGATGAACCAGCCATATTTATCTCAAGTCAAAAACTACCAGCAAAGAATGGAACAAAGGGTAACAGGATGAACAAGTCATAGGAGCGTAGAACGGAACAATTCAAATGGATTTAAGCAAATACAAATATATCGGAAACACCGATGATAAACTGAATGAGTCAAGAATCACACAATCGTTCGATTACAAATCAACGCAGAAACTAGAACGTCGAAGAATTCAAATCCAAATATACGAAACGAAAATTTAGGGGTTTTATCCCTATTTAAACCCAATATCATCATCGGCAAAAAATCATGAGTTCGAATTCAAGCAAAACAACATAGTAAATAAAGTACAAAATCACATACCAATTTTATACTACATTCGAACTCATCCTTGAAGCAGCCGAAGCGAATCGAAGAGCACTGAACGAAGAAGCATTGAAGAGAATTGAGGAACGAAAGCACATTAGCAATCAATTTGAAATTCAATCTTCAAGCGGCGGCTTCAAGCAATTCCAAAGCCCTAATTCCAGATCGAAGAAACAAGGTGGCGTGGATTAGAAGAAGGGATAAAAGAATAATCGACCTGGACATACGAAAAAAAGAAAGAAAGGGGGACAGTCTTTAATTACTTTGGGCCGGTCTTTTATATTGGGCTTTGTTTTTTTAATATAGGGCTTTTGTTTATTTTAGTTGTTATTGATTGTTTTTAATTTTTATTTTAAATCGGACTCTAGTTTAACTAGGTTACAAACTACAGTTATGTAGTTCGAGAATTCACAACTCAGTGGCTGAGTTGTGGCAGAGTTTTGAGCTTAAAGTTAGGTTAATCAAGTAGCGGGTATCGCAAATTTACGTGTGTTTGTAAGCGTCTGATTACTTAATTTCTAGTAGAAACCTTGGGGCCAGCACGTAGGCAAGTTTTTGCCGAAGTTGGGTAAATCTATGTGTGATCTCTACTGCATTACTTTCTGTGTTTATTTTTATTTCCATATTAATTATTAGTACACCCTATTCACCCCCCTCTAGGGTGAAAACGATCCTACACAAGCAAATAAAAAATAGTCAGCACTTGTGAAATGGCATAGGCAGTAGTGCTTAATCTTATACAAATACAAACAAAATTCACATACAAGCACATCTTCTACTTACAATATTCAAAATGTCTCGATCCCAATAACTTTTGGAAAAAAGCTCCAAAAGAAGCGAGTAAAAAAAGACATCAAAATGGAATTTCAGGATGATTTCATACTAATCTGCCTATTGAGATTAGGTTTCCACCACCAAACATCATTTTTTTAAGTTATTATGAATGTGGAATTTTCTAATTTGATCACAGACATTTAAAGCAATGTTGGAATTTTTGAAGCAACATCTTGCATTTAAGATGATTGCAGACACTTTGTATTAAAGTTTATTTCTTTTAAAGCAATGTCAAGCCTACACTACCTACTTTCAAAATGCATTCGGTAGGTTAAATAGAAAGATCGATGAGCTGAGTGAGGATACTTTTGTTAAAGAGAGCCATATATACAATTATAAATTCAAAGAAGATGGACACATCTAGTGTGTACATGCATAAAGTCACCGTGCACCAATTGTATATGTCATCTAAACCCAAGAACAAGCCTCGTTAGCTTTTTTCCAAATTCTTGACCAAAGGTTGTTTCTAAATGAGCCAAAAACAAGCATCCTGTTTGTTTTCAATCAAAAACTATCCTTTAAAAGAAAAGCAAAGCCTTCATCCTCAATAAAGGAAGAATAAATATGGGTAGCTGGGCTCAAAAACACGATACTAATGCTAGCCTTAAGTCTTAACCATACGCATATCAAATGTAATAGTCTTAGTAACATATCAAATGTACAAATATTATGCCATATGCATGTCATGTATGAGTTCAGAAAATTTGTTCCAACCTGAGGCGTATGAGCACGAGGAGTCTCCATAACTGCCACATTATCAGTTTCTTTTCCATTCAATCTCTGTAAAAAGTACAAGACATGCACTTAGTAATTCATAAGCATATATCACTATATTTGCACATATATTTGCGCTAATGGCACTTATATAGTCACTACTGGCACTTATATCTGCGCTTATATTTGAGCTACTGGCACTTAAAATCAAGCAACTACTGGCACTTATATTTGTGCAAAATCAAGCAATCAGGCAATAACTAATTAAATATAAACTTACCGTCAATAACAGATTAGACACCTCTTTGAGTCTAGCCTCCAAGCGAGTTACTTGGTTTTCCAATGCACTCACTTTTTTGAATTACTTGAATAAATAGTAATTTGAGATGGTGCAATACCAAAGCCTAGTCCTCTCACTCTTCCCTTATGTTCGTTGTCAAAAAGCATTGGCACTCCATGTCCACTTATCGATGTTGTTCCCTAGGAGTTCAATGCATTACTATTATGCTCTTTGTTCTTGGTCTACAAATTAAAATAGATCCAATATTAAGAAATAAAACCCTTTGGTGTTTGTTTAGCTTAGTTAAGGAAATTAGCATCAACATTCAATTTTTTTATTTTATTTGGAAATGATGGGTTTTCAAATACGAATAAACAAACATAACATTCTTGATGACAGTATTTCAGCCATACTACATAAATTAAAACATGGGTGGTGGTACATGAAGTGGTGTGCACCATTGACCAAAAGATGATGTATTTAAATATATAAATAGTTTGCAGGTTTAACGCTATCATATGCATAGCAGATAAATTATTAGTTAAATAACAATGGGTTAAACTAAACAACTTGTTTGTCCACATAAATTCATGCTATTCTTCATGCTGAAAAAGGTTAATTGGGTTAGTGCCTAGCCTAAATAGTATTTAACTACACATTATAATTGTTGGAACATTAATTTACCTGCCAAACCAGTAAATACTTCCTTATAAACATTATTTTTTTATGAAATCGGGTTTTCGGTCCTCCAACTAAACTATCAAAAATTTAATTCCTTTATAAGATTTTGGTCTTGAAATAGCAACATAATGCTGACGATGATAGAAAAGCATACACTATAAACATATTCCAACATTATATAAAGTTTGACCTTAACTTTATACACTGTGAATTTATAATTTATTAATACACTGTGATCTTATAAACATTATTTTCATTCAGAATTATTACAAAATTTATAATAGAAAAGTATACACTGTGAATTTATAGAATCAAAACTAAGATTTGTTTAAAAAAAACCTTATAATGTAATTGGCAACGACATAATTCGATGGATCTCCATTTTTGTGTGTGCTCTGATCCACAGCTCGTCTCTGCTAATATCCGATAGTCCACTTTCCTTTTTCTACAAATAATAATAATAAGAAGAAGAACCAAAGAAAATATATATAATCGATGTAAATAGACATGCATTTCTTATCGTATCTTCGGTTAATCCTGCGTAACCCTTCCTACTCATTGTATGTGGAATTTTATTCTTATCTCTCCGTTCTTTGAATTTTTTGCTGGTTTTCTACATAGGAGAAATTCATTAATAAACTATAATTTACCTTTTAATTTATAATGAATAACATACAATTTATTACCGCAAATTTCTTCGATAGTTTTTCTTTCACATATTCATTCCACTCTCGAACATTTTCTACATTGCCTAGTCTGAGCATGGCTAATCTAGAGGAAGAGTCGGGACAAGTAGATGCTACTTTAATAGAGAAAACCAATTTTGACTTCAATTCTGTCCATCGTACTCCCACCATCTTAAGCAACAAATTCTTGTATGCTTCATCCACCGCGAATCTTGATTGCACAAAGTGTGCAAAGTGGCAGTTATACACAGTGTAGAGGACAACTATAATGGCAGTTATACCGGTTACTGTGTAATAAAGTGGCAGTTACATTTATACTGGCAGTAATAGGATACAAGTATATTTCTAGAGATTGCTTATTCCATATTTTCTACCCATTCTAAAAATACAATATCATCATTCACTATTTACATTTTTGGCGAAGAAAGAAAATTGATCAACATATCCTAACTCTACCATCTCTCATATTCAAAAATAAAAATAAAATAAATAATAAATGAAAACCATAGAATCCCTATAACCAATAATACTATATCTCGACAACCTCTACACCCATCACCAAGCTCAGAATTAAGAATTGTTTATCAGTATAGGAAGGAAGTAATTTTAGAAAGAAGGGTAGGGGAGCAAGAAAGGGGAGCTAGCAAGATAAGTGTTATCTTCTTTTCAGGTGAGTGTTTTTCATTCATTACGGTATGTAAGTTCATTATTTCGGTTGCAAGTTGAGAGTTTAAATCAGTATATGTGAAGTTCTTTATGTGTGAACAAGTTAGATACCGGGATAAATGGTTATGGAAACGGGCTTACAACTATCAATTCCCTCATGTTTCTATTTAATCAGAGAGGAAATGACATCTTCTTACTATGTGAACGCATTTCCGTGTGAGTTAGTCGGTGCACTGGTGTTTTCTAATCAGCATGTGTTTTGGTGTTAGAATGTGAATTGTTAAAAGTCAGTCTATATGTATCTATATATATAAACATCTGTGTGCATGTAATTAAATGATGTGCGTGTGTTCCTGTACCTGGGTTCAAGCATTAAAAGTTAGCCCATATATATTTTAAGTTAGCTAGCATTGAATAAAAATAATTGTATATGTGTGTGGTTTCTGTGTGTTCTATGTACTTAATTGGGTAAGTAAATATGTAAGTATATTATATATATATAAAATCGAAAATATTATAAAGGTAGGATATTGAACAACATAGCTGCTACCGTTTAGTCATGGATTTACCAGGAACTTTATTTTGTTCTAATATATAACTTGAAAAATAATTGATACTTTTGTAGCATATATATTTCTCAAGTCAGAGCCTTTTGCATGAAATTTGTTATTTAACATGTGATGGAATGTGGCTGTAATATGGAGTTGCACGTTGGATGTTGTGTTAAAGTGTGTGAGGCGTGAGTAAAAATATATTTTAGTGTGTGTACTGTGCTTTCAAGGTGTGTAGTATACTAAAATTAAAAGTGTACCTAATCAAAAGAACTTGCAATTAACCCCAGCTCTATATAACTGCAGTGTATCATAACCATGAGAACTAATTCTAAACTCAGTGTTTGCCAGAAGAAGAAACTTTCAATTGCTCGAGTTATAAAATGACATTTTCAACGCTAAAAGTATAATAGTTTGTGCCGGACATGAGACATGAGGTATCACATTTAAACTTAAAAAATACATTTATTTTAGAAATGGTTAAAGAGAAAAACTTGTTGGACAACAGACCTAACAGATATAGGGAATAATAGTTTAAGAAAATGTTTTATTTGCGCTAAATTTGTTTGCATCTTTGCCTGAATACAACCGTGTCAAATTTTTTTCATACTTGAATAAAACTGTAACTAATATGAAGACAGGATTCAGGGTGTTAATTTTTTTTCATACCTGAATACAAATCCATAAATCTTTCTTTAACTCCTTGTCGACTATTTTCCACTCAGGAATAATCACAGGTACCATCTCCCTTACTAAGGTACAAAGATAAGACAACAAGTGTTTAGAATTGGAACCTATTGGTTGACCTCGATCATTTAATTCAACTTCGGCCTTCTCATTTAGGGTCGAAGAAAACATTTTCGTCGTCGTCTTTCCTCCTTTACTCTTGATCGGCTCTTGTCGAAAATCATCATTAGGAAAATTTGAAGAGTTGTTTAGGGCATCCATGGGCCAGTGGCGTAGCCAGGATTTGAACTTGGAGGGGGCATAATTTGAATAGTCAAGTCGGCGACAGCCCTTGAATTTTTTTTTTTGACAATTTTTTAATTGATTTTATTATTACAAGAAAGTTGACAATTCAAAATATCATATTTAGTTCAATGTTTGACATTTTAGAACATAGTATTATTGATTATCCTAAGCATTATTTAAATTAAACACTCCATAATCATTAAAACTAGTGAATAAATTAAGCAAATTAGAAAAATTAGTGGAACCGGAAAAGATTAGTAAACAAATTAGACATAAGGAACATTTAATAAACAAATTCCTAAGCATGAAAATTTGTTATTTTCTTTTCTGGGAGGGTCACGTGCCCCTCCCAATACCAATGTGGCTCCGCCACTGTCCATGGCATTGAGTGAGTCTGAGTTGATGGGAGTAACATTTGGAGAGTGAACGACATTTGAAGGCTGATTTTTGTCAGGTGGAGGTTGCATTTTAGTAGTGTTTAAACTCTGCAGAGTATGCTTCCGAGGAGACCTTCTAACAGTAGGGATTAAATTCTGAAGAGGACAAGCGAATTCAACTTTACCATCTCTAATTTAATTGTTTTGTACACTGCCAGTCTTATCTTTTGCACATAAAGTTGCAAGTGCAGCTAAAGATTGCCTCTTTGAGTGTCTTGTTGCTACATTTGATATCTGAAATTAGCAAATAGTTGTCAACGAAATTAGCTAAAGTTCTCATGTTATATTTGCATGATGGTTCAACATGAAATAGAAGCATGTATGCTTGTATTATGGTTTAATATTTGTAAACCAAACATTGTCTGTTATTTATAAAATTATATCACATGTTTGAAGCAGGTGAATTTAGTTAAGCAGCAAGTAATGAATTGTTGGTGATGCAGTACATGGCTAAGATAACTTTTTTTAGTTGGTTTAAATTCACTTTCTAATTTGAGTGAATGTTACTTATTCTTAGATAATTCAAATATAGGTCATACGTGACATAATAACAACAATGATGCACTAACAAAAATCATGCTTTAAGTTTAAGATGGGCATAATATATATAAGACATAGGCTCCAACGCAAGTTAAGAAAATATTCAGATACAGCGTTGAACTCAGGTATTAACAAGTGACAAAATTAAATATGGGCATATATCCGGACACAGCAGCATTAAATACTAAACCATAGGTATTGTCATATTTATAAATATATGTCATAATTATAAACAGTAAGTATAGATGATGAGATTGAAATACCTGAACCTCAAACATATTTATAATTTACATGAAATCATGTTGATGCAACCGTGTTTATGAAATCATGTTAATGCATTTTCTCAATGATGTTGAATCTTAAGCCAAAATATCATAATCACTATCGAGTTCCAGTTTTTTTCTTTATTCTTGTTCATTCCCTTTTTTTCTTAAAAAATGCTTCAGAAGAGAATATATAAATTAATTACCTTTATTCTTGTATATAAAGTTCTCATATTAAATCAGCAAACACTTCTCAGTGAAATTAGGTGATAAAATAATGAATTCTTATGTTGAAATATTAAATGATTTAACTCGTAAAACATGATTCGAGAAGAAGTTATCTAAAGTAAAATGCATTCCTTTGTGATTGAACTAAAAAGGTTGAAAACGATAACTAAAAACGTTATCTTAAGTGAACCAAACACTATAGTGGACATAAAATATTTCAGTATTGGGATAGTTATATTTTACCTCTCTTTGATCTTGCTGCTTTTTACCCATTGATGCTTCAAGGTCTTCTGCTAAGTGAGAAACCTAGAAAAAAATCATAATATATAAATAATTAGAACATCATACTAATTAGTCATTATCGTAAAATATAAAAATCCTATTATAAAATCGTAGTACTTTGCAAAAGAATGATTATTTTTTCTTAAGTTTAGTAATCGGAATTGACGATTAATTAATATAACTATGCATAAAACTAGATATATTTGCACTCTTTACGAATATAACAATGTATAAAACAAATATCAATAAAGGATGCTTAGATTATACCAAAATACCATCACAATCCTCACTTATATAACATTCATCCCCATAGTCGACATTTCTATCATCAAGTAGTGACTCATCTATTGGTTTGCTAGTTGGCTCATCCTCCTCGTCATAGTTTTCCAACTCTTGAAAACCTCTAGGAGATGCTCTTAGCAGAACATACCAATTTGAAAAACTACTTTCTCTACAAAAAACACTTGTACAACTTGCGTTGCTAAGACGAAAGGGTCGCTTGCAAATTGATTTTGGAACTGATGTAAATTGACTAATTTAAATCCATTTTCGACCTTCACTCCACGATCAATATTTGCCCAATCACACTTAAACAAGGTAATTTGAAACTGGCGGTAGTCTAACAACAAAATTTCATGCAAAACCCTATAATATATTACTTTCTCAATGGACCCATCTATGTGAGCAGTACTTGCCTCAATGGAAACACCATTGTTTTGTGTAGACTTCTCCATGTCTTTTGTATGAAAATGCCGGTCATTAATAATATAACCAGTATAAGAAATTACTTGACGGCAAGGTCCATATGCAAGCCAATTTATTAGTTCGCTAACATCAGATGTTTTTCTATCATCTTTAACCTAGAAAGCATAATATTATATATAAAGATTAATCACTATTTTGTATAGACTTCTATATCAAACTTATCCATCTTAAAGAAAGAAATAATGCTATCAACATTTTCTTTAAACCAATGACTAAAAGTCTCCGAATGCAGCTTTGAAAGTTCCACATCATCTCGTGAAAGCTGGGGATGCAAACATTTCAGCCCCTCGTTATGCATTATATATATGTAAATATACAAGTCAAAATCTAATTTAGTTCACACATAATAGTTGAATTGAACTTATACTTACTTTATATAAGGCTCCACTTCCTCGATATTAAACAACGCATACCGATGAGCAGCATCAATCACCTCCTTAGCGACTACCATAAGTTTTCCTTTGGAAATAGGATGCCCCTCGCTTTGTTCCACTTCTTTTCTATATTTTCTTTGTCCAATTTCTAATGCATCTTTAATATATCCAGCATAATACTTCAAGTGTTCATTAACAGAATAGCGTCAGCTATGTACTCTTCAATCCGTGCTTGATATTTAACATGCCCCTTCAGTGTTTTAATATATCTATAATCAAGATACATACATAAATTACTTTCATAAGCACACATACTATTAAGTCCTTTAAGTACTCATGCTAAATTTTACCTCTCAAATGGATACATCCATCGATATTGTACTGGCCCACAAATTCTTGTTTCCCTTCCTAAATGCATTGTCTGGTGAATCATGATGTCATAAAAGGAAGGAGGAAAGAATCTCTCAAGATCGCATAGTGTTAATGCGACCCAATTCTCGATGGATTCTAATTTATCTTTATCAAGCACCCTTTAGCAAATGCCGTTGTAAAACGAACGTAGGCGTAGTAATGCATTCCTTGTCCTTTTAGGTAGAAGTCCTCTCAGTGATACAGACAACAGTTGTTGCATCAAAACATGATAATCATGGGACTTAAGACTTGAAATTTTGTTTTGTTTTGCAAAACAATTCCCAATATTTGAGCTATACCCATCAAGTACTTTCAAATTCCTCATTCTATTGTAAAAGATCTCCTTTTCTTGGTTAGTTAAGGTGCATGGCGCGGTTGGAAGTAATGCTTTGCTTTCCATCTCTATAGGGTATAACTTTTTCCTAATACTCAGTACTTCTAGATCTTTGCGTTAATTAATGCCATCTTTTGATTTTCCTTTAATATCAAGTAACGTACCAAGAATATTTTCGCCAATATTTTTTTCAACATGCATTGCATCTAGATTGTGACGCAAAGGAAGTACCTAAGAAAATAAAAAAAATGGAGTATAACTAATTAATAATAAAGTATTGATTAAATAGATAGAAAAGAAGAGGCAATTTTGTTTCTAATTAAATTTTACCTGCCAATAAGGAAAATCAAAGAAAATAGATTTCTTCTTCCACATTTGGCTTCCTTTTTTCTTCCCATCTTCCCTTTTCCTTTTCCTTTTCTCTTTTTCTTTCTTTTTATCTTTCTCTTCCTTAATTGGCTTTTTTCCCCATTGATTACAAATATCTTTAACAATATTAAAGAATCGAGAACCGGTTTGTACTGGAGGCCTTTGTCTATTCTCTATGGTTCCATCGAACAAGTTTTTCGTTGACGATATTCATGGTTAGGTTCAAGGAATCGCCTATGGCCTAAGTATGCACACTTCTTACTAAATGGTAGCCATATCGAGCATGTATTATCTCCACAAACAGGACATGCCCTCTTACCCTTTACAGTGCAACCTGCTAAATTTCCATAAGCTGGAAAATCATTTATTGTCCATATCAGAATATCATTTAATCTGAATTCACTGCGATTGTATGCATCATACACCTTCACCCCTTTATCCCACAAATTTTCAAATCTTCAGTAAATGGTTGTGGATACACATCGATATCATTCCCTGGTTGTCGTGGCCCAGGAATTAATAAAGATAACATCATATTATCTTTAAGCATACAAAGCCATGGAGAGAAGCTGTAAGCAACAAGAAACACTAGCCAACAACTATATGCACAGTTCCAATCACCAAAGGGATTAAAGCCATCACTTGCAAGGCCAAGCCTTAAATTTCATGGATTAGACGCAAAGGAAAGATACATTCTGTTTGTACCAACACTCTTCGGATGTGTTTGAAGAGATAAAATAAAGAAAGTAAATGTAAAATGAGGCAGATCTAACAAACACACCAATCAACTGATAATAAAAAGTACAGAAACACACAATTTTAGAGTGGTTCGACGTATGGCCTACGTCCACTATGAAATGATTGATGTTTATTGATTATAACTCGCTTGTTACAAGTGGATTACAACAGTACAATCAATGTACGATAGCAATTTCGGCAGAGTATCGACGTAGAGAAGCCAAAAGTCCATTTTCTATAGGTCTAAGGTCACTATTTATAGGTGTAGGCAGCAAATATCTCACCCAGATCTCGGAGGACTTCTTCTCTCACGTGGGTGGGCCCACGAGATCGAGTTCAGGTGATTTTGACTCGATATCAATGCGATACGAATGGAGTTCGTATCGACTAAGAATTGATCCTTTTTGGCTGAAATTGATCGGGTACATTCTTGAGGTTGTAGGCAAGCTCCTGTGAAAATTTGGTGGCATTTGGGCTTGTAGATCTCGAGTTATGACCGATGCAAATTTGGATTTTCAATGTGCTGTCAACTTCGTATCAATACGTGTTCGTATCGTTCTGTTCGCATCCTTGGTTGCACGTGCTGACCAGATGATGCGGCGCTACATTTTAGGATCGATCCACTTTTCATGCCGAGTGACCGAGTCTCTCTCTTGATTGTGCCTCGTTCGTATCCATAGGTATGGGCTCATTCGTATCCATCGACCACACCTCACCTCGTATTGATAGTTTCGTATCGAGACCACTTTGTATCGATACGTTCTTGTTCGCTTCATAACGATGGAGGAAAGACGCCTTCGTATTGGTCGAGGGTTGTGTCGATCGTATCGATTCTCTGGTCAATCGATATGAGTTGTTGGGGGATCTAAGTGATACGAATGGTATAATGAGGTGGATACGAATGGTAGGAGTGAGGTGGATACGAACGAGGCAATCTTTCATGGATAGGAACGCGATGTTGCTTCCCATGGATACGAATCACTGCTTCTCTCCATGGATATGAATGAGAACATTGCTCCCTCCATGGGTACGAATTGCAGATGTTTTTCCTTTGGCACTTGATGGATACGAAACTGAAGGGATACGAAATAACCATCTTTCCTATGAAACTTGATCGATTCATAACTCAGGCATACGAACTCCGATTGACTTGAATTTGGAACGTTAGCTTCCATGGCTTCGCTCGTTGTACCATATCGATTGTAGCTCGATCCGGACTCGAGCAAAATTTACCAATATCCACAGTTAAGCCATATTTATCCAACCTTCGGGACGAACCGTCTTTGGTTTCCAGCCAAGTCCTTGGTGTCTCGGCTTTGTCAAAAGGCGGGATAACATTTGCCCCCCAAAGTTCGTCTTGTGTGGACATGACGTGCTTTGAAAAGCTATAACCTTCTGTCTGAAAAGTTCTATCTGATTCGATGTATAGTTGTTGTCTTTTCGTCAAAAGATGCAACCCTTGATTGTTTCTCGGTAATATAAATACTGAATTGTTGACAGCCAACGATTGTACCGTGCATTGTTGTAATTGAGTGTTGAGCGCCAGATATCTGTTGTTCATTGTTGCGATTGTCATCAGGTGAGCATTCGATTCCTATGAATTTTGAAAGTTGAATGTTAATTCATCATACACATAGATGCATGTTAACCTGACTCCCGTTAACGTTCGTATGTTCACGGGTAGCTGTCAGTTTTCTTGTATCGAATCCAGTATCGATTCTCTCCTGAATCGATGTGAAATTCGAGTTGTGACCATGCTTGATGGTTGTTTCCAGAGTTTCTCTTCGTATCGATCCTCTTCTGGATCGATGTAAAAGGTTAGAAAGTTGTGTTCGTATCGATGCTGGTCGACACGAATGGAGCATTTCGTATCAATAGGAACTGATAAATACGAAAGGCTCGCTGTGTATTTGCTTCGTCTCGGTCGTATGACGGATACAAATAAGGAATCATTTGGGCAGAGCATGGTTACGAAGAGGTTTTCACATTGGCAGTTTCAGATTCACCTCGATCGAGCTATTAGATACGCATGGACAGTTTCGTATTGCTCTCGTGATTGACCGTTCCAATCGGTAAAAGCCATTGGGAGACGAACGGTCATCTCCCTACGTATATAAGGCATGTCACTTAGAAATTTTTTTACTCTCTTGTTTCCTGTCTTCGTCCTCATCTTCGTATCGCTCCGCCAGAGAAAAGAAATCCCTCGTTTTCGAACCTAATCAACCCATTAACTCCTTGAATCATTTGCTCGAACTAGGTAACTAATTGATAAAGAACCAACATAGAATGATGAGACTTGAATTTTCACACCATTTTATACGCGTTCGTGAATGATTCCGGTGAGGTTGTTCCCGTAGATGACCTGAGAGAGGTTGAGGGTCGAAGAGCTGGTTCCTTCGAAGCTTTTGGAGAAGATGGAGTTTGGGATATGAAGGTCTTGTGGAGGGATGGTTTGATTTCTGCTTCGTATCGATGAAGGAGGAAAGGTTGGTCGTATCAATCCTGTTTGAAGGCGTTCGTATCGATCTGGGTGATGGGATTTCGTAACGGAGAAGTGGAGATCTTCATGTCGATTGATGGCAGGGTTTCGTATCGATCCGAGGTGATTGATATTAAGGTGTCACACTTGATCGTTACGAAATTGAACGTACTGGATCGATACGAATTGCTTGTTAGGGGATCGATACGAATGCACTCTTTATGATTAATATGAACTCGCAGATTTGATGGATATGAACAGCCTCTTCGACCGATACGAATTAGAGTTTTTGGTGATCGATCCAAGTTGAACCTTGACGAATTCAAAGTCTCTTGTACATTTGAACATATGACTCTAACGAGCTTCTTCCTTGCATAATTTGACTTAAGTTCTTCACTGCATATTTGACTGTCTTTCGAAGCTTGTCAATGGAACTATAATTGACAACATTTAGTGAATCTCAACTTGAACCGATCTCCAGAACCTGGATGGCACGGTTGGGACGGTCAGTGATGACTGTCACTCCGGTTGAATTCTAAAGTCTCGTCATTCAAACACTTTGCTAATCTTCGTAGAATTTTCTTAAGTAATTCACAGCACTGCACTGCACAACACATTCATGCATTTTATATTGGGGAACACACAGGATTATTGTCACCTAATGATGGTTTACTAAGTTGATTAGCTATGGAACCCGGAAGTTGCGCCAACAAGAGGTTCAGAGTCCACCTCTCCCCATAACTGAGATGCCGGCTATCGTAGCCGAAGTTATAAGTCTAGCTCCGGATGAGATATCAGGAGCAGCTTTCATCTGGAATCCACAAGACTCGGTTCCGTCTAATATTTCCGAAGAAATGTTGGGAAGGATTTGTTTAAGACATGGGCTATCGTTGAATGATGTCATGCTATCAGGGCCAAGCGATATGCCGCATACTCCTCCAGAAGGGTATACCTCTTTCAATAGATTTTCCTGCACGGCCGGGACACTCCCACTATTCAATCAGTACATTTGGGAGGTGTTATCTTATTTGAGGATTGCCTCGTCACAGATGCACCCGAACGGGTATGCTTCACTGAACAGCCTATACATCATCTTCATGGAGCATCTCTTTCGTCCCCTAGCTCCAGAAGAAGTCCGGTACTTGTTCAATATCAAGAGCCAAGAGAATAACCCATCTTTCACTTTTCTGGAGGTAGTCAGGCACTGCCAAGTCATATTTGGGGCGTGGACCAAGCTGAGCTACTTTAAAACCGAATGGTTTTATGTTCGATGTCCGCTGGGTTTTGCTAGGCGGTGGCTAGTAAGGCGTAAGTGCTTCAACTTTTGCATCAATCTACCAGATTATTTTGCTTAATGTCCAATCTAACCCTTTCTTCCATTCACATCTTCGATTCCACGGCCCGAAGGTGAACGATTCAAGGAAATTGTACAGGCTCTCCAAAGGGTACCTACCGTAGATAGAGAAATTGAAGAGGTCCTCACCGACGAGAACTTGAGGGCCGTTGGCTTGATTGATGAGGATCAGAGCATCGGGCTTGAGGGATCTCTCAGGGCCGTCTCGGCGAGGCGAGTTAGGAGGAGAGGTCCCAGTATAGTAATCGCTGAGCGGGGTGGCGAAGAGGACACGCCCATCGAAGACGAACCCGCAGCTGGGCCTTCAAATAGTCCTCGACATTCAGAAAGGATAAGGAAAGGCAAGGCGGTTGCTTATAAACTTCGCAAATCTAAGAGACAGAAATCTATGGTCGTGTCTCTGCCAGCTGCCGGTGTTATAATTTCAGAGGCTCCTCCCTCGCACGTGGAGAACCCCTTCGAAGGACTTGCAGATATCCCAATTCCGGACGAGGTGTCACTCCAACAAGATACCGGACTGGAAGGGCTTCAAAGTGCTCTAGATTTAGCAGGGTCAACCTCTCCGAGTATGGCAGATACTTCCGGTTGGTCGGGGAGTTTACACATGCATGCACACACTTCACGACACATCATAACTAATATCCACAAGTTGTTCAATTTCTGGAGATGACTAACTCCATTTCTCTTTTCACTTTACAGATTCAATGATGAAGAAACCATCAATGCTTGGCAGCCTCCGTGCCGCGCGTTAATCCTCCAGCTCATACAGAGGATCCCGTAGGCACAACTCTGATTACGACCGTCGCCATTCCAGCCCAGAGAGGGATTATTACGATAGAGAGAGCCAAGGAAAGGGAGAGGGAACGAGAAAGAGAAAGAGAGAGGCGGGATAGACGCCGCTCCCGATCATGCTCTCCTTCACCTAGGGTTTCTTTGCCACCTCCCAGTTCAGGGACACAAACTATTGTGACTTCGCGCCAACCGGTGCCTTCGGTAGTTCCAAGACCTGGCGAACAGCGCCGTACAACTGGGGCGGACACCTCTATTGCAACTACCTCGGCGGTTACAGAATTGACAGATGAGGGAGCCGCTCGGATAGCCCAACTAAAAAGAGAGTTTTCGAATATATGCTTCGACGGCTTCCATTTCCCTCCAAATTTTATGGTGCTGCCAGATGGAGCAGAAAAAATTGTTCACGATCACGTCTACCATGCTTTTGGCCAATACTAAGAGTGGAAGAAAACTGTTGAGAAGGCCTCGGCTATGGCATTCGAGCGGGCCAAGAAAATTGAAGAGCTTCAAGAAACCATCACCCAGAAAGATAGAATAGTCATGATGTTGACTAGCGAAAATGACACATTAAGGAATTCCGAAATGGAGGCCCTGAAAAAGGTTGACGAGGCCAATAAGGAGTTGGAGCGGATGAGGCAGGAGCATTTAAAGTTAGTAGATGATATGGGCTACAGGAATGCCATAGTCACTGCTGAAAAAGATAAAACACTCCAAGAGCTGGCAGAGCTTAAAGCCAAATACGACTAAGTCGTTAAGGAAAAATATGAAGCTAACAAGATCGCTCAGGAGGCCTGCGACCAAACTGTGGAGGCTCAGAATGAGCGGGATGCGGCGAAATTGAAGGCTCAAGAGGCTGAGGCTAGGGTTGAGGTTGAGGCCACGGCAGCGGAGGCCAAACCTGAGAGTGACATTGAAGATCTTTTAATCACCTATAATGTCAATGTTCTAAAATACCGTGACTTGAGCTGGCTCAGCGATTGCCCACCTCACCTACATAATGCCTGGCACTGTTTTTTGGATGATGAGAAGGCAGAGCATCATACCGAATCCCTCGATGAATCCGAATTGGAAAACTGAGTGTTGAATGAGGAAGAGAGGAGAGTTCTTCATGACTCCATCGTCGCATTTGAGAAAGAGAAGCTCGCTACTCAGCACTCGGAGGTTGGAGAGGGCTCTGGTGTTGAGCATTATGATACAAGCTTTAAGATCCCTGTGCCAACCCAGCCTGAATCCACTCCTGCAGTTGATCCTCCACCTGTGCCGACCTATGATCCGGATCAGCTACAACTATCTCTGGCCCGCGAGCACGTGTCCGGAGGAACCCCGGCTCCCGCCGTGAGCCAACCTGAGGAAGGTATTCTGAACACTTCTCGAACTCATTCAAAGTCTGGAGTACTATCAAAGGAAATTTCTAACATTTTCTCTTATCTCCATTCAGTTATAGAAGCAGCACCGACCATGACCCCTGCAACCCAAGAACAAAACCAAGAGCAGGAGGCTATCATAATGGAGGCGACGACCACCACCACCACTGCTACGGCCGAGGAAGTTGATGTGAGCGCTTTCACATTTAATGAGCAAATAGTGGATGAGCTCCTAGGCACCCACAACGATCCACTTTCTGACTTGCCATTTGTTATGAGTGGAATGCATTCGCGGCCAGCTCTTCAGCTTCGACCGCCAGCATCCTGCCTGATACTCAAGCAGCTCATGATGCCACAATAATGGTGGAAATTAATGCTGAGATGGCAAGCGCAACAATGGGTAGCATCATAGGAGGTGGAATGGTAGGACCTGGCCCGGCCCCTTTACTCGTGATCTCTCCGGGTGGCACGATTATCGCTATTGGGGTTCCCCTCGTATCTTCTCACATGGAAAGTTCCCTCGTCCCTCTGACCACGCACTCTGAAAGCATCTCGATTCCGGTGAGTTCAGAGGAGGAGACCATGATACTTCCCTCGGTCGGGGACAAGCCTAGTAAAGGAAAAAGCTCGAAGCGGCATCATAGTGGCAGCTCCAGTGGGTCGAAGCCGAAGGAGAAGAATCATAAGAAGAAACCCAAGGAGTAGGTGGGTATCTTGGCATCCCTTTTTTGGCAGATAGTTAGGAGCTTTCTTTTCGTTCTTGTAGACCGTGTATAGATGCGGGTTCGGCCCCTGCTAGTAGGATTTTTTGGCATGAACTCCTTGAATCTATTTTGCTTTTAAAGGATAAATGAAATAGAATTTCCTTTTGTTCTTTGCACAACTCCGAGTTTATTTGTTTAAGTGTTGCATCACTCGAGTTTTCTTTCGATACACTTGCGAAGCATCAGTCTCTGGATCAGACTTGTGTTCGGTTGTTAAGTCCCGGAGTCATGGCTTCAGGTCGTAACCAAACATCTAGTCGATCCTCGACATTGTGCTGTCTCGATTAGTAGTTGGTACTGGAGTCATGCCCCCGGTCCTGGGGATGAGTCGAAGCGGTCGGACGGTGGTTGCTATTCACCTTCGACATTTTTAGCTTCACTCAGTTGGAACTAAGTGGTAGAGAGATAAGTTCAAGTGATCGGGCTACACTTTCTCACTTATTGGCAATCGTATCCACACTCTGGGGACTGAGCTCGGGCGTTGACAGTCGGTCACGCTCGCCTGATGTCTAAAATCACGTCCACACTCCGGGGATTTAAGCTATCTCACGGGCGGTCAGTGACGCCCGTTTTAATGATCAGGTTTGTGTCCACACTCTGGGGACTTAGGTTGATTTGTGGGTGGTTAGTCACGCCCAGTTGAAGTTTATATTCTAGTCCGCTCTAGGGACTTAGAGTTAGTTGTGGGTGGTCTGTCACACCCAGTTGAAGTTTATACTCCAGTCCATGCTCTGGGGACTTAGAGTTAGCTAACAGACGGTCGATCACATCTGTTTTGAGTTTTAGGATTTCGTTCGCACTCTGGGAAAGATAGATTTGTCAGGATCATGGATGGTCGAGTCACATCCACCTTGAGTTAACAAGAAAGGTCGTTAGGTGGACGGATCCGCCCTCCTCGAGCTTGTATTGAATACAGGCAAAGTCGCTAGGTGGACGGATCCACCCCCTTCGAGCCCACATTTGTAAGTTTATACTCCAGCTCGCACTCTGGGAGCCGGAGTTAGTTAGATGATTGTCGTGTATCAATCCTTTTTAGCTTCCGTGTGATAGCTTGCCCCCAAGCTCGGGTTTCACTTAGCGAGTGACCGGTTGTATCATAGTCACTCGCCATTTGAATAAGTCCCACCGTAGGGTGGAACTTAGCTCTCCGTGCATTGTGATGGTCGCATGACGCATTTTAAGAATCACTGCTCTGGTTCGAAGAGATTGCATTTTATTGCTGAAATAAGAAAGTACGGCAAAGTCAATTGCCTTATTACAAGTTCAAATTTCAAAATGCATAAACAAATTACAAATGAAAAGCATACTAAATGAATAAACAAAGCCTGTTATGTGTAGTAGCGATGAAGACTTTCGCTATTCCAAGCTCTTGGCAAAGTGAGACCATCGACGGTTGGTAATTTGAATGTCCCGTCTCCGAGTCTTCATTCAATAACATACGGTCCTTCCCACGTTGGCTTCATATGCGAAGGGACCGGGTAAATTCTCTTGAGCACGTGATCGCCAAGTTCAAAGGTTCGGGGTCGGACCTTTGCATTGTACACCCGGGCGACTCAACTTTGGTGCACGGCTGGCCTCAAATCAACCTCTTCACGCTTCTCATCTAATAAGTCCAAAGATTCAGCAAGCAATATAGCATTTGTCTTCGGATCATAGTATGTCACATGATGAGAAGGCACTTCCAACTCAATTGGAATAACGGCTTTTGAGCCGTAGGAAAGTGAAAATGGAGTGTGGTCGGTCGCTGACTTGTGGATTGTTCGATATGTCCATAGGGCCATAGAAAGTTCATCGACCCATTTCCCCCCGGCTTTTTCCAATCGTTTCTTCAGAATGGACTTTATAACTTTGTTAACAGCTTCGACCTGTCCATTCACTTGAGGGTGTGCAACTGCAGAGAACTTCTTTTGGATATGGAATCGTTGATAGAAATTCTTGAACTCGACACTATCGAATTGGGCTCCGTTGTCAGTGATGATGGTATGTGGGAGACCAAATCGACAGATAATGTTGCGTACCACAAAGTTGATCACTTTCTTCGTCGTGATAGTAGCAAGGGGCCCGACTTCCGCCCATTTGGTAAAGTAATCAACTGCAACGATGGCATACTTCGCACCACCTTTAGCCAGAGGTAGAGACCCAATAATATCAATACCCCATATTGCGAACGGCCATGGACTGGCCATTTGAGTTATTTCAGTAGGCGGGGCTCTTGGAATCCGAGCATGCTTTTGACATCTGTCACATTTCCTGGCATAATCTGACGCATCTTGATTCACAATTGGCTAATAATATCCATATCGGAGTATTTTCTTAGCGAGTGCTTGCCTCCCGGTGTGATCGCCACATTCTCCTTCGTGCACATCATGTAATACTCGTTTGATTTCATCGTGGGTGATACATCAGAGTAAAGGAACAGAGTATCCTCTTTTATACATGACTCCATTTTGAATAGTGAATCGGGAGGCTTTTTGGAGGACTTGTCTTTTCTTGCTCCTGCGCTCCAGTAGGGTTCCATGCTCGAGATAGTTCCTGAACATAGTCATCCATGATTCCTTATCGAGTATGATTTCATGTACCCAGTCGGTCTCCATTTAATCAATACTCGGGGAAGAGAGTGTCTCGATGGGAATGAGTCCCATTTGCTGTGACTCACCGGTGTTGGCTAATTTTGCCAAAGAATCAGCCTTTTGGTTATGTTCTCGGGGTATGCAATAGATGGCATAATAATCGAACTGATTCAATATTTCTTGGACCCGAGCAAGATAAGCAGCCAGTCTCCGGTCTCTAGCTTGGTATTCTCCCCGGACTTGGCATACGACCAGTTGTGAATCACAGTAAATCTCCACAGCAATAATCCTTAAATATCTCTAAGTCTCGCAAGTAGAGCTTCGTACTCGGCCTCATTATTGGTTGCATGAAAATAAAATTTCATAGCATAGCATATAGATCGACCTTCTGGGGTTTCGAGCACAACTCCAACGCCTGAGCAACGGTCATTCGATGCACCGTCAGTGTATAACTTCCAGACATATTTGGGGGATTCATTAGTTTCGAGCAACTCCTACGGGATAGTATATTCAACAATAAAATCCCCCAGGACTTGTCCTTGAATAGCTTGCCTTGGTGTGTAAGCGATGTTGAACTGACTCAACTCGATATTCCACTTGAGTAACCTACCAGACGTCTCAGGCCGCATAAGGACATCTCGTAACGGTTGATCGGTGTAGATAGTGATAGGATGAGCCTGGAAATAAGGGTAAAGCTTCCTCGAGGCAATGACAAGACAGTAAGATAACTTCTCCAACTTCGGATAATTTCTCTCTGCTCTGGTCAGTCGTTTGTTGATGTAATAGACTGGCCATTGTATCCGATCCTCTTCCCGAATCAAAGCAGCACTGATTGCATTTTTTGACACGGTCAAGTAGATGTACAATCTCTCGTGATCAATAGGCTTTGACAGAATAAGTGGTGTGGATAGGTGTTGAACCAATGCTCGGAATGCGCCTTCACACTCTATAGTCCATTCAAAGTTCCATTTCCCTTTCCTGATTAGGTCGAAGAAGGTAATGCATTTGTCAGTGGATTTTGAGATGAATCTGCTCAGCGCTGCTACCTTTCCGTTGAGGCTCTGAACTTGCTTTATGATCCTTGGAGTCTCAAGATTCCTAATTGCCTAGATCTTCTCGGGATTGGCTTCGATTCCCCGATCATTAACGATGAATCCAAGGAACTTTCCGGAAGTGACCCCAAAGGGTCACTTCAACGGGTTGAGCTTCATTCTATACTCTCGGAGGATGTTGAACATCGTTTCTAGGTCTTTGATATGATTGGTGGAGAATCGTGACTTTACAAGCATATCGTCCACATATACCTCCATAGTTTTTCCGATTTGGTTAGCAAACATTCGATTGACTAGCCATTGGTAAGTTGCTCTAGCGTTTTTGAGTCCAAACGGCATGACTTTGTAGCAGTAAAGTCCCAGATCGGTGACGAAGCTGGTGTGCTCCTGATCGGGTAGGTGCATGGGAATTTGATTGTAACCGGAATATGCATCCATGAAAGATAAGAGCTCAGGTCCGGCTGTTGAGTCTATAAGTTGATCGATCCGAGGAAGTGGAAAACTGTCTTTAGGGCCAGCTTTATTCAAGTCTGAGTAGTCAACGCAAGTTCTCCATTTCCCTTTAGGTTTCCTAACAAGTACAGGGTTGGACACCCATTCTAGATATAGCACATCTCGAATAAACCCGTTCGACTTGAGTTTATCTACCTCTTCCTTTAGGGCGGCAGATCTCTCTTAATCCATACCACGCCTTTTTTGCTTGACCGGGACATGCCACGGGTCAATATTCAATGTATGGCTCACGATGTCCGGCGAGATCCCACACATGTCAGAGTGCGTCCAAGCAAACACGTCGTGGTTTTTCCGAAGAAATTCAACCAATTCCTCCTTCGCCTGTTGGCTTAGCTGAGATTCAATCTTTATCATTCTATAATCATCATCATTATCGATCGGAACATCGATCGTTGACTCTGTCGGAGAAGGCTGACTGTCTTTGACTTCGCCTCGCTTTCATTATCTCTTGGGCCAAGATCTCTCGGGAATTGGTTGTGGTGCCCGGCCTAGGCCCAGGCGTTAATTGTCAATTATCTGCAAAGCGGACGCAGAGAGATTCCTTTACGCCCTTTCCCTTCTCTTTTCGCTGCGCCTCCTGCAGCTCAGCAACATAATATGCCCGTCTAGTAGCCTGGTCTCCCTAAACAACTCCGACTCCATTGTCGGTAGGGAATTTCAAAGTCAGACACCAAGGGGCTATAGCAGCCCTGAACTCAGCTAGGGCCGGTCAGCCCAAGAAAGCGTTGTACGGTGAATCAATATCCAATACAATAAACTGCAACATCCGGACTCTCCGGCGCTCTCTAACTCCCAACTCCACTGGTAACTCCACCATCCCAGTGGGTATAGTCGCACTTCCATTGAAGCCATGAACACGAGACTGGCAAGGCTTCAAATCCTTCGCTTCCATCTTCATTTGATCATAGGCTCACTTAAAGAGTATGTTCACTGAACTTCCACTGTCCACTAAGATCCTCTTCATCCAAGCAGGACCTATCTGAGCTGAAATGACTAATGGATCAATGGTGGGGGCTTCGATTCTTTCGGCATCCCTGTCTCGGAAAACGATGTCGTCTGTCATCGTCTTCTGTTGTTTGGACGGAGCCCCGTCTTCCAAGTTACTGCAGCATTCGAAGCTCGCATGCCTAATAGAGCTGGCATACGACTCCATTTCCCTCCAGCTCTGATCCGCTGGATAAGGACCACCACTAACAGTGTTAATCACTAACCTTCCGCCAGTACGCGCGGGTTCCTCCGGTCTAACCTGATTCGGTATTTGATTTTGATTCGATGGGCTCGCACCTCCAGCCTGCGGCGCCCGAACGAACTGCTCCAACTTCTTTCTCGGATCAACTTCTCGATAATATCCTATAGATGACGACACTCGTTCGTGTTGTGGCCATAACTATCGTGAAATCTACAATACTTCCCAGTTTGAACCTATCTCTCTGATGATTGCTTTGGAGCAGGTTTCTTATATTGGATAGTATTACAAGTTTGCAAGTACACATTCTCCAGTGATGTATTTAAAGGAGTATAGGTGTCGAACATGGGAGCTTTACGTCGCAGTCTGCGATTCTGATCCCGCTTCTTACCCTTATTTCCATTGCCTTTCTGCTGATTCTGTTGATTCTGTATATTTAACTGCACCTTTCCAGAAATCTCCCTGGTTTGTTTCACAGTGACATTGCTCTGGACTCCTTCCACACTGGGTCCTGCGTCATCCTTTTTCCTAGACTGTTTCGCATCCTCTCTCCTCAAGAACTGAGCTGCCTTGGAATAGAAACAGTCCAATGATGCAGGGGGTTTCCTAACCAACCAGTTGCCAAATTCGAAATCAGGATCGATTCCCTTAGTCAGTGCCATCAATATGGAATTATCATTAGGGTTACTAATCTCTACGCAAGCTGCATGGAACCTTTCCAAGTAACGTCTGAGTGTCTCTCCGGGAGCTTGAGTGACACTGGACAAGGTATTAACATCTTTGGGCCTTGTGACATGCATGCGAAACTGCTCGACAAACTTCGTAGCCAACTGGTCGAAACATGAAATAGATCGGGGTGGCAGGCAAGTAAACCACATAGTCATGATGCATTTTAGAGAAATTGGGAAACTTCGGCACTTGACCGCATCATTAGCCCGCACGGCATTCATCAACCATTCGTACTTCAAAATGTGTTGGTTAGGGTCAGAGCTCCCTTCATAAACAGGCAGAGTTGGCATTCTAAATCGCCGAGGCAGTTCAGTGTAGAGGATGTCATCGGTGAAAGGGGTATGACTCTGGGAGATTCCCCAGTCGTCGTTGGTGAGGCCCTGGCTCTCGCGGATCATACTCGGGATATCTGGCATTTGTACATTCTGGGCATGCTGGGCCAAGGTGTGGTCGGGTTCCACAATGCGAGGACGGCTCGGGCATGGTCGACGGTCCATACCTCGCCTCCTTGGCTCCAAGTCTTCAGGTATATAGGGTTTAGAAGTGTGGTCGCGTTGACGAAGGGTTGGATCTATTCGGCTTCTAAGTCGATGCTAGTGGCAGCATCGCTGTTGTCAATAGCATGATAGGGAACCGTCCCTCCTCGGGAGGAGGGTCCGGTCTTGTGGCTGGTTGACAGACCAACTCTCGCTTGTCTAAGATTCAAAGTGCACTGATGCCCGGTAACCTATGCATAGGTTCCATCCAGCCGTGGGCGCGTGGACCTGTGATTGTAATCAGAGGAAGCTGAACTTTCAGTATATGAGTAGGAAGCCTGCTCTCGTGTAGATCTCCTTCGTCTCTCTCGGTTCAGCTGATTAGTTAACTCCATGTTGGCACGGAGCTGCTGGGTAAGCTGCTGGCGGCTTTGGGTCAGCTCTTGCATCAATAGCTGGAACTCCTCCCTGGTGATAGGGTCTTGTGGATACGAAGGTCCAGCAGCGTTCTGGTCCGCAGAGGGAAGTTGTGCGGGGTTCTGCCTATCCCGTCCTTCTGGATCTGCAGCGGTTGAGGTAGTCCTAGTAGCGACCATGGTGAATAGCGAAGTTCTCTCCTAGACTTGATGCAAATCTGAATAGGGTGGAAGAACTTCTAGGCTTGAGATTTGGATCTTCTCCTTAGATTCTTGCAATCCGATATCCGCAGTAGATCCAACGAGCAGGAGAAAAGCTGGGTTTTCTCAGTGAAAGCATCAAAGTGTTTGTACCAAAATTGGGCACAACACTCTTCGGATATGTTTGAAGAGATAAAATGAAGAAAGTAAATGTAAAATGAGACAGATCTAACGAACACACCAATCAACAGATAAGAAAAAGTACAGAAACACACAATTTTAGAGTGGTTCGGTGTATGGCCTACGTCCACTATGAAATGATTGATGTTTATTGATTATAACTCGTTGGTTATATATGGATTACAATAGTACAGTCAAAGTACGATAGCAATTTTGGCAGAGTATCGATGTTGAGAAGCCAAAAGTCCATTTTATGTAGGTCTAGGGTCACTATTTATAGGCATAGGCAACAAATATCTCGCCCAAATCTCGGAGGACTTCTTCTCTCATGTGGGTGGGCCCACGAGATCGAGTTCAGGTGATTTCGACTCGATATCAGAGTGATACGAATGGAATTCGTATCGATCAAGAATTGATCCTTTTTGGCTAAAATTGATTAGGTACATTCTTGAGGTTATAGGCAAGCTCTTGTGAAAATTTGGTGGCATTTGGGATGTAGATCTCGTGTTATGATCGATGTAAATTTGGATGTTCAATGTGCTGTCGACTTCGTATCGATACGTGTTCGTATTGTTCTGTTCACATCCATGCTTGCATGTGCTGACCAGATGATGTGGTGCTACATTTTAGGATCGATCCACTTTTCATGCTGAGTGACCGAGTCTCTCTCTTGATTGTGCCTCGTTCGTATCCATAGGTATGGGCTCGTTCGTATCCATCGACCACACCTCACCTCGTATCGATAGTTTCGTATCGAGACCACTTCGTATCGATACGTTCTTGTTCACTTCATAACGATGGAGGAAAGACACCTTCGTATCGCTCGAGGGTTGTATCGATCGTATTGATTCTCTGGTCAATCGATACGAGTTATTAGGGGATCTGAGCGATACGAATGGTATAATGAGGGAACGATACGAAGCGCCTTTGGGCTGATCGATACGAGGCCGAGTTTATGTGATGGATACAAATTGTAGGAGTGAGGTGGATACGAACGAGGCAATCTTTCATGGATACGAACGCGATGTTGCTTCCTATGGATACAAATCACTGCTTCTCTCCATGGATACGAATGAGAACATTTCTCCCTCCATGGGTATGAATTGCAGAGGTTTTTCCTTTGGCACTTGATGGATACGAAACTGAAGGGATACGAAATAACCACCTTTACTATTAAACTTGATCGGTTCATAACTCGGGTATACGAATTCCGATTGACTTGAAATTTGGAACGTTGGCTTCCATGGCTTCGGTCAT
This sequence comes from Allium fistulosum, assembly GCA_030737815.1. Taxonomy (NCBI): domain Eukaryota; kingdom Viridiplantae; phylum Streptophyta; class Magnoliopsida; order Asparagales; family Amaryllidaceae; genus Allium; species Allium fistulosum. The sequence goes on from CM060902.1 coordinate 1,184,416,845, forward strand.
TATACCATATCAATTGTAGCTCGATCCGGACTTGGGCAAAATTTACCAGTATCCATAGTTAACCCATATTTATTCAATCTTCGGTACAAACCGTCTTTGGTTTCCAGCCAAGTTCTTGGTGTCCTGGCCTTGCTAAAAGGCAGGATAACACATTCTATCAATTGTACCCCATTGAGAAGAATCTACTGGATGACGTAACTTACCATCTTCACTCTTATGATTGCTATGCCATCTTAATTGCTCTAATGTTTCAGAGGACGTAAACATTCTTTTCAATCTTGGTATTATTGGAAAGTATCTCAAGACCTTTACAGGTATTTTGGCTTGCTTTCCATCTTCCTTTGTCTTGTTCGTTTTCCAATGAGATTTGCCACATTTTGGACAAAAATCACTATGCGCAAGCTCTTTTCTAAATAGACAACAATCATTTATGTAGGATCGTTTTCACCCTAGAGGGGGGTGAATAGGGTGTACTAAAAATTAATGCGGAAATATAAATAATAACAGAAACAAATGTAGTAGAGATCACACACAGATTTACCCAGCTTCGGCAAAAACCTGCCTACGTGCTGCCCCCAAGGTTTCTACTAGAAATTAAGTAATCAAACGCTTACAAACACATGTAAACTTGCGACACCCGCTAACTTGATTAACCTAACTCTAATCTCAAAATCTTGCCACAACTCAGCCACTGAGTTGCGAATTTTCAAACCACTCCCCATAGTTTGTACCTAGTTCCACAACTAGAAATTCACAAATTTTTAAAGAGAAAATTACAAATAAAAACAAAATTAAAAACCAAAACCTTGTTTTTTAATTTAAGCCCAATAATTAAATAAACTGGCCCACTTTAAATTATAACTCGAGAAAAAGAGACGTCTCCCTTTTCTTTTATATACTCTCTTTAGTCGCCTTGTTTCTTCGTGATTCTAGAGTTAGGGTTTTTCAATTTGAAGTCACCGCCTTGAAATAGAAATTTGAATTGTATGCTCGTATGCTTTCGTTCCTCAATACGATTACATATACTTCTTCAATCCGTGTTCTTTGATTTGCTTTGCGGCTGCTTCAAGATCGAGTTCGAATTGAATAAAATTGGATGTGATTTTATAATTTATTTCTTCGTTGATTTGCTTGAACATGAACTCGATACCTGCCGATGATGAAATTGGGTTCGATTTATAGGGACCGAAACCGTATTGTTTTGTTCATATATTTAGTTTTAATTCTTTAGTTGCTTTGCTTGGCCGTTCGATTCTTGCTTGAACGATGAGATGATTTTTGACTTGTTCATTGGTTTACACGTTACTCCATATGTCACTGATGAATTTGAACTTGCTTGAATTGCTTGAGTCGATTCCGTTCTTTTCTCCTACGACTTGAGCATCATTCGCTGACTTGTTCACCATGATTTGATGTTCCATACGATTCCTTATGACCTCTGATTGAATTCTTTTGACTTGTTCTATTTTGATATATACGACTCTCTGATGTATTCATATATTCGAAGGTTCTGCATGTATATTTCTTTCCCTGGTTGACATGTTCAAAACTGCTGCATATTTCGAATTTTGTCCAACTTTTCTATGTTGATGCTTGAACTATTTTGCACTTGACTGATCACATTAGTTTCGAACACTGAAAAGATGAATTCGAATTTTTCACTTGAGTTACCTACTGTTGAATTTTTGAGCCTTTGTGTGCACATTTTTATTTCTCTTATCTGTGCATGTCTAAATTTCCATTGGTATTTACTGCATTTGTATTTGTATACATGTGTGCATACATGTGTGTGTGTGTGTGTATATATATATATGCTGGTCTGCTTTGAGTTAAATGTCCAGTTGCAATTAAGTTCTGAATGCATGTTGTACTGCTTTGCATTTTGGTCCATGGTTTGCTTGTGTACTTCATCATGTTATCATCCCTGTACTTTAGTTTTTATGCCTGAATTTTCCTCTGTTTTAAATCTGGTGTCATGTTGTTTCTGTCTGGTTGTCACTGCATATATATATGTATGCTGGTCTCATTGAAGTGCTTTTGTATTGCTGTGCTGATAAACTTGGTTGAACATATTCAAGTGTTGTTCATGCCAGAATGTTTCACTTGAGTCTGGTTGGTATGTTGATCTGGTTCACCACTTTGAGTCTGCACTGTTGTCATGTGTATGCTCCATTGTGTACATGCCTGAATGTAGCTTTCCTTTGTATATTTTGTGGTCTGGTTGTACATATGAGTATTTTTGAAGCTTTGCATTTTGGTCTGATCTAGTGGTCTTGACATTTCATTGCTCTGATGCATTGTGGTCTGGATTTGCTTTATCCTTTGTACATGTGATTTGTACTTTCTGAACTGAATTTTGTTTGCATGCACCTGAGTTGAATCCAGTCTCGGCTTGGGTTTGACCTTGTGCTCACCTGTCCCTGCAATTTTAACAAGCAAGTGTATATCGGTGTGCACGACCTTGTGGCATGTACAGTGATACACTGTGCATGTCACAAGTTGTTCGTGTAAGATGAATTAAAATAAATGATGATGAACAACCCAAATAACTGAGGCAAACAATATTTTCAAACACACACTTTATTGTACACTACAAAATATTTCTCTTTTTAATTTTACTGCGTCAGTATTTATTTTGCAGATAGTTCAGATGCTGGATACAGGCTGGAACAGAGTTGAAGATCAAATATGAGTGAGAGTGAATATGTAGTGAGATGAAAATTGTAAATTGTGTTGTTATTGAAATTGTATTGTATTTGAAAATGTGTAAATGTAGTGAGAGCTCAAATTTGTACTATATGAATTTGTAATAAAATATTTGTTTGAATAAAATATTTGTTTAAATATGAATTCCGAGTTATTTATTTTATTCAATAAGTATTTATTTAATTATGTGGAAAAATAAAATAGTACAATAACAAATACATTTAAATGAATATATATATATATATATATGTTTATTATCATCAAACAAATATCATAGGCTATTGTAGTTTACAATTTACACGCATGTATTTTTTATAGCCTAAATCCATGATTTAAGCAGCTTCTTTGTTGCATATGTCGAATCAGGAAGCGTGTTTTCCATAGGCAGCATATCTTTGAGAAGTTGAAGAAGTTCCGTAAATGATGTGTCAAATACACTATTTCGAGCCTTGTGCTTGTAAATAGCTGACAACTTTGTATGGCTTGCACAACCAGGGTATAAAGGAATTTCAACATTCTCCGGTCTCTCCTTAATCCCTATCCCATGTCTTACATTAGTATGATCTTCCATCTCTTCATTACATATTTGTGTGTCTAAGTACATTCTATATGTATCCGTCACTTCGTTACCTTTATTTTATGAAGGGCGTGCTTCCCTGTGAAAAATTCATACATCATATGTTGGGTCAATTCTAGAACAAACTAAGTGTGATACAACATCCCTTGGCGATTGGTGGATAAGTTTCCTACATTCTGAGCAAGGGCAAATATTTTTTTCTAGATTTCCCTTCCTTTCTGCATGCGCATATAAAAATTCCAAACGGCTTGGCTGTATTCTTTTGTCATTCTATAAAACTTGAAGAGATCAATAATCAATCCTAAATAATAACAAGTATGAAACTAATAATCTAAATTGACGAAAACTTAGTAGGTGGATCCATGCTTTGTCCATCTTGATAATCCTCTAATGTTACAACCAAATGAAAAGACGTTATGCCCAACAAAAATATGAGTCTTTCTCATGATGAAATATCTCTTTAGGCATTCCTCCAAGCATATGTATTTATGAATGGTACTCTAAGTGAACTATTATTACCACCAAGGTAACAAAAATAACAATAAGGCATTTGTCTGTTATTACCCCATTTTCATGCTGTTATGAAATTGAGTGTTAACCTCTAGATATGTACAAATTAAGAATGATTCTGAAATGTATAAGGCAGTGAGTGTACTACTTTTGTACAAGGCAGTAGCACTGCATTGTAAAAGGCCGTGCGTGTACTGCCTTTGTACATTTGTACAAGGCTTTGTAATACTAAAATCAATTAGGAGTGGGGACAACTGCCTTTTCATTTTAATAATACGAACATGGACCCTTGCAACTCATATCCAACAAAGCTACAAGTAATTAGTTAAACCGTTTAAGAGTTTGAGCAGACCACTAATGATAGAATTTTGGAGGGACAAAACAAGAGATAAATTAGAAAAGGGGCGATTTTAAATTTCTACAAATTAAAGTTAGTTATAATGGGACTTAAAAAATAACGGGACTTAAAAATTACGCTATCATTATAAATTTTTTGGACATTAAAATAACGGGACTTAAAAAATAAGTAGGCCCAGTTAGTTATAACATGATGAAACTAACAGAGAGCAATCGTTGGCCTTAACACAAATTTAACTTAAAAGGCCCAATGACAATCATTTTAATATCAAATGATCATTTCCCAACAATTCTCAGTGCTTGTCAAATCTATAACCTTCCAAATCCACCAATCAAAATCGTGTTGGAAATCAAGAAACAGAGAAGGAGAATTTGGCCTTCTTTTTCAATCTTTTAATGATCAATAGGTGACATATGGATCTTTTTAAAACCCATAACCAGGTAATTTTTTACACCCAGCTTTCTAACTTATTTACTTATTTATATTTTGATGAAAAACTTATTCAATAATTTTATATGTAAGAAAGATATATTTTGTAAGTTGGACTGCTATACACATGCTGAAAATTATGTATCAGGTAGAATCGACTTTTGCACTTGGCATTTGGAAACATTGAAATTTTTAAAGCATATGTTGAAACATATGAAACCATCCTTAGAAGCAGCGTTCATCATTCAATATGTACGGTACATCTCTGTTCTACATGTATATCCACATGCACTGCAGAATTCCTATTATTAACATTTTCTGATCTAAAATTTTAACTACCACTTCTTAGTTATTAATGCACCAAAATTATGAAATTATGTGCATATAATGGAAGAAAAATATTACATTTAGGCCTTGAGCTAAGGTAAAAAACTATCATGAAATAGTAAAGCGAACAATCAGTTAATCCTTCCATGAAATAATCTTATGCTTTAAAATTGAAAATAATGAACAAGTTTTGTGAGCCATGAGGAATTTTTTTTGCAGTAGCATTTTTTTTCTTTATGTCAAGATCCAAAAAACAGTGAAAATTCTATAGATTTTGAGATTTAGTCCGACAGGCATCCAATTTTTTTCCTTATATCTTTTATTTTAGTTTTTTCTCTAACATCAATATTATTCCAAACTAATATAGGCAAAGTAGGCAAAGTACATACAACAAAAACCCTACATATCCATGGAACCTGAGCTATTGGAAAAAACATGCTAACACACCTCTCAACTCCAGCAACCTCAACATATCAAACGACATTATTGCAAAAGCAATCACATCAGATCCCAATTTCAAATCAGTGCTACATATAGCTATATCTTCATATGTCACATCAAGCAGTAATAATGGAGTTCAGAAAACTAGCACATCCCAAAAACTCACAAATTCATTCACATTTGATTAAGGCAATGAACACAAATGATTAGCAGAAAAATATGAAGTGGTGCCAATTGCATTATACTTCTAATTTACATAGTTCATACTTCGATTGTTGTAAAAGATTGCAAATACTTAGATTGTGGTACAATATAGAGGTCGCTCAATGACTTCACATTCAACATGTATATGATTCATATAAAACTTTCATTGGGTAATTTTCATACTTATTTGTAATATTTGTGGAGCACAACCAGCAATTTATAGGTTTCTTTAAAGATAAAAGATCTAGAATCCAGAATTATGATTACATATAAACGATTGCAATATACAATATATCTTAATGACAAATCCTCAATATGCCTTTGTATTGATAGTTGCCACTATACTGTATTTGAGAAATACTTGAACCTCAAACGATGTCGAAAATTGAACGTAGAGCGAAGGTGAATTGGATGTGAAAGCTGGCGCAATAAAAGGTGGTTAGGAGTGAAACAAATTCGTCTATGAGTTCGCCTTGGAATTCGCTGCTTTGAGTTTGGATTTCGTGTGCCCTAGTTTGGATTTGGAAGAGAACGTGATTTATGATTAAGGCGAAGAAAGTAAAGTTAAGTTCAAAGGGTTGCTAAAATTTTTTAACCGGGGCGTGAAATTTTAAGCGGGACGTAAAATTGGTTATTTGACATTAGCAAAAAATGGTCATGACACGGTAATTCTTTGGTATGCGCATATGTTATGAGCAAATAAAAAATTGTCAAGAAACATTGATAACATGATATTAGCAAATTGTTTTCTTATAAAAATTTGTTAACCCACAATTTGTTATAAAAATCTCGTTTACCGGTAATTTTGTTATCTGATATTTATTTTCTTATAAAAATTTCTTATAAAAATTGACTATAATTTGTTACAAAAATTTATAAGCAAACAAAAATTTCTTATAAAATTTGACTATAATTTGTTACAAAAATTTATAAGCAAACAAAAATTTCTTATAAAATTTTGTATAAAATTTATTTATAGGCAATTTGTAATATTCTAACAATTTATAAGCAAATAAAAAAACATGACATTAGCAAACATGATAGCATGGTTATAAACTAAATATAATTCACATTCTATTTCATAGACGATTATATTTAATAGTTAATAAAGATGATGCCAAAAAAGGTTAACAACTACAATAAAACTGACCTTTGGTAACTATATCGACCATATTTGTTAAGTATTAGTTAATAGGGGTATAAATATCAATAAAACATAAAACAAATAATATTATCTTCGAAAATTAAAAACGCTGGATAGAAATCTACTTCTGTTGAAAAGTATATTAGGATGCATGTTGAAATGTATACTCGGATGCACTGATTACAAAATTGTTCGTGAAATATTTTTCTGGCAATAAACTCATGTTGAAAAGTATACTAGGATGCATTTTATAACTAATTTAATAAAAATACTCATAAATTTAAGAAAATATTTCTATCAAAACTTTAGTAAATATATTATCCTAATAAATAAAATGATTGTAAGTGTTATCTAACAAAACTGCTAAAACTATTACGTAAATACAATGTTTAACAAAACACGAGTTTCACAATTTTATATTTTATTTTGAAAAACTTCATATAAAGTTACGTATTAATAACTGGAAAGTAAAATTAAGTCTATTGAAATACTAATTAAATCCTACTATGACGTCTAAAATAATCGAAGGCAACGACGATCAGCCGATAAGAGTTGTTGAAAATTGGAATCTACTACAACGTGCAAAAGAAAATAGTTGTAATAGGCATCTATTACAATGGAAAGACAGAGCTGAAAACAATCTCTAGTACAACGGGTCGAAAACTATTGTAATAGGAACTCTAGTAGATCTATATTACAACGGGCCGAAAACTGTTGTAATAGATCAATTACAACAGCCCAGAACTGTTGTAATAGAGTTGAGAATGGAATCTATTACAACGGGCCAGGAACCATTGTAATAAATCTATATTATAAGAGGACAGACCTATTGTAATAGAGCTGAGAATTGGAATATATTACAACGGGCCGGAAACCGTTGTAATAGGACCATATTACAACGGGCTAGCTGACAAGCTTGTAATAGGTATACTTGAAGATGAAAAATTGCACCTATTACAATCGGCTTAAGAAAACCATTGTAGAAGTTGTCTATTACAACAGTTTTTTTTGGCCCATTGTAAAACATGCGTTGTAAAAGGATAGTTTTGTTGTAGTGAAATTTGATGTAGATAACAAATACATGTGAAGATTTGTACAATGACATGAATAAAAAACTAGATTAAAAGGATTTATACCTTATGAACGTGGCCCTTAAAATGCACCTTGATTGATAATTTAACTCCTAGATTCTTCAGAACCACCCTTCAAATATTGCAAGAATCGGGAGCACCACATATTAACTTATTGTGATCTAGATTTGGGTAAATTCATTTTTAGCCATGGGGGAAGTAGGGCCGACCATGAAAGGCTAGAGAAGAGCAAAAAGGAAAGAGACAAAATGAAGGGGTTAAGGTGGAATATATAGAGAAAGATAATGAGAGTTATTCTCCTTGTTTTTCTAATCCACTTTGTACCAATTCCAGATCTAATAATTTAAATCTAAAACTTTCCCTATCTCCTACTATGGACGGCCAAATATGTAGGCTATATGGGCCTTATAATGCTCTAAATATGTTTAATTAATAATTGTATTTAAATCTAACTTAAATGTGTGTCGATGTTGTATATCAATTTGTACATATATAACTTTAATATAGGTACCCAATTAATTGCTAATGGCTCCTAGAAAATTACTTATACATCCAATGCATCAAATAAATAAATAATTAATATTTCATAAATATTAATTAATTTAATTAATTTATAAAAATTTATAAATCATTCGTGTGGTATTTTGGAGAAATTATCATTGCAATTGGGTGGCTCGTAGATGTAAATTCAGTTAGCGATTAACATCGAACTATTTGGATATTAACACTCACTCATCACCTTAGCTAATGGAGTAATAGTTTGGCTAAATTTATTTCTTATTTATCAGTAAAATCCAATTTTACAGTTTTAAGCGATACCTTTCATTAATGATTATGTACACCAATTCTCTTCGTTAACACTATACAACTTTAGGACTTATGAGACTAGGTTTTGCTCAAAATTCCAGTATCATCCAAATTAAACTTGGTTAGTCCTTAAACAAAGTTCTTGGTTCAACAATAACATTTATTATTAACAATACTGCATTGGCCAGAGACTTGACTTTGAGTTGGCTACAGTTGTCCAGGATATTAACCCTATATAATTAAGGAGACAAATTCTCTATTGAATAGTGTTTCACTTCCAATGCTTCAACACATACTCAACTGTAGTTGTTCGATGGACAACATACCACGATTTAACTATAATCAAAGTGGGGTATCCACATTGAAGTTCAACAGTATTCTTAAGTCAAGAGAATTATGTAATATCATCACTTCTAGATTTCCTGCTTGACCTTAGTTATTATTAAACAACATGGACTCTTGAGTAAGTCATTCCATAGTTTTCCAACAATTATCAATACGTAACCCATTGGTTCCCCCAGTGATAGAGTTAGGGGTATGCCTAAGAGCAATTCTACAATTTATTGTAAATTATTAACTCTGTAATAAAACCTTGTTCAAATTAAAAGGTGCTTTACGTTCGATTACTTGTCATATTGTGTTATGTTGATTAATTATTTAATTTGAGTATATTTAGTAGAAAGTCCATAAATGATATGTAGATGGTAGTAATTGCAATGTATCGTAATCATGAGAAATTTATCACAATAAAAATGGCATATTATTTTAAATATTCCTTGCCAAGATGTTTTGTGATAGGATATTGATACATCTATTGAGACTATAGTATGTAGCGCTCACCAAATGTCGGGCAATGTATTACTCCTGGCCTTTGGGGCACTAAGAGGTTACGTACTGATATTTATTAGATAACTATAGAATGACTCACTCGAGAGCATTCTATTGGTTAATATAACTAAGGTTAAACACAGAATCTTGAAGTGATAATATTACATGGTTCTCTCGACTTGAGAATAATGTTAAACTTCAATATGGACACTCCACTTTGATTATAGTTAAATCGTGGCATGGCTTCCACCGAACGGCTATGGTTGGATCTAAGTGGAAGAATTGGAAGTAAAACACTATTCAATAGTGAATTCATCTCCTCGGTTATACGAGGTTGTTATCATGGTCAATTGTAGTCAAGTCAAATTATTGGGCTTGCACAGTTCGGTAATAATTGTTATTATTGAACCAAGGACTTTGTGTTTGGATTGTACAAGTTGAATGTGGACAATTTCAGAATTTTGACTAAAACAAATTCCATAAGTCCTTATGTGATATAGTTTTGACAAATAGAATTTGTGTAAATAATCGCTACTACCGAGTACCGCTTAAAATAGTGAAATTCGATTTACCACAAAATGAACAAGCGATAAATTCGGCTAAATAGTCACACTGCTAGCTAAGGTGACATGTGAACATTAGTATTCGAATTGCTTAATATTAATCACTAATTACACCTACGAGTCGCATAACCATAATGTTGAATACTTAGAAATACCACATGGTTTAGCTAAATTACAATTGTTATTAATTAATTAAATTAATTCATTTATGAAATATTAATTATTAAATTTTATTTGATTTATTTGAATCATTATTTAATAAAGTATGCATATAAAAGGTATATATGTATGTATTGATATACGATATCAATAAACATTTAAATTGGACTTAAAATGTAAAAATATTGATTGTATTTGGAAACTCATGTTGGTCCTTTTAGCCCATATACGGCCGGCCATACTAGGAGGGGAAGGGGAGTTTTTTGTTGAAAAATTTGGTTTTGAATAGGTGGAGAAAAAAAGTAAATAGGGAGATCTAGATCTCCCCCTTTTGCTCCTTCCCGTTTCCTATATAAATCATCCGTCCTCGTTTATTTTCAATTTATCTTTAGCCTCCATCCTCACCTCTCTTTGGAAGCAGGCATAAGGGTCCTTCCCTATTCATTTCCAAATAAAACATAAATCAAATTAAATATGTTTTAAAGGTGTGGTGCTCTCTCCAGTTAGCTGCATTTCTGAAAGAGTATGGATTAGATCTAAGGAGTTTTGGATTCAACATTCAAGGTGCACATTCAAGGCTGCATCATTGGTAATTTCTAATATATTTTTTGTTATATATATTCGTTCATCTATGCCAATATACAAGCGTAAATTAATCCCTATTTATCACAAATTTATATATATGTATATATTATTTGCTGTTTGATTTTACAAGTATATACACATTCCTTCAAATAAATAAAAAACTTGTCCACGTTCAAACTATATATACACGCTTTCAACCATTTGAAAGAAAAACATTTTCGAAAATTAAAATAATTTTTTAACAATTTTAAATTAATATGATTTTAGTAATTATTATATATAAATATATATTTGTAAACATTTATCTATAAAGATATATCCATGTATATTTATTTAAATATAATAATGTATATATAATTATAATTATAATACATAATTTATAATTTATAAATATTTTAAACCTTTTAGAATTAATATAAATGTTTAGAAAAACATATTTTTTAAAGTCCATACAGATTTATAATCTACAAAAATCCATATGGATTTTATAATTAAAAATGTATTTTTTATATTTAAATCCATACCGATTTATATTAGAAAATTATATTATTTTAAAAAAAAAATTGGTCAAAAAAACTTAAGTATATGTTATTTATATTTATTAGTTAATGTTTTATAAATAAATTTTAAGATTAAATATAATATGTTTTAAATGTTTATTAAAAAAACTTATACATACATACATATGTATATATGTACATATACATACATACATACATACATATATTTATTTAATCTATGCACGTTTTTAATTTGAAATTAACTTGAAATACATGTTTTCTATTAAATTTAGATGTAATTTTAAATTTAAAACATCTTTAGATATGTTAGATATTAGGTTAAACCCTTTTGAATTGGTCAATTTTTAAATAAAGATAATTAAATATATAAATGTTTTATATTTATATATGTGTGTATATATGTATGTATGTATATACATATATAAATAACAAAAAAGTATGGAGAGCAAACATACATATATAAAGGGGAAATTTTGTCTTTTGCAATGTAAATCCAGCACTTATATACGGCACATTAAACTACGTACACATCTATATGTTACACTTACGCTATACACATATATATGTATTTAGTACACATATATACACTATATACTATATACAAATCAACCCAAACCTTGTGCATAAATTAATAATATAAAAAAAGATTTTATATTTAGATTAGATCAAAATTAATTTAGATTCATAGGTCCCAATAAGATCCAAAATGGAGTTTTTTTTAAATTCATCCATTTAACCTGGTGCATGTTGGTTAGGTTCCTTTAATAGTATCAATGACCAATATCGTATGCGGTCTAAATTAGAAGTATTAGAGTCGATTTAATAAAACATACCCATTTAGTAGGGTTTTTGGAAAAGTGGTATTGAAGGTTCGGTTTGGGTAATCAAATACTCCATCCTACATGGCTACAGGCCTAGTCCAATAAGTGAAGTAACTCCAAATGTTATCTCTAATATAAAGGCCTGAATTGATTTTGGGCCTTAAGCTAATTTTAATAATCTATTTTAAAATTATAAATAATGTTTTAAATTCAAAAGGTTAAGTTTGAAATATATAAGTAATTTAATAAATGTTATAAAATAATTTTCAAAATAATTTTAAAATATAATTAATTATTTTAAAAATAAAAATAATATTTAATTAGGTTAATTGAATAAATAAATTATTTAAATGTCAATTAATTAAATTAAAAACATATATAATGATATATGTAAATTTATCATACAATGTTTAAGATAATTAATGAGTAATTTTCAAAATTAACTAAAATTAATTAAAAAAATTTAATTAAAAAAATAAATTAAATGTTAGTTAATAAATAATAGAATATACATGTATTATGATATATGTGTACCACTATAAATGTTATGGTACACGTACTCAATTTTAAATTGAAGAAAATTAAATTATTTAAATTGTTAATTAATTCAATTTGATTAATAAAATTAATATAAGATTATACATAAGAATATTGTATAAGTTAATTTGGCTTATGAGCCGCAGCAGCTGCCACGTTAAAACAAGTCAAGTAACTTCTCAAGGTCTCCCCTGGCCTTTGCTTCACGCTCGATAGTGTCACCACATTCTTTGGTCGAGAGGTATGAACTCTAAACCGTCTTATGATCTTATTCGCTAAGTCGGTCCACGTGCTTATGGACCCATTCTCTAGTTGTCAAAACCACATTGCTACTAGATCTGTCAGATATAACAGGAATCATCGCCTCATCACCTCCGCATAAGCATAATACTTCAATATGTCGGATGTATCCCATCAAATGAACCATCGAATCCATCTGCCATCGTACATTTCCAACATCGGAAGCTTGAAATTGGGAGGATTCCTTGCATTTTGGATATTCAGGGTAAATGGGTTTCTGTTTACATTCTCCAAACTCTGGTCTGGGGGCCAACCTCTAACTATCTTTTTGATCACTTTAGCCATTCGGTTGTTGTCATTTAACAGAAGTCTTTGACTATTGGCTGCATTCTGCCCCTTTTCCTATGGGGGAACTCCTGCACATATTCTAGCACATACTCCTCTGGCTGCACTTCTGAATTTTGATCCGCATCTCTGGCTCCATTATGTCCTCCATTCCTACAGGAAAATTCTGACATATATTCCTTTGGTTGTTGTGCACTTGCCTTCTGTCTTGCATTTCTAGCTCCGGTATCATCCGTTCTCGACATCCCAGCTTGCCTTAAGCTCAATCCAACATTGCCACTAAGTATATTCCTCTCGGTACCAAGAGGATTAAGATCGGTACCGGGTGGTCTTGGTCATGGGAGCATTGTTCCAATTTGCTCTGCTCCAACTCCAGATATTCCTGCATTAGCTCCTGGTCCTTGGTTTTGAATTCCAACAGCTCCAGCTATTCCCTATTGTCTCATCTTTTAGGAAAATCCCTCCAACATTTCTTGTTGTCGAATCATTATTTTATCATGCGTCTCCTTCATCATTCTTTCCATCTCCTCTTTAGTCATGTAGATGGAATGATTAGATTATGGACACCTCGTAGCCGTCCCATGCTTTGGTTGACTTCCTCCAACCTTAGATCTAGTGTTAGGCATCTTCATCTTCACCAAATTTTAGATCCAAGCGTTAGGTTGTGAAATCAAGCCCTTTCTGAGTGAAAGCACCAAAATGTTGACACCAAAATGGCACCAATACCCAAATATCATATGAAAGCAGAAATTCTAATCATTTAAAGGTAAAAGCAGGAAAGAAGACATAATTTTTGCAGTGGTTGGAAAATTCTCCGGCCTATGTCCACTTTGATCTTTGTTATTAGTCGTTTTCTCTTCAGATTACAACTAATTTTATTAGATCTGACCATAATCTAATGGATCTCAGATTTACAATGGAGTTTCTGGAGTATATTAGGGGAAGAAGATAAGAGTGAAGAAGATGCGGAGTGTGAATCCCTTCTTCAGCTGCTATAGGGCTGGTATTTATAAAGAAAAACTCGCCAGTAGACTCAGAAGCCTATGTTGATTGAAAACCAGATGTAAGTCCAAGTGTACTAGAGGGAACACACCAGCCCAATCTCTAACAAAAATCTCTCGGTACCGAGAGATTCCTATCGATACAAGTGGTTTTTTATGTGAAAGTCATTTATTGTGACAACCCGCATTTCGACCCTCAAAAGTCAACACTAATACATCCACGGTATTCACATACCGAGCATCCAAGTGCTGGAAAGATAAATTGTATGGGTGAAAGAAAAGAAAAGACAAAACAGAATCGCACATCGTGACGACTAATATATAATTTCCAAATGATCTTTACAAAAGAAATGTTTTAACATACATGCATCATATCAGAGTAAAGTAACCTATTATTAGCTTGGACGGTTATAACAGCCCATCCTTACGAATGCTGATAAATACAAAAGAAGAAATATAGTGGAAAATAAAATACGTCAAGTCTTGGAAGCATCCGGCTCATCTCCTGAAACTCCAAGCGTCCAAAGCTAACTCTGGAAAAAATACTCGGGTCTGACCCGAGTGTAACAAGAAAATAACACTTGGATTAGTCTGCTAAACCAACATGAGAAACTCAAATCATATGGATTGTTATATTTATAAAACCATTTCAAAAATACAGGTATCTCGTAATACCATGCTGCCCATAAACATGGATAGGTTTTTACCTTACAATAACCAAACCATTTTATAGGAAATCTTATGATATAATAATAATGTCTAGGGTTTAAAATAAATATTGAATCATAGTCGAAACGGTGACATTAATTAAATTTATCAACATATTTAATATACAACTAAGTTCCTGAAGGCACGTATCAGAAAAATGGATTCCATACAACAATAAGGCTAATAGGGTACCGCCTGACACGGTACTCCTCTAGAAAAATATACCGATGGCCTCACATGGACCCCTGCCCATATAGGACCTGCCTACCCCTTCCTGTATAATATCGAATATATCACCACCCCGGTTGCAGCCAATAACCGTAACGAGCTCCACGCATATATAAATATATAAATACCGATCTAGATCAAGTGATGACCATACCAAATGGGTGCGACCCACATAGCCCTACTGCATATCTCATGTTATAGTCATTACCGGATGTGAGGCTTAAGGCTACATTTTACCTTTTTAGCAAATCCCACTTGGAATGCTAACACTACCCTCCAAGAAACAATGCAATACCAGCATTCATCCATACAAGTTGTTCAGGTTATGAACAAACCGAAGGCACTACTTCTACTATATCCTTGGGATTAGTACCAAGTAGCCCTTACACTTTAAATAACTTCATCTTCGATCCCATCATCTTTAAGATGTCTCCAATTTGAATGCTTATGCCGATTCAAAGTGGTTTTCGAATAACTCATGCTTTATTGGATCCCGGTCTCTTCGAACCAACAATCGATGGTTTCCGGCCGACTCAATCCCAATTCTTTTAGAAGTAAGCGAACTATATAAGAGTCCCAAGGGGATCTCTAATATACCCCTTAAAGCAAGAGAAATTTCACCAAAATAAGTTCTCCTAAGGGAACTCAAACCGTATGAAATCGCGAAGCTTTCATATACTTCCTAAGTCAAAATAGGTCAAGTTATTGATAGTGGACAAACCACTATCTGGTGTAAGTATATAGTTTTCATATGGAAAATCAAACATCATATACTTACCACCACTTTTCGATTTCAACCCCGTACTATCCCTCGATTAACAATAAAGTCGGACAAGTTAGCATACTACCCATGCCTCGACGTACATTCTTAAACCCTCACAAATAAAAATGGGATTCCATACCTCAAAATTTAGTGTTGAGTATAAGATGAAGTACTTTCCATATACTTAATTAATTATGACCCATTTATCGAAATTAACCCTCTTATACTTATCATATTTCCAACATTTTGATTTCTCTATCCTTTGCCCAGAATCGAAGTTAGGTAGTCAGAGCACTGGTTGCTCCGGCCTTTCTTTAGTTACAATACTACGATTCTAGATCTCACAGATAGAGTAAAATTTACTCATCGGCTTTTAGTGCTAAATATAAGATGACTTACTTTCCATAAATGTGTCAACATTTTAACACTATTTATCATATTTGTTTAATGTTACTTAATGGCATTGACAAAGAAATCCCTTGCATAAAACAAATACTTTTTGAAACAATTGGAAAAACCAACTTCAAAAACTTATTTCTACTCTTCAATTTCAAACTAATACTTTTCATCGGTTAGAAATGAAACCGCTCAAGTTTGGGTATCATTACCTCTCAAACCTTGAATCAACAGTACTTCTAACTTTCAAAATAGAAACAAGTTTCATACCTCGATGTCTAGAAACTAAAATAGGATCTGAGAGTTCCAATATACTTGTTCTTAAAAACATTTTTCAAAATCACTTATTTAATCCAAAGTTTGATTGAAAAGGCAACATCTTTTCCTTTATAAAATTAACCACTTTTTAATTGATATATTCCAAACCACTCTAAAACATCTTCCCTTTACACAAGTAAACAACTTATTTAACAATAACAAAGTGTTATAGATCAACTTCCTTTCCAATTTCCCAAAACCATTTACTATAATAAAATGTTATAGTCCATAATCTCTTTCCTTTTCTCGGAAATATTTATTACAACAATAGTGTTGTAATCCATGCTTCCTTCCTCTTTTAAAAATTACTTTTAAAAATCTTTAAAATAAGTTTGAAACTTGTATTTAAAATATCTCTTTAAAGATGGTCGCTTTTAATAGAACTTGAGTTTTGAACAAAGGAGTAAAATTTGAACCTCTTTTTAAATAGCTAAATAAATTCTTAAAAGTATATTTAAAACTATAAATTTCCTTTTAAATACTAATAAATACATTCAAAAAGACTTTTCAAAATATCTAAAGTAGACAACTCTTTTTTACTTTACAAAAATTATCGATTTTCAAACTACATCCATAGCGACTATAACTATATGGACTGTAACTTTTTAAACTTCATTTTTGTAAATCAAATAACTTTAAACCACATTTCTTTCTATATTTAAACCACTTTTTTACCTTTGCAAAAGATTGTTGAGTCAAGATTTTTATAGAGTTTTGATTTCTGACAAAGGGATAAGCCGTGATCGACAAAAAGAAGTTATTCATTGTTTTAAAGAGACACAAAGAGCTCCATACATTAGAGGTTGATTATTTGGTATGTTAGTAGTGTTATTTATGTTAAAATCTATCCTCAAATAATCTCATACCTTCAATCTTTGAATACAAATGTATATATGTATGAGTGCACATTAACTGTGCAGTCTGGGCTAAACCGGTCGACCGGTTTAAAACAAGGCGGTCGACCGTTTTTGTCCAGAATGCACAGATAACGTGCACAAGTGTACATAACGTATATATATTCAAATTCCTGTCTACCGGCCATTTTTGACCTGTCGACCGTTTTCAAACAGAAAGCAACCTTTCGTACAGACACTTCCTTTTCTTCAACGGTTGCTTCTCTTTCTCTTCACCAATGATCATGACCTTTGTTTGTATCTTTTCACAAAGGGTTACAACTGTTTATTTCTTATATAAACATCATGAAATCATTATTCCAGATAAGGATAACCAATTCTATTATTCTAATCTCTATTCTATTGATCTCTGTCTTGAGCTCTAAAACATTTCAATTGCTTATTGAATCATTGAAATCATTTCATATCTTTTGATTCAAAAAGTAATATACTTCCTTCAATCTTCACAAACATCATTCACATATTTTGAGGATAAGATTATAGGAAGGGTGTACTACAAGTGACAAATCCGTGTTATCAAGAGCACAAGTTGTCAACGACAATTGTATTTGTTTTTGTTGAAGTCCTCGGTGTTGTAAGAGGCACGAAATCCCGTTCGGCTGTTCGGGTATTGTAAACCTGTTCCTCCGGGTGAAGCGAGGTAGTTGGTTGTGAAAATCCAGATAGGAGTCTGGGACTGGACGTAGGACGGGAGGTCCGAACCAGTATAAAAATCCCTGGTGTGATTTTACTGTTTACTGCATTTACTATTCTATATCTGTGAATTGCTATATAGTTAGTTTATTGAATATTTACTTATATAGCAATTGTAAATAACATTCCGCATATATTAGTCCATATTACACGATCCGTAATCAGTGTGCACAAGCGTACACACTTTCAAAGATTTGAAAAACAAAAATCATTCGAAAACCATTTCAAAACACTTTAGAAAACAAAGTGATAAATCTCTAAAAACAAGCACGTGATTTCAACGTCGCAATAAAACCAACAACAAGTGTGCTAACTACCAAAAACATCCACTTCATTACATAAAACATATCAACTAATAATGTATATTAAAATCAACATTTGTGAGGGGTCACGTTGGATCCCTCCATAAATCTTTCGAAGTGTATTCGTCGCGACCTTTCTGCTACGAAACACTTCGACACCTTTTTCCTTGTTTTTGTTCCCTGTAACACAATTGTTATTTATGACATCTACTTTCAACGAGAAACAACAAAAACAATTTATAAACATCACAAATACATACATATAACACTATAAGCTATCACTAAATTATTACCTTATTTTATCAGTTTTCAAACCACTTTTAAAGTGAGAAATCTCATATTCAAAGCAACATAGACTTCGGGAAAAGTCCACTGGTCCTTGATACCACCCACCAACCTCTACGACTTGCAAACACTATCTCAAAAATTTTGGGTCAGCTTTAGATGGGCTCGGCCATGATGGAAAGGAGGGGTTTTTGGTTTAAGTTTTTGCCTTAAAAACATGGCCATAAAATGGGTTGTATTTTCATTGATTTTGGACAAGATTCCTTTAAAAACTTTTAAGGGTGAACAATATGAAAGTTCTTACTTATTCAATTCTCTTTGTTTTAAAAAAATGAATCACTCAATTTGGAGTTTTTTATGAAAGTTATGGCTTGGGAAAGTGGAGGAATTTAGAAAATGACTTTGGTAAAAAATGGGATTTTGAAATAGCTAATCTCAAAATATGAAAAAGTGATCAACATGAAAATTCTTGCTTATTAAATTATATTTTGTTTTAAAAAAGAATCACTCGATTTGGAGTAGGTTTTTGGAAGTTATGGCCAAATGAAGAGGAAGAAGGAAGAAGATAGGAAAACTAGAGTTAAAGAAATGGAAATGAAAGCGTAAAGTAAAGTGGTGCTTTCTTTATTTGGACTTAAGAATTTGTAATGGAGGAGATGAAGAAGAGAAGAGCAAAGTAGAAGAGGAAATTAAAGAACGAAATTTAATGGAAATGTAAATGTAAGAAAGGAAAGTGGAGAGGCCTTTATATAGAATTGAAAAAGTTGTCAAATGACCATCATTGCCTCTTAGGAAAATTACTCTTTTACCCTTTATTTCCTTCCATGCTAAGCTTTCTCTATGTGACATACATGTGCTAAAGTAAAAGATTCCATGTGCACATCCAGTCCATGTACTAACGCATACAAATTAATACACAAAAGTCTTCTCTTTTCTTAATCCTTACTTACTTTATTTAATTATTACTTTGAAATTTCAAATGATAATTAGAGTTAATAAATCTTTTTGATACAATTTGAATTGTTATTATATTTGTATACAAATGTAAAATAGTGTACAAAAAGTATCCATAACTTTTGTTCGACAATAATTTGAAAATCCAAAAAAAGATTTTAGGTTACATTTTCAATTTTTCATCGAAATATTTATTTTTGCAAATAAACTTCCAAAATAATTTTACCATTATTATTTATTAATTAAAAGAGGTTTATTTGACCATTAAAAACCATTAATCGAATATTGAAAATTCATTAAATATCACAAATCAAAGCAATAAAATTTCAGATTGTTACATTTATCTTATTTATCTTACCTTTCCATCTCCAATTCGATGCATTCCAAACTCTTTTTTCTTGAAGATCAAGTTCTATTTTATGATTCACTGATATTGCTTGTCTATTCCTACTTTCTTTGCCTTCTTATCTGGAATCCTTTCTCATCTATCTTCTATAAAAAGCACTTTATCACGGTTGCTTAAAGAAGTACTTAGAGTATAAGGCAATTGGGAAGTGCTAAGTTGAAGAAAAACCTCTTGGTACCAAGAGGTTTCTCTCGATACCGAGTGGTCTACTCAGTCTCAATTTCCATCAAACTTCTTGAGTCCAATCTTTTAGCCTCTCTAAGCATGTTTCCAAGTTCGCGACTCTTCTCGTATTCATTTTGACCTTCTAAGTCCATTTGAAATCGACTTGGCAAAAAAGCGGGTTAACACATACGTATATTATGTATACCGTGATTTCGAATGTGTCCGACACTTATATCAAGAGGGTATTTTATAAGAAATATATTATTCCATGAGTCGATATCACTCAAATAAGTATGCTGAAGTTATGAATCTTTAATATAAGCATCGTCCTCTACCATGTTATATTACTAAACTACTTGCATACTCACTATTTGCTAAGAAAAACCCAAGCGACAGATTTTGTTTGTAGTATTATTAATATATTGATAGACAAGGTAAGATATATGTAAGTATTTGTTTAGTAAACTCAAGGTACATACTTTTATATTTTGTCAGTCGCAAAACGGTAGGCACGAGAGAATAATCTCTTTTGATTTGTTAAGCAAACTCAAGGTCAAAATGAGATTAGGAAAAGGCCACGGGTTATGTAACATTCCTAATTTTTGATAACATTATTCAGAAGATATAATTAGATAAATTAAATAGAATAATGATGATAAGGAGATTGAGATTTGGGTAAATTATGTATATAGGGCCGTGCTTAACCATAATATAAATAGGCTTAAAATTGGTTTATAAGCTAATTAACTTACATAAGGCCTTATTAGTAAAAATAGCCGCACTTCCTATTCACGGCTATACATTTGCCTTTGTCCATTCATGTTCATTTTATTTCTCAAATCAAAACAAATGCAAATTAAAGCCAAGAAGAGCCGGCCATTAACAAGGGAAAAGATGAATTTTAATCTAAAGCTAAGGATCAAAAGCTAGGGAAGATTAATCAACAACAAATCTCAAATTCCTTATCAAGTTTAAGGTGAATAATATCTCATACCATCTCTATTTTTATTCTATGATTATACGGTTTCAGATTTATGATTTAAATTCATTTTTGTGATAAAATGATGATGATGTGCTTGAGTTATATTATGATGGTTTATTTTAATTCATACGCATACGAATTTGCACGGTTTTGACATAAAATCGAGAATCTATGATTTCAGATTTCCATGAAATTTTTTTTGTTAAGTAAAACATGATTTTGAAGATGGGTTTTAATTTTCATAATTTTCCAAGTTATGAAAATTTTATTATGAATTTTTAATGGAAAATATGACATAATCGGGTTTAAAATTTATTTTGAATATTTCAAGAAGAAATTGGGTCTAAATTTTTAATATGTTTGATTACATGAGGAAATCGAATTTCTGTGATTTTTACCAATTGAATTACAAGGGGAAATAAATTATTTTAAAAGGAGGGCTTTTCTGCAAATGTAGGTTTTATTATATGGAAACGTTTTAACGTTAAAATCCTTTAATTTGGATCTGAATAAATGCAGCAGTTTTAAATGTAAAGTTTCTAAAATGTTTTATGGCAGCCAATCGGTGTTTTACAAATAGGCAAGTTGATAAAAAGAAATTACTAAAGTTACTATATTTCAGCCTTTAAATCGGAAAAAGGTGTTCCGCCTTTATTAGTAAGCGCCTTTCGACTCCATTGATTCCGCCTCATCCCAGTCAAAACCAACATAGTCGAAACCCATGTAGTTGAAACCAATACACAAGATATCACTTAGATGGTATGTAGTGGATTGGAAGAAAGGCGGAAGCCTTGGTGTCGAAAGGGTAGCTTCCGATGGAGTCGAAACCATGCTTTGTTTTCATAAGTTAAAATCCTTGCCTTATTTTACTTAAAGCTTTCGACACAGTCGAAACATATGTTTTCAAAAGGGTTTTATAAGTTGCTTTCGAAGAAGGTTTCCATATTATGAAAGGAGTAGGTTTTCGAAGGGGTACTTTCCTTAAATAAGAGCTTTTGAAAGGACTGGTTTCGACCAAGTCGAAACCAAGCCTCTAATTTCCCTTTCAACTACATTGAAGTCATCTATGTTGTCGATGGGGCTACTTCTGTTTTAACCTAAGCCTTTTTCCTGAATGTTTTCGAAAGGGTTGAGGGTGTCGAAGGTGATGGAGTCGAAAGGAGGTTTCGACTCTGTCCTTCGAAGTTTTGATTTTAAAGGTCTTTGCTTTCGAATAAGATGGTTTCGATACCATCAATTTTTCCCCAAACTTATTTTTGTTGGTTTCGAAAGAGATACTTTCGTATATAACCATTTTGACCCAAATGATGTCTTTAAAGAGTAAACCCAATGCTTTCGAAGGGGTACTTTATTTGTTTCGAAGCTATGTTTTAAAGAATGCTTCCTTGATACCATCGAAAGGCATCATTGGTTTCGAAAGGTAAATACTTAGAGTTTTGAAAAGAGTTTTTCTATGCTTTCGAAGGAGGTCATCCAGGGGTTTCGAAGGTGATGTTTAAGGTTTTAAAACAAATAACCCATTCTCATTTTAAAGGAAAAACCATGGCATAAATAAAGATTTTGGAAATATTATTCACATTGTTATTAACTCATAACTGTATTTTGGGGAAAGGGCGGAATAACCAGTTAGATTGACCCGGTAGTGAATATAACTTAACAGATGTTAAATTCTTAATTAAAGGTATTGGCGGGGGCCAATAGGTTTATAGTAAGCCCATGAAAACTGTATAATGTTGGAAGGGGCCAATAGGTTCATAGTCAGCCCATGAAAACTATGATTTGATACTGGCAGGGGCTAGTAAGTTTGTAGTTAGCCCATGAAAACTATATCCGGATTAAGATATTGGCAGTTAGCCAATAGGTTCCTAGTTAACCCATGAAAACTAGGATAAGAAATAAAATATTGGAGTTACCAATAGGTTCTTAGTGATCCCATGAAAACTAAGTAATTGGACAGATAGTCCTTAACATGTAACAGGTTAATAGTAACCCTAGAAACTGTAATTGAGATAG
The DNA here is from genome assembly GCA_030737815.1 of Allium fistulosum. NCBI lineage: Eukaryota > Viridiplantae > Streptophyta > Magnoliopsida > Asparagales > Amaryllidaceae > Allium > Allium fistulosum. Next base: position 1,184,440,166 of record CM060902.1, read on the forward strand.
ATAGTCAGAATGAATGGGGATTGGTAATCCAAAATTGATTTATTGTTTTGAAATACTATGTTTTAACCATTGCAGATGCAGAAGCACAGTATATGGTTTTATAAATGTTTTAGGATACTAGTGAGGGGGAAACCCGTTCCGCTAAGCGGCGTGGTCTCACTAGATATCTAAATGGTTTGAGATGGTAAATTATTACTCATACCAGGCTTTATGTTTGACTCGAAGTTTTTGTTTTCCCTTAAACTCTCGGGTACTCAATTAATTTTGAGTAGATTGAGAGTTAAGGTTTCCAAGTGTTCTTTTAGACGAATAAAGCTGACGAGGACGTGCAGGAGGCAAGCTTGTTATTAGAGTTCTTTTATTTCTGCTGCGTGTCTTGTTTGTAAAGGCGGATTGTTTTCTTGCCTGTCTATATACTCTGATCTACCAAGGGGGCATCTTCATATGTCGCTCTATACGTATTTTGTAATAATGATATGCTATCTGAACGTGGTCTGCGAATTGGGATTATGTAAACAATTTGGAATATTTTGAAATCTAATGTCGCTATATTTGGTCGTCGAGGATTAATAACTATGGATGACTGCAGCATCCGTAGCTGTTAGTTTTAGGCCTCCAAGTAGGGGGATGTCATAGGTTAGGAGTTCTGTATGATACAATTGACATAGTGTTATCCATCGCTTGTGGATGTATGATTTGTTGAGCAAACTCAGGTCAGAATCCTAAGACAAGCAACACTCGCTAAATTAATCAAAAGACTTCTACTCTTAGGGTTTTTAGGAATATAAAAGCCTAGTAGGATCTTATTAGTAAAATGAAATATAATATTTGACCTTACTAATATTATAAGGACATATACTATGAATTTAATGTCTTAATCTACTAACTTAAATTTTTACAGTAAAATGTCTACACCAAAGTTGTTTACTGAAAACGACAAACTCGTCGGGCCTAACTACATAAACTGGAAATGAGCAATCAAAATAGCACTTACATACAAACGCTTATGGTCGTCAATAACTGAACCTCCTAGAGTAAGACCCATTGATGATGCAGATGCCAAACAAATTATTGCTTATAACAAATGGGTTGCAGACCGAGAAATTGCCCTAGTTTAGGTGCTATTTACATTAGACAAACCGTTTCAAAGACTGCGCGAAAACATGTCTATCTATCAAATCTTCAATAGCCTCAAAGTATTGTTTGGGAGCAATCTCATTCCACGAGGTAGAAGATTACTAAGAAGTTGTTTAACAAAAAGATGTAGAAAGGCATGAAAGTAGATGAGTATGTCCTAATAATGAAAGACTACATGATAGACTTTCTCAGTTAGACATCACGATAAGCAACAAGTTGCAAGTGGACTTGATCTTAGGGCCTCTTACTACATGGTATGAGTCATTCATATTAAACTATAATATGAACCAATTGAATATAAGTCTCGTGGAGCTGCTTAATATGTTGAGATCAGTTAGGTCTTTATCCAAGGATCAAAGCGAAGTGCTCGCAGTAAAAGGGAAAGTGCCATCTTCGAATAGTTCGAAGAAGAGGAAATGATTTACCAAAAATAATAAGAAGACTACTCATAGTGATAAGAGTGAATGCCATCACTGTCACAAGAAGGGGCACTAGAAATGGAACTATTCAGATTACTTAAAGAATGTCAAAGAGAATAAACAGAATAGTTCTACCGCTCCTACAGGTATATTTATGATTCAAAACTGTTTTGCAGTCAATAAATTATCTTAGGGTTTATATACTGGATTTGGAACTCATATCTGTAATATGTTATAGGGACATAGGAATATGCATCATATGACAATGGGTTAGATGAGACTTCAAGTTACCGATAGATCTCTAGTGAATGCAACTGTAGTTGGAGACTATCAGTTGACTTTTCCAAATGGATTAGAGTTAATTTTGAATAATTGATATTACGTTGTAAACTTTACTTATGGAATAATTTCCATGTCTAGATTATCTGAGAATGAACATATTTTTCAGTGTGTTAGTAATGTTATGCACATTATGTTGGATGGAAATTAAAATCTACAATGGTTTTTTAGATAATGACATTCATGTTCTTAATTCTAATTATGTCTTTGCTACAAATAATTTTTCTAATGTAGGCATTAATAATAATTATCTATGGCATTGTAAGCTAGGTCATATACGTGAGAAACTATTACACAAATTGAAAAATGAAGGTTTTCTACCATCATTTGATTCTGAATCATTTTGATACATGTGAATCGTGTCTTGAAGGAAAATTAACCAAGCACCCCTATAGTGGGAGCAACGAAAGAGTTAATGAACACTTGGATCTCATATATACCGATGTATGTGGTCAGATGCCTATAATTACCAAGATAATGCTTCTTATTTTGTAAATTAGGCCAATGATTTCTCAAGACTAGGATATGTGTACCTTATGAAGAACAAGTATGATGTCCATGAGATATTTAAAGAGTATAAGAATGAGTTTGAAAAACAAACGGACCATAAGATCGAAATATTTTGATCTGATTGAGAAAATGAATATGTTGGACAAGAGCTTCAACAATACTTAAAAGAGAATGAGATCGTCTCTCAGGTTACTCCATCCTATACTCCACAACACAGCTGTGTTTTTAAAAGAAGAAATCGAACCCTATTAGGTATGTTTCTACCATGATGAGTAAAGTTGAGTTACTTCTTTCATATTGGGGATATGCACTAGAAACCGCAACACATATGTTGAATTTGATGCCTACCAAATCTGCGCCTAAGACACCATATGAGATGTGGTTTATGAAGAAACCCAAACTCAAGTATTTGAAGGTGTGGGTTATCCAATCTACGTTAAGAATGTTGGTCCCAATAAACTTGAGGCAAGGTCGACATTGTGTATATTTATATGATATCCAAAGAATTTAATATGATATATTTTCTACAATTGAGGAACAAAAAGTTATTAGTTCTCAACATACTGCCTTTTTAGAAAAGGAGTTTTTATCAAAATAAATTAACAGTTAAGTTTTAGACTTAGATGAAATCCGAGAAATTAACACAAATGATGAATCAGCAAATAAATCAGCAGATGAATCAAATTCATTAGTATACACTCACCTATTAAAAGGTATAATAAGGAATCTTGTGCACTAGAGAGATACTATAGTTTTCTCATGGATAGCTAGAAGGAAGGTTGTGGCTTAGAAGATGACACTCATTTCTCATTCTAATAAGCACTATAGATTAAAGACTCTGCACTTTGGCTAGGAGCTGTGAAATCTAAAATAGATTCCATGTATGAAAACAAAGTATGGACTTGGTTGGCGTACCCGAAGGAACAAGGCCCATTGGCTACAAATTGATTTTTAAGAAAAAATTAAATTAAGATGGGCAAGTTAAGACTTATAGAGCAAGGCTAGTTGCGAAAAGATTTTGTCAAATACAAGGTGTTGATATGATGAAACTTTATTGTCCGTAGCAATGCTCAAATCAATTCGAATAATGCTAGATATTGCTGCATTTTATAACTATGAAATATAGCTAATGTATGTGAAAATATCATTTCTAAATGGTGATTTAGAAGAGACTGTTTACATATTTCAGCTTGTAGTTTCGAGGTCAATGGAAGTGAGGGTAAGGCTTGTAAGTTGTTAAGATCCATTTATGGTTACAAACAAGCTTCAAGAAGTTGGAATAAATGTTTTGGTAAAGTAATCTAACAGTTTGGTTTTATCTGAATACAGAGGAAGCATGCGTATATCAGAAAGAGTAAGAAAGTGATTTAGTATTCTTAGTTATATACTTCTATGATTTGTTACTGATGGCAATGACTTTGCGTTGTTGCAACCAGTAAATGCTTGATTATCCAAGAACTTCTCCATGAAGGATTTGGGAGAAGCAGCCTCTATAATAGGTATAAAGATCTATAGAGATAAATGTAAGAGGTTGTTGGGATTTTCCTAATTCCTTTACATAGACACTATACTAAAAAGGTTCAGCATGGAGAATTTCAAGTGCATAAATATTCCAATGCAATTTGGAATCGTCCTCTCTAAGAAGAACGATCCTCATACTGATAAAGATAAAGAACGTATGAAAAGAATACCATATGCATTGGTAATCGATTCCATAATGTGCGTCATGCTATTTACTAGACAGGATGTGGATTATGCATTAGGATGCATAAGCCAATTCTATTCTAATCCTGAGGAAAAACATTGGATGGCTGTAAAATGTATACTTAAGTATACGAGGACTTATTCTTTATATATGGGAATGGAGACCTCCTTATAAAGGGGGATATAGACTCTAGATTCCAAAGTGATATAGTAGATAGTAAGTCTATATCAGGTTAATTTTTTACTTTAAAAGGTAGGGCTATTAGTTGAAAAAGTTCCAAATAAGAAATAATAGTCGATTCCACGATGGAGGCCAAGTATATCGCCCTTAATGAAGCAGCTAAAGAAGCGAACTGGATGCGCAAATTTATGAGTGAGTTATAGGCGATTCCCAACATATAAAATCTGATGACATTGTTTTGTGAGAACAATATTGTGATGCAGTTTACAAAGGAACCTAAAGCACACAAGAAATCGAGACATATTCTTCAAAAGTTCCACCTTATTAGCAAAATTTTAGAGAATAAAGAAGTCATAATTCTAAGAGTAGATACAAAGGAACATAAAATATCCACTTACGAAGGGTCTGGCTCAGTCGATTCTCAGCAAATTAACCGAAGGGACGTGATTAAGATTCCATAATTGACCCCTTGTGTAAATGGGAGATTGATAGAGTTAGGGGTATGCCTGAGGGGCAATTTTATAATTTATTGTAAATTATTAACTCTGTAATAAAAGCTCGTTTGAAATAAAAGTTGTTCTTCTTTCCATTATATACTTGTTATACTGTATTATGTTAATTAATAATTTAATTTGAGTATTTAATAGAAAAAACCTAAATGATATGTTACGTGATTGCAATTGCAATTTTTTGTAATCATGAGAAATTTATCATAATAAAAATAACATATCATTTTAAGTATTCTCAATCAAGTTGTTTTGAGATGGGATATCAATACATCCATTGAGACTAGAGTACGTAAGCTGACCAAATGTTGGACAGTGTACTCATGGCCGCTAAGGGGCATCAAGGGGTTATGAACTGATAATTATTCGGTAACCATGGAATGACTCACTCAAGAATTTTATATTGGTTAATATAAATAAGGATAAACATGGAATCACAAAGTGATGATATTACACAATTCTCTCGACTTAAGAATATCGTTTAACTTCAATCTGGATACTCTAGTTTGATTATAGTTAAACTGTGGCATCCTCAAAAGAACAAGCTGAAGGGATTCCCTTGACTAATGATGACGTGCTTGGATCTACGGATTTTTTGGGAGATTTGATAATTATACGTTTTGGATGAGGAGAAGCAGGATGTTCGATGCCTTTAGGATATTTCTCGCCATACGACTCGTCTCCCAATGGACTCATGTCATGGTCACTGTCGCTTTCTTCATTTTTTCTCTCTCTTTCTTCTTCTTTTCCCTCTCCTCTTCCCCCTTATCACTTTCTTCTGGAATTGTTTTCAATATGGCTCCTTTATCTCCCTCTTCTCGAACTTCTTTGGAAGCAGGATCTTTCATTGCTCTGTCAATCGGCTTACTAGTATCTTCGTAGTCGATGAACCTTCAACTTCCCATCGAAGATTGTTGCTAGAGCTACGAGTGTGGGTCAAAGATCGAATAGGAATTCTAGAAATACTTGGAGGGGTGGTTGTGGCAACAGCAAAGCGTACAGGATGCAAAAATTTGCATCATCGAAGATTCTTATTCGTTAGAAGATAAGTGGTGGTGCGAGGCTGGAATCTAATTTTCCTCAAAGCTCTCAAAGTTTCAACATACTCGTCACGTTCTCGAGCAGTGATATCTACGAAGAAGTTAGATAATGTGTTAGGCGCTTGGACGGAAGGTATCCAAGTGCAGGAAGAGGGAATAGGAATGGATCATACTGCCGGAAAGCCGACACCTGTTGAAGCCGTACGGACACCGGATAAAAAAATACTCATTCTTAAAATATGAGCGTTTGTTGTAAAGTGCTTCAATAACCTTGCAGTTGCATCAGGCTTAATGATCATGTAGGATGGTGAATCTTGCCGATGCTTGAAACTCAAGATGTGGGTTAGCTCTTCGAAGGTTGGAGCTCTCCGAAGTTTGGAGGTCAATGGAATCGGTTCATGAATAGCACATATTAAGAGCTCAATAGTGCATATCCATTAGGATGGACCTGGGATAGGGCAAACCCGAGCTCTTGGAGGATTATGCGTAGGAATGGATTGAAAGGCGGTACAGTGCTGCCTAAGTAGATGTATCTGTTGCAGGTTGTATAGCCTATCATAGGATTGTAAGCCCATTGTCCCTGAGTAGGGAGCAGAACATCACATTCGGTGATTTCGAGAATGATAGCCTGAAGCATCTTGGGAGTAAGGATTGTAGCCACCTATTATGGCGGATCGTCCAGGACTCTTAAATTGATACACTCATTCAAAGGAGGAGGCTGATCCTGAATTGGTTCTACCAGAGCAATCATTCTCTATAGTTCGGCGGTAGTTAAACGCCTAGGCCCGGAAGTCGTACGATTCTAAGTCTGAGCAGTGGAGATCCAGCTTCGGGAGGAGTTGATGGCCCAACGCTGGTGTGAAATTTGGGAGAATGGCGAGTCATTCCGAATAGGAAATTTTTACATTCAACACGATTGGGTATGTTTTATTTAGAATTCTATTTCAAATTTAAATCCATTTGATCGGCGTTCAGAATCCAATGGATATCAGTGTGTGTTGACCAATCGGATTTTCAACCGGGGCAAGTGAAAGTGTTAATCTATACGTGTGAGTCTTATGTCCTGTACACAATAAATGGATCATCTTCTGTAGATAGCCCCCACATGCCATAAAAACGAGCCACACCGCATAACGGAACCATGCATTGGATCTTACCCATCATCGTCAGATAATCGATAACAGAACCGTCATTTGGGGTGACGTGGAAGTTTTTCTTTTACAGGAACCTGAGAAGTGCAGTAATTGGAAATGCTATGCAATGGAATTGTTCAAACATTGAAATACATTCAAAATGACCATTCTTTGGAAGAGAACCGTCCTATTGACGTTTAAATTGTGATATGCAACTAGATATGTGTTGATACGGGTTAGGCAAGGAATCTTGGAGCACAAAGATTTGGAATTAAGTCAAAATGAATTTTAACAACCCATTTCTAAGTAGCAAATAATTAATGATAATTACTAATTATTAATGAAGCAAATATGATTTTGATATTTATTGTTATGAAATTAAAGAAATGATTTGAGAATTTGATCGAAAATAGCATATTAGTAATGAAAAGAATTTAAGTTGAAAGTGATTGTGATTTAATAGTTTATTTAGATATTTCAAATTGAGAAGTTATGGGTTATCGTTTGAAATAATTGATAAAATAAGATTTTATAGTAAATGATAATTGAAGTAAATGTTTAGAATTTATTTAGATGATAGAAAGAGTTTTATAATGTTAAAAGAATTTAAATTTTATTTAGAAATGATTTTTTATGAATAAGAAAGAAATTTATTTAATTAAGCCATTACTACACAAAAACTAAGTCCAATATATCTTCATGTTAGCAAGAATGGATTTTAATAAGTTGATATTGTTTTCATAAAAGCAAAGTCAAGAATATTTATATATGAATAAAGCCCATTTAGTTGAGACCCAAAACCAAAATAACGAAAATTGTTTTCATAACGCGCAAATTCAAGAGTTTTCTTTCTCCAAAGGCTTCACCCTCAAGCATATATACAAGCCAACTCCTCTCATTGTAAATAAGAAAAAATATATTTTAATTTCCTACCAAATTCTTACCATTTAAATGCTCAAACTAACTAACGGTTAACTCCAATAATAAATACAAATCAAATCAAGACTTCTTGGCCAACTATCTACACTAAGCAATCAAGAGAAGCTAGTTGAACATCATATTGAATTAAGGAATATTATTAGTGAGGCCAAGAAGAGGAATCAAGGAAAGAGTAGGAGCTAAGTGATCATTAAATCAAGGTGAGTTCTCTTACTCACAACTTTGTTTGATTTGATATAAAGATCATAAGTACATGACTATATATGTACATTGATAGTGTAGTCGCACCCTTTCAGCCATGAATTGTACTTCATAGATATAATTGATCATGAATGGTTAGAGTGTAGTAGAAGTGTAAGGGAACAGGAGATAATAACGCTAATGAGAAAGAGAGATCGAGTTGAATCGACATGATGAAGCTCGAAAAATCATTTTTAGAGCTTCAGGGATTCAATCGACTGAATAGTGTAATCAGTCGACTTAAACCCTATTCAGTCGACTAAGTCAAACATCCAGTCGACTAAATTGATATATAATTTGTTCCAGAGATTAAATCCCAATTCAGTTGAATATGTATATTGGTTTCGGTCGATTGGGTCCAATCGACTGAAAAATTCCCAATTGACTGAATAGTGTGTTTTCTGATTTCCTAGGAAAGATATTTATTTTATATATTATATATATTTATTTATATTTAACTAATGATTAAAGGTGTTTATTCTATATTATATTATGTTTTTCCTGAAAGTTATTTATGATATTTAGTAATTTATTTAAATGTGTGTGTGTGTATAAGCTATTATGATTTAATGTTTAGCTTTCATTCTAAAATTTTATTTTTTTTAATATAAAAATTATTTGAAAATGGTTTAAATCATTAAATTATGAGGTTACTTTTAAATGTTATAAAGTGATGTTGATATTGTTAATAATGATTTTGAATATATATGTAGCATCCAATAGTTTTATCGTTTTTATTTTTGAATATTTAATTAATTTTAAATATTTCAGCAATTGGTTTTTAAAGCTTTATAACTTGTATTAAAATATAGTGATTATTTAAATATTTGGATTGTGATTGAATATTAATCAAATGGATCTAATAGCCTTATTTGAATTATAAGATAAAAGAGTTGAAGGGTTGACTTAGTTTTAAGACCCATATTTTGTTTGGGCCTCCATTTGAATATAAAATAAAATAAATAAGCAAAATTTAAATCGACATTTTGTATATACTCTTAGGTTGTAGAAGAGTGTTATACAAGTAAATAAAAGTGGAATAAGTCTTTAATTTAAGGATTTATAAAGGCGTGTCTTTATCAAATGTTTATAAACTTAAGTGAAAATTTATGAAATGATTCATAAATAATTTTGGTATTGAATGAAATACTAAATGAAAAATATAAGTGATTTAGAAAATTGGTATAGTCAAGAAACCTGTAGGCATATTTGTATGCTTAGTCGTGTGGCTTAGGAAAGTTTAAGGAAAGGCTTTTAATTTTGTTTGATGGAGCTTAGACAATCTTCTAAGCAATAACCAAAGGGTTGATGAGCGTAATGGTATGCTTAAGAAATTATCTATATCCTTAGCAATTGAGAAAGTTGTGAACCTAATAAAAATTTAAAATCTTGTTTGTTAAGTCATTTAACATTTTAAATAATGTTAGGTGTTCATTTATTCCCTTATGGAATTTGATTTGATTGTTAGTGTGATTCTAAGTTTTCGACTGTCTAGATCGTCAAAAATTCCATTTCATTTCAACAGGTGAGAATTTCTAAACAACACCTCAAAATGAGAAGCACAAACCAAACTATCTAAATGGATAAGATACATGAGTCTATGTAATAACAGAACTACAAATTTCAAAATTGAACACTCGGTTTTTTATTTCAACTCTATTTGAAATAATAATATACATATCTCCTTTGTATATCCAATCATACTTATGGGATTTAAAACAAAAATTGGTTTTACCCAAACAACTCTGGAGCAAAACTACTATTATGGTAGCAATCCCTCACTTAGAAACTCTAAAATGAACGCCGATGATGTTGCAGTTATCACCAGAATTATTTTCCAGCGACGGAATTGAGTTTAGTGCTTTCTATCTTTTAAAATCCTTTTTAAATATTTCTATTCCTAAATACTTTCAAATAATACCACTATTATTTTTCACAAATTTTTTTAAAATATTTTCAAAAATACCGGGATTTTAAGTTCTCAAGTTCTCGGTTTAAATCCTTATTTATAAACTATATTTACCAATTAAATTTATATAAATTCACTTTTCTTATATAAAAACATTTCACAAATGTTTAGTTTTGTTTAGATTATAATAAACAACCTTTGTTAAAATTAAATTTTAATACAACCTTATCACCGAACGCCTTATAGTCAAATCATGAAACTTAGTTTACAAGGTGTTCATATTTAATTTAACCAAAACAGCAAATACTCATAAGGAGATATGTATATACGAATATATATAAATTTGGTAAATCTTAAGGAAAAGGGTGCAAATCGACCATATCAAAGCTGATCTATCTACTCACATATATATACGAATAAAAATGACAAATACGTGGTCTCAAGATTAAACTCATTCTAGGGTATTACCAACCCTATCTCTAATGAGTTGACCCCAACTAAGCCTAGGTGTTTGCTTAACCTAAGCTCTGATACCACGTGTGACGATCCGCCTTTCTCACTCCATAAGACGAGCCATTGGGTAAAAGAAAAGAAAGACAAGAAGAAAATAAAAATATAGAATCTCACGATGCAACGGAACAATATATAATAGTCAACATAAGATCATACAAAGTCACATCCATAATAATGATACATTAGATTCACAACGGTAAAAATTTCAGCCAAGGATATTTATAACTGCTTGCCTACACACTTGTTGATACAAAATACATACATACACTGTGTAAATACAGTAAATAGCTAGATATCAATGAAGCCCCTGCTCCAAACTCCTCTAAAATGCATCCATGAGAAACCTGGACTAATTAGCTACTCATATGAATTTGGGTACCCAAGAGTTTTAGGGAAATAAAATAAAACTCCCGGTCGGATATGTGTCTACTGTGAGTAAACTCCAAATAGTTGAATTATTACTTTAAAAACTCCTTTAAAATCAAGGGTATCGCGTAAGATCATACCGTACATAAACACAGACTAGTTTACCTTGTGATAACAAAAACATTACTATAGAAAATTCAGTGATATTATAATAATGTCTAAGGTTCTGAAAGTAAATATAGAATCATAGCCGAAATTGTTACATTAATTATATTCCAACATAATAGGTATACACTAAGTCCGAAGGCACTTATTGGAAAATGGGTTTCCATACAATGACAAGATTACTAGGGTACCGCTAACCGCGGTACACCTCTAGACAAAATGTACCGAGGGCCTCTCCTAGATCCCTGCGAATTAGGATCGGTCTACCCTTTATTGGATAGTACTGAATATGTTATCACCCTGGTTGTGATCAACAACCGTACAGACACCACTAGCATAAATAAGTTTGATTATATCGATATAGATCGAGTGATAACCATACCCTAATGGGAGCAACCCACATAGCGCTGCAGCATATCCCTTGTTTTAGTCATTCCCGAGTGTGAGGCTTGAGGCCATGCTTTACCTTTCTTTAGCAATTCACACTTGGAATGCTAACACTTCCCTCCAAGCAACAATGCAATGCTAGGATTCATTCATACAAGTCATTTAAGATATGAACGAACTAAAGGCGCTACTTTTACTACATCCTATTTAGAATCACCCTCAAGATTAGTAGCAAGTAACCCTTGCACTTTAAAGATCTTCGTCTTCGATTCTAGTTGGTTCTAATTCGAACGCTCATGTTGGTTCAAAGTGGTTTTCAGATAATGCAAGCTATCCGATCTCGGTCTCTTCAAATCAACAATCGATAATCTTAAAAGGGCTAAGGTATCGACAGTGGAAAACTCCACTATATAGGGTGTGTATAGATTTTGTATGTGTAAGATATCTTTCATATACTTAATTTACCATGATCCATTCATCGAAATTAACTCCTTTGTATTTATCGCATTTCCAACATTTCGACTTCTCTATCCCTCGCCTAGAAAATCAAGTTCTAGATCACACGAATTAAGGAAAGTTTTACTCGCCACCTTTCAGTGTTACATATAAGACGACTTATGTCCAATAAAACATGTCATCATTTTAGTTATAACTTATTCATATTAGTTTGGCTACTTAACGACACAAACAAAGAGAATCCCTTATTTTAAACTCATTCACTTATAAAAGAAAGCTGCCTTTAAATAAAGCCGATAGAGTTTAAAATAAACCTTTATTTAATAACAATTAAATCTTAATTAATTAATTAATAATTAAACCCTAACCAATTAGTAATTAATAAATAATTAAACCCTAATTAATTAATAAATAATTAAATAATTAAATGTTAATTAAATAAGAGCTAATACTTAATTAACTCTTTAATTAATTAAAACTCTCTTAATTAACCAATTATAATTATCTTACTTAATTAATACTTATGTACTAATTACCTTTACTTAAATACTAATTAAATACTAATTATCTTTAATTAACTAATTATCTTTAATTAACTAATTATATTTAATTAACTAATTAATTAAATAATATTTGAAAATCATACTTAATTAATAAGTAATAGTAACCTTTTTTATTCAATTATGTTAAAAATATTTTTCAGAAATATTTAAGATGAAAACACTTTTAGTTTAGAAAAAATGTTCGATTCCCCGAACTGCATCCATAGCGACTATCACTATAGATACCATAATTCCAAACTAGTTTATAAGCTACACCTTCAAGCTTTAACTCTTAGTTTTAACTTATTTATAAAACATAGTATGAAGTTTGGAAAACTAAAAAAATAAGGTTGAAACTTTGTAACTTTTCTAGAAAATTAAAATAGTAAACATGATTTTAAATTCACGGAATCTCTAAGTCACTTATACAAGACCAAATGCTAACTTTTTTTAGCATATACATCACATACATGAGCATAATCATTTATTCACATGTCAAAACAACTAGCCACAAACATGATCATAACTTTTCAATTATTCTTAAAATTTGACTTCATTTTTAAGTCTAAATTCAACATCACACACAAGCACATATACACATAACCAAATCATCACTATAATGCATCAAACAACCAATTATTTACAACAATAAATGAACAGCAAAATAAAGGTTAAATCTTTCCCTAAAAGAAGTGAATTTTACTCACCAAAAGCTAACCAAATCGACTAGAACAAACACTACAACTGGGGTCGGTCTTAGATCTTGGATTCTTTTAAGTAAAAATTGAATTTTTGATCTTGTGAAGTGCTTTTGGGTTTGACCTAGGGTGTAAGTGGGCTCGGCCTTAGGTGGTTAAGGGTGGTGTGGTCTTGTTTTGAGAAGGAGGGTGTGTAAGAAGAGAAGATAAAGCTTTTAAATGATTTTTAAGAGTTTTAAAAGTGGAAAAAGACATGGTTTTTAAATTTTGAAACTAAAGTAGCCATTAAAGTGTTTTAGGAAGATGGTGATGAAGTATGGAAAAAAGGTAAGCAATGGAATAAAAATGAGAGAGAAAATATGGAATTGTTATTGTATAAAATGAAATAACCAAATTTCCAAACTAACCTTATAAGTACATACCCTCCACTTAAAATGTGTCACATCACTACCATCCATCTCCTCCTCCCTTTGCACACGCAAGTAGCCCCACTCCCTCTTTTATCCACCAAATAATTCATTTCCTTTATACCATAATGTTAAGTGATAATGTGACATTTCATTCTCTTTTATATTTATTTTTATTAAATTGAAAAATGTCACATCTCTCTTTTCTTATTTACTTAAGCAAATATGATTTACCATTTACTATTATTAACCTTAACCATACTTATGTTATTTGTAAATGTGTGAATAGATATAGCAAAGTGTTTACAACATTTCTGACAACTTTTAGACGACAAAAAATTGAAAATTCGGAAAATGATTTCCGATCACATTTTTTATTTTTCTTCGAACTAATTATTGTTGTAAACAAATTTTGAAAACCATTTTACCATCACAGGTTATTATTTAAAAAGGGGTATATTTGGGTTAAAAAATCCATTAATTATTTATATTAAATATCCATTTTTAAAGTGATTAAATTTCAGGTCGTTACATTCTCTCCCCCTTAAAAGAATTTTGTCCTGAAATTAGCACCTAAGAAGATAACTCAAACTAACTCAAAAGGCATATATTATATACCATGAAACCCATACAGAAGATACACATCAAGCATTACATCACAAACAATGCATACATAATCCCTACAAACAAACAAACAACTATCCTAGCATCAATTCTGTATAAATTTCCCTCATACGATCCTCGGTCTCCCAAGTACAATCTCTGGGATCTTCAATCCACTGAATCTTAACCAACCTCACTACCTTATTACATAGTCTCTTCTCATCCCGATCCATAATACGAACTAGAAGTCTAATCACAATCAAGTTATGTTCTACCTCCAAATCCTCTTGCACAGATAGCTCCACAATCAGCGACGGATCATGCATATACTTCCTCAAATAGGATACATGGAAAACATTATGGACCCCCGACAACCTCTCCGGCAACTCAACTCTATAAGAAAGCGACCCATCCTTTCATGAATTCAAAATGGTCTAACATACTTTGGCTCTAACTTCCCAGCTTTCCCAAATCTAACGGCTCCTCTAATCAGTGAAATCTTTACAAACACAAAGTCTCCAACAACAAATTCCAAATCCCTTTGCCTCCGATTTTCATAACTCTTCTATCGGTGTTGGGCTTCTTTCATCCTCCTCTTGATCTCCGCAACCTTTTTTGTATCCTTCTGAATCATACCGGGTCCAAGCACTAGTCGATCCCCAGTCTCCACCCAACATGCGGATGACTTGCACGGTCGTGTATAAAGAGATTCATAGGACGCATGCCAATGCTAGCATGATAGCTGTTTTTGTAGGAAAATTCTACCATGTGCAGATGATCTTCCTACGATCCTCCAAAATCCAAGATGCATGCTCTCAATAGATCCTCTAAGATTCGGTTCACCCTCTCGATTTGACCATCGGTTTGAGGGTGGTGGGCAGTGCTCAGATTTAGCTTTGTTCCCAAAGCTAATTGTAACACCTCCCAAAACTGGTTGGTAAATATGGGATCGCGATCACTCATAATACTAACCGAAACTCCATGCAGTCGAACGATCTCCCTCATATAAAGCTCTACCAATGACGCTGCAGTCCTCATTGACTTTACTGGAATAAAATAAGCACTCTTAGTTAACGATCCAAAATGACCCACAACCCTCTATTCCCTTTCCTTGATCGAGGCAATCCAACGATAAAATCCATTGATATCAGCTCCCATTTCCAATTTGGAATATTCAACGGTTGAAGTACCCCAACAGTTCTTTGGTGATCACCAATGATCTGCTGACAGTTCGCACACCTGCTCATAAAGATAGAGATATCCCTCTTCATCCCCTTTCACCAGAATACCCACTTCATATCACGATGCATCTTCGAAACTCCCAGGTGAATATTAAACTTCGACTGATGACATTCTCTTAAAACTTCAAGCCTAAGACCTTCGACATTAGGAACACATATCCCCTTATTCATATGCAATACACCGCGATGGTCAATCTCAAAGCTTCAACAATTGCCTTCCTCTACATCTTTGATTATGTTCATTAAGTAGCTATTTTCCCTTTGTTTGCTCACAACCCTTTCCTGAAGAGTCGGAGTAACTTCCAAGAGAGCCAAAATCGCGTTCCTGCTCAAAGAGTCTGCCACCACATTTGCTTTTCCTAGTGTATAGAGAATATCCAAATCATAGGCTACCAGAAATTCTTACCACTGCTGCTGCCTCAAGTTCGGATCCTTTTGGATGAAAAGATACTTTAAGGACTTGTAATCCGTGAAGAGCTTGAACTTCTCACCCAGCAAGTAATGTCTCACATCTTCAAAGCAAACATGATCGCTAACAATTCCAAATCATGCGTAGCATAATTCTTCTCATGAGGCTTCAACTGCCTGCTAGCATAATCGATCACTTTCCCATGTTG
Organism: Allium fistulosum; assembly: GCA_030737815.1. NCBI lineage: Eukaryota > Viridiplantae > Streptophyta > Magnoliopsida > Asparagales > Amaryllidaceae > Allium > Allium fistulosum. The sequence continues at coordinate 1,184,456,218 of CM060902.1, forward strand.
CATAAGAACTGCACCTAGCCCAAATCTACAAGGATTGGTATAAACCATTAATCCTCCACTTCCTGTTCGAAATGGCTAAAACTAGAGCACTGGTCAACCTCCTCTTCTACTCAACGAAGGCCTCCTCACACTTTGTAATCTACACAAGCTTCTCATCCTTCTTCGTCATCTTAGTAAAATGTGAGCAAATCTTAGAATAATCATAAATGAATCTCCTATAAAATATGGCCACGCCTTAGAAACTTTGAACTTCAGTAGGAGTCTAGGTGTCTTCCATTCTTGAACAGCCGACACTTTTGCTGGATCTACTGAAATGCCATCTCCTAACACAATATGTCCTTAAGTACGTCACTTTTGATTTCCAAAAATGGCACTTAGAAAATTTAACCTTTAGAGCATGTTTACTTAACATCTCTAACACTGCTTCGAAATGGTGTTGGTGCTCTTCCTCGGACTTAGAGTAGATGAGGATATCGTCAATAAAAACTAACATAAACTTATTGAGCACATCCCTAGAAACATGATTCATAAGGACTATGAAATACGCTGGTGCATTGGTCATCCTAGAAGGCATAACCAACCACTCAAAGAAAATGTCAAGCCCTTTAAACGCAGTTAGTGGTATGATATCTTCTGCCAATCTCAGTTGGTGAAATCCAGTAGCCAAGTCCACATCAGAGAATACCTTAGCTCCATAAAGTTGGTCAGAAAGATCATCTATGCAGGGTAATGGATAATTATTCCGAATGGTCTTCTTATTCAACTCCCTATAATCCACACACAGTCTTAAAGAACCATCAAACCTAGGTACAAAAACTACAGTTTATCCCCAACTCAAATGACTTGGTCTTATCAATCCTCTTCTCAACAAATCATTAGTTTAATCTATTAGCTCCTCCCTCTTTCTCGGCTCTATCTTCTGCACAGGTTGAACAACGGGTCTCGCACCGAGAATTAAGTTAATGTGGAATTCAATCTCCAGATGTGGAGGTAGACTATTAACCTCTTCAAAGACACCGGGAAAATTCTTAACAATTTCTATTGACCCTGATTCTTCTTGGGATGATTATAGGAAATAAAGGAAACTACTCATAGGCTTACAAGGATCATCACATAATTTCCTTTACAATACCCTTCCGGACGCGGCTTTCAGCACTACTATTTACTTGACACAATCTAGTATGGCTCCATCTTTTGAAAACCAGTCCACAACGAGTGTAAATTCAAATCCCTCAAAGTCTAGAACAAATAGGTTGCATGGAAAATGATGGGTAAGGTAAGAAATTGGTGTATCTTCATAAATCATACATAGATTAGTAGTACCTCCTGTGGGTTTGGCATAGAATTGGGGTTTCTACAAATTTTAGGGAGAGTTACAAATTTTCTACTGTTTCTATAGAAATGAAACTATGGGAAGCCTCGGTATCAAACAATACTATAACAAAAATGCCATTAATCATTAAAGTAACTTCAAGAACTCCCTTTCCTTTTACATACCCTGAGGTCGACAACACATCCTTGATCACGTAAACTTTAACCTACTATCGCTTCTTCATCAATGGGCAATCCTTCACCATATCTCTTGGCTGGTGATAATTAAAGCAGAGGGTCTACTATACTATTGGAGAAATAGGACCCGGTTACTACTTCCGGGCTTCAAATTTTGGACAGTTTCTTGCAATATGCCCTTCTTTTTACAAATGAAACAACCACCATCCTTGAAATTGCTTCCTTGTCCTCCCCCCGAATTCCCTTTTCTCTGATTCTTCCAGTTCGGGTTATACTTCCTTTTATTCGGGTTATTATTACTGCCACCAGATGTCGTTGCTGGCTTCTTTTTCTCTAAAGTCTCATATCTTAAAGCCATGTCTTCCAAATCCATAAAAGAACCCTTCAAATGGGCGGTCATCTTTTCCTGGAAATCTTCTCTCATCCCCATAACAAACATCTCGTTCTTCTTTAGTGCTAAATTGATTAACTTTGGTCCAAAAGGCGACAGCTCATTAAACTTCATCTCATACTCTAACATTGACAAATCTCCCTTCTTAAGGTCCAAGAAACTCATATACATGTGAGTCCTCCCAACAGCAAGTATGAACTGATCCTCAAATACTTCCTTAAATCTAGCCCAAGAAAAATCATCTGAAAGATACTTCCTCAAATACTCGAATACTTCAGAGTCCCATCATGCTACCGCTCCATCCGAAAGATGCTAAGAACTACCTAGATGCTAAGAACCGCTTCTGCTCATCCGAAAGATCAAGACCCTTGAAAATATTCTCATGAGATCGAAGCCATGCTTGAACTTTGATGATGGATTTCGTTCCCTTGAATGATTTCCCTTCCAGGTTTTTATAATCCTTACACATGGTTGTAAAGTTCACATGACGCTGCACTGGAGCTGCCTCTTCAACAATTACAATTCTCTGAGCATTCGAAGCTCGACCATTGGTGGTCATAGTGATGCTAGCTCCTCCACCTCGTCTTGTCCTATTGCTCATTTCTTACTACCTGGATATACTAAGGTAACTCTTTGAATATTTAGAAGAGATAAATGTTAAGGAAAAGGGTGCGAATCAAACATATCAAAGTTGATCTATCTACTCAAATATATATATATATATATATATATATATATATTGAAAATTACAAATATGCTCTCTTAAGACTAAACTCATTCTAGGGTATTACTAACTCTATCTCTAATGAGTTGATCCCAACCAAGCCTAGGTGTTCCCTTAGCTTAAGCTCTGATACCACATGTGATGATCCGCATTTCTTACTTCGAAAGCCGAGCCGTTTTGTAAAAGAAAAGAAGGCCAGGAAGAAAATAAAAACATAGAATCTCAATATGAAATGGAACAATATATAATATTCAACATAAGATCATACATAGTAACTTCCATAATAATAATACATCAGAGTCACAAAGTACAAATTTCAGCCATGGACAGTTATAACTGCCTGTCCCCACACTTACTGATACAAAATATATACATACATAACGGAAATATAGTAAATAGCTAGATACCGATGAAGCCCCTGCTCCAAACTCCTCCAAAATGCATCCGTGAGAAGCCTGGACTACTTGGCTACTCATACAAATTTGAGCATCCAAGAGTTTTGGGGAAAGAAAATAAAACTTCGGGTGAGACATGGGTCTGGTGTGAGTAAACTCCAAGCAACTGAATTATTGCTTTAAAAAATCTTTTAAAATCAAGGGTATCTCGTAAGACCATGCCGCACATAAACACGAAGGGGTTTTTACCTAACGATGACCAAAACATTACTATAGAAAATCCAGTGATATTATAATAGTGTCTGAAAGTTAATATAAATCATAGCCAAAATTGTTACATTAATTAAATTCCAGCATAATAGGTATACAACTAAGTCTGAAGGCACTTATTGGAAAATGGGTTTCCGTATAATGGCATGACTACTGGGGTTCTGCCTACCAAAGTACACCTCTAGATAAAATGTATTGAGGGCCTCACCCAGACCTCCTACAAATCAGGACCGACCTATCCCTTACTGGATAGTACCGAATATGTTATCACCCCAATTGAACAACTGTACTGACGCCACTAGCATACATAAGTCTGATGATATCGATCTTGATTAGGTGATAACCATATCCTAATGGGAGCGACCCACATAGCCCTGAAGCATATCCCTTGTTTTAGTCATTCTTGGGTGTGAGGTTTGATGCTACGCTTTACCTTTCTTTAGTGATTCCCACTTGGAATGTTAACACTACCCTCCAAGCGACAATGCAATGTCAGCATTCATCCATATAAGTTGTTCAGGATATGAACGAATCGAAGGCACTACTTCTACTACATCCAATTTGGAATCGCCCTCAGGATCAGTAGCAAGTAGCCCTTGCACTTTAAAGATCCTCGTCTTCGATTCTAGTTGTTTTCCATTCAAACGCTTACGTTGGTTCGAAGTAGTTTTCGGATAATGCACGCTATCAAATCCTGGTCTCTTCGAACCAACATTCGATAATTTTAAAAAGGTCAAGTTATCGATAGCAGAAAACTCCACTATCTGGGGTCTGTATAGATTTTGTATGTGGAAGATATCTTCCATATTCTTAATTTACCATGACTCGTTCTTCGAAATTAACTCCCTTATATTTATCACGTTTCCGACATTTCGACTTCTCTATCCCTTGCCTAGAAAATCAAGTTCTAGATCCCACAGATAGAGGAAAGTTTTGCTCGTTGGCTTTTTTAAAAACCAAGACGAGTTACTTCCAGTAAAACATGTCAACTTTTTAATCCTAAATTATTCATATTAGTTTGGCTACTTAATGGCACAGACAAAGAGAATCTCTGATTCAAACTCATTCACTTATAAAAAAAGCTGCCTTTAAATAAAACTGATAGAGTTTAAAATAAATCTTTGTTTAATAATAATTAAATATTAATTTAATTACTAATTAAATCTTATTAATCCTTAATTAAATATTAATTACATCTTAATTAATTAATAATTCAACCCTACCCGATTAGTAATTAATCCTTAATTAAATATTAATTAATTAATTAATAATTAAACCCTACCCGATTAGTAATTAATAAATAATTAAACCCTGGTGTTCCTGTGATTGATGAGTACAAAGAAAGAAAAAATATAAATTCAAAATCAATTACTGGTAATGTTATAAACTCTGGCCTTGATGACTCAATGGGTGGTATTATTGTAGATGATGATTACAACGCACATCAAGCATTTCTAAAGTAGTTGTTAGTGAATGTAATATTGACAACAAAGCTTCATTTTTATCTTCATCGACTAAGAGAGGTAGGCGTAGGAAATCAGTTGCTGTCAATGGTGTTGTTCGTCATAGTGCCAGAGTCCGTAACAGCCATTCTTCATTTATGGATGAGTCACCTGATTCGAGTGCTATGAGTGGCACTACGAATTCAGGCTTAGGTATGGCTTCTGTTTTAGGCAGTACTTATTCTTCCTATGCTTTAGGTAGTTTATCCACCAGTGAGTTATGTCAGTTAGCTAGGGATACTGCTTTTGTTTTTACCAATGATGAATTAGATACTTTCTACATTAGGAGTAGGGAAATGGAGAGGGTTAGATCATCTGGATTATGAGGATTATTAGCTAGAATATTTGAGGTCTACATGATTCAAATAAACGTGATAAAATTAGAGAATTTTTTAAAGATTACTTTATTAATATTGCCCTTTTACAGGAAACAAAAATAGATTGTCTTGATATTCATTTTTATAGAAGATAAGGTGGTTATCATTTTAGACATTGGGCATGTTTACCTTCAACTGGAGCTTCTAGGGGTTTACTTATAGGGTGGCGTGATAATTCTTTTAAACTTCTTCAATATTACCAAGCAACACTCTTTACATATTATTCTCATTAACCTTAGAGATAACTCTTTATTAAATATATCTAACGTTTCTGGGCCTAACTCAAAAATTGGTCATCGAGTTCTATGGAACGAATATCTAAAATTTAGATCATTCGCTCCTGGATCTTGGATTATGGGCGATGACTTCAATGTTACGCATTTTTTAAGGGAGAGATCACCCCGGGAAGGTGATTTCTCTTCTATGGAAGAATTTGATCAATCTATTATTAATACTAATTTGATTGAATTACCACTAACTAATAGAGATTTCACTTGGAGTAATACTAGGGAATCCCCTTCAATGGCTCTTCTAGATAGATTTTTCATCAGTGACAAAATTGAAGATAAATTTCCTATTTGTAGAGTCATTAGTTTGCCGTATACGTATTCTATAACATCCCCTTACTTGGAGGCCCGAAACTAACGGCTACGGATGCTGCAGTCATCCATAGATATTAATCTCTGGCGACCAAATATGGCGGTGTTAGATACATTGATACACGGATCACAGAAATATGGAAAAAATTTAACAATTCAAAAACATAATTCCACATTCAAAACAAAACATTTCTTGTTCATTACATAATCCCCAAATTAATTAAACCACATTCTGCAAAATATAATTATTATAAATACGCCAAGAGCGACATATGAAGATGCCCCCTTGGTTGATCAGAGAATATAGTAAGGCTAATAAGTCTGCCTTTACAAACAAACACACAGCGGAAAGAAAAACTCTGAATATCTATCTGCCTCCTGCACATCTCTGGAAGCTTTATTCATCAGAGAAGAAAACCTGAGAACCTTAAATCTCAAACTACTCAAAATCAATTGAGTATCCGAGAGTTTAAGCAAAAAACAAAAACTTCGAGTCAGACATAAAGCCTGGTATAAATAATAATCTAACATCTCAATCCTTTTAGATATCTAGTGAGACCACGTCGCATAGCGAAATGGGTTTCCTCTCACTAGTATCCTAAAACCTTTATAAAATCATATTCTGTGCTCTTGCATCCACAATGGTTAAAACATACATTATCAAAATATTATGATGATATGCATGCTTGCAAACATTTAGGATTTCCCCATCCCCTATTAGATTTTAATTTTCCTTAAAGAGGGTCTATCCATCCCATATTCATTTTACTTAAGCGGATGTGGACTGTCCATCTCACATCTCATAGTTTTCCTAGGATGACTACAAACCCTTCATTAAACATATGGAGACTATCAATTCCCAACATGATGTTGACTATCCATCAATCATCCCATAGTTTTCCTAGGATTACTATGAACCCTTCTTCAATCATATGGAGACTATCCATCTCAAACTTGATGTTGTATATCCATCAAACATCCTATAGTTTTCCTAGGATAACTATGAACCCTTCACTGGGCCACTTAATTCATGTTATCCCCATGAATATAATTATCTCATGCTATCCACATGATTAACCTATTTCCATTAATATACCTAATTTAGGTTCTATCCCATTTATCCCCAACTATTGTGTTTCACTCATTAAGCTCACCCCGATATCCCCAAGGTTAAACAACATTTTATAAGTTTAAAATAAACAATTTTCCAATCCCTTCGAAAGTATTCCGTTCGAAAGCTTTGCTTTCGACCGTTTCGAAAGCAACCTTTCGACCCCTTCGAAAGGATTTCTTTCGACCACTTCGAAAGCATAAACCATAAATTTTAAAACAATAGGCTTCAATATTTATAATACTTTAAAACCCCTCCTTCGTAACCTTTCGACCATGTTAAAGTATTATTATATAAGGGTAGAAGCATAGCTTCAAAATCACTTGAAAGCATCAATTTTGAAAGCATTAAAGGTTACCCCTTCAAATCCCTTGAAAACCAAACCTTTCGAAACCATTGAAAATCAAACCTTTCGAAAGCATTGGGTTTACACTTAAAGATATTACCTTGGGTCATAGGTGAAAGTTTTCAAAACCACCCTCTACTTTATAAAACATTGGGGAAAACATTTAAACCTTTCGACTGTGTTGAGAGCTCCTGCTTTCGACCCCTTCGGAAGGTTGGGAAGCGGCTTGTGTTTATAAAACCAATAAACATTTCAACTAAGTTGAAAGCTCCTGCTTTCGATCCCTTCGGAAGGTTGAATAAAATAAAGGCGGCGGTTCTTTTCAAAAATCCCTTTAAACAACCTTTCGAAACCAAAGCTTTCGGCCTTGTCGAAAGGTATCTTAAATCCTTTCAAAACCTAACCTTTCGACTGTGTCGAAAGGTCTTATAAAACAACTTATCAAAACCATACCTTTTCGACCTTGTCGAAAGGTCTTTTAAAACAACCTTTTGAAAACCAAACCTTTCGACTGTGTCGAAAGGTCTTTAGAAAATATGCAAGTGATTTCTCAAATCAAAATAAACTAAGGATCCATCTCCTTCGAAAGCAACCCTTCGAATGCAACCCTTCGACACTATACCTTTCGACTTAAATCAATTCACTGCATACCACCTAAATGATATCATGTGCATTGCTTTCAACCTTGTTGGTTATTGAAGTCGAAAGGTCTTGTTCGAGAGGTTTGAGGAGAAAGGTTTGCCAAAGAAGGCGGAACCCACTTTTTCTGGGTAAAAGCTGATTTTTCCAAAATAAGTAAACTTTTTGCAACTAACTTGCCTACTTGTAAACGTTTGACTGACTTTCATAACTCTTTAAATATTTTGGATAATATTTGCCGCAATTTTCTCAGACCTAAACCAATTAATCATTTAACAAATAAGCCCTTCCTCTCATAAAACTATTAAATCGTTTAGGTCCTCCTTTCAAAATAATTTAACTTCCATACTAAATCACTTAGTAAAAATCCTCAAATAATTTATAAACCCAAATAATCATATTTTCCTTTGAAAATTCATAATAAATTCCCCACTGCTTGGAAAATTATAAAAATTGAAACCCAACTCCAAAATCATGTTTTCTATAACATAAAATTTTCCCATGGCATTTGAACATCATTTCATCTCGGTTTTACCCTAAAACCATGTATATATCCTTTTTTAAACAACCTTGTTTAAACTTTTATAAATCAAAATCAAGCATATCATCATTCACATATCATAAAATAGATTTATCCATAAATCCGAAACCAGTTGATGTAAAAATCAAAATAAAGATGTAGAAACTATTATTCACCTTGCTTGAGATAAGGAGAATAGAGATTGTTTGAGACTGATTTTCCTCTAGCTTGAATCCTAAGCTTTTCTTAGATTTTCTTCTTCTCTTCTATCTTCCTATGGCCGGCCTTGTTGCTTCTTACGTTTACAGTTTTTGTTTGAAGAATAATAATGAACTCGTATGGTTAGGGGAATAGTATAAGAGTGGGAAATATGGGTGGAATTTACTCTTATGCCCTTATATTTAAGTACTTAACCATTTTTAAGTTCATTAAGTTTAATAAGCATGGCCACTATATTTTTATTAATCACCTCCTTCTCCTTATCTACATTATTGTATTTAATTTATTCTAATTAAATCTTCGGAATAATGTCACTAAAATTAGGGGTGTTACATATTCTGACCATTGCCCTAACATTCTTACGTGTGATCATCATAAAATTGTTAATAAGACTTTTAAAATTGAAAAAATGTGGTCATTAGAATCTAATTTCCCTAATCTAATTAAAAATAAATGGATATCAATGAATTTTTATAATATCAAAAATACGGATAACTCAGCAAAAAAATTTGTTTTAAAACTTAGAGGTCTTAGAAATTTTCTTAAAAATTGGAATAAGAGTGTATTTGGCAGTATTAAAATTAAAAAAGAAAATTTACTTTCTGAATTGCTTAAAATTAATAAGATATAAGAAACTAGAAAACTAAATCTTGGAGAGCGTAATGTACTCGCTAATTTGAAAGGAAGAACTTAATTCAATTTTTAAAAGAAGAGGTTATGTGGAAACAAAGATCTAGAATTCAATGGATTAATGAAGGTGATAATAATACAATTTTTTTTTCATAATATGGCTAATGGTAGAAAACGTAGCAACACAATAAATTATATTTTTGTGAATAACGTTGAATTGGTTGATTAAAGGGATCTAAATAAGGCCTTTACCGATTACTGTAGGGATATTTTTGGCAATAAGAACAAGCATAGAATAAACGTTAGATGGAATGAGCTATATTCTATTGAGTCTAGAATTAATCTTATTGACTTTGATGATCCTCTTTTGAGGAGGAGATTTTGAAGGCTATTAATGACATGCCTAGTGATAAAGCCTCGGGTCCCGATGGTTTTCCTATTTTATTTTACAAAATATTTTGGGATGTATTAGAATTTTATTTAGTTAGCATGTTTAATGAATTTTATAATAGGAAACTAACAATTAGGAAGATTTAATTTTGCAAATGTCATTCTATTACATAACTAAATCGGTTCTAATAATTTGAAAGATTTTAGACCAATTGCTTTAACTAATCGTTCTGCTAAAATTATTTCAAAAGTTTTAGCGAATAGACTTAGTATAAGAATGCATGATCTAATCATTTGTTCACAAACCACTTTCATTAAGGGTAGAAATATCACAGATGGAGTGGCTACTGCTCAAGAGTACATTAATCACTGTTGTAAGAATAACATTACATGTGCGCTTCTAAAACTTGACTTTGCAAAAGCTTTTAACTCGGTAGATTGGGATTTTCTAATTGATATGTTACTGGCTAGAGGTTTTAGTTGTAAATGGATTGGTTGGATTATGACTTTGCTTAAAACTGGTAATTTTAGTATAATGGTTAACGGGATTTTAGGGAATAAAATACAATCAAAACGTGGCTTACGACAAGGTGATCCTTTATCGCCTCTTTTGTTTAACTTAGCTGTTGATGTTTTCACTATGATAATTAAAAAAAGCTATTGGAAATGGATCTTTAGGATGCGTTGGTAGCGAAATTTCACGTAATGGTCTCTCCGTTCTTCAATTTGCGGATGAAACCTTATTATTTACTTCTCATTTTCCTGATCACGTCATTACCCTAGAATATATTGACTATAGAAAGTTGAATGAGAAGACGGTAAAGAATAATATCCTTTTCCTTGAATATATGCTTTGTTCGATCAACTGAGTGGAGCCAAGGTGTTCTCACAACTAGATGTAACAATGGGTTTCCACCAATTGAGAGTGGTGGAGGAATGTATACTGCTAACAGCATTTCAAACAAGATATGGTTCATACGAATGGTTAGTCATGCTTTTCGGACCGATCCATGCGCCTGCTTTCTTTGTAGATTCGATGAACTGAATCTTTCGAGAGCATTTGGATAGATTCTTGTTGGTGTTTATAGATGATATTTTGATATATTCAATAAGTGAACATGACCATGAAGTTTGTCTTAGAATAGTGCAAGATACACCGAGGCAGTATTAGCTAAAAAGGAAGTTTTCAAAATGTCATTTTTGGAAAAGAGAAGTGAAGTTTCTTAGGCATGTAGTTTCGAAGAATGGATTGTCTATGGATCCGTATATGATCGAAGCTATTAATAATCGAAAAAGACTTGAAACCATGACTGAGATTAGAAGTTTATTGTGATTGGCTGGCTATTATTAGTGATTTATTAAAGATTTCTCTTGTATAGCAGCAACGATGAATAAGCTAATGATGAAGGACGTAAAAATATGTTTGGACTGATAAATGTGAAGAAGCGTCTCAAAAGATAAAGCATTTATTAACTGATCAGCTATGTTAGTTGTTCTAGATGGGAATTAAGATTTGGTGGTGTATACCGATGCATGTGGATCTGGGTTAGGAGATGTATTGATGCAGAGAGGTAAAGCTATTACCTTTGCTACTCAATGGCTTCGGCGACATGAAATAGAATATCATGCACATGATTAAGAGTTGGCAGTAGTGATCTTTGCGCTGAAGGTGTGGAGACACTATTTGTTGGGAGAACTGTTAACCTAAAAAATGGATCAATACCCTGGATTGAGTGTGAAAGCACCAGCCCTGTTTATCAAGGCAAATAAAATAGAAAAATCAATAGTAAATCGCAGAAAAAGTAAATAAACTAAAAGATTTTTATAGTGGTTCGGCTGTTAATGAAGCCTACATCCACTTTGTAGCTTTTATTGATTAACTGCTATTATAAGGGAGTTTGGATTACAATTGGATTCTTCTTCTTTAAGTTAAATCAAGCCATCATCATTAGAAACAAAGAGAGGACTCAATTGTCTCTTAATGGCTGTTGTGTGGGAGAAGAAAGGTGAATAAACAGTAGCAGAGCTTCAATAGAAATCAGGTTAGGAGCTCCTTTTCTGCTGAAGATAGGATAGTATTTATAGGATTTAGAGAGGAATTGGGCCGAAACCATTGCACCAGAAGCCTGTAGTCGTCCATAGGAAGTAGCACAAAAAGTTTGGAGTGATTTTGAGCTAACTTTTTGGATTGGCACCGATCCAATCGGATCAAATCGGTATCGATCCAAAAAGTTGTGCAATTTTTGCACAACTTCTATCTAGTTGGCTTCCCCACTTGCTTGTGAGGCTCTCCATGTAATTTCATAACTTGTTGACTTGTTTTGATGATGGTTCAACCATGGGTTTGACTGAACTGTAGCCTGAATTCGATAAGTCTTTACTTCTCGAACTCAGATGCTTTGATTGTTACCAAACTTTGTAGATAAGCTTAGTAGAGAGGTAGAAACATAATGCAAGTGGTTTGGAGGAACCAAAAGCAAAAATTTTGGATCGGTACTGATCCAATTGGATCAGATCGGTATCGACCCAAAGTGTTGGCGTATTTTTGGATCAAACTTACAAGGTTCCTTTGTATTGTACTTTTAGGACTTTCGGTCAAGTTTTGATTTGTTCTGGCTTAATCTGAATGTACCAGCTCCCATTGAATTCTGCTTGGTTAAAAACCTGGTTAACATTTGCCCTTCATAGTACGTTTTCATTAAAAACAAGGTGTGCTCTGGAATTTTTTATCTTTGGGTTTCTGTTTTAAGGACTTTCATTGGTCATGTCTGGCCATCTTGCAAAGCTATTTGTGACGTACTAGCTAACTGTCCAGTCCTTAGTTATAAATCTTCATTGTTCGTAACTTTGGGGTGATATCAACTCGATGATTTCCATAATGAATACGAACATTGAGTAGGTCAAATTAGGAAAATTTAAGACCATTTAGGGGAGAAAATTTGGGTCGGTACCGATCCAATTGGATCGGATCGGTACTAAACCAAGTACTTTATAATTTTTTCACCTTGCCCTTTCTATTTATACCAACTGACCCCCCACTTTTCTTCATTTCCATTCAACCCGGATCTTTGTCCTCCAGCCGATCCGAACCTTTCGAGCCTTTTTCCTACCGATCCAAGCCCACTATCGATCTAGGAGCCACCGCCATTGATCTTACCACCAACGCCACCTGCTGCCGCCTCTTGGAGCCGCCGCCGTCGAGGTTACCCCTGTTTTGAGGCACCGTCGAACCAAATCATTCAATACCCTAGTTTAGGCTGTCTTGCATCGACGATCAAATCACTTTTCTTAATTTCGAAGGTTGGTGAAGTGGATTTTGTCGTATTATTATATTAACGATTGGTGATGAAGTTGTGTTGGCGACGGATACAATGGAAGACTTGAGCCGATTATGAATTTGTGGAAAAAGATAGTAAATCGAGTCATGAACTCTTTACAGAACAAAGCTAGGGTTTCGTCCCGGTGCTTGACATGTTTTGCTATCTTCATCCAAAGAGTCAGAATTAACTTGCACCGAGCTATACAGTCGATCCCGGCACAGTGTCTTACAGATTGGTTTTTCTGGGAGGTGATAATAGCTTAGTGTAGCATCTTGTATGTAGCTCATGCTGTTATCACTTTCCAGAGAACTATAATCGACTTATGCTGAGAACTCTACTCGATTAGGACCCATCGATCTATAGTTGCTTGCTTTGGATTGGTCCCGTCATTGCATAGTCTGTGTATCTGGAATAGGAAGGGCTTTTCGTGTCTCTTTGGACAACGGATCAGTTATCGATCGTTGATCAATAACGGGTGAGTATAGAAGAAAAGAAATTAGCAGGTGATACAGATCGCTCTTTCCTGTATGAGTGAGCCATCTACATGGAATGGTTTGTTAACAGCGTTTAGGACACCAAACATATTCTCACTTAGATCACGCAGCACACGCACCCCCGGTTAATATTAGGAATCTAATTGGTAGTTGGTACACATCAATTATCCTTCGGATTTCAAGTATTAACTATGCTAGAGTCTATAGTTTAAGATTAGGCGTACTTGACCATATTGAACACAAGCTTTCTTATATAGAATGATATGCAAATCTTCTCGGTGCAAATCTGTTGGGGGAAACTCAACTCTTTCCAAAGTAGAGTCATCGTCGATCCTAGCCGGATCCTCTGCTTTCGTAACTTCAGGTCGATATGGTCGTCTGATTCCAGTCAGCCCGGTCGTCGATCGCACTCCTCCCAACTTTAGAGTCTTGCTTGACCCTTCGAAGAAAGCTGCTTCAATTCTTACACACCAGATGTTGCAAAGCATTTGCTCGCAATATGGTATCCTAGAGGATGACGTACTTCAACCATCTAGAGGAGAATTTGCTCATAGGCCACCCTCTAAAACGTGGCTTGCTACCGGTATATGTGTATGTATGGTGCAGTGCCCTCGTTCAACCACTTCTTAATGACAATGCTTCAGAACATAGGGTTGGCCCCATTCCAAATATTTCCAAATGGATATGACATACTGACGTGCTTATACATTCTGTTCATGTGAACACTCAATCATGCCCCGAGTTTCGCTGAGTTGCAATATATTCTATTATTAAAAAAGAGAGAGGCTAACCCTTCACTCGTTTACATCGAGGTGCAACGTAGCCAAAAACTTATACTGCATCTTCCTAGCAAAGTTCCTTCATTCAAAAACCAATTCTCTTTCACTAAATGTCCAAAGGGATTCACCCGTTTATGGACCACGGGGGGTAAGTTTCATTCACCATGCTTGGAGCTTCCTCTAATTGCTACAAGTCTTCTGAACGATTGTATATTCCTTACAGTCCTTTCGAAGATTAACAGGGATCCGACACTTGGCACTGTTCTTAGCGCCCTGAAAGCAGTCGATGCTCAAGAACAAACAATCAGGTTCTTGTTCACAGACAAAAATCTCCATCGATGTGGGCTTTTACACCTTGTGAGGTCTGTTGGATTTGTCAGTGCTCCTTCCTGCTCCAGTGCTCGGACTCGTTCTATTTCCTCTTCTCGTGACTCTGGTGAAGATGACGAGGAAGACCGACGAGGAGAGGAAGAGGAAAAAGGATAGGGAGGCGGAAGAGCACCGTCGATCCAAGAAAGATCAAAGCCGTGATTAAGGAAGTGGCTATGAGAAAAGGAAAAGCCCAACTGAGCGGGAAGATTCATCAAAAAGACTGAAAAGAGACAAAGAGGGAGAACCCGTTCCGTAGCTTCCTACTTCCATTGGGATAAGCGTTCCTTCTTCCGGTGCCGTGACCTCCTCTACTTATGCTGCTATGACCGCCTCTCTCCCAATTTCTAGGATTTCACCTTACACTCTCCCTGTTGGTCCCTCGCATTTGCAAGCTACCTTCCCTAATGTGTTCTTCAGGGGGGTTGTTTTTGACAAGCCTAATATGAAGTCGGTCATGCTGAATCCTAATCACCCCATCTCCAAGCAATTCAGAGCGGTTTGGAGCTAGCCGAGGGGTAAGAAAAAGTATGCATGAAGCTGTCCACTATCAATCGAAACAACTACCAAGAAATTCTCTCGTTCGAGTTTAAAAAGATAAGTATGTGAAGCAGCTTGCGAATCGTGACGTGGAAATTGAGAGGCTGAAGAGAGAGAGGGATGATGCCCTCAAGAGAGAGAGAGAGAGAGAAAGTGCTTCCTTGTTAAGGAGTTGAAAGAATCCACCAATCGAACCATGATCATATTCAAAGATGAAATAAAGAAATGCCACACAGATGATGCGGTCTTAAAAGAAAAGATGAGGATAAGCGAGACGACGGTTGAAACACAGAAGAAAGCCATCGCCAAACAAGCTCAAGAAATTGCCCCTCTTCGCGAGCAAGTTTCGACTTTAGATGATAAGAAAAAGCAGCTGGCAGTGGAGAAGGCTAGCACAGAAGCCAGGTTTTTAGAGCTTCAAGATACCATCGCAAAGAAGATGGAAGGCTTGGATGCTACCATTTTTGGGCTTTTATGTTAACTCCATGCTGCATCAAGGGAGTCTCAGTTACTTGGGCCCATTGTTCCCCCGTACGCTTGCTGTAGTCTGGGAGGAGATTCTGGCCTAATGTAGCAGCTGGGATTTTTGACCCTCAAATACCGAGCAATCGAATGCCGGGAAACCCGATTGTTAGGGGAAAAGAAGGAAGAAAGAAGGAAGAAGAAAGAAGAGAGAGAAAACAAACAACACAAAATCTCACAGCGGAACGAATAATATATAATATACAATAAATCTTTACATAAAGAAGAAATATAATATATATACATCAATCAGTATATACTAACCTATTTCGGCCCGGACAGTTATAACAACCAATCCTTACAATTCCGGATAAATATAACAATGAATGCAGCGGAGAAATAACCATATATGCGGTTATGTCTTCGGACCTCTAGCTCGTCTCCTGAAGCTCCAAAGCATCCAGACTAAATATGTTATATGCTCGGTCTGATCAGACCATTATATTAAAATAACACCCGAGTCAGTCTGGAAAACAAGCGTGAGAAAACACAACTAATTGGATTTTAAAGTTATAAAAACCTATGAAATCAGAAGTATCTCGTAAGACCCGCTGCACATAAACACGGACAGATTTTACCTTATGACAACCAAACCATTCATAGGAAATTCTTTGATATTATAATAGTGCCTAAGATAAAGATACTTATTATTCTCAGCCGAAATTATTACATTAATTAAATTCCAGCGTAATAGGTATAAAACTAAAACCGTAAAGGCTCGTATTAGAGAATTGATTCTATACAATGACTTGGCTACTGGGGTACCGCTCGTTATGGTGCATCTCTAGTTAAATAACATCGAGGACCTCGTTGAGATCCCCTGCCAACACAGAACTTGCCCACCGCTTCACTAGTAGCACCGAATATGATCACCCCTTAGTTAATGGGCCTCGAACCATACAAATGAGAGACAATATCGACTCTAGATAAGGAGGATGATACCTTACTTGGGAGCGACCCACTTAGCCCTGCTGCATCTCCCATGTTTTAGTCATTCCCTGTTGATGAGGCTTGAGGCTACGTTTTACCTTTAATATAGTACTTCCCACTTGGAATGCTAAGACTGCCCACCAAGCAGTAATGTAGTGATAGCATTCATCCATATAAGTTCGTTCTAGGACTGAACGAAACGCTTGAGAGCTCCGTCTTCAAATTCCATCATCTTCAAGATATCTTCACTTCGAAACGCTTGAGTTGGATCAAAGTGGTTTTCGGATAACAACCCGATCCCGGTCTCTTCGAAACAACATTCGATAGTTTCCAGTAAACTCAACCTTAGTTCTTTAGGAAATAAAAAGTCAAAGATAAGAGGGGAGATCACCTCCTAACCGTTAGTGGATGGGATTTCCTTATCATTGTCCTAGGAGAATGAAACGAGATTTATACGCAGTACACATCATCGGAGATGACTGTGCCATTTAACACACATGTTTCTCCTAGATATTTCCAAAGTTACGTTTTGGGTCCAAATTCGATAGTCGGTTATTTAACTATCGAATAATAAACACTCAAATCAGGATTAATCTCAAACGGAAAAAAAAACAACATTGGTTAAGCACATAAGCAACCACCAACCCTTTAATTAATGTTTTCATTAATAAAATCACTTTGTAATACTTTTACATAAATACCTTTACAAAGATATACCCACAAATCCCTATATTTCAATACTTAGAAAACATCCATATACTTATCTTAACACTATAAGTATAATGAGAAAGATTTCCTTTCTATACACTTCAAAAATCATCAAACCATTTTTATAAATCTCTGAAACCGTTTATAAACTCTATATAGGAACCCCTTATAATACCCAACCTCCATTTAATTATATACTCTTTTATAAATTTAAAAACATTTATAAACTCGTACAAATCCACAAAACTATTTATAAAACTCTTCTTATAAATTCATAAACTCATTTATAAAATTCTTTCATAAATATCTAAAATCATTTATAAACCTTTTTCATCTTGTAAATAATATCCCTTTAAGTTTTCCAAACCATGTTATAAGATTCCTCTAATAAAACCCAAATCTGTTTATACAACTCTTTTTATAAATCTTAAAAACATTTATAAATAAATTCTAATCATTTACTTTAAAACACTATTATAACAATAATAGTTAATAGTAAACATTATAAATAAATAATAATTATTAACTTTGGATTATAATAATTAAAAATTAAAAATTAAAAAAATTATTAATAAAACTATAATAATTAATCTTATCATTACTATAATGATAATTAACTTCCAAAATATTATTAACAATCATTATTATTAGCTTCATACCGTAATCATTATTTTAATAATTAACTTTTCAAAACAGTAAAATATTGATTAATACCTTTAAAAAACATTAAATATAGATGATTAACTTTAAACAATATTAATTATAAATAAATAACTTTAAAACAATATTAATTATAAGTAAATAACTTTAAATTAAAATAAATATAAATAGATAACTTTTTGAAACAAAATAAATATAAATAGACAACTTTTTAAAAACAATATTAAATAAATAACTTTTAAAAAAACTATTTAAAAAAAAAATAACTTTAAAAAAGAATATTAAATATAAATAAATAAAAAGGTTGTTAAATCCTTTAGGAAAAAATATTTCCGAAACCCAAATTTGGATCTTAAATTCATTTCCTGTCTCCAAAAACCAATTCCAACTCAGATGGCAATTTATAGCTCTTTTAAAATACTAATTTGAGGCTAATATCTACCGACGTTTAACCAACATCGATATTGATTTTCTATCACTACTGGGTTTTAGTTTTTTGAACACAAACAATGTCATAACCAATAGTGTTCATAAACCAGGTTTCATATCCAATAATTCATATAACAGGAATTTTAACAACAATATCGAGGAATCCCGTTGGAACCCTCCAACCTGTTCCCCTGCATTACAGCTCATATATATCAACACACACACACATATATATATAAATCAATAGTGGTGGGGGATCTTGTTGGATCCCTATAACCCGTCCCCCTGCAATTGATTTCATATATTAATTTCTTTCTAAAGCGACAAGTTATTGAAACCAAACAATCAACATATAAACACCCAAACATCCAATCAATAATTTTTATCGACTATATGATAATTGTGGTTTAATCTAAAAAGGTGAGTTTAACTCACCAAAATTTCTGTTGTCGCTGAGGCATTCCAGTTTGGAACAAAAATCGAACGACGTTCGATTTTAGCCCAAATTTCAACAGTCTCCAAATCATCCAAACCAGTTCCATTGCGAAGTTTTCGTCGTTACGAGCGTAACGCAAAAACCTATGCCTTGATTGGACCTCGCATGAGAGAATTATGCAATTTTTAATTAAACGGCCTTAAATTTAAATTTAAAATAACTAATTACATTATTAGTTAACTAATCACCAAATTACACTTAATTCCTTCTTCTCCTCCAACAAAACCTGCACGCGACCCATCTTCATATTGCACGGCCGTGCACTAACACACCGCCTCAGCCTCCAATCCAACGAACGGAATCCACCATCGACTCCCTCTCCATCACCATTACCATACACTCGAGCTCCTCCCTACCATCACGACCAAACCCACTCCCATCTCATCCGTACGCATGTCGGACCCACCCACCAACGACCGAACCTTCCCAAAACACGGCTGCGTGTGCTGTACAACCTCTCGAACTTGAAAAATAACTCCATTCCCCAAACCGAGCTTCCAATCTTTAGATTTAGTAAACCCTAGTTCAAATAGCAACTAAACCCTTCATGTTTGCTCACTATATAATGTCGAGCACTATAAACGATTGCCGCACCTCTCAAAATCCATCTACAAGAAGATCTCATCACTCCAGACTCGAAGACAATTGCTTTATTATTTTTTCAAGTTTGAAAACATGTAGTTCTTGATAATGGGGAGGGTACAAAAAAGATGCAGGGGGTATGGGTATGAACCATGAGGCATGGTGATGGGTATGGGCTTATAAGCCAAATTATTTAATTTAATATAATTTGATATTATAAGTTCAAAAAATCTCAAACTCCTATTGAGGCATGCCGCCTGGTATTCTATATGTAATACCTCTATTTCGAACACAATGAAACTAGTCTCGAGACCTAATTTGATCATATGCCGAAGATAGCTTTTCAATCCTAGTTATAATATAAATTTCTAAAATTAATTTCTATGCATTTCGATCTCGCATGACCAAATGATACGTCCAATCACCACGAAATACATCGGCATACATTAACTCACTATTGCAGATCCAATGACACTGGTTTCTTCCAAATTCGAGAGAGTGTCCCGGAAGGCTATTTTTACACGTTAATTAAAACGAATTATTATAAAAACCAAATTAATCACTTTTAAATCTAAATTAAAAGTTTAATTTCTTCATTTTTATTTCAATAGAATTGAAATCAACTTTCGAAATCATTTTTATTCACATTAATTTCAGGATTTATTTATTTAAACAATTCCAAATATTAAATTCAACAATTTAATTATCAAATAAATTATTATATTCAAAATTTAAGCCATTTAACTTATAAAACTAATATTTTAATATTTAAAATTAATTAAATATTTAAAAATCAAATGATAAAAATTGTGGGTCGTTACACTCGATTCCAAGACATGGGTGGCGGTTACACCGAAGAGGAGTTGGTTTAGGCATACCTGAACGTAGAATCCCACCAACCTTTAGTAGAAGGCCAGGAAATCTTAGGACTATAGAGGGAACAGGAAGCCATCGATGTTGCGGCTGACGCTAAGGCTCTAATCGAGCATTTTCCTTTAGGCCCTGGTGAGCCATCTTCGCATCTTCATGGTGAAGAGGGGACCGTTCCTACTTCTCCCGTGATTGTGCAGCCATCAAAGGAGGGTAACAGCGAAGGCTTCGAAGTTGTGGTGCATGAGCAGACCCCTATAGCAGGTAATTTCCTTATCTCTCCCATGCTCGAAGACCTCCAATTTACGCCTGATGAAATTGCCAAGATAACCACCCTTTATTCTAATATTGTAGATCAACCCTCTCTTCCTTC
Organism: Allium fistulosum; assembly: GCA_030737815.1. Taxonomy (NCBI): domain Eukaryota; kingdom Viridiplantae; phylum Streptophyta; class Magnoliopsida; order Asparagales; family Amaryllidaceae; genus Allium; species Allium fistulosum. Next base: position 1,184,476,912 of record CM060902.1, read on the forward strand.
CTAGTTACCTCCTCATCACGATGCTGTATCTGCTGCCATTCTAACCGCATCAACCGTTGTCTTCACATCTGGCTCGCAGCCCGGTTCGCACTCCGAGCAAAGTGCAGCACTGCATTATTTGGACGACCCCTCCGTATCTCAAGAGGAAGGCGTGGCAGCCACTGATATATGGGAACAGGTAGATCAAGCTAGTCAACCTGACAAAGCAAAGGCCGAGCAGCCGATGACCGAGCAGCAGATGATAGCGATAAAGTAGGAGAAGGTTGAAGAGCAGAAAAATTCATCAAAGAGTTCTCACAGATCCCTCAAGCACAAAGGCAAAGCAGGGTCTGCCAGTGGCCATGTTTTGGAAAGTGAGATCGTCCTTGGAGGAGAGAAGCCTGAGAAGTTGTCGACCAAAGGCGGAAAAGGCGACAAGGGAAGCGATGACAAGAAGGTTTGATTTGCTTTTGGCTTTTTGGTTGCTTTTTGTACAAGTGCAGTGCACTTAGCACTCCTTTTTGTTGTTGTAACAGTAGTGTTTGTGTTTTCATTTTTTTTCCTTTTCTTGGCTGATATTGTGCGAGCACGGTCCCTGCTGTTCGTTGTTGTACATGAAAATTATAAGTAATAAAACTGTTGAAATTTTGATTGCAACTTCACTTGTCTACTTATCTATGTTTCATGATTCATGCATTTATGCCACTCTGTTTATTCATCATTGTTTTATTTAGTCCCGTAATTACTGCTAAATTTTTTTGTTTGGAGTAATAGAACTATGAAGTATTTACTACTTTGGTTGAGTGTTGGTGTGTGCGCCCCCTAGTTCACGGGGCTGTTTATTCCGAACACTTGATACGAGACTGGGTGCCCCCAGTCAGGTCTATACTGCAAATCCTATCTTTAGGAGTTTCTGGCTTGAGATACCTACAAGGCTCATTAGCAGCCTCACGGTGAGTAATTTATGCACTCAAATTATTTACATATTTAAGTGATTGGCAATGTCGGACCAACACCAATTACCTGGGATTTTGTTAAATGATTTCATCGCGATGCTGACGTTCAGGCTATCGTGCACACGTATCGCTTCTTGGAGTGCTATTTTCTTGGCTACGGGGGAGGTATGTGATTTCTTTTTTGCAGTATGAGAGTTCCTCGTCTTTGGATGAAATTTTGCTGGTCCATGTAGTAGTGTGCGGCTTACGAAATGCACACAGTGGGATCAAGGCTTACCTGGTCACATTTTTGCAAACCAGGGAGCAGTGCGCGGCTTACGAAATGCACACAGTGGGATCAAGGCTTACCTGGTCACATTTTTGCAAACCAGGGAGCAGTGCACGGCTTACGAGATGCGTGGCTTAGGTAATTGTGTTTTCTTGGATGTGGTTCCACAATCCAAGAGGCGGTGCGCTGCTTACGAAATGCACGGCTTCATTTTGGGCCATCTCGATGTCGTCGGAGCAACAATGGTTCTTAGAAGGTGGGGATCGAGTTCCGTCGATCCAAGGGTTTAAGTCGATTTGGTTCCGTCAACTCGGCGGGTAGATGGAGCATACTCGAGCGTGGTTCCACTATCTCAAGCAACAATTGGATGGTTTTGAGTTGATTTGACCCCATCGACTTAGTATGTTACTTTCATGAACACGGTTTCATTAGTTCAAAAGGCGAAGCAATTTTATTAATAAAAGTTGAGCAAATTCTGCCTATTTACAATGCCTCCGACGTTCCTGGATAGCTTATTTGTAGGAAATGCTAAAGTAATAATGCATCGATTCGCTGTTCCAAGCTCGAGAAATTTGGGTTCCATTCATGGTTGTTAGCTTGAATGTGCCATCCCCATGCTTCTTGCAGATCAGATAGGGCCCTTCCTAGTTTGGTCCGAATGCTGCTGGTACAGGGTAGACCCGTTTAAGGACAAGGTCTCTTACTTTGAAAGTACGGTTACAAACCATGGAATTAAAGAATCGTGCGACCCTTTTCTGGTGAGCTGCAGTCCTTAGTTCGGCTTCTTCCCTCTTCTCATCGACCATATCGAGCGACTCAAGTAGGAGCTGCTCGTTCTGCCTTTGATTGAAATTTTGCCTTCGATGAGAGGAGACTTTCAGCTCAACTGGGATTATTTCTTCTGAACCATATGCCAGGGTGAACGGAGAGTGCCCAGTAGCAAATTTGTGTGTTGTCCTATTAAACCATAGTGCGAATGGAAGTTCATCAACCCAATTTCCTTTAGCTTTAGTTAGCCTCTTTTTGATGGTGGTATTGATGATCTTATTCACTGCTTCCACTTGCCCGTTTGCCTGCGTATGTGCCACAGCGGAAAAACTTTTCCTGATTAAAGGATCAGGGGTCCAGCGCTTTTTTTATGGAACCTTTGAATATGGATATCAATTACTAACTCTTCCTACGGCTAAGCCCGAAAGATGATTCAGAAGCCTTTGCAAAAGTCTTCGAACTCTACACTCTCGAATTGAGTCCCGTTATTCATAATGATATTTTATGGCACTCCAAACTAGAATATAATGTTTTTAGTGACAATTTTATAACTTTCTTTGTGGTAACTGTGGTTAGCGGTTCTGCTTTGGCCCATTTGGTGAAATAGTCAAAAGCAATATTAGCATATTTGGCTCCTCCTTTGGCTATTGGCAATACACCAATCAAATCGATTCCCTAGATCGCGAATGGCCACAGGCTAACCATCTGTGTTAGCTCTATTGAAGAAGTTATTTTGATATTGCCAAACTTTTAGCATTGGTCGCACCATTTGGCATAATCTACTGCATCGTGGTTTACTGTCAGCCGAAAATACCCATACCGGAGGACTTTCTTTAAAAGGTTTGCCCCCCGATGTGATATCTGTAATTGCCTTCATGAACTTCCCTGAGGATTCTTCGAGCTTCATCGTCGGTCACACACCTAAGCAAGGGGGTAGAGAATCCTCTTCGGTTGAGTATCCCATCCTGTACTACGAACTGTGGTGCCTTTCAAATGGGTTTTTTCCATTGATTCCTGTTTGTAGGGAGTGTTCCTCTGAGCAGGTAGTCCTTGATCGGTGTCATCCATGTTTCTGGTTCTTCGATTGCTTCAAAAATCAAATCGATATCCATCTCGCTTACGCTTGGAGCGGTTAGGGTTTCAACTGGGACCAGTTCCAATGACTGAGCTTCTCCGAAACTGGCCAGTTTAGCTAGATAGTCTACTTTCATGTTTTGTTCCTTTGAGATATGAGCTATGGTGTAATGTTCGATGATGTTTAGCAATTCCTGCACTTTAGATAGATATGGAGCGAGGTTCTCTCCCCGGGTTTGATATTTGCCTCTCACCTGATAGACGGATAGTTGAGAGTTGTTGTAGATGTGTATGGATTTTATCCCAAGTTCCTTCACAACCTTCAGCCCGTCTATCAATGTTTCATATTCCGCTTCATTGTTTGCTACATGGAATTCCAAGCGTAAGGCATCATAAACGGATCGTCCTTTGGGAGTTTCTAGAACAACTCCTGCCCCCAAGTAGAAGTTGTTAATGCACCATCGACGAACAACTTCCAATGTGTTTCCACTTCTGGAGTAATTTCTTCCCCACCATCTCATATTCTAAACTTAGCAATAAAGTCTGCCAACGCCTACCCGTTGATCACCTTTCGAGGATGGTATGTGATTTCATATTGACTTAATTCGATGTTTTATTTGATAAGGCATTCAGAGGTCTTAAGGCGGTATAACACTTGCTTTAAGGGTTGATCTGTGCAAGATTGCTAAGTAGATAAACAAGTCTTCTCAATCTACTGGTTTGGACATGATTAGCGGGGTTTCCATATGTCGCAGCAGCTCTTCGAAGGCGGTCTGACAAGCCTGATTTCATTTGAAGTTCTTCTTTCCCTTCTTTAGTGCATCAAAGAATGGTATACATTTGTCGGTTGCCTTTGAGATGAACCGGCTTAGTGCTACAACCTTTCCATTCAAGCTTTGTAACTCTTTCTTGTTCCTTGGGGCCTCGATTTCCCATAAAGTGGTAATTTGCTCAGGATTTGCTTCGATGCCTCTGGCGCTTACTATGAATCCCAAGAACTTTCCAGAGGCTACCCTGAAGTGCCATTTAAGTTGATTGAGTTTCATTCTATATTTGGGGAGTATTTCAAACATTTCGGCAAGGTTGTCCAAGTGATTTGCAGCTATGTGCGATTTAACCAACATATCGTCTACATGGCAACCATAGTCTTCCCGATTTGATGTTTGAACATGGTGTTCACTAGTCGTTGGTAGGTTGACCCAACATTCTTTAAGTCGATTGGCATCACTTTATAGCAGTATAATCCCAGATCAGTAATGAAACTGGTGTTTTCCTGGTCAGGTTCATGCATCATAATCTGGTTTTACCCCGAGTAAGCATCCATAAATGATAGGAGTTCATGTCCAGCCGTCTCATCCATAAGTTGGTCGATTCTAGGCAAAGGAAAGCTGTCTTTTAGGCAAGCTTTGTTTAGGTACGAGTAGTCGATACAAGTTCGCCATTTTCCATTAGATTTCTTAACCAAGACCGGGTTGGATACCCATTCGAGGTAGGTTGCATCATGGATAAAACCATTCGCCATCAGCTTATCCACTTCTTCTCTCAGCGCTTTGGACCGTTCAGGTCCTAGGCTGCGTCTCTTCTGCTTCACCGGAATATACTTAGGGTCAATATTAAGTGCATGGCATGCAATCTCTGGCAACACCCCGCACATATCGAAATGTGTCCAAGCAAATACGTCTAAGTTGGCAGGAAGAAATTTGATTAGTTCATGTCACATCTTGTTTCCAAGATGTGATCCAATATTCAGGACTTGAGTCGGGTCATCCATACTAACTGGGACAGGCATCGTCAATTATGCCGATGCTACCTGATCCTTCCCTGAATTCTTCTTTCTAGGGTCCAGTTCCTTATCGAATCGGCTATGGTCCCTAAGCTAGAGGCGGCTCTGTAGTTGCTATTCGATAGGTTCACAAATGTGGAGAATTATCCCCATATTCTTCCCTTTCTCTTTTCTTCTAGACTCACACAGTTCTACGATTTAGCATTCTCTAGTGTCACTTTGATATCCTTTGATCACCCCAACTCCATTCTCCACCGAAAAGTTCATGGTTAGACGCCATTGAGCTACGGCAATCCTGAAATATGCTAAAGTGGGCCGACCTAAGGAAGCATTGTAGGCAGATATTTCATCTACAATTACAAAGGTCTAGATGAGAATGACTCTTCGGTCGCTTTCCCCAAGTTCTACGGGTAAACCAATTGTTCCCACAGGTTGCTTAGGTTCACCGGTGAATCCCTGGATCTTTGTTCAACAAGCGGATACGTCTTTCATACTGATCTTTATCTGACCGAACATGTGCTTGAACATGATATTCACAGAGTTTCTACTATCCACCAATATTCATCGGACCATGGCTAGTCTGATTCCTAGTGTCACGACCATGGGGTCGAGGGTTGGTACTTCTATTCCTTCAGAGTCTCGATTCCGGAACACTATGTCATCATTCAAGGTCCTCTGCTACTTGGCAGGAATTCCGTCTTCGATTGCGAAGCATGAATCTTTCGGAGCATGTCTTAATGAGCTTACATATCGCTCCATTTCTCCCCCAACTCTTCTGGGTGGGAAGAGGTATTCCAAATATTGTTCAGATGATGAGTCTCTAGTCGATCCGTCTTGATCCCTCTTCGGTAGTTCCAGCTTGGTTTCCCCGATCTCTTGAAGCTTGGAGTGCTACAGGCTAGTCAGGATTTTGTGGTTTCCTCAAAAATTGCTGAAGCTTGTTTTCCAAAATCAGCTCTTTAATCAGGTTCTTCAGGTGACGACACTCATTCGTGTTGTGACCATGTGTTTCATGGAAGCGACAGTATTTTTCGAAACGCTTATGCTATTCGGTTGCTTCCTTTTTAAGCGAATTCTTATACTCCTCTTCCCCCTGTGTTGCAAGGCCGATATTTTCTAGAGTATCATTGAGCGAGGTATAGTATTCGAGCCTCAAGCCTTTAAGTCGTTTGTTTCCTCCATTTCGCTTATTGGAATTTTGGTTCTTCCTTTTCTGATTCCCATCTGTCACCGCGTCTACCGCAGCGGTCCCGAAGGTAGTTTTGTCCTGGTTAGCTACCATTCCATTCCGGCCAGCGCTAATTGGTTGTAGGTTAGCAGGTTTTCCTTCTATCTCCTCTGCCTCTTCCAATCTCAAGTATTGGCTCGCCTTTTGGTTAAAGTCCTTCCTAATGGTAGGTTGTTTCATTTTGATCCATTTTTCGAATTCAGTACCAGGGTGGTTGGCTCGGACCAGGGCCATGAAGACCATATCTTCATTTGGGTTACTTACTTCAGTGACCATAGTGTTGAACTAACTCATGAAGGATTTCAAAGATTCATTTCGTCCCTGGAATAGGCTAGATAAGGACATCATGTCTTTTGGTTGTGCCGTGTAAAGCCTAACTGATCAAGGAATTTTATTGCTAATTCATTGAAAGTGGATATGGATTTCGATGAGAGCCTGGTGAACCACATGGAAGAAATTCCCTCCAGAAAGATGGAAAAACATCTACATCGAACAACATTTGAAGCATTCGCTCCATCCATGTACCAAATGTACTTTTACAAGTGAGGTTTCGGGTCTCTAGTTCCATCGTAGGATGGAATAGTCGGCACAGTGAACTTTTTTGGGTAGCGTTATTCAGAATGTCATTAGTGAAGGGAGTCTAGCTTGGAGCGAATCCCCATTCATCATCTCATCTATTCTTACTTCATCCATCAAGCGCTTGATCATATCCCCGATATATGCCTCTGATGTCCGGTAGTCCGCAGGTTGGTTGTTAATGACTACACCAAGTGTTTGACTTTGTAAATGATCTTTGTAAGTGGAATGAAGCCTAGGCTCTCCTTTCTTCGAGAGAGCCACTCCCTCGGAGTTCCATTGGCTTATGGTTGGTCGGGTAGGGGCAGTATGGACCTCCTTGACAGTATTGAGTGCACTAGCATTTTCTTTCAACTTGTCGTCGTCAACACCATCTTCTAAGTCGGAGAGACCCACTGCTATATCTTCCCGTGGGGTTTTTGTCCCCACATTCAAGTTCACAGTGGGCTACTTTGCAGCTAGTGGAGTGCTTGTGTTTCCTTCTATCATGATTCCTGCAGCTCCACCCACTGCTCCTTTTTGCTTCTGCCTTCCGTTTCTTCCGTTTAGGCTAAAAATTGAATAATTTTCCTACTCCGTGGCAGCTACAGGTTCTGGCATGGTTCTTGGAGCAACTAGTGATTGCAAGGTCAGGAGCCCATTTAATTTGTCCATAAGTGCTTTTTGGTTATTCTCCATCTTTTGAATGATTTCATCAACCATCTTATTCAATTCGCCTCTGGTAACAATTTCATGCTGGACAGAAGATCTCGGCACTTGATCTCTTATGTCGGCTCCTGAATTTGCTATGATTAATGGATTATTGGCACCCCTAACCTCAACTTGCCAAGGGTTGGTTTCTTCTCCTGCTATTATAGCTCCTATGAATCTTCTAGAAGCAATTCTCTTTCTTCCTATTGCCATTAATTTTCAGTGGCAGATCTTCTAAGCTGAAATTGAGGATCTAAATTCTAAACCTATCTAATCCAAAGTAGATGGCTAGATCTAAGCTTGAGTACAAATCTCAGTGAAAGCACGAAAATGTTAACCCAAAAAATGGATCAACACCCTGGATTGAGCGTGAAAGAACCATCCCTGTTTATCAAGGAAAATAAAATAGAAAAAGCAATAGTAAATCGTTGAAAAAGTAAAGAAACAAGAAGATTTTTATAGTGGTTCGGCTATTAATGAAGCCTATGTCCACTTTATAGATTTTATTGATCAACTGCTATTACAAGAGCATTTTGATTACAATATGATTCTTCTTCTTTAAGTTAGATCAAGCCACTATCGTTAGAAACAAAAGGAGGATCTTAATTTTCTTTTAGTGGCTATTGTATGGGAAAAGAAGAGTGAAGAAACAATAGCAGAGCTTCAACAGAGATCAGGTTAGGAACCCCTTTTCTGTTGAAGATGGGATGTATTTATAGGATTTAGAGAGCACTTGGGCTGAAATCATTGCATCAGAAGCCTATAGTTGTCCATAGGAAGAAGCATAAAGAGTTTGGAGTGATTTTGAGCTAACTTTTTGGATCGGTACCGATCCAATCGAATAGGATCAGAATCGATCCAAAAAGTTGTTCAATTTTTTCACAACTTCTATCTAGTTGGCTTCCCTACTTGCTTGTGAGGCTCTCCATGTAATTTCATGGCTTGTTGAGTTATTTTGATGATGGTTTATCCATGGGTTTGACTGAACTACAGCCTGAATCCGATAAGTCTTTACTTCTCGAACCCAGTTGCTTAGATTGTTAACAAACTTGGTAGATAAGCTTAGTAGAGAGGTAGAAACATGATGCAAGTGGTTTGGAAGAACCAAAAGCAAACATTTTTGATCAGATCGGTATCGATCCAAATTGTTGGCATATTTTGTGTTAAACTTCCAAAGTTCCTTTGTACTAAACTTTTAGGCCTTCCGGTCAAGTTTTGAGTCATTCTGGCTTAATCTAAATGTACCAACTCCCATTGAATTTCGCTTAGTTAAAAACCCGGTTAAAAAGAATGATTCAAGTTGTTACGGATTATAAATCCTTAAAATATTTATTCTTTCAGAAGGAGTTGAATGAGGTGACAAAGATGATTGGAGTTTTTAGCAGTGTGTGACTTTAGGATTGAATATACATCGAGGAAAGGAAATAAAGTGGTGGATGCACTTAGTAGAAAAAATCAGAATGTGGTGTTAGCAATGTTATCTGAATGGAATGATTTAGAAGTGTTGGCTTCATATGGAGTCAGAATGAGGTCAACGACTAGTTCCAGTTAGGGTACTGCACTGATTTCTTATCTTGAAGTTCGACCGGTATTAATTGAAAGAATTACAGCAAGGCCAAAGGATGATCCAATATTAGCCGATCAGATAAAGAGACTAGAGTAGAAGTGAGATTGATGATTTGAAAGATTTTTCACTTGACCAAAGAAAATGATTAAGGAAGAAGGGATGGTTGTGTGTTCCAAACATGGATAATCTGAGAAAGGAAGTTCTTAGAGAATATCATCGTTCGAAGTTTACAATTCATCCTGAAGGTACAAAGATGTACCAGAAAATGAAGTAGAGTTTCTTCTAGGAAGGGAGAAAGAGAGATGTAGGCTTTAACTGGAACCGAGCATCAAAATCCAAGTGGACTACTTTAACCCTTGAAAGTACCACTATGGAAATGGGATTCTATATCAATGGATTTTGTTAATGGGTTGCTGAGGTCAAATAAGGGAAATGAAAGAATTTGGGACGTGGTAGATAGACTGACTAAGAGTTCACACTTTATCCCTTTTAAGTCGACAAGGACGACATCTTGTTTGGTGAAGTTATTCATGAAGAATATTGTCAGAATTCATGGAATACCGAGTAGCATTGTAAGTGACTGAGATCCTTTGTTCACGAAGGAGTTTTGGAAGAGTTTACAGAATGAATTGGGTACCAAGCCGACGATGAGTACCGCTTACCATCCCCAAACCGATGGGCAAACGAAAAGGGTTGATAAGGTACCCGAAGATTTGTTAAGAGCCTGTGTATTTGTCTTTGGATGTTCATGGGAATGCCATTTGCACTTAGTCGAGTTTTCTTTTAAAAATAGTTATCAGACTAGTATAGGAACGGCATGTTTCGAAGCACTTTACGAAAGGCCATGCAAATCACCCATATGTTCGTTAGAGATAGGTGATAGATCAATACATAGTCTAGACTTGTTGAAAGAAGCCACATAAAAGATTGAGTTAATCCGAGTAAGAATGAAGGAAGCTCAATAAGGCTAAAAAAGCTACGCAGACAGAAGGCGTAAGGGCTTGGAATTCTCAGTTGGATATTTTTTTTCGTAAAGGTATCACCGATGGGAAAACTGGCACCTAGATATATTGGTTTGTTTTCTATCATTGAGAGAATATGGAAACTCGCATATCATATCGAGTTACCAAATAGTTAGTAGGAGTCCATAATGTTTTTCATGTATCTTATCCGAGGAAGTACGTAGTGATCCAGAGACTATTATAGAGCTAACAATTTTGGAAGATTTAGTAGTGGAGCCCAATATGGCAATCTTTAGGTGACCTATTCGTATAGTTGGTAGGGATACGAAACAGTTAAGGAGTATGACAGTCCAATTTGTGAAGGTTCAGTGGAGTACTGACAGACGTGGCTATACTTGAGAAACATAAGATTGGATTAGGGGGCGTATCTCGATCTATTTTTATTGTATGACCTATATTGTTGTGCAGACTATCGACTAGTAGTGTTGCTCGTATTGTTGTTTTATGTGCTGTAACCCATATTTGTATGATTATATGCTTATTATTGTTAATTTTCTCATTGCAATATTGAGGATGAAATTCTTTAAGGAAGGAGCCCGTAACACCCTTAATTTTTATATAACATGTAATTTAAAATTTAATTATGGGATAACTAAATGGGAATTTGAAATTGTGAGATTTGCTATAAAAAATTAACTAATTAAATTGAATCAGCCTTTAAACAAAGAGAACGTGTTTAACGATATTAGATTTAATAAACTTAAGCTTGGAAGGTAGAAGAGGAAAGTTAAATATTATGTTATACTCTCCCTTCTTCCTCATTCTCTTCCATTTCATTCTCTAAAAAAACCAAACAAAGCAACATAGAAGGTCGGCCATAACTAACCAAAGAAGAAGAGAGAATTCAAGAGGAAAAGAAGACGGAATGAAAGCTAAGGAAAATTCCACCATTTCAATATGGGTTAAGGTGAATAATATGCATCAATCTCATGATTTTTATGTGTTTTAAATTTGGTTTGCTATAAATCTGAATTTTCGGGTGTTTATATCTTGCATTTGGATTAAATAATCATGAATATGGATTTTAGATGATTGAATATTAATTATATGATTTTTAGGGATTTTTAAAGGGTTTTAATTTGAAAAACTATGTTTTTGATCTCCAAATGATCTGAAATTTTGATATGATGCTCGAATTATTATTTTGGAGATGATTTTTAAATTTTATAAGTTTTAGAATTATTATGAATTTTCGAATTGAGATGTAACAACCTGCCCCGAAACAGACCTAAATTCCGATCCAGAAATGGTCCATCGAAATTAGGCCCATTCCAAAGCTAGCTGTTAGTTGGTAAAAAGAAAAACTATATAGAGCCATCTATCTATTCTTTTAGAAATCACAACGGAAGGAATAAAATATAATAACAATAATAATACCCATTTATTTCAAATCATTTCAAATGTCATAATACGTAATAACAACCGTTACACCATTTTGTTCAAAAACATGTTTCATGGGTACAATAGAAAATAATACAAAAAGATAGATAGTAACTGCCATAAGTTTCACTCTCAAGATCTTCAAGCTTCATCAACTCCTTCTCTAACCTGTGTTGTAACGAGGGGAGAGTCAGAACAACAAGCGTCTGATGAATAAAAACTTCAAGTCTTACAATTTCAATACTTGGGCAGTATATTTTGAAATAAGAATATGTCTACGTACATAAAACCATTTAATACTTCTTATAAGGAAAGGAGGTGGGTCCACAATCAACCACTTAATACCTTTCATTCCTGAAGCAAGTTCCTAAATCCCATAACCTAAATCCTACGCCATAAATATCTACAATGTAAGCCATTTAGTACCTTTTATTGAAAAATAGGCAAACTTTGGCCATTTAAGACCTTAGTTAAGATAGACCCTATCATTTAATACCAACTCCCAAGGCGGACTCCTTAATGATAACTATCTAGCCGACGTCATATGGAATCTCTTAAGACACTTAATACTTCTTTATGGAAAGATGGACCCTCAGTCAGTCACTTAATACCTTATCCCGAAGCAGACCCCTATCGAGATACCACCTAACATGCCTAATAACTAGCCCCTTGGCCATTTAACACTTCATCTGGGTTAAAGAGACCATCAAACAACCACTTAATACCTCAAGACCCCAAAGCAGGCCCTTCTTATTATGGCTCATAATCATAATGATGTCTCACGTTAGTCTGACTATTCATTGGAACTGGTAGCTAGATCCCCTAGGCATATTTACCCTACAGAATTTAGGACCAACCTCACGTGATCACAATTTATCGTAGGAGATGTCTTACATCGATAGGAAATGTACACAACTTCTGGTAGCCTCAAAGTGAAGGGCAGACTTCTGACGTGCAAATCTACTGACCTCGCATTCCTATGACTTAGACATAATTTAAATTCTCTTAATATATATAATACTCATCTCACCGTTTCAAAATTAAGACCTTATAAGGAATCTTCCTTATTATGCCTAAAAACATCAGTTACTTTCCTAAGGGGGTTTTAATGACAATTACTACCTAACTACGTATTATGCGCCATAATTATACATTTATTACGCCAATAGAATAACATTTATCCGCTTCTAATAAATTCTAAGCGTGTAGTTCATACGCCCTAAAGTAGCGTTAAATGTTAATTCTTTTAACCATAATACTAATACAAGTCCTTTTTCTTCAAATTTCCAAGATTTCAATATCCATAACAATGAATTCTAATATTCATAGCAAGGATGAAATATCCATAACCAAAACTGCAATAAATAGACATGTAAATAGAAATAGACCCAATTTATTACATTAATTAAATGGAATATCCTACACAATAGGAATTGCAATTCTAACTTCATATTCTATTCAACTCCTCTTTTCAAAAAGATAAACAAAGGAGTTTGTGTGGAATAAGTGGTTTAAACTACGAATAGAATTCGTACTCTAAATCCTTATTTTATTATTTAAAACTCACAATTTAGATCAACAAAGGAGTATAAGTGGAATAGACTATGAAATTATTAGAAATTGCAGAAACAATATAAATTCTATTAAATTAACATAAATAATTGAGAATCTCCATCTAGAATTGACATTTCGAAATAAAAAGGAATTTCTGGCGATTTTATCTATTTTGTTTCTGCAATCCCAAAATCCTTAAGGCATATTCAAATTCATAGATATATACTAATCAATTACTGAAATAAAAATACTAAGGTTTTCACTCATGTTGGTCCTTTGCTTTGCTTCTCTTTGGATTTGCAACGCCTATCATAATCTCCTTTGGATCTCTTCTTTTTGATATATACAATAAGGGATTTGTGTATATATTAGATTCAGAAAGAGGAGAAGAGGTTTGGAAATTAAATAATAAAAAAAGGTAGATTAGGATTTCTTACCTGAAAACCTAATGGAGTTTTCTGAATCTAAGAAGAGATAAGCTGACGGAGCTTCGCTGATGTTCCCAAAATATTTGTGAATAAAAGTGAGGGGTCTAGGGTCTTATTTATAGAGGTAAAAATGTAATAGAACCATAGGATAAAACTAGGTCAAAAATTGATAAATATGGAATATCCAAATTAATAAAACCCTAGCCATCGCCATCAAGTAGCAGTCGACTTCCTCTTAAGACCAGTCGATCGCTAGGGGTCGACTGCTATGGTCTAGGGGTTCGACCGCTCCCCTTATATTTGGGAACGTTTGATTTTTCCGTTGCTTAATTAATTTTATTCCCTAATTAACTTTTAACATTAATTGTTAACTTTAATGTTTACTTAACGCCCAAGGCTAATCATAATTAATTCTTGGAATTAAATCTTTAAATTTAAATACTCATTTGAATTTGAATTCGAACTAAATTAATTTAAATCTGAAAATTTCAAACGCTCATAACTTCTTTGTTTGAGCTCCGTTTTCAGCATATATATATATATATATAGAAACAGATCAGAGTTTCGCCACGAACATAATAGAATAACTTTTGTGATTAAATTTTAACCTTTTTAAAATTTCTATTTTTATCTCTACCATAATTAATTGAATTTCACTTAATTTACTTTATTAATTAGGGTTAATTTTATGAGGTGTTACATTCTCCTTCCTTGAAAATTCTCGAAATCATTCAAGAGGTGAATAGTGTAACGCGAAATAATATCCATGTTATACAATCAAGTTATCTACATAACCATCTACTCAACCAAAGTGCAATGTGATTGTGTACTGTAGACATACTATAAATGAGCTCAATCCTAGTGTGAGTGTGTGATCGTGCTATGCAAATATGTGTTTGCATATACCGTGAACATGCATAAAACTGCTATATTAGTGTAAAGCGATGGTGAAAAAGTGTAGCAACCATCTCCTATCATCAAATATAGCAACCATGATGCAACCAAAGTCCTAATTTTGAAGAGAGAATTTACCAGAGAAAGGCTTAAGACGAGAAGTTCTCATGCCTTCCATTGGATTTTCTCCCTATTGTAATCGGACCAATCTAATTCTTTGTTGCGGTGCTTTCTAGTTCTGTGCTCCACAATGTATGTAGTGACACGGGATGCTATTAGCTTCATCTCAAAATCCCCCAACTGATTAGGCTCTACTAAAATAGCTGTGCAGTAAAGGTATTTCCTCAATACGAAACGTTATTAACGTCATGGAATCTAGCCAATATAATGTTTTCTTATTTTTCCCCAATATTAGGAAAGGCGCAATAGATCTTGGTGCTAACTATTCCAACTGTCTAAATCTTACGACCTTCATATGCTGCCTAATCAATTTTGACTTTCCAAAGTCTCGCAATCCTATTCTGGTCCGAGTAGAATTTGTCGGTGGTTTTCCACTTACAATCTGGAGATTTATATGGCCTCCCAAAATGTGCTTCAAAGGTGCCATACCAATCATCTATCGGTGACTACTAATATCATGAATTCTACTAAGGGTAAGTGCTGTTCCTATCGTTCTCCAAAGTCCAAGATGCAAGCTCTCAACGAATCCTCCAAGTCCCCATCCATTCCTTCTGTTTGTCCGTCGGTGTTTAGTTGGTAAGCGATGCTTAGATTTAATGAAGTTCCTAAAGATAGTAGCAAACTCCTCCAAAATTTGTTAGTAAAAAAAGGGTCCCTGTCACTAACGATGCAAACTGCAACACCATGAAGCTGTGTTGGAGATGCTACGGTTTCATTGCTTCTAACAAAAAAATTTGTCACCTTCTTCTTTATCCTAGATCAGTAGGAAATTCTCTTTACATTCCTGTATATCTCATCTTTCCCTTGAATGGTGATAGTCTGTGAGCTAAATTTTATTCTTTCCAAAATTCTAAAGCTTTGGGATTGAAACATTTATTCACTTTAGGCTGCTAACCTAATTTGATAATTAACTTCCAGTCTTTCCTATGGTTTATCGCTAGTTAAGTGTCCCCATAAAATCATCCTATTTACTTGGCTTCCTAACACACACACACACACATACACACACACACACACACACACACACATATATATATATACATACACACAAAGTGGTTTAATCCCATTCACAAAGTTAACACATAAATAAAATAGTGATATATCTTACACCACATTATTCACTTTCCCATAACTAAAGGAGACATCTAGCGATTACAGCCTAAGAACTCTAAAAGAAAATTTGCTTGAAGCCGCCATTTATTATTAGCTGATGTAAATAGTGTTGAGCTCTTAATACTTCATACTAAATTAAGATGGGTATTTCTCAATATGCCATTCCATTATTACCTATTTTCCTTAATTTTCCTTTTAAGTTTCTAATAAATGTGATCCATTCATTTCCTCAATTAATATATCCATAGCAGTTGATCATTACTGTCAAAAATGGATCATTCCCAACTAATCCTTCTTTAATCCCTTTAACATTCTTTAGTTTTCCAAAATTCATTCATTAGTCAAATTTCTTCCACAAATGTCATATGAAGCTTTCTTAATCAGTCCCCATTTAATTTCTTTTTTCCTCTCATTAATTACAAATTTATTGCCCGTAAATTTGTAATTAATGTCCATAAATCCTAATCCATTAATTACTAACTATTACCCATATAGTCGTAATCTATGCTATATATATATATATTCTAGTCGTTAAGCATGATTATACGCTTATATATTTTTAACTGCTAATTTCTACAACTAGAATACTCATTTCCTTATTTTAATTTATAGAAGTTATCCTTCTAAAAAGATTGTTGTCATAATTTCTCATAAATTAACCATAAGTAAAATTTTTGCTTTGTTTGAAATTACAAGGAATTATTTCTTTTCTTTTTATTGAAGTAGACAGTGTAAACTACATAAAAGAATATCCATCTCTTACACATCTCTTTCCTTTTTAGTTTATTCCTTGTTACTTCAAACAACACACTTTTATACATATTTCGGAAATGGATAATTTATGGAAATTACATGGAAACTGCTCTAAAATAAAAATATAGAAATTCATATTCTATGGGCAACCTAATTACATGCCAATTACAGATCTGGAATATCTTAAAAACTTTACCACCTTCAAATAGAGGTTTGGGACATATTTCAAATTTCCAGATTAGGTTGTACATTTTATTCCTATTTTATCAATATCCTAAAAACCTTAGCCTGTCCTACCTAGGTTGTGATCCCTATCTACTCCATAAAAACTATTTTTTCTAAATCCAAAATTATAGAAATCATACAAAATAGTTTTAAATAAACTATTTTTGTACAAATAAACTTATTTCAAAATCACCATTTGTTACCTCATTTCTTGTAAAACTAAAAATTTCACAAACATGAATTACCAAACTCAAAATCTCTATCTTTGAAAATATGAACTTAGAAACCTTTACCGGGAATTTAAAATTTCTTAGATCCAAGTAGGAGTAAAATAATTTCTCTTTTTAAAACTTTCTTCATCAAAAATTTATCTCTTTAAAAGTTAGACTTTCAACTCCTAGAATTCCAAGGCTGCTTGGTTTTCAAAAACGTACTATGGAAAAACTTTCCTTTTTATTGTCTTACTATAATAAGGACTTACTCCTTTTGAAAATAGGATCTTCAACACAAAACATTCAAAACTCAATTATCATTCTAAAATAAATTAAACCTTTATTATTCCAAAGAGTTTTCTAGTTACACAAATTACATTTCCAAAATAACAGTTATACCTAAAATATAGACGAATATCTATTGCCTTATTACTCAAAATATGCTATTATTTGACAAAATGATTTTGTAACTTTGTTCAAAACTCTTAAAATCTCTTGCAATCCTTTTCTTATCCATTGTAATAATATTCTCATTCAAAACAAATTCTGAATTTTAATAGGAAAAACGTACATATAAAATTATCATCAAATGCTTTTCCTTATATATAAAAATATCTAACTCGTTTATTTATTACCACCATTTAAATTGCCAAAAACACCTTATATAAGTTTAAACGATGGAGAAATGGAGTAGACAAAGATAACTCCTATCTTATTCATATTACTCCTCTTCTACTCCTTTATTACCGGATTAAAATTCTCAATTCTATCACTACCTAAATTTAGCTATCATTCTTCGCATTTCCTTATACGGGAATATTCCTCCTATCTACCTTAGCAGACATTCTTAACCTTCTAATCTTTCTATCCTATGTTGATCAAGTGCTTTTTCCATTTGTACACGCTAAAGAAATTTGAGGAAAAGAACCTATAATTTTATAAGGTAGGAAAAATCATGCATTTCTCAAAAGAAAATTCGGCATTAAAAATTCTTTGGACCAAAAACTTTTGGCTCAATAAATTTAAACTAAGAACTTTAAGAATGCAAAATTCCTTTAAGTTAGAACTTTCTAACTCAACAATTTATAAATTATAAATCTCCAAATTTCCTTACTCTTTTCAAAATAGCAGCTTCCAAACTTATAAAGTAGAAGAAATCATAGAGGAATCCAAAAACTAAGAATCCAAAAGTTAAAAACTTTTAATTCAACAAACTTTAAATTGAAAAGTTAATAAATGAGAACCTGCTCTCTTTTTTTTCAACCTTTCAAGTAATTAAAAATCATCCACCATTTGTTTTTCAAACATTTCACCATTTCTTTCTAAACCTTTTACAAACGGTAGTATATTTCCAAAGCTTTCAAAAAAATCACTTTCTATCAAAAGTTTCCAACTTATAATACATAAGACTTTCATTTAATGATCTTTTGAAAAAAAAACTCATTCAAAACTTTCAAGGAGTTTTCAAAAAAAAATCTTTTTACCACTTTCTTCTTAAGGGGTAGGATTAAAAATATGGGCTTTGATTGTTCTTCTGTTTGAACTCCCTATTCAATCATCTTAAAAATCTAGTTATCTCCTTGTGGTGATTAATGTACATCTTTTTACGGAAGCTTGTTCCACTACTACATTCTTTACTTCCGTATGAATACTATGCCTTATAACATCTAATATTTATATTTACTACTCTCATAAATGTCACTTTGTCCATATTAAATGGTTGTTATCTTAAAGGACATTTCCTAAGGATATTTATTTGCCTATTCAACTTTACCAATTTGACTTCTTCCTTATCTTCCCATAATTTCCTTAATGGTCTCATTAATCTATTTGTAACTCCTCACTTATTGCTTATTCATTACCTATTAAAATTTGGAGTTACAACCTTTTACTTCTATGATTCCTATCTCTATTATTTAACATGCTTATAGGTCCCTAATGATAACGAAGTCTAGGTCCAACAAAGAAGTATAAATTTAACTCTATTTATTTTTCCAACTCATAGTTGCTTCGTCCACCCTTTCGGAAATATGGTAACAACTACATGTAACATCATATATTCTAACGCCCAAAACTAACCGCTATGGAGGCTGCACTCATCCATAATTATTAATTCCAGACGACAACATATGGCTATGTTAATCATATCAATAATCAAGAGCATGTGAATATGAAAAAATTTCAGACACAATTCAGGAATAACTTTTACATTCCATTTCAAAATATGGTTTCATATTCATTACATAATCCATTCGTAGACCTACGTTTAGAGAAAATATAAATATTACAGAATACCCCAAGAGCGAAATATGAAGATGACCCCTAGGTTGATCAGAGTCAAATACTTGGCAATTATACAACTTTGCCATTACATCCAAATAGACAAAACCAAACTACATGGTAGAGATAGATAAAGCTCCTAATTGCTAGATTGCCTCTTGCACGTCTCTGGAAGCTTATTTGTCTAACTGAAAACTTGAAAACCCTCACTCCCAACCTACATAAATGAGTACTCGAAGGTTTAAGGGGAAAGACAAAAACTTCAAGACAGACAATAGTCTGGTGTGAATAATAACCTACCATCTTGAGCCAACTAGATATCTAGTGAGACCATGCCGCCGAGTGGAATGGGTTTTCCCGTTACTAGTACCTTAACCAAGACATCTCAACCATATACTATGTCCCTACATCCACAATGGTTATAACCTAATAATATACTGATATGCAAACATGCAATAAACACTGGATTACCTACCCCAAGTTATTAGACTACCAATTTAAGTTTCCATTAATTATCCATCTTATATTTATGTGGACTACCCATCTCACATATATTAATTCTTTGAATTACCCATCCCTACCGTATGGACTACCCATCACACATGGTTTAGCTGTTAATTATGAAAACTATCCATCACACATGGTTTAGCTTATTAAATTATATGGACTATCCATCACACATATCCCATTCAATTACAATTGATGTGGACTATCCATCACATATCCCTTAGTTTTCCTAGGTTAACTATGAACCCTTCATTCAAGTCATAGAGACTATTCATCTCCATCATGATGTGGACTATCCATCTTACATCCCATAGTTTTCCTAGGATAAATATGAACCATTCATTTAATAATTTAATTCATGTTACCCACATGTTTAACCTATGTTTATTGGTGTCCCCAATTAGGTTATCTCCCCTTAAAATTATAACAACTTAAAGTGACATACGTTGATATCCTCAAATGATCTATGTCAAATTTAACAAAATATACATTGATATGCTAATAATCTAGGTTGAATTCATTAAAACATACATTGGTATCCCCAGTGATTGGTGTCGAGTTTATTCTATCTTGGTATCCCTAAGAAATAATATCAACTTCGTATACTTTTAACATAGCAATATAAGCATTGGTATTCCTAATTTAGGTTTTAGAGTCGAAGTCATAAAAACATGAGGGTCATCACCTTTAAATAGGTAAGTTTAGATCAATGTCGACATCAATAATAATATCGATAAAGAAGCTTAAGACTCTCCGCCTTTATTAAGATAATCACAAAACACGCGGCATTGAAACCCTTGTTGACCTCTATCAAGGTCGAAGACCAAAAACTTTAACTCTTTTTAAGTATTTAAAGCTCTTACCGAAAATGGTGTTGTCGACTTTCATACTCTATAGGTTATCCACCTTTTTAAAAAAGTGTCAATTCCAATAATGACGATAATGATACCACATGAGATCGTAGCTAATAATGAAAAGAGACCTCACCAACCTTAATGAATAGCGGTATCAAGATCGTCGACGACATCATAAAATAGTTTACTTAACTCACTTCGGCTATTATGCCGCCAAAAATATATATGAATACGGTTGATGATAAAGACGACATCGAGATTTTATCAAAAGGATCGTATGTGGCATAATTTGAAACATAGAGATGTGGCGTCAACTAAGACGAGTCACGAGAATGTGATGTCACCAATAATAGTTGTCATCGAGGTCCACTTCGACATGGTGAGAATCACTCCATTACTACCTAAGTAGTTACCATGCACTTCATACCTCATCGACGTCGACACTCATAGATGTAGTGATGTATTGGCTTAACAACGACTCTAATTACTTGGCCTTAACATAATTTATGTGAAAATTGATTTATTACCCATAAAAGCATATTCATTTCACCAAATTTTATTCTATATCAATTTTCTATTGGATAATAACACTTTACCCAATTCTTTTCCAAATTACTGCCATGTACAATTTCCAAAGTCCTAAAACATTTGTAAACTTAATTAATTATTACCCTTAATTAATTATAGGTTTATATGCTTATCTAGCATAATAAATTCAAGATAATTTGGAAATACTTGGGAAAAATCCCCAGAAATTCCAGAAATTCCAAAATACCATATTCTTCACCACATAAAAATTTAAGGGCCGAAAACCATATTTAGTTATTTTAAATTATTAAAACACGAAATTAACTTACTTTCCTCCTTAGGAAAAATATTCAATTTAATTTAAAAAATTATGAAATTAAAAACCCATCTCCAAAGTAATGTTATATTCAACATACCAGAAAATCAAAGCTATTGGAGATTAAAAACTTAGGTTTTACCCTTAAAACCCACTTAAATAAATTTATAAGTAAATCCATAAATCATTATTCTATCTAAACAATGATTAAGCAACCATAACTTGGCAAAAATCATCAAAACCATTCAGATATTATATCAAGAACAAATATAGTGATGGTTAATGTATTATTCACATTAGATTTAATTGTTGGAGCTGAGATTTGATTAGTGTTTTGGTTCCTTGGCTGTTGCTCCTGAATCACCTTTAGATTTTATTCCTTATCTTGCTTGCTAATGGCCGGCCTCCTCTCTTTTCTTTGATTGTTTTGACGTTAGGAAAAATGAGAATGATATGTGGGAGAGGGTTTAAGGAGTGAAAGTTGGATCTACCTATTTTGCGTGTCTCATATACTCTCTTATATGATAAATCTTTAAACAATCTTACTTAGTTCATTAGTAATGGCTCGATCTTATAAATTTTCAAATCTCATTTTCCTTAACCATTTAAATTATTCTATTGAATCTATCCAATTAAATATCCTAAATAATGTTAAACTAAAACTAGGGGTGTTACACTACTTCTATAGTCGAAATTTATAGAGTCGGGTGTAAATTCAAAAATAAGTATATATACACATATATTTATATATAGTATGGTTTTTGAAAAATATTTTCAAAAATAAAAATACACTACAGATGCATATACTTTTCCTCGTTTGATCGGGTAACCTAAGCACTAATGCCAAATGTAACAACCTGCCCTGAAACAGACCTAAATTCCAACCTAGAAAAGGCTCATCTAAACTTAGGCTCATTCCAATGCTGGTTGTTGGTTGGTAAAAAGAAAGACTATATAGAGCCATCTATCTATTTTCCAAAACGCGCAGCGGAAGAAATAAAATATAATAACAATAATAGTACCCATTTATTTAAAATCATTTCAAATGTCATAATACATAACAACAACCATTACAACATTTTGTTCAAAAATACATTTCATTGATACAACAGAAAGCAATACAAAAAAATGGATAGTAACTGCCCCAAGTTTCCCTCTCGCCATCTTCAAGCTTCATCAACTCCTTCTCTAACCTATGTTGTAATGAGGAGGCAGTCGGAACAACAAGTGTATGATGAATAAAAACCTTGAGTCTTATGATTCCAATACTTGGGCAGTATATTTCGAAATAAGTATATGTCTACACACATAAAACCATTTAATACTTCTTATAAGAAAGGAGGCGGATCCACAATCAACCACTTAATAGCTTTCATTCCCAAAGCATGTTTCTAAAACCATTTGATTTTTCCGTTGCTTAATTCATTTTATTCCCTAATTAACCTTTAACGTTAATTATTAACTTTAACGTCTACTTAACCCCCAAGTCTAATCACAGTTAATTCTTGGAATTCAAACTTTAAATTTAAATACGCATTTGAATTTGAATTCGAACTAAATTAATTTAAATTTGAAAACTTCAAATGCTTATAACTTCTTTGTTCGAGCTTCGTTTTCAGCATATTATATATGAAAATAGATTAGAATTTCGCCACGAATGCAATAGAATAACTTTCGTGATCAAATTCCAACTTTTGTAAAATTTTCATTTTTACCCTACCATAATTAATTGAATTTATCTTAATTTACTTATTTAATTAGGGTTGATTTTACGGGGTGTTACATGAGAAAACAGTTAAAATTTGGAATTTAGTTATTAAAATTATGTAAACTAATTACTTTGGCCCAAAATTTTTACAGAGGTATAAAATGATAAAATAGAAATTTGGTGTATTTTTGAGATTTTTACCATCAATTTTCCATTTTATATGAAATGTCTAGTGAAGGAAAATGTTAATATTTATGAAAAAAATTAATTAATTAATGAATTTTGGGGGTTAATATTTTTTTTAGAAAGAGAATTAAAAAGGATAAGATTGGACAACAAAAATTCAACACCAAATTGGGTTTGGTAGAAAAGAAGTTGTTAAGGTGGAATTTTTAATTTAATTACAAAACTTACATTGAACCATTTTTGATCAAGTAAAACTACTCAGTGAAGGCTAAACTTTATATTGGATCAAGAAAAACTGTGCTTGAAAGCTAGAATAGAAAAGTGGAAATCACACCAGGACCTAGCATTTTAGTTCATGAAGTCTAATTATAGCCCTACGATGACCCCTATATGATATATTATGATGACCCTGTATGATATATCATGATGCATTTATACAATAGCAATTACATGTGAAGGCAGTACACTAAGCAAGCATATGAAAACAAAATGAATGAAAGCAAATATATGTTGGTGGGGCAACCTACATGGTATTAATTCAAATAACAAATGTCAGGTCATGAAACAAAATATACATACATACACTTGCATGTTGCAAATGAAAACGGCCATGAAGGCATTTAATAGGATTTTATGTGGAAGCTTTTTGCGTGCGATCACTTAAGAGTGAATAAGCATGAAAGTCTGGAAAAAAAATACATGCGAAGAATAGCCTGCGATGACTACAAATAGAAATTTAATAATGCTCGAAGGCATTTTTCCAACGTACAAAACACAACACGTGAAGTCATATGGAAAGTGAAAGAAAATAACTAAGAGTGAAAGAAAATAACTAAGAGTGAAAGAAAATAACTAAGAATGAAAGAATATTGCTAGCACACACATGAGAAGGCAAGCATTTATATTACGCAAAGGTTATATATATTTGTACGTTGTACACAAAGGTTGTATATATTTATATGCGAAGGCTATATGTATTTTATTGCATGCAAAGGCTATATGTATTTTATTGCATGCGAAGGCTATATGTATTTTATTGCATGCGATGGCTTTGTCCTATATTAATGCACATAATCAACCATATGAAACCAAATGCAGGCAAAGTACTTATACAGGAAGGCATATTCTTAATGGCTGTGGTTGAATTTAGAATATAAAACACACAATGACTTCAAGCATATTCGAACGCAGTGACCTTTCTTTTTA
Source organism: Allium fistulosum (assembly GCA_030737815.1). Taxonomy (NCBI): domain Eukaryota; kingdom Viridiplantae; phylum Streptophyta; class Magnoliopsida; order Asparagales; family Amaryllidaceae; genus Allium; species Allium fistulosum. The sequence goes on from CM060902.1 coordinate 1,184,501,147, forward strand.
GTAGGCAACCACTGTGAAAATTTTAAGGCGTGATGGTTTATATTTTAACGTGCGAGAGTAAGTAAAATTTAAGGCATTGGCTTATATGCTAATATGCAAAAGCAAGTAAACATTAAGGTACGATAGCCTATGATTTGAAAAGTGGGGGATAGCTATTTGATACCAGTAGGAAGATTTTCACTTTAATTTGGGGTTAAATTTTACTTAAACAAAATATTGATTTTGTTAAGTATTTTTATGAGATTTTAAAAGAGAGGAAAAATGTGTTAGTTCGTTTTTGAAAGAGTTTTTAAGGAGGAAGCTATTACTTTAGAAAAGTAATTTGTACATAAATTGACTATCACATTGAGCATATTTAGTTGATTATTAATATATAGTATGTTCATTTTTATATCTTGATTAGTCATTATTGCACATATTGAATTGTTGACATGCTCACTTATATGTTATATAATATTACCCAACATTGTGACCATAGGGATTTGGGGAACAGATGACCAGTTAGGGTTGTTTCAATAGTGGGCATGGTCAGAATTAAACTCCTTAGAGATTAGAATTGCATCTAGGGGATTGTGAAAATCAAAATCGTATTAGGATGCCCGAACCGATCAAAAGACATAATTCGTCGACATTTTGAAAATCAGATTTAAGATTTAAAGGTGGAGACTAGGGTGGGGTCTCGCCCTATCCTCCAACCGTTTAACCCATGGTTGATCAGGTTTGCGATTCCAGTGTGTAGGGCCTAGCCGAAGGACATGTGAAAATGAGATTACTCAAAGCAAGAAACATGTAGCAACTGCGCTCACCATTGTATTTTTCTGTTGGACAGAAGTTGAGGTTATTTACTCTTGTTGGACAATTAATTTTGGATTATCTTATTATATCTTTGGCCCAAGTAAACCCGATAGGTTTCTAGGCAACCTGCAAAACTAATATAGGTTTCTAGTCAGCCCTTGAAAACTAATATAAGTTCGTAATAACCTTGAGAAAACTAATACAGGTTCGTAGCGACCTAAGAAAACTATGTCATGGACTGTTTTGGAGATTGGGTAATTATGGGAATGTGTAACCATTTGCGCTTAATGAATGCTAGACTATTCATTTTACCCATTATCGCATGATTATATTATGAATATATTCTAATCATTTGATTGATTTTAATTGTACTAGTGAGGGGAAAACCCGTTTCGCTCAATGGTGTGGTCTCACTATGTATCCATTTTGGTTCGAAATAGTATAATAATATGCATACTAGACTTTTGTCTGACTTGAAGTTTTTGATTTTCCCTTAAACTCTCTGGTACTCAATTTGTAACTGAGTACGCTGAAAGTAGGGTATTTCAAGTTCAGATGAATAAGCTTGCACAGACGTTCAGGAGACAAGATACTGTATATAAGAGTATATATCTCCACTATGGAGAGTTTAACTGCTTTTATTGTTGTTGAATGTATGTAATGTTGGTTACTATAACTGTTTAGGTAGTTAAGACTCCGATCAACCAATGTGGCATCCTTGTATGTCTCTCTTGGAACTATATGTGATTATTATATTTTATCTGAATGATGTATTCATGGGGTTATGGAAATGCAATGTAATGAATTTGAAAATTAATGAACGAGATATTTTGTTAAAATTTTGTAGATTCTAGTGCTCTTAGTGTTAATGATTCAATAACGGATGTCATTCTACCATTGGGAAATAATGCTAAGGATGATCGCAACATCAATTGTACTTATTTTTTAGCCTTGGAACGGGGATGTTACAAATTAACTCTGTAATCAATTCTCGTTCGAAATAAAGGTGTTTTTCTTTCTGTTATATATTTTTTATAGTGCATAATAAATAATTAAATGTTTAATTAAAATATATTTACTAGAAATTCATAAATGGTGTGCTTGTGATAGTAATTACAAATAGTTGTAATCATGAATATTGTAACCCAATATAATAAACACATCATTTTAAACCGTCCTAGTCAAGATGCATTGAGACAGGATATTGATACATCAGTTAAAACTAGAGTACTAATGCTCTTCAAATATTGGACAGTGTGTTACTCATGACTGCTGGGGGCACCAAGGGGTTACGTACCGATAGTTACTAGATAACTTTGGGATGAATCACTCGATAGTTTTCCGTTGGTTAATATAACCAAGGTCAAACAGAAAATATCGATGTGACTAATTTACATAGTTCTCTCTACCTGAGAATACTATCGACCTTCAATATGAAAGCACCACTTTGATTATAGTCAGATTATGGCATGAAGTCCATCGAACAACTATAAATGGGTCAAATGGAAGTATTGGAAGTGAAACACTATTCAAGAGTGGATTCGTCTCCTCGGTTATATGGGATTAATATCACGGATCTAAATTCCAAACATAGAAAAGTTTGCATTCCAACAAGATTAGGGTAATAATTCAAATTTATAACATTATTGTACAACCTATTTCAGATCAAAAATAAATTTCATTCATATCAATATTCAAAATTCATACTTTTGGGACTGATTCCAGATCAGGTTATAAACAATGCTTAATTAATTCATAAACAAGAATATGTAGACGATATTTATTATATTCAGATAATATTCAATTCTTTGCCTACAACTTATATACAATTATCCAATTGGGCATAAAAATCAAATAAACACCAACAGGATAATTTTCATATTATAACAATCTATAAAATTTCCCACTCACCTTTTAAAAGCGGTCCAAATCTCCAGATCTGAAGTAGAACCTTTTATTCATCTCCAGATCCTTTTTAATCCAAGAGATAAATATAAAAGGGTATATGCACATTAGAATTATAGATCTGAGAAGTGATTTGGGACCGGAAGAGAAAATAAATACAAATATATAAATATATAGATTATCTCAAATACGCATATGGTTGATCCTTTTCTCTTCTACATTTTATTAGATTTCTACTCTTTTTCGATTTGTATGATTATAGATACAAGTATGTTATCTTTATAATTTAGAAAGAAAGCTGAGAAGAAGAAATGGCAGAGCTTTGCTACTACCTCCATAAAAATATGTGAAGAGAATGGAGGGCTAGGCCTGAATTTATAGGCACTAGAATTAACCAGAACCTTATGATTTAAAATATTAAATCCGGGCCATTATGCCTAGGCTAACCCTAGCCGCCTAAAGGCGACCGGTCGACCGCTATGGGTAAACCGGACCCAATGACAGATCGGCCTGTGGGCTCGGGTGATTAATTAATAAACTTAATTTTTCTTATTTAATTATTTTCGTTTTGAATTTTTTTTCATTCGTAACTTCTTCGTTTGGACTCCGATCGCAAAACTCCAAACATGAAAGTTGTTCAGAATTTTGCAACAAATGCAATGGTGCAAGTTTTGTGGTCAAATTCCATCGTTTTCACAAATTCCATTTCCGGAGCCTTATCAATTAACTAACTAATTAAATAACTAATGCCAAATTACAGGGTGTTACATTCTGCCTGGTCAAAAGGCTGAATAACACTTGCCCCTTAAAGTACATCTCGTTTCCAACGTGATGAGCTTTGAATTGAAACAAGTTCGAATTCCTTTGAAGCACTCCACTCTGTGTTGTGGATGGTCGCTATCCTTTTGCGAATCGATTCTGTAAAGAATTATGTCCATAGTTGTTCATCGGAATGCTTGACCAGCATCCAGTGTTATAAATTCGAACAGTGCTCTCTCGATCTACTGTTCTGAGCTTAGTAATTCTAAACTAGTTTCTCTTATGGATTTTCTAGGTATGAGTCTTCCTTTCTTTGACTCTAGTCATTGGGTGTCAAATATGATTACGTACAAGTATACACATGCACTCCCTTGTAGAAGTTCTTGATCATATGCACGTACTCATGTAGGCATATATAGGTCGTCATCTTCATTGTTGTTGTTGTTATTTGTTTTCAGCTTAGGTGTAAATAAAACTTGTACTTTTCTTTCCAAGTTCCATTTCAAATGTGAATAACAAAGACATTTGTTTTGCCTAATCTTTGTGTGAATTTGTCTAAGTATTTGATGTACTTGCGATCTTTTTCTTCTCATGATTATTGTCAGACTAAGTCATTAGCCCGTTCCATGCTTTGCCAGCCTTTCATCGTAAAGAAATTGTTGAAGCGCCAATCTCTGGGCATTTACATGTAAGCATATCTAATTCTAGAATCCGGTCGAAATTCAATCGTCTTGAAAGGTGATTTAAACATTCCATTTGGAGGAACTTTAAATGCGATCACGCCTGCCCTCGGACGTCGATTAAAGTGAATTATCTTTAATAGCGGGTCGGGCATCCTTCTCTAGATGTGTTTTTCGACCATGCTGAACTCTAGGCATTGGTCATGGCTAACCACTTAAGATTGTGGTTTAGGTACCATTTTCCACGATAATAACATTCGATCGTGCTAGACTACGAGCACCGATTGAAGTTTATAGGTAAGCCCATGCCTTTCACTAGGCGCGGATCTTTTGCTTCACCTACTCCGGGCATGGATCCTCGTCCTTTCCATCATATGTGCAAGACATTGATGCTTCGCCAAACTCTGGGCATGAGCTAATAGATGGACGGTAGGGTCATGTCCATTTTGGTATATATTCCTACCCCCACATCAAAGGCAAGAGTTAATGGGTGGATTGTCAAGTCATGTCCTTTTTGGTTTATACTACTGCCCTCGCTTCAAGGACAAGATTTAGTTGGATGGACGATCAATTCACGTCCATTTTTGGTTATATTCCAACTACGCCATCATTTGGGCAAGGCAATAACGCTCTGCCAAACTCCAGGCAAGAGCAAATGAATGAATGATCATGTCACATCCACTTTGACTTGCCCCAATGTCGAGGGATGAAAATGTTGACAGGCATCTACCTCTGGACGCTAAGGATGGTGGAACTTTAATGGTCCAATCATGGATGGTAGAAGTTTTGGTTGGTACCTAACTCTAGGTACCTTGGTGTTGTAGTATCAGATGACTTGGTGTCGGCGTGCAGCTACTCTCAACTCAGCTTTGTTACACTTCTCATCGATCATATCAAGAGACTCCAAAAGAAGCTGCTCATTTGTCTATGGGTTATAGTGTGTCACTTGACAAGAAGGTACTTCCTATTTAATTAGAATCATATCCTCCGATCTGTATGCCAAGATGAATGAAGAATGGCTAATCGCTGACTTATGGGTGGCTCGATAAGCCCAAAGTGTTAATGGGAGTCCGTCGACCCACTTGCCCTTGGCCTTCTCCAATCGCTTGTTGAGGATGGACATGATGAACTTGTTCAAAGCTTCGACTTGTCCATTCACCTGGGGTGTGCCACCATAGCAAATCTCTTCTTTATGCAATGTTGGCGGTAGAAATCCTTGAATTCGGAACAATCGAATTGGGTTATGTTATCGGTAATGATTGCTTGTGGAACTCCAAAACGACAGATAATATGTCGAATTACAAAGTTGATTACTTTCTTTGTGGTGATCATAGCTAATGGCTCTGCCTCAGCCAAATTTAGTGAAGTAGTCAACTGCGACGATGGCGTACATCGCACCACCTTTAGATATCGGCAAGACATTGATGATATCAATTCCCCAAACTATAAACTATCGAGAACTAATCATTTGAGTAATCCATTGGTAGGGCTCTCGGAATTTTAACAAATTTTTGGCACTGGTCACACTTTCGGGTGTAATCAACCACGTCTCGGTTGATAGTTGACCAAAAGTATCCATAGCAAAGGACCTTCTTTGCTAGGGTTTACCTCCTAGCATGGTCGTCACTGGCCCCTTCATGAACTTCACTCGGGACTCGTTTGGCCTCATCGTTGGCAATATACCATAGCATTGGGAAACAGAATCCCTTCCTTTAAAGTGCTCCTTGCTAAAGGATGTATCTTGAAGCTTGGCAAAGGAGCTTCCGTCGTTTATTCCTTCTGTTTGGATGGATTCCTCTTCGAAAGTAGTCTTTTATTGTGGTCATCCATGACTCCTTTTCTGGTTTAGCCTCTGATATCCAATCGATATCCATCTGGACGATGCTTGGAGCTAATAATACTTCTACCGGAACCAACCCCATGAGCAACGCATCTCCGGAACGGGCCAACTTAGCTGGTGAGTCGGCCTTTTCATTTCCCTCTCTGGGATTCTGAGTGCAATCGCGCCTTCCTCCGGGCATCGATCGAGAGTAACCACTTAGGATAACAGTTCAGGTACACCTTTTCGAGATAGCGATTGTCGATTGCGCCAGGCTCCGGGTGCTAGTTTAAGTTAACTACTTAGGGACGCAGCTCGTACATCCTCAGCCAGGATGTTTATTTCCAATTGCACCTAACTCCGAGCATCGATCAAAGTTCATAGGTAAGATTCCACCTTATGTCGGGTGTGGATCTTTCGTTTTGCCTACTTTGGGCAAAATGTCAAGGGTTGGACAGTCTTATTATGTTTGTTTTGGCTTATACTCCTGCCCTCAATCCAAGGACAAGAGTAGAGAGAGTGAATAGTCGTATCACATTTATTTTTGTTCATACTCATGCCCCCACATCAAGGGCGAGAGTTAGTGTATGGACGGTCCAGTCACGTCCATCTTTAGTTTATACTCATGCCCCCAGTCCAGGGACAAGAGTTAAATAAGTAACCTGTCATATCACATTTGCTTTTATTTATACTCCTATCCTCGCATTAAGGGCAAGAGTTCGTGTACGAATGGTCATGTCATGTCCGGTTTGAGTTTATACTCCTGTCCTCGCGTTGGGGGCAAGAGTTAGTATATGACAGTCATGTCACATCCGGTTTGATTTTATACTCCTGCCCTTGCGTTGGGGGTGAGAGGTAGTGTAGAGACGATCATGTCATGTCTAGCTTGAGTTTATACTCATGCCTTCGCATTGAGGGTGAGAGTTAGTGCGACAGTTACATCACGTCATGTCACGTCCAGTTTGAGTTTATACTCCTGCCCTCGCATTGGGGGTGAGAGTTAGTGTACGGAAGGTCGGGTCACATCTAGTTAGAGTTTATACTCCTGCCCTCGGGTTGGGGGCGAGAGTTACTGTATGGATTATCATGTCACGTCTGATTTGAGTTTATACTCCTGCCCTCGTGTTGGGGGCAAGAGTTAGTGTACGGACGGTCATGTCACGTTCGGTTTGAGTTTATACTCCTGCCTCGCATTGGGGGGCGAGAGTTAGTGTACGGACGATTGTGTCACGTCCGTATTGAGTTTATACTCCTTACCTCGCATTGGGAGCGAGAGTTAATTGGCATCTATCTTCGAACGCCAAGTGTGGTTGAACCTCTATAGTCTGATCATGGACCATGGATGTTTGGGCGGCGCCTATCTTCAGGTACCTAAATATTTGAATTAATCACATGCAAATCCATTTGAGTCAGTCAAGTCACGACTCTTAAGCAGCAAAGAGACTGGGTCTTGGACTTAAAAAGCTGCTTTATTAGAGATGGGAAATGACAGGTTCTTCCATGGACCTTCCCAACACTTTCAGAGCAGCATCTGTTCTCAGAAGGTTAGGGATCGAATGTGACCTTCGACCCAGTGGTTTGGACCTTCCCGACATTGCCAGAGTAACGCCGATTCTCCAAAGGTTACGGGTTGAATGTGATCGTTGACCCAACGGTTTGTGGGTCTGCACTCCTTGTCCGCCATTCGAGAACTGGCGGGCGCTTCCCTGGTCATGATGATGGCTTCAAGGCACGGAAATCTTGCTTGCAAGAACATAGTTTTATTGGTTCAAGAAGCTAATTTTACCGACAAGTGAAAAAATGGCATGTCCTACCTATTACAGTGCCACCAGTGTCTTTGGGAGGCTTATTTGCACAAGGGAAAGCATGACTGTCAGGTACTGCCCCATCCCCAAGTGACCGGTTAGTTGATGACCAGTCTATCATTAGCTCGCCCTTGCTCCTGTCTGCTGGGCTCGGGCTTTTCACTTATAGTAGGTAGACCCTAAGGTCTCATGGTTACTCCGCCGTTTGGCAGTTCCTTAACATACTGTTCGAGCTAGTTATTCCTTATTAGCTCTTTAATCATATTTTTTAGATGTCAACATTTGTTAGTATTGTGTCCATTAATTTTATGGAAATGACAATACTTTCCTGAGTGCTTTCGTTCATCGGTTGCCTTTCTCCAAGGCAGCTTTTTATATTGTTCCATCCCTTAAGTGGCAAGGTAGATATTCTCCAACATATCATTCAGAGGTGTATATTCCACGGGTTTCAAGCTCCTCGGGCACTTGCTGTTCTCACTGCGTTGGCCGCCTGGAACTGGATTCTGCTTTCTTTGATTGTCATTCTTGTTACCAACTTTCACATTTATATTACCAGAATTGCCTCCAGATTGCCTTACAGCAACGTTGCTTTGAATTGGCTCATTCGAACTTCAAGCATCAATCCTCCATGGATGCTTATGTGCATTCTCCCGATGCAAATACTTATTAGCTTTTCTATAAAAAGCTTCCATTGTCGATGGTTTCTTACTTTCTATCCAATCCCCAAAATCTGAGTTGGGGTGAACTCCGTTATAAAGCGCCATCAATACCATATCTTCCTTTGGATCCGTTATTTCCATTACAGCCGTATGAAACCGACTCAAACAGTCCCTCAACGACTCTTATTCAACTTGATAAACAATAGACAACGACTTCACGTGTTTCAAACATGAGGTATGAAAACGGAATTGCTCCAAATGATATAGACCTCGGTGGAAGTCGAGTGAACCATATCGTAGCCACCTCTTCTAGGAAAATTGGGAAATAGTGGCACTTCATAGCATTTGAAGCTCTGCCTAAATCCATGTGCCATTCATATCTCAATAAGTGTTGCCTAGGATCCGTTATTCCTCCATATAATGGCATCGTTGGCATATTAAATCTCCAGGGATATCTCGCGCAAAGAATGTCCTACGTGAACATGTTTCGACTCACATTGGTACCCCATTCATCATTGGTTCTGAATTTGTTTTCACTCACCAATCTCCTAACCATATCTTCCAGATAGTCTGAGTCAATAGGTTCGATAGAACTGCGGTAATTCGGTCATGTCCCGACTGTTCGATCCGGCGAAAGTTCTTGGGAAGGTGCTCGACACTTAGGCTCCTTAAACTCTGGGGGATCCATTTGTCCAACTGTCCCCCCATTTGATTTTCATGAGTAGCATTATTAGTAGTAGTATGGTTTTCAATATTCTGACCTTCAATATCACATCTAGGGATGACATCCATGCCACCTTCTAAAGGATGGGCCCTAGGCCCACCATTTTACGGGTCGATACCGAGTCCCGAGTGGGGGTCAGTATCGATCCCTTAAATTGAACCTGGGGCTCGCCCTCTTCCTTATACAGAGGTTCCAGCAGCGTGTTGAGTTTTCTTCTGCCTTCCTTCCCTTTATATTCACTCGAATGAAGAAGAACTCTTTGATTCTAAGTTGGAATCCCTTCTACCCCCTCTGCGGCTGTTTTGAGTCAGCTTATTCAACAGCCTCAAGCTCTGTTGCACCGTGTTGTTCATCTTATGTTAGCTAGCTTGGAATCTATCTTCCACCTGCTTCATCATCCTATTTATCTCCACCATGTTGATAATGTCAGTTGGAGTTTGGATCTTCGTTTGCTTTGGTTGGTTAGCTTCATTCCCATGCTGAGGATTTTGATTCTCAACGTCATTAGTGGTAGCTTTGGTAGTTATGGTTTGGGTTTGGAGTTCCTTCCTTAGAGGGGCCATGGTAGAAAGCTTCTTTTAGATTTGTTGGAAATTTGATTTGTAGAAATTTAAAGGAAAGAAAATTTTGATCTATCTCTTGGATATGGGGAAATCCAATAGTAGATGATGGATCCAAATGGCCTGAGTTCAATTTTCAATGAAAGCACCAAAATGTTTGAACCAAAAATGGCACAAATACCCAAAAATTTAAGTAGTAGAGATTAAATGAAGAAAAGTAAATGAAAATGAGGAAATAAACAAGACACAATCATTTATAATGGTTCGGCAAAGCAAGGCCTACATCCACTTTGAAGTTTTATTGCTTATTTCTGATTTGGAGGTAGAAGGTCTTGGGGGTTGGTACAACTCCAACACTTAGAATTTCAGAGTTATAAGAATATAAAAAATGATGGAACTAGAGCCAAAAGATCCTTAAAAATGAGCCTCATCCTCCTATTTATAGAGCTAGGGAGCCTAAAATCTCATCTAAAATATTTCCAAGCCGTTATGCACGAATTTGACCAATTCTCCCAAAATAATAGACGCCACCTCAGCAATATCTGGGAGTTGGTACAAATCCCCAAGTGGGAGTCGGTATCGATCCCCAGGTTCACCGTTTTTGGTGTCTTCTATTTCTTGCTTCGGATTGTCTTGTAGTTAGCTTCATGATTTCGTAGTTGTTTACACTAATAATAGCTTGCTTCTGAGTCCAAATGATGGAGTTGAAGGAGAACAAAGTTGTAGTTTCAAGTGTTCATGAAGACCGATGAAGAATTGCATTGATTTAGAGAACCAACTTTGGAAATAGGACCTTGGCATCATGATAGGCATGTAGGCAAGAGATAGGGTCCACCCATTAGGTTTGGGAGTCGGTACCGATCCCCAACTTGGGGGATCCCATGGTTTTGTTGACTTGGGTTGTTTTGGTTTTGGTCTTATAACTCTGTCTGTGCTTGGTTTATGGACTCCTAGGCTTTCTCTCCGGACTTTCCGCCTTGCTAACTCCAATTTCTATCTGTCCAGTCTGTCCAGATTCTTCCTGGTCAAAAGGCTGGATAACATTAATAATTAAGTTTGAAATATAATTAAGAAATGATTTAAAATAAAATTAGTTTAATATGAAAATAATATTTTATAAATTCATATATGAATAAGAAATGTAGTTCTTATATTAGTAATAATTTCTATGTAAATGTTTGAATTGATTTTTTTGTTAATAAAAGGAATTTATAAAGTGGGCAAAGAAAGTAGTTTTGCTTTTATTAAATAAAATAAAAGAATTTATGAAATATAAATTCTATAAAAATTTCATAATGTTGAGTAGACATTTAGATAACATGAAAATAATTTTTTTATGAAGCATTATAGAGTTTTTAATTGGAAAGAAAATAGTTTATACAAGAAGTATAAAAAGAAATGAAATGCGCTGAGCATTGTGCAAGGCCCAAGCCAATGAGCACATACCCAAACTTAGTTTTCATGAAAAGTTTAGACTTCATATTGTCTAGAAAACTCTCTCCCTCATTCAAGAAACAATTCACGTAAAAATAATTTTGCCTCTTTTTCTTTCTTGCTTTATGAAAGAAAATAGAAAACCCTTCTCTTCTTTTAATCAAAAATAAAATCAAATAAAATCCAATTAATTCCAAATTTAAAATATGTTGCTTTCAAAACCAAGCTACATCTATTATCATGAAGAAAGCCGGAGTTTTGATCAATTTTTGGAGTATCATGATTTTCAAAATAAAGCAAATGAAGGGGAAGAAGGTTAATTTGGAGAGCTATGGCTAAGGTGAGTGTTATTTACACTCACAACTATGTTTATATGTTCAATTTTGTCTTATATACATGTTATTGTGTATGGATTTTGTATATATTTACTCCCCATGAACTTATGTTGGTTTAGTTGAATATGAATTAAATTGAAGTGTGTATAAAATTCTTATCAAATTCAAGTGATCATTTTCTGTGTTTCAAGCATTCAGTCAACTGCACTAGAAATTCAGTTGACTGAACTAGTACAAATTTCAACCCCGAAAGCAACTCACTTTTAGTCAGTTCCTTCCATAGTTTTAGTCGACTGAAGGGATCATTCAGTCGATTAAACCAATATGCTTTGAATTTTTGAAATATTATTTTTTATTTATTTTCTTATATTTTAATTTTTATTCCTATTGAACATAAAAGCATGACCATAGATGCATATTTATTGATTATGTTAAGAACTTTCTAAAGAATAATGATAGAATTGTAAATTTATTCGATATATTATCTAATATGTAACCTTTATTTTAAAAATCTATTTTATATACATTCTTTTGAAATTAGATCATATTTATTTCTAAATTATGATATGTTTTTTTAGATGTTATTCAATGGTTTTTAATACAATATTTAATGATAATATTGAATATTTATATAAAGAGATTTGAAATTTATTAGTGACTTAAAGGTAAAGAAATTATATTAGAAGTTATTTACTTTATTTAAAGAAGTTTTTAAATTATAGGAAATTTAGAAATGATTCCTATAATTATGTTTGACTAATAAAGTGATTTGGAAATTGAGTTATATATTTTTTTTTGAAAGAAGAAGGTTCTTTATTATTGACGTATGAGAACCAATAAATAGTAGGATTCACCTCCTTAAAAAACCTTACCATTGTGGTAAGGAAAAAGAGCATGACATCCTCTATAAATACAGACTCCAATACAGGTAATTAAAAACAACCTAAAAATAGACCAAGAAAAATATAAAGCAAAGACCACAACAACAAATAACCCGGGCCCAAAGATTGGCCAAGCAAAGACACCTCCACTTCCAATACCAACCCATTCCAGCCCAATTACGAACAGCAAAACAGAAAAACCCTTATACCCCATAGAACTTCATTTCACGCCGCCATCATCCACTATCTCCCAAATCTATTCCTCGTCTAAGTAAAATCATTCTCTCGGTTGAACTCGCTTGCTGGTGACGGATTCGTCGAGATAGCTGCAGGCGAACATCTATTTCCAGTAACTTCATCCTTGCCTCCTTCGAACAAAACTTTCCTTCAAATCGTCGCCGTACACGTTCAAGCCAAAAGTGATGTATCAGTGTAGACGCCTCCACAAAGGCCAGATCTTGGAGCGCTGATGATGTCCTAAAGTTGAGTCATAGCTTGGAAAGTCGGTCTCGCAACGAATTGGGCGAAGCCGGTTGTATGGCGAGATTGAGCAATAGAGAATCCCACAGATAAGTGCTATAATCACAATTCGAAAATAAGTGATGATGGTTTTCATTTTTTTCAGTACACAGCATGCATCTTAAGTCAGTTGAAATGCCCCAGTTTAATAACCTATCCGCTGTTGGTAAACGCTGTAAATAAGCCATATAAGCAGTGAAAGAATTTTTTTTGGCTGTTTTGTTGTGCCATATCAATTTGAGATTATCATCTCTGTCAGTAGCAAGTCGAATGCCATTCTAGACTGTGGAAAACACGTAGTTTTTTTATCACAAATTTTCCAATAGTCAATTGTATGGTGAGAGAGAATATTCACCTGTTTAATTTGAGTTGCTACCTCCCTGGTTTCAGATAATAGTTGAGGTTGAAACTGTCCATCTCGTATAATAAGACTAAGTTTACAAGTGGCTGTGTTACTTAAATGAATTTTGTTCCAGCCAATTAAGTCAACCAGAGATTTATGGTTTATCCGAGGGTCGAACCATAAATCCGTGTTTTCCCATTTATAATAACTCGAGTCATAATTGATATAGCTTTATCACGTTACCTTAGAATCGATTTCATTGAGCGAGTGTGATGTGTGAGCACTGAATTAATGGACTAATAACACACGGTGGTATGGGATGTCATTGTGATATTTATTCGGTCATTCTTTTTTCGTGGATGACACTCAAAACGGGGTATGTTGATTTTGATACTTACTTCATTTAGTACTTCATAGCCGAGTGTTGGCTTATATGTCAAGTCATGTGTCAACCATTGTGTATGCTATATGTCTATTAACTTGTGTCCTGCTTCCTTTCTACTTCAGTAGTGAACCAGATTGGCCAGTATCCACCGTGGCAGCCTGTGGGGTCATGCCCTAGATCCACGACCCCGTGGGTTTATATTATATTATAATTGATGTGCATCATAGTAGTAGTGGATGGATAGTTGCTCAAAGCCCCTTGTGTCGCTTAGGCCAGCGGTCTGTTACCATTAGGGGCAAAGTAAGGTCGTGAACGAGGCGGCGCGTGGATGAGCCATTAGTGGATGGAGTCACGATGTCCGTCGAGGTAACTGAAGACTGTAGGAACAAATCTGGCTACTCAATAAGAGGCTAGTAGACCCTAGGTTCTTTGAATGGGCAGGCGGCCATCAGTCTCCCTTCTGGTTTTGTTGTGGAATATAGACATATATGAGGTCAGATTATACCTAAGACTGTGTCCAGAGTATGGTCAACCCTGTGTCCTTCTTTTACATCTATGGTCATCTATCTATTTGGATGATGGCTTATTTTATTACTTTGATTATGACAAACCCAGGAATGTCCATCATATATATATATATATATATTCATCTTAGGGCATTATTGTGTGTTAGCCCGATTCACTTGATGATTTCATTTTCTTTGATGATGTTTTATTATATGGATGATTCACCCATTGGATATGATATATTTAATTTCAATTGAATTGTTTATATATGTGATTACACTTTACTATATGGTTTTCTTGTGGATATGATTTTGAGATATTTTGAGGACGTTATGTCATCATCATTATACTTTTCTTATTATTATCCTTGTATGTTATAATAACACCTATCTACTTGGGTAGTTCGAGACACTTCAGGTTCAGGGACATGATGACCATTTTGTGGATGTTGGACATAAATGGAGGATAGGATAGCATTATATCTATAGGTTATTGTATACTATTAAAATGTTTTTGGATTCATGTACTAGATGATTTAATGGCAGTGTATATTTGATGTATACTAGATTTATGTATACTTATCTACTATATATTATCGTTACGATTTTGATTCTATGTCCTCTCTGTATTTATTATATATATATATATATATATATATATATATATATATATTATGCATTATTCTGTCCTGGAGGCACACGTGTTTATTTCATTGTACCGATACTATGTACATATAAGTGAGTTATTTATTCGATGTTTAAATACTTACTACTGTTAGCTCAAGGGAATATTCACGTTTGTGCCCATATCGCCTTACTCTTCATATTGCTTGACGGTAATATATAGTAATACTCTTGAGTAGTATGAGTATAGAGGTAGAGGCATTACAAAGTTCCAAGTTGTCGATGAATCTATCGTAGATGCAACGACAGTAGGAGATTATCATATACGCTTGCTAGTGGGGTAGTATTAATATTAAATAATTGCTATTTTGTAAAGGACTTTATTTGTGGAACTATTACTATTTCTAGATTGTTTGAGACTGGATATATGTTTCATTGTGCTAATAATTTTATGAACATTTGTGTGAATGGAAATAAAGTCTATGATGGTGTTCATGAAAATAGCATATATGTGATCAATACTAATTATATGTGCTCTGTGAATAATTCTTCTAATAATCTAAATGATAGCTATCTTTGGCATTATAGGCTAGGACATACAAGTGAAAATCAACTACACAAACTGAAAATCGAAAGTTTTCTCCCACACTTGATTCTGAATCATTTGATGTGTGTGAGTTGTGTCTCAAAGGTAAAATGACCAAGCACCGATTTAGTGGGAGTAATGAAAGGGTTGATGAACTCTTAGGGTTAGTACATAGTGATTTATATGGCTCGATACCTATAATCACCAAGGAACTTCTTACTTTGTTACCTTCATCGATGATTTCTTTAGACTAAGATATGTGTATCTTATAAAGAACAAATCTGATGTCTATGAGAAATTTGTTAAGTATAAAAATATAGTAGAAAACCGAACAGACCGTAAGATTAAGATTCTTCGATTTAAATGAGGAGATGAATACGTTGGACATGAATTCCAATAGTGCTTAAAAGATAACGAGATTATGTCTCAGATTACTCCACCTTATACTCCACCACATAATGGTTTACCAGAGCGAAGGTACCGAACCCTATTAGAAATGGTTCGTTTTATGATGAGTAAAGCTAAGTTACTACTATATATGTGATAAAACTACAGTGCATATGTTGAACTTGTTGCCCACTAAATTTGTGCCTAAAACACCATATGAAATGTGATATGGTAAGAAACCCCAACTTAAGTCTTTGAAGGTGTGGGGTTGTCTGGCATGCGTTAAGAACGTTGGTCCGAATAAACTAAAGGCAAGATCAGTACTGTGTAAATTTATAGGATATCCCAAAAACTCAATGGGATATATATTCTACAATAACGAAGAACAATTGGTTATAGTTTTCGACACGCTGTCTTTTCGAAAAGGAATTTCTGCCAAAGGAAATTAACAGCGAAGTTATAGATTAACACTGAGGCCGAACCAGTGAGAGCACCAAGTTCACCCATATATGAACACAACAACTTATTAGAAAGTCTAGTGAGGGACCTCGTGCACCAGAAAGACACTACGGTTTTCTCGTGGATGACGAGAAGGAGAACCGTGTCTTAGATGACAGCACTCCTCTGTCTTTCCAACAAGCATTATTGAGTGAAGACTCTGTACTCTAACTTGAAGCAATGAAATATGAGATGCATTCCATGTACAAAAAAAGTACGGACTTTGTCGGATGTAACCGAAGGAATAAAACCCATTGGCTGCAAATGTATTTTTAAGAATAAACTAAATGCAGATGGGGAAGTAAAGACTTATAAGGAAAGGCTAGTTGCAAAAAGATTTCATTGAATTCAAGGTGTTGATTATGACAAGACCTTTTCACCCGTAGCCATGCATAAGTCCATTCAGATTATGCTAGCCATTGTTGCATTCTATGACTACGAAGTATGATAAATGAATGTAAAGATGGAATTCAAAATGATGATTTAGAGGAAACCGTCTATATGTCACAGCCCAAGGTTTTGCAGTCAATGGGAGTGAGGTCAAGGCTTGCAAGTTGTTAAAGTCCATTTATGGTCTTAAACAATCTTTAAGAAGTCAGAATAAGTGTTTTTATAATGTAATCAAATAGTTTAGTTTTCATTAGAACACAGAGGAAGCATGTGTATACAGAAAAGAAGAGGGCAACACTATCGTATCTTAGTGTTATATGTCACCAATCTTCTATTGATTGGCAATGACATTTTGTTGTTGCAATTAGCGAAAACTTAGCTTTCCAAGAACTTCTCCATGAAGAATTTGGGAGAAGCAGCCTATATACTAGGTATAAAGTTCTGTAGAGATAGATTTAAGAGGCTGTTGGGATTGTCCCAATCTTTGTACATAGATACCATACTGAAGAGGTTTAATATGGCCAATTCCAATCGTTGAAAGATTCCAAGGCAGCCTGGAATTGTCCTTTCTTAGAAGGACGCTTGTTATACTGATGAGGAGAAAGAGCATATGAAGAGCATTCCCTAAGCTTTAGCCATAGGATCCATAATGGATGCTATGCCATGTACTAAACTGGATGTGGTATATGTGTTAAGATGCATGAGTTGATACCAGTCTAATCTTGGAGAAAAGCATTGGACGACCGTAAATGTATACTGAAGTATTTAAAAAATACTCGAGACTTATTCCTCATTTACGGAAATGGAGACCTTACGAAAAGGTATACGATCCAAACTTTAAAAGTGATATTGATGATAGTAAATCGATGTCTGGTTATGTCTTTACACTTAATGATGGAGATGTTAATTGGAAAGGTTCCATAAAGAAACAGTAGTCGATTCAATGATGAAGGCCAAGTAGATCATGCTCAATGAAATAGCTAAAGAGGTAGTATGGATGCATAAGGTTTTGAGTGAGCTCGGAGTGATTCACAATACCAAGAATCCTATGGCATTGTTCTATGATGATAATGCAGCGATTCAGATTGCAAAGGAGCCCATAGTACATAAGAAGTCACGACATATTCTTCGGAAGTTCCACCTCACTAAAAAATTTGTCAAGAAGAAAGAGGTCCTGATACAAAGGGTAGACACCAAGGAAAACATAACCGATCCATACACTAAGGGTTTGGCTCGGTCGTCTCTCGAGAAGCCGATCGAAGGGATGGGACAATGATTCCATAATTGGCCTCAAGTAAAAGTGGGAGATTGATTGATTAGAGGTATGACTTAGGGGCAATCCTGTAATTTATTACAAATTAATTAACTCTATAATCAATTCTCGTTCAAAATAAAGGTGTTTTTCTTCCTATTATATATTTGTTATAATGTGTTATAAATAACTAAATGTTTAATTAAAATATATTTAATAGAAAGCCATTAATGGTATGTTTGTGATAGTAATTACAAATAGTTGTAATCATGAGTATTGTGTCATAATACAATAAACACATAATTTTTAATATTCCTAGTCAAGATCCATCGAGATTGGGTATCGATGCACCCATTGAGACTAGAGTACGTAATGCTCTTCAAATGTTGGGTAGCATATTGCTCATGAATGCTGGGAGGCACTAAGGGGTTACATACTAATAATTATAAATATATTAATCAATATATGATATCGATACATGTTTAAATTGGATTTAAATAAAATAAATATTGTTCGGGCTTGAAGTGGTTTTGAAGCCCATATATATCATGGTATGGTTGGTCATATGATGGTCTTAAGGGTAGGGTTTTGATGTATAAAAAGGTAGAGAATGAGTAGGAGAAAAATAAGGATCTAGATCCTATATTCTCTCTCTATTCTCTCCTCTATATAAGGATCATAACCCTCATTATAAAAAAGAATTTTTAGAGCCTCTGCCCTTACCTTTTTGTTGGCCGAAACCATACCTATTCCTCTACCAAAATTCAAGCATCAAATCAAATAAAATTAGAGCTATACGATAGTCAGTAGTCAGCAATTCAAAGCTAGCACCTTATGGATCGTGATAAGATTCAAGGTGATCATTTCAATGCCTCAATATGTTACCCTTAGGCTTTGGTGAAAGGTATTCATCTTGTTTATTAACTTATTTAATATTATAATCAATCATTGTATTATATCGTAGGTTGTTAGATTATATTACAGATATAGTATATCGATGTTTTGTCACATATTAGATGATTGAATATGTTAGTGCATTTATGTATATATATATATATATATATATACACGAAAAGAAAAATATTTTGTATGCTTGTGGTATTAAACTCATAACCTGAAAACAAGAAAACAAATTTTTTGTGTAATTAAATCATATCATATATGATTTTATTAATTTATAAATTATATTCTAAAGATTAAAATCATATAATAAACTTTTAAAGGTTTATAAAATTTTATTTTCACACACTAATAATTCGACGGTAAAGTTTACTTTATTTTAATATATATTATTATTTATTATATATTTAAATATTAATATAACAATTTATTTAATTAGAAATTGATTGTATAAATATATATATATATATATTTAATGAAATATGAAATTAAGTATAAATTTTATATACTAACATTACATAATTTTCAGATTTCGAAAATGATTTTTTAATAATTAATTGTGAAAGTTTTTTAATTATTTAATAATTATTTATTTAAAAATTATTTTATAAATCCTAAACAATTTTTTGTTCCGTGAGCTTAAAGTCAGTTTGCATCAATTTTACGATATACATACATACATATATACATACATACATACATATACAAATATATATATATATATTTGTGTGTACATGGGTGCATGTGTTTATATATTTATAATAAAATATTAAAAAAATTAATCTTGTTCTCGGGTTTGCAGTAGTAACTTAAAAAAAATTATATTGCTTATTAATTTTTTTGCATTTAATATAAATGAACATTTATATAAATACATTTTAACTATGTTATATAAATTATTGCAATTATTATTTCCATATATATATGATTGTATTTTATATATGTATAATTATATATATATGTATGTATGTATATATGTATATATATATATATAACTTCTGATGCATGCACACACACACGGATATATCTAAATGAATACATACATATATAATCATTTAGATAGCACATAGAATACCAGAGGGGCTAACATGTCCGCTGCAGTGTAAATCCCAACACCTATACGCGGGCATGTCAAACCATGCACATTTTATTATGTTACACGTGCACATACACACATATGTGTATATGATAAACATATTCTAAGATATTACAAAATAATATAAAGTAGAACCTTATTTTTAAAATAAAATAAAATAATTATTTTATTCAAAATAAATTTAGAAAAGTTCTAAATGAATTAGACTTCATAGGCCCAGTAACAATCCAAAATGGTAAAAAAAATTGAAATTCATCAATTTCTTCGCTGCGGGCTGGTCCAGCTCCAATGAAAACATTGGATGTAATGGATGATGTTACTATATGTTGACTATACTTGATCAGTGTTACCGAATATGTTAATTGATGACATGTTCACTTATTTGTTATATGTTATCACCCAACATTATAACCTTGGGGATTTGGAACCGACGACCGATTAGGGTTGTTTCAATAGTGGGTATGGTCAGACTTAAACTCCTGAGTAAGTAGAATTGAATCAAGTAAATTATTAAGATCAAATTATGTTAGGATGCTCGGATTGATCAAAAGACACAACTCATTGGTATTTTAAAACAGACTGAAGGGTGGAGACTGGTGCAGGATCACGCCCTACACTCCAACCGTTAAGCCCCTGGTTGGTCAGGTCCGTGATTCCAAGGCACAGTGATTTGTCGATGTTAAGACTAAAAATATGAGTTACACATTCGAAGGAACTTGTATTAAAGAAGCTTACCTATGTATTCTCTTACTAATCGTAGGAGACTGTTGATATTTTCTCCTATCGTATTTAGGGGACGACAGATATTTTCTCCTACCGAACTTAGAAGATGATTATTATTTATTCTAAATGGACTAGAAGACCGTTGGATTATCAAGCATGTTTTTGCTTGAGTCAGCCTATTAGGTTTCTAGTTGGCTTGAGAAAACTAATATAGGTTCATAGAACCATGGAAAAACTATGTCATGGACTATTTTTGTGGGATTTGGTAATTGTGGGAATTTGTGACCCTTGACCTTAATGAATGATGGACTATTCATTTTGAATCATTATATATGATATTGATCCTATGATCATGTTTTAACCATTGTGTATGCAGGTATATGTTATGATTGACATATTGATTATAAGGATACAAGTGAGGGGAAAACCCGTTCCACTCAATGGCGTGGTCCTACTAAGAATTTATATTTGTTTTGAGATGATATAATATTATTCACACCGGACTTTTTATCTGTTCCGAAGTTTTTTATTTTCACCTAAACACTCGAATACTCATATTGAAATTAGGAAGGCTGAGAGTATGGTTTTCAGGTTAGATGAATAAGCTTGCTGAAAACTGCACGAGGCAAATTACTATTTTGATTTTAATTCTACTATGCAGTTTAACTGCTTTTGTTATGTTGAATGCATGCAATGACGAGTGTTGTAACCGTCTATTAGTTAAGGTTCTAATTGTCAAGACATCTTCATATGTTATTCTTTGAATTATAATTATATTTATCATATTTTATCTGAATGAGGTAATCGTGGGGTTATGTAATGTATTGGAATGTAATGAATTTTCAAATTAATGGAAGAAAATGTTTTGTTAAAATTTATATATTTTTGTGCTCTTGATGTTAATGATCCAATAATTGATCTCATTTTGTCACCAGGAAATAATCTAAGAATGACTTCAACACCAACAGTTCTATTTTCGAGCCTCAAAATTGGGGATGTTGCACAAAGACAACATGAAAATATGGATGTTCTATCCATATTTAAGAATCTACAAAAGTAGTATAGGAAACAGTCTCGTATCACAAGGCATGAGACCTCATGGAAATTGTTTCATATGGAAATTAGAAAAGGAGTCCCATCAAGATCATGTAAGCAATATGATTGGGTACATAGAGAGATTGGCTAAGTTGGAAATGATTTTTGATCTATTCATATTGAAATTCAATATGAACTCTTTGAACTATACTATCATTGATCGTTTAAATATGTTATGGATGACCAAGAGTGCATTCATAAAGGAACCAAGTGCAGTACTCGCAGTCATGGGAACATCTTGTTCGAATTGTTTAAAGAAGAGAAAGCATAGGTTGAAGGAAGAAAAAGATAAAACTCTATCCATAGAAGAGAAGGTTGAATGTCATTATTGCTCTAAAAAGGGACCTGAAGGAGGAAATGTATAGATTATATGAAGATGCTTAGAAGGAAGGAATCTAGTTCCACTCAAAGGTATTTTCCTTATCTAAAAATGTTTATCTATAAGTGCTTATTCTTGGGTTTTAGACACAGGATTCAAAAATCATATCTGTAATTTGTTGCAGGACTAAGAAGTAAGAGGGCGATAGCAAGAGGGACCATGGAATTTAAAGTTGCAAATGGAGCTATTGCAGTTATCATAACAGTAGGAGGCTACCATGTGAAGCTTGCCAGTGGACATGATTTAGTTTTATATAATTGTTATTTGTACCAAACTTTATAGTCAAATAATCTTTGTTGTTTAGGTTGATAGAAAACAGTTATAGTTTTATTTGTAATGACATTGTTATGAATATTTGTTATGATAATAAAACTGTTAGTTTTGCTACTCTTTAAGATGGCATTTATATAATCATGTATTTGTTTTTGAAAACAATAATACATCTAAAATAAATGACAGCTATCATGGCAATATAAACTGGGCTATATAAGTGAGAAATTATTAAACAAGTTAAGAAATCAAGGGTTTCTACCATATTTTGATTCATAATCATTTGGTGCTTGAAAATCATGTCTAAAAGTTAATATGGCCAAATACCCATTCAATGGGAGAACCAAAAGAGATACTAAAGTCTTAGGACTAGTACATACAGATATATATGGTCCTCTGTCTATAGCCACCGAAGTTGGATCTTAATACTTCATTACATTCACCAATGATTTATCTAGATATGGATATTTGTATTTTATGAAACACCAACTAGAGGATTAAAATAAATTCATGGAATGTAAAAATGAAGTAGAAAACTAGACATGTAAGAAATCTAAAATACTTTGATCTGATCGAGACAGTGTGTACAATGGATACGAGCTCCAAGAGTACTAAAAAGAGAATGGGATTTTCTCTAAAGTTACTCATCCCCATACTAATCAAAACAACGGTGTTTTGGAAAGGAGAAATCAAACTCTATTTCACATGGTTTGATCGATGATGAGTGGTACTAGGTTTTTTCTTTCATTTTGGGGATATGCGCTAGAAACCATGACATATATATTGAACCATGTTTTATCTAAATCTATGCCAAAGACCCCATACAATTTGTGAACTAGTAAGAAAACCCCACCTTAGTTATATTATGTTATGTGGTTATCCAGCTTACATTAAGAATGTAAACCTTATTAAACTTGAGGTAAGATTAATATTTTTTGGAGGCATGCCATCTTTTTGGAAAAGGAATTTCTATTTCAAGAAATTAGTGGCAGTAAGATAGAATTGGATGAGATCCAAGAAACTCCTATAGAAACTAAATATTTAGATAGCAATTCAACACTTATAGAAGATACATAATCAATTAGAAGGTTGTAGGGAATCTCGTGCTACAAAGAGTTCCTATAGTTTTCTCATTGATGGTGAGAAAGAGGAATGCATCATCCATGATTATATTCCTCATACATCGTTAAGTCTTGGAGATAAAATACTACACATTATAGCTTGATGCGATGAAATATGAAATGAATTTCATGTATAAGAACAAAGTTTGGACTTTGGAAAATGAACTCAAAGGGGTAAAACCCATTGGATGAAAATGAGTCTTTAAGAAAAAGATCTACACAGATAGAAAGTTCCTAACCAATATAACAAGGTTGGTGGCGAAAGGTTTCCATCAAATTCAAGGTACTGATTATGACGAAACATTTTCACTAGTTGGTATGCTTAAATAGATTCAGATTCTAATTGCAGTCACTTCTTATTGTGACTACAAAATATTATTGATTTACTTTAAAACAACGTGAATATGATTTAGAAGAGACTATTTATACATCGTATGTAGAGGGTTTAGAAGCAAGTGGGAGAGGCGATAAGTCATGTGGACTCTTAAGATCGGTTTATGGTCTTAAGCAAGAATCAATGAGGCGGAACTAATGTTTTGTCTAAGTAATGAAGCAGTTTGGTTTCAGTCAAAACATAGAGGAACAGTATGTATATAGAAATGAACAAACTAGTGCTGTAATATTTTTAGATTTATACATTGACTATGTACTATTGATTCGAAACGATTTACTAGTGTTACAATCAATGAAAGCATCGTTGTCAGATAATTTTTAGATGAAAGATTTAGAAGAGGCATCCTTTATAATAAGTTTAAAGATGAATGGAGATATATCTGGAAGATTATTGGAATTGTCCCAATCGGTGTACATAGATACCACAATAAAAAAGTTTAGTATGGAAAATTCCAAGCATGTAAACTTTCCGATGGGGCACAGAACATTCTTTCTAAGTAAACTCCCGATCTATTAATGAGGAGAAAAAAATGAATGGGTAACATTCCTTTTGCTTTAGAAATAGGATCCAACATGCATGTTATACTATGAACTTGGAAAGATGTCACTTTTGCACTAGGTGCAGTTAGTCGATATCAGTCAAGTATAGGAGAATATCTTTGGACAACAGTTAAAGTCATCCTGAAGTATTTGAGAAATACTAAGGATTTGCTTCTAATATGTGTAAAAAATATCCTTATGAAGGGGTACTCGAACTAGAGTTTTTAAAAGTGATGTTAATGATAGTAAATCAGTCTCAGAATTCATATTTTTCCTTAATGGAGGGGTCATAACTTGGAAAAGTTTCAAACATGAAGTTGATGCGGATTCGACCTTAGGGGTTGAGTATCTCATTACATGGTACAATAACAGAAGTAGTGTGAATGCACAAATTTGTTAAATAACTAGGAATGATTCGAAGCATTAAAAGTCCAATGCTAATGTAGCACAACAATATACAGATTGCAAAGGAACCGTAGGCTCATAAGAGGTAAGATACAGTCCCCGTAAATTTCATATGAAAAGACAGTTTATCAGTGATGGAGAAATAGTGACCGAGAGAGTTAATGGTGTGCCTTAGTGTCGATTATGTAATTTGTTATCTAACCTAACTTTGGCATGAGAATCTTGTTGAAAATAAAGTATGCTTTTGGTTTTGTGTATTTTTTATTCAATGTGTTGTTATATTGTGATTTAAGTAATAATCTAAATATTTTAAATATATACATGTAACACCTCATATTTTTGGTAACACTATTTAGGATATTTAATTAGTTAAATAAAATAAAATAATATGTTGATTAGGGTATTGAGATTTGATTTTATTAAGGGGTAGCCATGTCATTTAACTAATGAATTAAAATAAGAGTTAACGTGAAATAGATGAGGGGTAAAATAGGAAAGAGTCCATCCCTATATCCTCAAAACATGGCCGTGTATTCTCCTATGCACATTCATTTCATTTTATAAATTTTCAAAACAAGACATTGGCCACCATTAACAAGGAAAAAAGGAAGAAGATTAAGAAAAGCTAAGGGAGAAGCTAATTCAAATCAAATCCATTCACATCTCAATCTCTTTAATCTCTAAAGCTAAGGGGGGTAATGTTTACATCTCATATTTCTTTTGTTTTTGGTTTTAAGATGAAATCCAAAATATTTTGCATTGATTTTTCATGTTTTTGAATGATGGAATGATTATATAT
This sequence comes from Allium fistulosum, assembly GCA_030737815.1. Lineage (NCBI taxonomy): Eukaryota > Viridiplantae > Streptophyta > Magnoliopsida > Asparagales > Amaryllidaceae > Allium > Allium fistulosum. Next base: position 1,184,526,714 of record CM060902.1, read on the forward strand.
ATACCTGTTGATGATTTATGGTTGTTCATATAGATTTCATGATATGTTTTGATATGAAAGCCCTATTAAATGACATCCAAATGCCTTGCGAATTTTTGCATAGATCAGAAATATTATTTTGGAGATGGGTTTCAATTTTCAGAATTTTCAGAATTTATGTGGAATTTATATAAATTTTCTAGTGAAGAAAATGTTATTTTGGATTATAAATTATTTACGATTAAATAATAATTGATTTGGATCTGAAATTTTGATATGTTGGAAAACATATTAAAAGAGATTTCTGGAATTTTTGTAGAATTTTCCGAAGTGTTTTAATGGGTATATAAAATTATTTAAGGTATAGGACTTATATGTTTTATATATTTATAGGAAGAGAAGGGGCTTTTTGCAAATAAATTTAAACTGTTAATTCTGGAAAGTCGGCAGTACTTTTAGAAAAGAGAAACTTGAATCCAATCACAATTTGACAAAGAAGGCAGGTTCGGTACAAAGAAATAGTTTAAAAGGACTAATCTACATGTTTTTCACTGTTTCGATGCTTTCGGCACCAGGTTCCGCCTCCTTACCTTCGCCTCCGTCTCTGACGAAACCAATGCACATGGTATCAGTTAACTAGTACGTAGTGAATTGGATATAGGCGGAAGGTAAAGGGTCGAAACCAGGGGTTCCGAAGGGGTTGAGGCATTACTTTTCTTTAAAAAGAAAATGTGCCTGCTTGCTTTCAACTAAGTAGCTTTCGACTAGATTTTCTTTCGACTAGGTCAAATGGTTTTAAAGGAAACAGTTTCGATTGGGTTGCACTTTTGTTTTAAAGGACTGCTTTCAACCAAGTGGAAACCTTTTGACTGCCTCTTTCTACCTTTCAACCCAGATGGTTTCGAAGGGGTTGCTTTGTTTTTAAAATATGGCCACTTCTCCAATGCTTTCGAAGGGATGGTTTTGACACCATCACTTCTTTACTTAGGAAATGGTTTCAAAACAGATGCTTTCGACTTAAATGGTTTTAATGCAAAAGAGATTATTTAAATGATTTTGAAAAGAAGTGCTTTCGACTTTAATGGGTCTCTAATCCTTTTACTCTACTTAAAGGTATAATCCAAATGGTTTCGACCGAGACGATTTTCAAAGGTTTCAAAGGGGTGAATTTTTGAATGGTTTTGAAAGGTTTCCATATATTTTAAATTAAATCCAAGTGCTTTCGAAAGGTAGGTTTTGATGCCTTCGTAAGATTTTAATGAATGGTTTCGAAGGGGTGGTTCCCTAGGGTTTCGAAAGGGTTGAAAGGAAAGGTTTTTTCCTATGTTTTTGAAAGACAATATTTAAAGGTTTTAAAAGAAGGATGTCTAGGATTTTAAAGACTTTCGAAGTGAAGGTTTTTATACATTTGAAAGGAAGAGTTTGAATGGTTTTGAAAGGAAAGATTTAGCCTTTCGACCTAGGTTAAGTAAAGGGTTTTACTTGGTTTCGAAAGGGTTAATTTCAAGGGTTTCGAAGGGGTTGTTTAAAGGTTTTAAACAAAGGTTTCGAATGTATTAACTAGGTAATATAACTTAGGCGTTTTCAAGTCAAAAAGGATTTTAACTTGTTTTGGAAGCATAGCTAATCCTCATTAAAATTCATCAACATTATTTTGAGTGAAGTATATATAACATGGCAAAATAGCTTAGAATAAAGCATAGATTATATTTTCCTTGTATAAGTATGATTTAAAAGGTTAAATCATTTTGAAAAGGTTTTCAAGGAAAAAGATAAAGGGTAGTTAACCCTAAGAAAATGATTAGACAGTTAGTCCATTTCGAGTCGGACAGTTAGTCCAGTTTGCGGGCAGTCGGCCCAGTTTTCAGACAATTGGTCCATTTATTACTTGTGGATAGATAGTCCTTTAGTTACATGATTTTAGCTTAATGGACAGCTATTATTATCATTATTATAATCAGTTTGATTAACTAGCTTGGTTGTATGGAAAGATTTCCAAAATATATGTTTTAAAGAGGATATTAGTAAGGGGAAACCCGTTCCACTATGCGGCGTGGTCTTACTTAATATCGGTAAACTGAGATGCAACGATATTATTCATACCAGGCTTTATGTCCGACTCGCAGTTTTTGTTTCCCCTTAAACTCTTGGGTGCTCAAAATTGATTTGTGTAGGCTTAGGGTTAAGGTTTTTAGGTTTTAGTTGTTTTGGTGAATAAAGCTTCCGAAGACGAGTAGGTGGCTGACAGATAGCTAATTAGGAGTTATAGTTTATATTGTTTTGATTCTGCTGTGTATATTAAGTCAGATATGACTATATTGACTCTGATCAACCAAGGGGGCATCGTCATATGTCACTCTTGGCGTATTATTGTATTTATAATTGATCTTTACCTGGGAAACGATTATGGGATTATGTATCATGGATATGAATTTGTTTTGAAATGTAATCGGTAAAATGTTGTTTTTGGAAATCTATGATTTTGTTCATATTCAAGTGCTTATGATATTATGGATACCATTAGCATCACCGTATTTTGTCACCAGAAGTTAATACTACGGATGACTGCAGCATCTGTAGCGCTTAGCTTTTGGCCTCTAGATACAGGATGTTTCAACTTGGTATCAGCGCATAGGTTTATGAAAATCTTAAACTAAAAATGATTCTGAAAACATAATCCTAAGGAATTAGATTAAGATTGGGGTATGGGACAACGCTATAGTAACGTACTTGTATTTGCTATATATAAGTATATGCTTTATCTCTAGTCTCCTATCTTTGTTAGGTTATTTTTCTGTATCTCAAGAGGTTTGAATACAGATATGGATGGTAGAGGAAGAGTTAACCCAGGAGGGGAGGGCACTGATGGGAATGCCAGACCTAATGTGAGGAGGACCCAAGGTTAGGCACAAGCAGAGAATGTAGGTGCTAGGGTCTCGCAGGTGGGCATGGGAGCTATGTATCAGTTTTTTGTGAATATGATGCAAGCTGGAATTGCAGCTGGAGTGGTAGGAGGAGATGCTGCAGGTGTAGGAGCTCCGGAAGTTTCGGTAGTTAACCATTATGCTAAGTTGAGCGCAGATTACGCTAAGCTAGGGGGAAAGCCATTTCTGGGAACGGAGGATGCTATAGAGGTGGAAAATTGGTTGCTGCACTGTAAGAGAATCTTTGCAGATTTAGGGCTTAATGATGAGCAGAAGAGGAGCCTTGCTTCGAAGCAGCTTCAGGGAGAAGCTTTGATTTGGTGGAACAGCGTGGCCACTGGTGTGGATGAGGAAACTTTGACATGGGCTGATTTCAAGGAGAGGTTCCAAGAGTGGTTCATGTCTATGATGGCACAGTCAGCTCTGATCACAAAGTTTGCTGAATTAGAGTAGGGAGAGATGACTATTCTGGAGTATGCTAGAAAGTTTGAGGATTGGCCAGATATGGCTATGTTTTAGTGGATACAGTGATGAAGACGAATGAAAAGTTTATCAGGGGTTGAAACCTGAGTTAGCAAGGGCTACATTACCTCATATTAGAGATCCTTCTGATTTTGTAGTGGAGATGGCCTTAAGGCATGAGGAGATTCTTGATTCTCTAGAGAAGAGTAAGGCTAAGGAGGTCCATGTTTGGCAGAATCGGAAGAGAAAGTTCTTTCCTAAGAAGGGTGCTCAGAAGGTTGGACAGCTAAGAAAGGGGGGGTCTGAGGTTGTCTGTTTTAAGTGCGACAAGAAGGGGCATTTTGTCAATAAGTGTCGTGGTGGAAAGGAAAAGGAGGTAGCCAAGAAGAAGAATGTCCGTTGCTTCAACTGCGACCAGATTGGCCACTATAAGAATCAATGCAAGGAGCCCGCTAAGGATGGAAATGGCAAGGTGTATGCATTAGAGCCTGCTACTTCGAAGCCAACAGCTCAGGAGAAAGGAAAGGAAGTTTTGGGAGGTACACTTTAGATTTATGGTATGTCTGTTAACGTTCTATTTGATACTGGTGCATCGCATTCTTTTATATCTAGATGCTTGATAGATAAGCTTAACCTAGAACCCACATATTTAGTTACTTCCTTACGGGTTGCAAATCCAATATGAGGGTATGAAACTATAGGGTTGAGATGTGACCAATCAGAGTTTTACTTGTTAGGTCATACTTCTGTTTGCAGTTTGCATGTGTTTGATTTTTTGGGGTTCAGAATTATTCTTGGGATGGATTGGTTAAGTGAGTTTGATGCTAGGATATTTTGCCATGATAGAAAAATATTGCTTAAACACCCCGATTGTTTATACCATATAAGGTTATAGCGGTGTGGTGAAGGCTTTGTTGGGTGTTGTGGAATTGAAAGATGAGCTGAGTCTAGTTTTTGTGGTTAGAGAATTCAAGGATGTTTTTGAGCCTGTAGTAGGATTGCCACCGAAACGAGTCATTGAGTTTCGGATAGATTTGGTTCCGGGATCAGAACCAGTTAGTAGGCCGCCAAGCAGAATGACCCCTACAGAGATGAGGGAGTTGAAGGTGCAGTTGGTGAATTTAGAAGGCAAGAGTTTTATCAGGATGAGTAGTTCATCTTGGGGAGCAGCCACATTATTTGCTAAGAAGCCGGATGGATCGTTAAGGCTATGTATCGATTATCGTAAGTTGAATGAGAAAAAGATAAAGAACCGATATCCATTGCCAAGAATTAACGATTTGTTCGACCAGTTGAGTGGAGCCAAAGTGTTTTCCCAATTGGATTTGGCGACAGGTTTCCATCAGCTTAGAGTAGCTGAAGATAGTATACCTTTGACGTCATTTAGGACCAGATATGGGTCATATGAACGGTTAGTTATGCCGTTCAGACTGACTAATGCACCATTATTCTTTGTGGATTTAATGAACTGGGTTTTCCAAGAGCACTTGGATAGGTTCGTATTGGTTTTCATAGATGATATTTTGATATACTTTAAGGATGAAAGGGAGCATGAAGTTCATCTTAGAGTGGTGCTTGAGATGCTGAGGCGACATCAGCTTAAGGTAAAGTTAAGTGTCATTTCTAGAAGAAGGAAGTGAAGTTTCTTGGTCATGTAGTCTCAGAGAAAGGGTTGTCAGTAGATCCGACTAAGATTGAAGCGGTGAATAGTTAGAAGAGACCTGAGACAGTGACGGAGATAAAGAGTTTCCTTGGATTAGCTGATATTATCGGAGATTCATTAAGGATTTTTCGCGGATAGCAGCACCGATGACCAAGCTAACAAGAAAGGATGTGAAGTTTGTGTGGACCGATAAGTGTGAGGAAGCATTCCAGAGTTTGAAACACTTATTGACCCATGCACCTGTGTTGGTTGTTCTAGAAGGGAATCAAGATTTGGTGGTTTATACGGATGCATGTGGAATAGGATTAGGAGCTGTGCTGATGCAGAGAGGTAAAGTGATTGCCTATGCTTCTAGACAGCTTAGACGGCATGAGGTCGGATATCCAACGCTTGATTTGGAATTGGCAGTAGTGAATTTTGCATTGAAGGTGTGGAGACATTACCTTTTGGGAGAGATATTTGAGTTATATACAGATCATAAGTCGATGAAGTCTTTATTCTCTTGGAAGGAGCTGAACATGAGACAGCAAAGGTGGTTAGAGTTTATTGCCGCTTTTGATTTGGGATTGAGTACACAACAGGGAAAGGCAACAAGGTTGCAGATGCTCTTAGCAGAAAACATCAGAATGTAGTGTTGGCGATGATTGCTGAGTGAAAAAATTTGGAAGCATTAGCAGATTTCAGGGTGCAGTGGAGATCTGAGGCAGGGTCTAGTGGATAAACCGTAGTGTTATCTTGTTTGGAACTTCGACCAGTGATGATCAAAAGATTGCTTCTAAACCGGAGGAAGATCCGGTGTTAGCTGAACAGATCACAAAGTCAAGAGATGGAACCGAGAGCGATGACTTGAAAGATTTTAGTCTTGACCAGAATGGACGGTAGAGAAAGAAAGGGAGATTATTTGTTCCGAGTGTAGGAAACATAAGGAAAGAAGTCTTGGAGGAATGCCATCATTCGAAGTTCTTTATTCATCCAGGAGAAACTAAGATGTATCAGGATATGAAGAGGGGTTTCTTCTGGGAAGGCATGAAGCGGGATATTGGCTTATGGGTAAAGCAGTGCTTGATTTGCCAACAGGCAAAGACCGAACACCAGAAGCCAAGTGGATTTCTTCAGTCATTAGATATTCTGGTATGGAAATGGGATTCTATTTCTAAGGACTTTATTGACGAGTTGCCAAGGTCGAACAGAGGAAATGATAGTATATGGGTCATAGTGGACAGATTGACCAAGAGTGCCCATTTCATTCCAGTCAAGTCAACCAAAACGACAATTGTTTTAGCGAAGTTGTTTATGAAATCGGTAGTTAGACTGAATGGAGTTCCTAGTAGTATAGTAAGTGACAGAGATTCCTTATTCACTAGTGAATTCTGCAAGAGTCTACAGGAAGTTTTGAGAACCAAGCTAAAGATGAGTACCGCTTAGCATCTGCAAACTGATGGGCAAACGGAAAGAGTTAACAAAATCTTGGAAGATTTGTTAAAAGCTTGTGTTCAAGATTTTGAGGGATCATAGGAAGACTATCTGCATTTAGTCGGGTTTTCATATAACAACAGTTATCAAACTTGTACTGGGATGGCACCGTTTGAAGCTTTGTATGGAAGGCCATGCAAATCTCATGTTTGTTGGTTAGAGACCGAGGATAGGTTAGTTATTGGTCCAGATTTGGTCAGAGAAGCTGTAGGAAAGATTGAGGTCATTCGGGCTAGAATGAAGGAGGCTCAGTCTAGGCAGAAGAGTTATGCAGATAAAAGACGGAAGATTTAGAGTTCTCAGTTGGAGATCAGGTTTTCGTCAAAGTGTCACCGATGAAGGGTGTGATTAGATTTGGGAAATCAGGAAAGTTAGCACCGAGATTCGTTGGACTTTTCCTATAGTTGAGAGGATTGGAAAACTCACATATAGAGTTGAGTTTCCAAGCAGTTTGGCAGGAGTCCACGATGTTTTCCATGTTTCTCATCTCAGAAAGTGTGTTAGAGACCCGGAGACTACTATTGCACCGACTGTGCTTGATGACTTAGTAGTAGAACCGGATTTGACTATAGTGAGGAAGCATATTTGTATTGTTGTGAGAGAT